>JAQMYJ010000039.1:13187075-13268654 GCA_030014305.1 Clarias laeviceps | reverse complement strand
AGTTTCCATTATTTCTTATGGGAAAATTAAATTTGGTTTACGAGTGTTTTGGAATACGAGCCCGCTTCCGGAACGAAGTATGCTCGTAAGCCAAGGTTCCACTGTACAGTATATACACACACGCACACCCTCACTTACATTAATACGGAATTAATGTACAAAATTAAGTGACTTAAAAATTATTTAGCTATTTATGCTGTATAAACTTGTACAATAACTAAACTGAGACTTTAATTTGCTCTCCTAGAATGAGAAATGTCATTTACTAATTGAGCATGAGACTCAGAAGCTGAAGGAGCTGGATGAGGAGCACAGTCAAGAGCTTAAAGACTGGAGAGAGAAACTTCGTCCTAGGAAGAAGGTACTGCAAAACTAGGGATTTTGGGGTTGTTTGTTCAGATGGTATTGAAATTCACTTTCTCTTAGAAAAATACAATATTAAGCCTTTGGTACGTTCTTGAATAATGAGCATGTGGTACTTTACATGTATCCCCCAGGCTCTTGAAGATGAATTTACCCGGAAGATTCAAGAACAGGAGGTCTTCTTTAAAATGAGTGGTGAATCGGAGTGCCTGAACCCCACTGCCCAAAGCAGAGTTTCAAAGTTTTACCCTATTCCTAGTGTGCATTCCTCTGGTTCATAACCCAGATCACGTGAGACAGTAGAAGGCTCTGTAGGTGAAACATCAGCCTGGTGCTCCTTCTCTGTCTGAACTTCCACTATATGTGACAGGAGGAACATTGGACTGAAGTTAATAAAATTCACTTGAATATAGAACGAACTAAACAGCATTGCAGCAATGGAAAACGAGTTAATTAGTAAATTACCCACTGTTAAACTATGAATCCAATGGATTAACATTTTATTTCTGTTTTAGTCTGCTGGGAGATTTGAATGACCATGGCATTATCAGAGATTAGACCTGGGTCCTCTTTACTTGGAGAAATTTATTCTTGTATCCAAGCGTTAGATGGCTGAAGCCTATACATAGTCTATGATTTTTGCTCCAATTTTTGTCACATATTGTAATGTTTCCCCTGAATCGATGAAACTGTAGAAAACCAACAACCCTGCATGTGTGCAGATGCACGTGCATGTATATGACGCACACATGTATGACTTGTATCAAATTGAGCTGAAATTTTTTTTTTATCTCAGATATTTTGCTTTTCACTGTTTTCCACTGTTCGGGCGTCTTCAGTCTCGTATTGTTTCTATGGTGTTTCAGCAAATGCAATGTTATGCCCTGTCGTAACAGTAGAATAAACATTAGACCTTACAACAACCTGAACCGTGGGGAGGTAACCGTGGGGAGGTAACCGTTCATGACTTTTCCCTCTATATGCTGTTATAAAAACTTATTATACTACTAAATGTTGTGGAAGATCAGAAACATCTCATATGTGCACAAGTTTAAACCTGTCTTAACTAGTAGCTTTGCAAATTCTAAATATACGAGAGGAAGTGGGTTACTTGTGTTGAACTCAAAAGGAAACATGAGGTTGCAGGTTAACTGAGAATGTTGTATCTCACTTTCTGATGAAGTAAGAAAAGAGTGATTGTATAAGTACCTGTATGTTATGTCCAGTGCTTTCTTTATGAAGAATTAATTATACAAAGTGTAAACTTGCACATGTTACTGTGGTACTCTTTAATAATGGGGATGCCTTGGTAATTGGATGTACAGCAGTATAAGAATAGTCATTCCCTTCCTCTGGTCATATTCAAATTTTTTATTTTATTATTATTTTTTATTTTATAAACTGTTACTTTGTATCTATCTTTCTGTTACGTAAGAATGCAATTAGTGCATACAATTTGCTATGCGGCTTATGCTTATTTGGCCTAATCCTGCGTCATTTCAAATTGTCATGCAACCTTGACATGTGGCTCCTCCCATTTTAGAAGCCAGATAGGTTGCTTTAGATGGTTTACTGCTTAGCAACAGGGGAAAGCGATGGCAAAATGAGTTCCCAGCATGCTCTGTGTCCAACTGACAGCTGGTACCAGACATTTAGCTGTAGGAGCACATCAGCTGAGAAACTGTGCTTTTTGTGCTTATTTGATTTTCTTTTTTTATGATATTTTGTCAAATACATATTTGGTGCATTTTCTGTTCAACATTTACAGTGCTGGCATACAGTATGTGTCCATACTACTCTTGCATGCTGAAATCCTGAATGCTGGATTTGACTAAGAACTGGAGCTCTTTGGACTCTCTTGAAGTCCCATTGAGCTAATATAGGCTTCTGTTCGATACCTAGAGCTGCATATGATGCACCACACATCAGGATTTTTGCCACTGGTATAGCACAAAGTTATCTAGATCATTTTATTTTACTGGACAGTGGAATTTAAAACTTGTGGCACTTTGGTGGTATGTTTAAAGCATTTTTGAAATTGATTTGACTGAGATACTGAATAGTTGGTATTATGCTGTAAATAAAATCTTACCATTGTATTTTATCAATTTATTTTTTCGTGCTTTGTGTAAATGTATGATTTTGATTTAATTTCCATTCTTTACCACTTATTACCCAATCAGCTAATTAAACCAGCTTTAAGGCATGCCGTTTTACCCGTTTCATCATTAGCAAATCACAGTGGGTGCAAAGCACATCTTATAATAGCATTAACTGCGGCACATTTAAATGTTGGACTATTTTATTACATTTAATAGACAAATGAAGTTCATAATTAACATTTGAATAAAAAAAAAGTTTTAAACAAAGTCCAATGAAGTTTAGCTCTTTCATCTTTTGCCAAATTACATTACATTCTTATTTTATCAGGAGTGCAAAAACATTTTAGGCTACACAATTCAAAAAGTGCTGAAGAATATTAAGTTTCAAATGTGTAGACTAGTAAAGTTGACAACTACTTCCATATCAAACAAACAAACAAAAAATTAAAAGGTACAAAACAATGTACAAAACAATGTTTTATCTGTATAAAAAAAAAAAAAAACTGAAAATGTGCTTAATATGGATTAAATGCTATGCTGAAACTTGTGTATTATTTGAGAAGCTGCACTAAATCAGGCCTGCTGAACACATTTTGGTTAAGATACATGTCACATGCTTTCATCTTCTAGATTGCTTCACTATATGCCTGAAAGCCACAATGAAAAGCAAAAAAAAAAGTTTTGATGACCAAAACAGAACTTTAAGTCTTTACACGCCAAGACTCCTTCTCCGGCGACCAATCTGGATTTCACCTGTGTAAAATGAGAAACACATGAGAACAAGATGTCAATGAATCAGGGTGTGGCTTTAAAGTCATTCATGAATTTTGAAATCTGAATTGCACTATCCAAGAAGTAAACAATTTTATTCGTGGGCCCTTCACATGCAACATGTTAGTGGGCCTCTAGAAGCAGAGTGTGTGTAATATGTGAAACAATGCCAGAACTATCTGTGCATTAATACATAAAAATAACACCAGTATACACCACAAACCAATAAAGCAGAACACACCGGACCAGTGAGGGTAACTACACTATGTGTACAAAAAAAAGTGCTGTACATTTATAAAGGTCATCATACAAGGGATTTTGCTATATTTAATTAATTTACTCAATCACACAACAATATTTTATGGTTATATTACTCTGCCCTTTAGGTCAATGCCTTTAATCAGGAGCAACATTTTAATTTGAAGAGAACAATAATGTCATGACTGCAGAGCTCAAACTCTTGTGATTTATGTGGTGGCTGGTTCATGTGTGAAAACTCTTTCACGATTTGAGTCTTGAAATATGCCTGTGCCATCATGGAATAAAAACATTCAGGTTGTCAGCTGACTTCATTTCATTGCCACATAAAGTGGCTGAGTCAAGACCTGGCCAACTAAAGCAACCCCAGATCATAACACTGCCTCCAGATTCCTGTACAGTGACCACAATGCATGATCCTATTATTTTTTACTAACAAGTGGTTTTCTCACGGCCACACAGTTGTTTAACCCCAATCCTGAGAGTTTTCATCACATTATTTATGTATGGAGATGCTCTTACTTTCAGTATTTAACTTGGTTTTTGTTTTTTACTGTTGTTGTTTTTTTTACCATGCAAAGGTTTAAGTGATCAAGAGTTTAACTTGACGGTTCAGTGCTATTATCATGTGTTGAAGGGTTCTAAACCCAGTTCCAGTCATTTCAAATCTTCTTAATTGTTTTCTTTGCTTTATGCAGCCCAATAATTTGACCATTCTGAAATGGCGACCTTTTCAGTGGCAGTGTACATTAATAACAATAAGTACTTGGTCAATAAGTAATGTCACGGAATGGAACTGTTTGTGAATTATGTCCAGTGAAATAATTTTGAACAAGGTACACATTCATATTTTATGATCAACAGACATCTAATCAGCTGCTGCAAAACTATACTTCACCTTTCTCTCCCTTTGGTCCTCTCGGTCCTTCTGGACCTCTCGGTCCCTGTACACCAGGTATTCCTTGTCTTCCCATCTCCCCTGTAAAATGCAATCTTGATCAGTTACATGTACATTAACCTACTTTAGCAGAATTGTTTAAATTAATTGATCTCATCACTTCTTAATCTTAATCTTAAACCTGAAATTAGTAACATGACAATATTTCTCCTTTATACCTTTTTCTCCTTTTTGTCCGGGGTATCCTCTGTCTCCTTTATGCCCTTGCCTGCCTGGTGGACCTGGGATAGTACCGTGTACTGAAAAAAAAAAGATAGATTAAGAACAATGTAATAAATGGACAATAAATGCAAACGGTTTGCCAATATGTACTTTTTGCTCGTTTTTATCCCCAAGTATTTAATCAATGTATACAGCCGAGCATGCCAACAGATCATGGAGATCAGAGTCTGCTTCCTTAACATTGATACAAGCTGTTGAAATAATTACATTTAGTCAGTAAGTATTGATTTGGTCTTTTGGAGTACTGGCCACAAATGACTACAGCATCATCAGGACTTGTCAGACTTGGCACTTTTCTGGTATGTCGTTTCACTTAAGATGTTATGTACTGTATGTGTAGTTTTTTCTGACTTTTAACTTCAAGTGTAAAGTATCGGTTATTTGTTATAACCACAGTAAAATTACTCACGTCTGAAGAAATCCATGAGATCTGCAGTGACATTCCCATAAGTAGCAAAAACACGGCTGTATCCAGGGTGGCCAGGTGGACCAGGAGGACCAGGAGGGCCTTGGATCCCCGTGGAATGAGATCTCCAGTAATTATCATTAATTTCCTGCAGTAGACCCTGATCTGGTGGGAAATTAATGGTTTAGGTAGTTAAGGACTAACACAGTGATGTAATAGAAGACAAATTGTAAAATCTTAAAGTTGATTTCACTTACTCCGAATGTAGTCAGTGACTTTCAGCGCAACATTGGAGTAATCTGTTTCAGCCAACCTGACTCCGTTACGGTCAGTAGCATAATAGTAGGCACCACCCGCACTGTGTCCAGAATCACCACGGTCCCCTTTTTCACCACGGGGTCCTGGAGGACCAGGGGGTCCAGGAAGACCTGAGGTGTACCGCCGCATTGAATCACCTGTAAAGTCAATCGAGTAATTTTACTTGATGTGTCACCCATTTTTAGATGGTTAATGCTACCTAGTATTTGGATAGCTGGAAAGTTAGCTGTGAAGTGTTTTGTGGTTATTTGCATATTATGCTTCATAGAACAGTTAGATTTTAATCTGTCTAATTACAGGAACAGTTAATGGAAAATGTTAATTTTAGATATAAGACACACTAAATAATCAGGTGCCCTGTGAATGTGGTCTTAGATAGTCATTGATGTATAATTTACTTACTGCAATGTTTCTTACAGATAATATTGACAGATTGTTAACAGCACTTCATAATAATATATGATATACTGTAGCTGACTATATGACAGATGATAAACTCACTACTGAGATAATCCTGCAGCTCAGCACGAATGTATGCTCTCTGACTGGCTCGGTCATGGGACGCAAGTGTTCTAGAGTCCCCTGCCAGTCCCTGAGGCCCTGGAGGGCCGGGTGGTCCTGGAGGACCCCGTAAACCAGAATCTGGAATTTAAAAACAAAGATTTTTGCATAATCATTACATGTGTGTATTTTTCAAGAGCAAAGGGTGGGTGAAAGGAGCAACTTACTTTGTATGTAGGCCTGGACTTCTTCAAGTCTGTATCCTGAGCTTGAAGAGCCTGGAACTCCTGGGGGACCAACTGGTCCAGGTGGTCCCTGTCTTCCTGGAGGACCAGGAGGACCTTGAAGACCTCCACTAAATCCTGACCCTACATCAGAAGACGGATTCATAAGTAAAGTTAGAACAACATATATTAAAATAAAGAACAAGGAATTCAATAAAGATCTGGATCAAGCTGAAAACAAATGTTATTACTGTATGAATTTTTATAGAAAAATGAATACAGACACAAATATCCAGACTTACTCTCAATCAAAGCAGTAATGTCACTGTAGGTAGCGCCTGGCTGTCCAGGTGAGCCAGGATGACCAGGAGGACCAGGCGGTCCAGGAAGTCCAGTTCTACTTATCAACCCTCGGTCTAATCAGACAGAAAAACATTTTCTTATATTTAACTAATCATTAATTATTGAAGAGTGGACCCTGGGAACAACCAAGGATAGTTCCAATTAAAATTTTTTATTCTTTTCGTCCTATGGCATACCATTCATCATTCTCAGAACATAGTTTGCCACTTCCTGCGTGTCAAAGTTGGCCATATTTACACTTCCCGAAGGGCCAGGTGGTCCTGGAGGGCCAATTACATACCGCCTCACATCATCTCCTAATTGAACATTACAGAAAAAAAAAGAAAGGAAAAACAGTTGATTTTCAGCAAGGTATAGAATACAGTTATGCTTACCATATAAGGTTAAAATTTAATATACTATATGATCTAGACATAGAGACAGATTATGGCATTAAATACTTACTTTGTAAGAGAGCAATGATATCACTAACAGATACGGAGCCAGCAGGGCCAGGAGGACCTTGAGGACCAGGGGAGCCACTTAATCCAGAGTCTAGAACAAAATTGTGATTACTATTTGTTACAATTATACGGTATTATCAGGATTATTTATTACAGTATACAGTGTTTCATGCTGCTCTAGTGATCTTTAAGTAAAGACAAGAATATTACTTCTACATAATTATTCAAACACTTTAGGTCAGGATTCTTTTGCAAGTCCTCTAGAAACCTCTCAAGCCATGTAATTTAGAGAGTTTTGTTATAACAATATTTCTTGACTTTCTATGATTGTATGGGTTGTTATTAATTGTAATGTACAGAGTTCTGGACTTACGCTGAATGTATGCAATAACCCGAGATGCCACCTCTTCAACAGATACTGAGGCCCCAGGAGGACCAGGAGGCCCTTGTAAACCAGATAAATGCTGCCTCATGCTGTCACCTGAAGACCAAGTACAATTTGTTTATATGTGAAGATAATCCTGAATGTACGTACAGTACAGAACACCTCCAAATCTAAAATTCACAGGAGATTCAGGGCTGTCAAACTGACTCTGCATGTAGTCAATAATGAAGCGGCGGTAGTCAGTTGTAGATCCGGAGTGTCCAGGAGTGCCGGGTGGTCCAGGAGGTCCTGGAGGTCCAGGCTGTCCTGGAGACCCAACTGAACCTGAACCTAGGCAGACAATTCTATAATTATGGCAAGCAATTCTCAAAAATATTATACATTTAATATTTTTTTAATAGTAAAGCTTCAACCTCTAGCTGTTCCTGGGATCCCTGGAGCACCCGGAATGCCACTGTCCCCTGTGAAACACAAAGTGTCAGTAGTTTAGCAAGAATCTGTTGTACAATTATGTAAAATTAGAAGAATTTTGAATAGATACGTTACCTTTAGCACCTTGTTGACCTGGTGGCCCTGGAGATCCAGGTGGCCCAGGGGGACCTTGAGCTCCATTATATGCAGCGACTATAAAATATCACATGCATACATTTAGACCTGTATACATAATATTTAAAATAACAGAAATTTCTATAAATCTGCAACAGTAACAATCCACGTTATCGTGCATGATGATTAAGGAGAACAAAGAAACACCTATAGGGATATCATTATTGTATACTCCATGAAATTATGGATCTACATAGCTATGGATTAGCACTAACAATGGAAATAAACTATTCTGAACTTACATCTAGCTTCCCCTGGTCCTCCTGGTCTTCCAGGTAGGCCAGGCTGACCTGGATCTCCTACAGAGGACAAATAGCAAACAGTAGATGGTATAAGCTTGTGAGTGAGGCTTACATCATTCACTACTGATTATACTAACTAGGCTGCATACCTTGGTATCCTCTAGGTCCTTGTGATCCTAAAACAATGATAAAATGTTACAATTTTAGAATTCTTTTTAAATGCTAAGGAAGATAAAAAAATCAAAAGTACATTAAAGGAACTATATAAAACCATAAGCGTGTTCAATCTAAAAAACAAAAATCTTGGCATCAACCCTAAAGGTTCACCTGTCTCTCCTTTGGGACCTGTGGGTCCTGGTGGTCCCGGTGGTCCGGCAAAAAATGTTCCTGTTAAGGTTTTATAAACACAAATGTCAGAAATGCATTAAAACTTAACAATATTTAGGTGACACTAAATACACTTTGGCATAATCGGTAGGAAAGCTGACCTGAGTTGGGCACAAAGCTCCCCGGCTCTCCCCTCTCTCCTTTCTCTCCCCTTTGGCCAGGTGTGCCATATCCTACAACAAAGCACTGAAAGTATGAGGATAACGAATGGATAATGACAGGACACACACACATAGTGTCACAGCCAGCATCACACTGATGGAGCAACTGTCAAAGTCTCTAAATTCACATGGATTTTAAATGTTCTAGAATGTTCTAGATCAAAAATCTTATTCAAGGTTGTAGAAATATTCCTTAAATGATGAACCTTGATTCTGTAGAACGATGATGTGTCAGGTGGAAAAATGTGTTAAAATTAAATGCAAACAACAACAACAACAACACAATAACATGATAAGCAAATGAAAATATTCTTCTTTGGTCTTGTATTGATGATGTTCATATACCTTGAGCTCCAGGAGGCCCTGGGGGACCAGGTGGTCCAGGTGGCCCTTGAATAACTTGGTTAGTATCCATAGAACTAAAGGATTCTAAAAGAGGTACACATTGCAAATGTTACCATTCTTTTCTGAATAATTATGTTTTATATACAATAAATGCATTTTGGAGTGTTTCTCACCTTTTGTTTTAGATGATCTTTCCACTGTGATCCCTGCCTCTCCCTGATCACCCTTATCACCTTTAGCACCTGTACAGACAAATGGATGAGCAGATGAAAAAAAGATGACAGCAGTGAAGTTCACCCAGGAAAAGACTCTATAGGCAACCCTAAGGTTGTGAAAAGCAGATAGAGCAACGCTTTCACCATCGTTTCTTTCTTCTCTGTCTTTTTGTGAAATATAATATTTTTAAGGTATTAAATAGTGGATAAGCAGTAAAGACTTATTGAAAGACAGCAAAATGATATCGAAACAATAAATAATATTAAAAGGAAACAAAATGAATTGGAATACATTAAAATGAAATGATCCGTGTCCAATATATGGGTGTAAACAGTACAAACCATCTTCCGTAGCAAATACTAAACAAGAAAAGGGTTGTTTACCTGGTTGGCCAGGAATTCCAGCAGGACCAACAGGGCCTTTAGTGATAAAAGAAGTTGGATTACTTCACTGTTTTGTATCAAATATTTTACTTAAACTAAACAGCAGAATCTAAAAGGAAGAAAGTGTGTTCTGTGACCCACCAGATAGTCCCGGAGGTCCAGCAGGTCCAGCAGGTCCGGGTGGACCGGGTGGTCCAGGAATTGCCACAGAGCTGGAGCCTGCTATAGATTGAAAGTGTAATGTATAGACTCAATCTTGCAGGTGTAAAAATATCAAAATCAAGTAAGGGTGATACACATGAGGGTATAATACAATATGGTCATGGCTTTACCTGCATTGATAACTCTGCCAGGTTCACCGTTGTCACCTGTAAATGTTTTGAGGTTTTGGACAGCCAAAAAGTTTAAAGCAAGTAAGTGAACCAGAAATGTCACATACAAACAATTGTGCACAATTTGTGGCAGGTACAGAACAATAAAATGCAATAATGAACAATATATCTGATTTATTTGTTACATAGTGTAAAGGTACAGTATAATGTATTAATAAAAACCTTTAACTCCAGGTTGTCCAGGAAGTCCTGCAACGCCTACAGGAGGGTAGAATGCTGATGTTAACATTTATGATCTGCATTCTTATACAACAGGGTTCATACACATGAAACAAAAATGTTAATTAAATATAATGTAAAGCATTGAGTTACCTGGAGGTCCCTGAAGCCCTGGAGATCCTAATAGAAAAGAATTTTAGAAAATCTTTAAAGTAAGACCATCAGCAGAAGAATTACACACTTTTAAAAGTGAACAATGTGGATTTCAGTGTCCTTCTAATATATAAAAAGAAAAAAAAACCAAAATGACCCAATATGTGTTTGAAATGAAAAAAAAAAAAAAAATTCTTAATTTCTTATAATAGAAAGACTAATTGACAAAAAAAAAAAAAACACTGCCATAATGTAACACCTTGAGGGCCAATATCACCAGGTGGTCCAGCTGGGCCTCTGATTCCTGGCATCCCGATTGGACCTTGGTCACCTTAGGTTTAGAAGAAAAAAAAAATAGTATAATGAAGTATTTGTTGTCTGACTGTTTCAGTTGTACGTTAATTTGCTAGTAACACTCACCCCTTTGGCCCTTTTCACCATCTGCACCTGAAGCCCCTAATAATGTAAAAAAGTAATAAAGTAATAAATAAATACAGTATGTTGCTCTAAAATTACACATGATTATACAAACATTTTGCAAACGCATGGTTGAATCAATGGCTTCAATTTACAGACAAATCATGTGCAGCAGTAAAAAAAAAATATATATACACAGTCATACACAGTATAATATGAAGTAAAATGCTTATATGACTACTGATGACCTAAAAAATTAAAAAAGAACAGTTTCATTATGAAATAAATGAATTAGAAATATAGAATAATATGAAAAGAAAACTTTTTTTAGCTGTAAAAAGTATTTAAAATTTACATTATGTACAAATACAAAAAAAATAGACTAAAATAAGAATATAAAAAAAATTATAAAATATAATAAAATAAAGAAAGTAAGTGGAATGTAGAACCATGTCCAGTTAAGTGGCAAGACAATGGTTCTACATTGGTTCCTGCAGAATATGCAGAATAATGTGCAAAGGTCGAAGTTCAAAGTTCACAGTTCTGTTGTGTGCAAAATGTTGCGCTATTGTTTTACCTGTTGATCCTTTGGTTCCTTTCTCTCCATTGAGTCCTGCTTTTCCTGGAGGCCCTGGAAAACCTAGGAGAATAATCAGAGAGAGAAAAACATCACATGAGCATAAGCTGAATGTCAGTATTAATAAACTCATTACTGATTATGCTATTTTCTTGAAAGTCAAACTGTATAGACAAAAAGACACACCTGGCACACCATGATCTCCCTTCTCACCATGGTCACCTATGAAAAAAATATACATGCATTATAAGACCTTGAATTTGAAGTTTTATAATTGTTTGTGCAAATTGTGGAATTATTATTATCCAGACCCTTAATTCCTTGTGGTCCAGGAAGTCCTCTGTCCCCTAGCAGAACATGAAGAGAAATTAAAATAGTCTTTTCTATCCATGATCGGTGACTTTGTAAGTAGATTTGTTTTGTTAAACTGAAGTGATTGGTCTAACTTAACCTAAATTAAAACTAGACCAAAGGCATGCAGCTTACCTTTAGGTCCTGCAGGTCCTGTTTCGCCTCTGAAACCTTGTGGACCAGGTTCACCTGAGCAGGCCAAAATATAGCTCGTCATTTTTATTGCTTTAAATCTCAGAATGATGACTGAAACTGATTTTTTAAAAACTATCATTTATATGTATTACATACCTGGTGCACCTGAAAGCCCATTAACTCCTGCAGAACCTGAAGAGCAAACATCATTTTTTTAAAATAAATATTTTCTTTATTGAGACTTATATAAATAGATAAAAGCATACTGACATATTAATATATTATTGACATATTAACATATTATTAATTTTACAATCAGGAAACCCATAAAAAAGAACATAATGAATTAGTAGTTGCTAGTCAAGTATCCAAGTACTACCATGCTATATAAAATCTAAAGAGACCTTTTGGACCTGGTGGACCAGATGGACCAGGAGGGCCACGAGTTCCTGGTTCTCCTGGAGAGCCTGAATGAAAAATAAGAATTTTAGTTTAGTGTTTAGTTTTTTTTTTCAAAATCCAAATGTAGTTTCATATGCACTAAAAACATTGTCAAAAGAGGGTCAGTGCCAAACACTTAAGGACTGTGCTGTATTTGATTTACAGAGAACAGCAAATAAATATATGTGTTCACTAATAGTCTTTTCCCCCTGAATATTCAAATATGTAGCCTTGTTTAAACCTGAGTTCAGCTGTGGCAGGGGGCAGAAAAAATTTGTTGAGAAACAAGAACAATGGTTATCAATATGACTAGTCCAATCAATGACTTAAATTACTGCCTAGCCCTTATTCTGGGTTAGTTTCATGTGCGATCCACTCCCGAGCTCATCTGAAGTAAACCCCAAACCACTGTCTTGAATGTACTAAACTCTCAGTGTAAATGGACTGAATGTGCAAAAATAATGCAAGTTTTAAAAAGATCCTAAATTAGTGAAACACGTGAAATCTGACCTCTTTCACCCTTTTCTCCGAAGCCTGCAGGACCTGTCTCTCCCCGCGGCCCTGGTGACCCGTCTCGGCCCCTGAGTCCTGGTGCCCCCTCTGCACCATGCTCGCCTGTAAAATACAGTGAAATGTTTTAAATTCTTTTCTAAATATACCAAAATCAATAGTGTAAGGGGTTTATATTTATATTAAATATAAGGGGATGATTTGAGCAGTAAGATTTTTCTTAATAATATAGCTAAGATTATAATATAGATTACCTGCACTTCCTTTTTGTCCTTTTGGTCCTTCAGGTCCCGGGTGACCAACTGTTCCAGGAGGACCTACAGTACAGGCCAACAGAACATGACACAATTACAGTAAATGCCACAAGAGACATTTATGAAATGACAATTTTGTCACATTTCCTACCTGGTAACCCTGGGAAACCATTGTCCCCTGAAAAGTATTTAGATAATTTTAGTCATTGTGCACATTCTGACAACAGTAATAGAGCAAACCTGCCATCATACTGCAAAACTGCAACTTAATTTAATTATCTTTGTGAATTTAACTCTTTTTGAATTTACCTGCTAACTTGTTACAGTAAATGAGATGTCTACAAGAAGTCTACAAACCTTTGGGTCCTGGAGATCCAGTGTCACCTAAAAATAAATAATTTCATATGTAAAGATAAGACAAGACAATGACAAATAATAATTTAAAAAACCCTTCCTATTATGAACAAGAACATTATGTGTGACATGCTTCGGTGCCTTACCTTTGAGCCCTGGTAGTCCTCTTTCTCCTTTGAGTGAGGAAGCGAGACTGGCTACAAAAACAAATAAACAAATTATTATTATGATTTTTATGATTTTTATAATTATTATTGTTATTATTTCAAGTGCATTTTAACGTTTGAGAAGTCTAAGCTCCAACTTCTTTGTAGTTAGAAACTATCACTTTTGCTGCCCATACTGTAACATTCACGCTGCAATTTAAAGAAATATTGATCCCATCTAAAAAAAGAATTTAAGTCATCTGAGTACTTTTATATACTGTAGCAAATTGAACAGGAGTTTTTCTATTAGACAGGCAACAAGATAATAAAAATGGAGTTCATTGGGGGTCTGGCTGACTAATGCAAAGCAAAAGCCAAAACTCTGTCAAATACTTGCTATTTATGACTGTTTCAGTTAATTTTAAGGTTAATTGTATAGAACAGGTCTTGTAATCAAATGCATGTTTATGGTCTGAAAAATTTATCTGTAGATTAATTTATCCAGAGCAGAGATGGGAACCCTTGAGTTGTGAGGCGACAGTACTAACTACTAAGCCACCATATTCACATAAAACAAAAAAGAAATCAAAATGTAATACCTGCCACATCTCTTTTCTAAATATTGAGCAAATTATCTTATAATTATTTAATATTTATCATAATTTATAAATCTTATAATTTGTCTCCCATGATATTGGACCTTTTGATACTGTTGAATCTTTTAAACATATCAAAATGTGTGTGAGAAAGAGAGAGAGAGAGAGAGAGAGAGAGAGAAGCAAAGGTTCAAAACTGAAGAATAGATCATTTGACATGTATTCTAACAGCACTGATATTGCTGAATGTTATCTTGTTATTTTGTAATGTTTTGCATTTGGATGGACTTCTATGCTGTTAAGTCCTGTATTCCTTAAATTACCCACTAGGTTTTTATGTGACTGAAAGCTGCTTCATAAAAGTAATTTACTTTTACCAGTGTGTGTGCGTGTGTGCGTGTGTATGTATGTGTATGTGTGTGTGTGTGTGTGTGTGTGTGAGCGTGCTTGCACGTGTGTGTGTGTTTTGGTACCTCGGAATGTCTCAGACTGCATCTCTTTCTGCAGGAGGCTCTGTATTGTTCTCTTCAGGTCCTCAGGGTCTGAAAAAGTAGCAGCTCCCAGGTCTAGTGTGTTCTCAGAACCCGGAATGCTCTCCAAGTATGTTGCTCCCCTTTGATTGTAAATGTTATTGCCAGTCAGTCGACTAGTCCGAGCGCTGTTGGCTTGAACCAGGGACTGAAGTTGATCCACTCGCCCTTTTAGCTTCCTCACTTCCTCAGCTTTAAAAAAGAGCATTTTGTTCACTGATCATTAGTAGGGTCGTCTTAATTAGTAAACACAAATAAAATAAAATATATAAATCAAGTGTAATTTTGATAAGTAGCATTGCTGTTGTGTCAAGGAGGAAACCCATGCTGCCCCTCTCAACCAAAAAAAAGTAAAAAATCACAAGTGATTCTTTTACGAATACAAATACAATATGCACAATTTTGTGAATATGATCCTAACATGGGAAAATGACAGCTAAATCCTCCATGATAATGAAATAGCATACCAAGAGCGATGAGTCCAAAAAGAAGGCCGAGAAGCAGCAGCAGACTAAGCAGCAGTCCAAGTAGCCACTTCCACCAGGAACAGCAGCTCGGACCACAGCCAAAGCAGCCGCTTCCTTCTTTTTCATTATTCTTCCCCTTATAGATCTCTAAAAAACACACACAAAGAGGGAAATGTCTTTCAAACCATAAATCCTTATAAAGGTTCATTTGTGTTTTTTGTGTCTATTACGTTAAGGAGAACAGGGAGCTGGTAGAGGAGAGATTACCTGCATATGTAGCCTTGTCTTTGGTAGGGGTTGATGAAGATCCATCTTTTAAATAATAGTAACAATAATAAAAGTTAAACATTACCATGCAATAAATATTATCAGGCATAGTTTTAAAAAAGTAACTAACAGTAACAATCTAAGCATTGTAAAATATGTTTTAAATAGAAAGAACACTAAAGGCATTACTGTCACACAGGCTGAAAATAAATGCTTACAGTAAGAGCCTGAACTTAATTTGACTGGAGCTGTCTCAGTGTAGCTTGCCATAGTTTCCTTCTTCAGTGAGACATCTGAAACTGACCCTATAAAGAAAATCATTGGGTATGACTGATCAGAGATATATAATTTAAAGCCCCTATTTTCATGATGATGGTACAAAGAAAAAAATTAAAGAGTATATTGTGCTGTCATATATTTTATGCAAAAATCAACAATTAAATCCCCTACATTAACAGAGCATTTTATAATGACATCATGTAATCTTGTCTATCTAGTAGTAATACGTTTGGTTTGTCCTAAATTTCATTAAATATACAAACATTTATAAAAACATTTATTATTAAATATAGAATATTACTATAACTATAAGTCCCAGCTTATAATTGCGAAACTAGAAGGTGCAAAACGAATGAGGAATGTAAAGTCAGGACCAAACCATGTCCATGGAGTTTAAGGGCTCAATAATATAATAACTTTTTCACAAGGCATCAATGATTTTATTTCCATTTAGCAGTGAGTAGGAACATTATTATCCAATTGCTTGTTCTATTTGGTCACAGGTAAAATAATTCAGCATATAGTGTGTGTGTTTGTGTGTTTGTGTGTGTGTGTGTGTGTTGGAGGGGATGTTGTACAAAACTCGACTGTATAAAATAAGACAGGAATTAAAATCCTGTCAATACAATTATAGTCTTGCATTTGCACGAAAAGAGGCTTTAAGATTTAATTATGAATCAAAATAGGTGAGAGGATTTTGCATATTACTCTCATTGTTGTTCTGCTTCACACACATTCATGCAGTTGCATACATTTTCATTTATGGCATGTGGCAGACACTCTTATCCAGAGTGATTTAAATTTCTCATTATATATCTGAACATCTGAGAGTTATGGGCCTTACTCAAACACCCAGCAGTGATAACTGTGTGGTGCTGGGATTTGAACCTGAGACCTTCCAGTTAGTAGCCTTAACTACTAATCTAAAAACACACAAACGCTGTGAAATAATGGAAATTAGCTTATTGCCAAGCAAATTATCAATGTGCTTGTGCCTACAGAAAAATAGAGCATTTTGTTTATTAAAAGTATTTATCAAGCCACATTTCATGGTTTACCTTTACGTGTTCTGATTTTGCCTGACTATTGACTTTTGTGTTGTGGGACTTTCATGGTCATGTTTGTTTCCAGATTCCATTTCCCAATATCCATTGCACATTACCTGTCGCAGTCAGATATTGTTAATTGTATTCACCTGCACCTTGATAAGTTTGAATAGGCAGCATGCTTTAATCATGTCTTTTTTGTCTTACATCCATTGTCTTTCCGGCTGGATTTGTTAGCATTAGCATAACTTTTAGCTTGATTATTTGCGTTAACCTATAGTTTCTAACAGTGACGGTGACAAAACTTCATATTGAGGTTTTGATTTATTTTTTACATTTTTATTTTTTACATATGTTAAAACTTTGCTTTATTAAAGAACAGTCTGCACTTGCATCCTGCCATAACTCCATTTGAAACACCACACTTGTACTTATGTTATGAAATGACATGCATACTTGCTTAGTGGAATAAATTCTTTAATATTCTTTGATTATCCAAATCCAAATATGAAAGCCCCTGATGCTGATATTTACCTCTTTTTCCGTACGATGGGCTGCTGGAGAACTGTTTCCCGCTGTCTTTTGACAAAATGAGCACTTCTGTGTCCTTTTTGGAAGGAATATTCTCCTTCTCAAGAATAATATATTTTTTTGGCATATCATCATTAACAGAGCGTGTAGTTGTGCCTAAATAGAAAACATGCTTCATTTACCAATCATGCATCAGATCCAAAAACATCTCTATCTTTATGTTGAAAAACATCTGGAATACCTGTAGAAGCAGTGACTCCTGTACTAACAAGACCAGCGCTTCCGGTGTTTTGAGAAATGTTTTTCTGTACACCGTATCCTGTAGAACAAACAACCTTAAATGCTGAGTTTGTATGTTTATTGTACTTTAATAACAGCTGCTTGTGACAGTGCCATACCTGAATGTGTGTTAACTGTATTTGATGTGAGCAGTGTACTAGAAGGAGTGGCAAGATTATTCTGGAAGCCATACACTATGAATGAAAAAAATACTAAATCATGATCTCATTCTGTGTTAGAAGAAAAAGGTTAAATATTACTAGTAAGTCTAATTTTGATATTTCAAATGACGGGTATCCTGCTATCTTTAATGGATTTAATATTAGGTTTTCGTGTTATAACATAAAGACGACTGCTGTAACTCATGCTGACCTGACAGTGAGGAAGGTGAAGTTGTGTTTAAAAGAGAAGATCCTGGTGACATGTTATTGGCGCTGCCTTGATAAGCAAAAGCAGTAGTGCTGGAGGCATTAGAGGGGAGTGTGGAGCTGGTCCATGTATACGATGGAAGTGCTGATTCCAGAATAGTGGTGTCATATTGCCCTGAAGCTGAAAAATATAAGATTTATGAACAAGTGTGAATAACATCAGATAAAGAATCTTTAAGTTGAAACAATGTTAAATAGGGTAGCATGTAGATTCAGAACCTAGAATAATGAAAACTATTTTCTTTTTTAAGCACTACAAATGTTCATGACTCAGAAACAGGCTACAACTTTAAGCTATGCTGAAATCAGGCATTTTATTAAAGAAAAGTCAAGCAACGCTGCAGATCTGGGGGAGAGATTTGGTAAACTGAAATATTTTAATGTATGTTGCTTATTTAGAATTTGCTCATACTGAGCACCTTATCAAGACACTTACTACTGTAAGCACATAATTGTAGAAGAAGAAGAATTTATAATCCACCATTCAGTATCATGCAGAAGAAGGTGGGATTCTTTTTGGATGCAGTTAGTTTATTTATTTATTTATTTTATTTATTTATTCTCATTTGCTCACAGTTTTGATCTAAAGCTACACCTTGATTCGTGTAAATATGCTTTATGGCACTGTTTTTGTTATAAGTGTAATTTGTTACAAGTAAAATTAGATAAAATTGATAGCTATGTGATGATAGAAAATATCTGGAAAAATGTCATAAACTGAACTTAAAGCTTTTAGTTTTAGTAAACTAAATGTACTAATGCATGGTAAAGATATGTTTCCTTCCAAATCTAATTCTTGTGTATTAACTTTTCCTTAAATGCTGTGGGTGCCACTTGGAATCATGTGTGATAATATACCAGTCTGAGTGCCTTGTTTGACGACTTTGGCCTCGACTTTAGCTTTGCGAGGGACAGGTAGGGTGGAGGAGGCTGTGGAGCGGGTGGGACTGACACTTGATGAACGTCCACTCTTTACAAGTTTCTTCACATCATCTAACTCTGTCCCTGTAACAGCACAGTGTTAAGTCAATACATCTGTATTACTGTACACTTAAAAAAAATGGAGTGAAGCTTATTACTTTGTAATGTATATAAAACCGTGATTTTAAAGCAAACTTACATTTGGTTGATGGAGATGCACTCTGTAATCTGACCCTGATTTCACTCTCTATTGAAAAAGACAATAATTGGATTAGATGCAGACGCAGACCATTGTTTTAATTTATTTATTCATTCACACAATAATTATGCAATATTAAAATATAATGTTGTTTAACTGCATTGAATAGGAAACAAAATATATATACAGTATTCAGCAGTGGTGGCTAATTATTCAAGAATAATTACCTCTGGTTTGGGACCTTCCTCTGGACGCGCCTATGAGACAGACATGGATACAAATATCAGCTGTTCTGTATACTATCAGTATAGTACATTGTCATGTATAAAAGTATTGCAGCACAACTCTAATGGAATAAATGTGGAAGCACTGGCCCTAAAGCTTGAACAATGATCAATGTACCTGGATCTGAATCTCCCTTATAGTCTAGCCATTAACTGAGAGTGATCTGGGCGTGCCTCCACTAACGATTTATTAATTATTCAAATACATATTACTTATAAAAGGCTGCTAACCATAGTCCTTCCTTGTGAGCTCTGGGGATGAATTGGCGCTTGAACTTCCTGTAAATAAAAAAACAAAAAAACAAAAAACAAAAAAAATCTAAACATCAGAATTTAATTATGGTCAAAGAAGCATGAGATAAACTTTTTTGCACATCTTTACTGTACACTACAAATGATGATACATGTAAACATTCCACACTTTAACCCCCTCAACCCCCTCTGCCCACTGTGCAATTTAATTTGTTACACTCACCATCATAGCCTCCTGAGTGACTGATTGTAGTTTTTCTCTCCAAAAACATGGGAGAGTGAGTAATGGAGGAAGACGAATCTTGCGTCTTTCTCACGCCCCCTGAGGAACTGGACCTGCTCCTCAACCCAGAGTCTCTTCCATATAGACTTTCAAATCCTGCACTGTCTGCACGTCCGCCTCCACTTCTGCTCTTCCCAATGGAATCATCTCCCAGAAACAGGGCGTAGTCTAACCCTGAACCTCCTGAATTCACACTCAGTGAGGCTGACAGAGAGGAGAAAATTCACATTACTGTAAAAACTAATTTACAAGCTAAACAAATTTATAATAAAAAGTATTGTAAAAACAAATATAATTTGTAGACTATAATATCTACTGCGTAGTATTATTTATTCACCGAATGAAGTTCTTAATTTCTTTATTTAATAGTCTACTAAAACTAACCATATAATGTGAAATTAATTTTCATATGAAAAAAAAAACATACCATTGTCCTGTAGTGTAAATGTTTGTATGTAAGTACTTTAAGTAACTGTTTGTATGAAAGCACTCTATGCACACTGATATTTTTATAAGTCTTTGAATTAGTTTTTATTAAATAACTTTTATTAAATTTTTTATTAAATTGTATTAAACATTTTGGTCTATTTTTCATAGTTGCCTTACAGTTCATAATAAAAATGTCAATACTATATATTAATCAGATGTAAGACAAATATACAGTATGTTGTGCTTAATTAGAGAGAGATAGACAGTGCATACTTAAAACAAAGTCAATTTGATTAAACACACTGCCTGCCCAAATTTGGTTGAATTATCTTTAGCTTTGATTACAGGTGCATTCATCATGGCATTGTTTCAACAACCTTATATAACATTATAATATTTATTTCTATCCAGAGTTGCATTCACTGAGATGTTACAGTATATTAATGACGAGAGATTAATCATTCTGTAAAGTTTTCTCCAGCACACCAAAAGTGAAAATGATTTCTCATGCTCTCAGAACCACTCTTTCACAATTTGAGCCCTGATGACTCTTAGCATTGTCATCCTGCAATATGCACATGCTATCAAGAAAAAACAAATATTGAATAATCTGGTCATTCAGTACATTCAGATAGTTAGCTGACTGCATTTGTCTTGACACAAAACATTGCTGAGTCAGTTGAAGCAAACAAAGGCTTGTACAGCAGGCACTATACATGCTGTGTGTAACGCTTCATGCGCTTTTCTTCTCATTCTGACTCACCCATCACACTAGAATCTTTATGCATCTGCAAAAAACCTTTATGCTCCCTAGCAATTCTAAGGCTTTTTCCAGTTAGCCTCACTAACAAATGTTTTCAGCTCTTTATTCCCAATTCCTGTGACATTGTGTGTGGAAATGCTTACTGTAGTTTTGCCTGTCATGGTGCAACTTTTTGCTGTTACATTACAACATATACAGGTTTTAATGTGTTAGACAGTTCTTAACCTAATTCAAGTACCTAATTTCATCAACCTCCTTAGTTGTATTCTTTGCCAATAATTTGATTCTTCTGAAACACAGTAACTTATTCCACAACCACAGGATACGAGATGGTTGTTTAAGAAATATGAAGCTACTCACTGCATCAGCTGGGGTTGATGACAACTGAAGCATGTTAATCACTGCAGTAGTTATCCAATCAATCAATCAAAAGCATTTGCTTATTTAAATCCAAACAGCACCTTGTTTTCGACCAGGCAGTATAGTTTATTTCAAAATGGTATAAACAAAAGATGGACCATTAAATTTTTTTAATTAAATCTTAAATTCTGGAATGTGCACAATGGTTTATAGCATGGTGTTTAATTTGAAATGTTGAAGATAATTTGATTACATTTATACATTTTTGTATATAGGAGGTGTAATATCAATGAAAGGCGGGGAATAAAAGACATGTATAATTTTGATTTATACATATTTCCTCACATATTTCATACTCATTTTTCTAATTTTCTTTTAGTTCTGTAAAGTTTTTTTTTTGCGAAAATGACCATTGCCAAAAGTGATATATATACAGTACATATACTGTATATATATATATATATATATATATAAACAAAATGAAATTGAATTAATATGTGTATATTCATGTAATTTGGTTCCATCCATTATCTATATTTCTTCTTAACTTGTCTATGCCTGGGTAGCATTGCAGAACTTACAGTAGGGCACCAGGCGGGGTAAACTCTGGCTGGGGTTCCAACCCATCGCAGGGCATAAGCACACACAACTGCACTCCCAATCACACAGTTTGAAAACACCAACCTAACGTGCAAGCCTTTGGGCTATGGGAGGAAACGACCGAGCATAAAGTGAATATGCAAACTCCACACACACAGAGCGGAAACAAGATTGCAGCCTCATCCCAAGAGGTGTAAGGCTAACTACTAATTTAGCATGTTTTTTCTTGCTCTTTGTTTTGAGTATTGAGGGTTACTGTTGAATTAATATCATCTGTGGTGGTCACCACTAGTGTGGTGTGTTAATGGTGAGGTGTTTGAGTTTTAAACAAATAATTAAAACAGAGATATTCCTCAGAATGCCCAAGATCTTTGCCTGCTTGAGTAATTCTCTTCTTAAGTGCACCTGATTTGTACCCAATGTGCAGTTAGATAGATAAATATATCAGTTAATTTAAGACCGGGAAATCTTACAAGAAGGGAGGTAGGAGGTGCTGCTGTTTTGATTTAAAATATTCTTCTCAAAGCTGCTTCCCCAAGTGCTGTTACTCATGCTCTTACTGCTTGATCCACTGAACCCCTCTGGTGGAGAGAAAACACATGCACACACACACACACACACACATATACACACACACACACAGTCATTAAAAGTGCTTATTGTAAAAACATTTGGGAGTAGGGTCGAGGTGTGTCAGGATCAGTGAGAAGCAAAATAAATAATGTTACTTACTTGGTGGTAATGATGTGAGTCTGGTTGATGTAATTGTTTCACTTATAACTGTAGGTAGAACAGGTCAGTAAGTATTTTAATAGTTTTAATTTCAGTTAGACACACAACACAATAGCATTTAAGATACATTTATTAAATGACCAGTGGGCTCACACCTGATAAATGAAATGCAGTGACACCTAACTGCCACAAGATGGTTTAACCTACGCCACACCCACTGAAAAACAGATGCGTTTGGCCTTCCTTACCTCTCTCTCCTGAACTTCCTCTAGAATTGTCCGATAGCCTTGTTAAGACATCCATTCCATGCTAATTAGAATAAAATACAAACAGGTTTATGCTCACTGTCTATATGTAAATATTACACAGTTTCAGATTTTAACAAAAACAACAATACTACTACTATTATAGATAAATCTGTAGATTATCATCTATACTGCTGTATCCTGTATACAGGGTTGCGGGGGTCAAGGAGCCTATCCCATAGGGCGCACACACTCACATACTCATTCACACACTATGGGCAATGTGGGAACGCCAATTAGCCTAATCTGCATGTCTTTGGACAGTGGGAGAAAACTGGAGTAACCCACCAAGCACGGGGAAGAACATGCAAACACCAAGCACACAGACCACTAAGCCATATTGCTGCCATTACTACTACAACTATTCATAATAATAATAATAATAATAATAATGAACTGCTCGAAGATACATGCGATGACCAAGAACAGAAACCATGAAGATGGCTTTTGTGGCAAACAATATTGCTATGATGGGTGATGACTGCAACTGCGATGAACTGTTTTGTACCCAAGTCTCTATCCGTGAACATTAGGAATCTTTTTCAAAGTGGACTTCTGGTTAACTAAAATTTATTTCCTTTTATATAACAATTTTACCTTTTTGGACACAGTTATAGAAGAGATTTATTTAAGGTTGAACAAGCCAGTATCACCTATAAATAATTAAATTAATAACCTATAATATATTTAAATAATTATTTTGATTGTGTTAAGCTGCTTTGGGACAATGTCAATTGTTAAAAGCGCTATACAAATAAAATTGAATTGAATTGAATTGAACCTACAGTAAATGATGATGGGTTCCCTTTTAAGTTCTGCTTCTGTCAAGGTTTCGTCCTCATGTAATTTCAGCAGGTTTCCCCCACTGCAACCACCACCTCTGGGTAGCTCATTAGGACTAAATTGCTGAAGATGTACATTTATACATTTCTTAATATATTTTTAAAATGAGTGTTTTTATATTTTACTTCTTTAACACAGCTTCGTGAAACTGTCCATTGTGAAAACTGCTATGCAAAAAAAAATCTATAATAATAATAATAGTAATAATAATAATAGTTGTAACTGTAACCTGAAGTCATAATGACGGTAATGATTATAATTTATTTTAAGATTAGGCCAATAAATCTAAACAATAGGGGAAAGCATTATATTGTTAATCCACTGCAGCGCCTACTGTATTTGTCAATGATTCGCATTTACTTTGGAAGAAAATCTGATGATAAACTAATGATAAACAACAAACACTCTAAGACTCTAAGAACTTTCACACATGTTAAACTAAATGGGACATTTATCCATTCACAACTTATTTATAGTAATAATACAACATATTGCTGGATTTTATTTTTCAAATATAAACTGAAATTTCAGCTTTCATTTGCAGATGCATTTATCAGCATCTGCCCAAATAATAGCAGAGTTTACACATCTGATTTTTTCCCCAGACTTCTTAAAATCTGGCTTTATTATACTATATATATATACAGTATAGGGTATAGTAGGAGACATTCTAAAGGTATCTGTCATGTTATATACACAAAAGCTTGAAAGAAAATAAAAGACTTTTGTACTGTCCTTTTTATCTTGCCCGCCACACCCACTGTACTGTACCACCCACCATCAAACATACAGTATACGCTAACAGATGTTTTTCTCTCTTATTAATTTCAAATGTAGAGATCTCGCTGAATTTAAAGTTACATAGGAAACTCCAAAACTAAATTTTTTACCTTTATATAGTTATTATTGTTATAATTTTAGAAAAAATATACTTTAAGAAACATTGGAAAAACACCTCACACAGCAGTTACTCATTACACACCAGTTCTCAATAAACATACACAGTAAAAACATGCTTTAAATAAGGTAGTGCTGCAGTAACTTTACAAATTCATCTAAACTTTAAAACTTTACAACGTAAAATTCCAGAAATGGCTGCAAAGCTTTTTTGATTATCCAGTAATAGCTTTAATGGCTTTTAGTAAAAGCTCCACAACCACTTTCAAAACTTACTCTCAAATACACTTTTGCACGTTATATAGGATTTCTTTGTTTCATAAATGTAAATAAAAGTAAACAAACATACAGTACTTTACCTGAAGTCCAGTTAAAATTCAGTAGAAAGTTTGGATTTTGCACAAATAGATGTAAAATATTCCTTGAGAAGACCAGCACAGTTGGTGGTTGAGTGATGTGTGAAGCTCAGTTCTGCCCCACAGATATCAAGTATTTATCTTTGTTCTATCTGAGATTTTTTAAATCTTCTTCCCACTTTCAGAAACAAGCCTCTGCAGGACTCCTGGGCTGGGTTTTACTCTCACCACTCCCAAGTGTTTGGCAGGCACAGGCAAACATTTGAAAAAAAATACCTGGGGAGTAGCAATTTCAGCCTTTATAATAATCATATGAAACACTGCCTCTGGCTATGTTCAGATGAGAGAGGTGGAGCTGAATATATTAAATGCCTTAGTACTTTGCTTTGGTTGCTCTGGTGAGATCCACATAATACATTTTATACAGTTTATTTGGTAAACCGGTACAAAACAAATCTATTTTACCCAAGTTACTCAAAGTACATTTGTCTGATTTTCAATGAGCTTTTATTGTTCTGTTTTAGCACAAAATAACATGTGTGTTACATTAATTTAGCGGGGGGGGGGGGGGGGCGGGGGTTGCTGATATTATTTATCACTGTGAACAAATTGTTCATAAATTGAACATTACCAAGGTTTATTTCACATTTCTGCTGCATACTGAATAATACTCTGCATTAGTATTGTACAATATGAATATGAGTTTCTAATAAAGTAAAGTTCATAATTGCAGCCTTTGTGTTTAGACCAGCATTTTGATTTAACTGCTTCCTAATTAATGTATTTTATTTGTAAGGAATAAACAAATGGGGTAATTTAAGGTGAATTTATTTGAAACCCTCAGGGTTGCCTGATACACTTCCACAGATTAGGGAGCACATTTTTACAGGATGCATCCTGTTTCCCCCAAGGGATTAAAGGTGCAAGGCAAAAATATGAATCAGAACTGGCTTGTTGTCAAGGAAGCACCAAAAAGGCAATGGATTACATTTGCCATCAGCAATTTCACTGTAGCTTGTCCATATTATGTGCACCTGTATGTCATTAGGTCCTGATCTATTTTTAAGATAATTTTTTCAGTTTTTCTGTGTCTTGCTTCAGTTAACATTCACCCCACTCAAGCCTCTGACTCTAGTGAGTGTCTTTTCATGCATATTTCATGCTGTTCATTTGAAATTCTTGAGCATTTCAAATAAACAGCAAAACAAATAATGGCTAAAATGCTCTGAGCTTTAAGGGCTACTTCTTTATCACATAGATCCATATTGACATGATGGCATCACGCGGATTTGTCGGCTCCATATGCATGATGTGTATCTCCCATTCCACCACATCCCAGACGTGCTCTACTGGATTGAAATCTGGTGAGGCCATTTGTGCAAATGATTTTAGTTTTGTGACACGGTGTGTTATCCTGTGCTCATAAAGGGATGAACATGATCAGCAACAATACTCAGGTAAACTGTTTCATTTAAACCTAATGCTCAGTTGGTTTTAACAGGCTCAAAAGCTGTGCTCCAAAAGAATATCCCCCAAACCATTATACCACCAGCAGCTTTAATTTTTAATTCATGCTTTCATGTTTTTTACACTAAATTTTGACCGTACTATCAGAACATTGCAGCAGAAACTAAAACTCATCAGATCAGCAACATTTTCCCAATCTTCTATTGTCTATTAGCACCAACAACCGTGCCACGCTCAAGTCTCTTAAATCACATTTCTTTCCCTATCTGATGCTCAGTTTGAACTTCAGCAGATTGTCATGACCATGTCTACATGCCTAAATGCATTGTGTTGCTATCTTACATAGAGAAGAAAATATGTTGGCAGCCTTTTTAGCCTAAATGGATTGATATTAAATTGAAAATGTAAATATTATAAATTAAAAGCTTGCCACCAAATTGCGGTATATTCATCATACTACAAAAAAAAACATATTATCAGAAAAAAAAAACAAAAAAAAAAACAGCATTGAATGTATAATAGCTACCAGTTAAACAAATGATACACAAGGTAATGCGTGCATTGTTCGTCTCTAGTCATACACTTTCCTGTCATCATCTACACTCACCCCACCACACCTTCTAGACACAGTGTACACATGACTCACAGAACGAACTTAAGCTCCACCTTGTCACATGCTGTAAAAGTACTGGGAGACTAGATTTGATGTGTTTGTTGCTACGGGAATGCAGTAGGTGATTCACAAAAGTGCAAGTAATATCACAGGAATCTAATAAAAGCAAGTAAATTCTTGAGCAGCAGTGAGCATGCAGAAGTAAAAGTCTCTACATGAATTTTGGCAAAAATTTGGCATGCCCCAAAAAAAAATGTGCATCATAGCTGCTTATTTACTAAAACTGACATACATCAGGATAAAGGATACGCGAAATGGGCACTGTGAGCAGACTGTAATCACTTTACTTGCTATAAAGATTATGAGAAAACACTTTCATGAATAACTTTCCCTTCAGTTTGTAAGTGTCCACTGCAATCCTTAAAAATTCTTTGATCTACTTCAAAGTCCACCCTATTAAGCTAAAGACACACCCAGCATCCATTATGTAAGGAACATTGCGGTGATATTGTATCTGGGCTATTATATACCAGCCTGTTGCTGTAATCAGACACCGAAGTGCTTTTCTTTCACTCGGCTACAGAGAAATACACAGAGAGTGCATTCACAATACAGCATTAGAAACACTGTTCTGTAATTGTGATGTTACTCTAGTTAAAGTCCATGCTTAGCTTAAGTCCTTATTCTGATACTACCATAGGGGTGATTTTATATAAGCAGACACATTTATAGGTGGGTCAAATGTCTGTACAACAAACATGAGTAAAAACTTTCTTTTTTTAAACACATTTTGCAGGAAACCATGAGTTATAAACACCTCCAGGCAGGGAATATCTCATACACAAGTCATGGCATGCTGTAATGTTAATCTCTGCTCGTATGCATGGATGAAAAACACAGCAAAGCAGTATCATATTAACATTTGGGTGCTACAAGAAGCTCCTGCTTCCCAGAATGTTGTAGCATGGTTCTTGCATTTAAATAACTATTTCTATTTTGGGCATATAAGCTGTGAGCATGAGATAAAAGTTAAGAGGTGCTGTTATGCAAAATTTAAAGATGAACAAAGGAGGAGGGTGTGTGTTTTTTCACACACCCTCCTCCTTTGTTCATCTTTAAATTTACATCTATGAACATAAACATACCCGTCAGATTTTCCATTGTTGTTGACATTTTCATATTTGATGGCAAAAAGGTGGTAATTTGATAGAGCCCCTTCTACGGCTTGGGGTTCAGCTCCAGCCAGGAGTCTACATTTTTGTTTTGCCTACAACAGATACATCAAACTCTCCTTTTACTCCTGTCTTATTTATGGTGGAAATGATCCCCAGTTATTTGTGCACATGCCAAACATTTCACAAAGACCTGCTTCCTGAACAAGGGACAGTTCAAAGGTGGACTTTCTTTAATACTGAAGCTCGAAAGTGGGTCTATTCCAACCTGTCTGTGACTTACTTTCACATACTGAAGCTGTGAGTGTTACTGTTTTTAAAGTTAGTTAATTGTTTGTTTAGGTTTTTCAAGGTTTCTTGAGGTGAAGCTAATGCTGCTACTGTTAATGTACTTTGTATTGCACATAGAAGTAGGAAAAATTTCCTGTATGGTCATTTCAGGAAGTCAAAATGTACCAGAGAATTAGTGTGAAACTTATTAGTGGGGAAATATGTGTAAATTATAATTATCAGTTTGTCGGTGATGAGCATGCCAAGGGCGATTGTGGCAAGGAAAAAAAAATGTGATAGTGGCAATGTTTTTTGATATTTTGCTTTAACTGCAGTAATTTAACATGCTCCTCCTATTTCTTGGCACACATACTTCTCATGTAGCTTGCATTGCTAGGACTACATTTTTAACTTTGTGTTTACTCAATGCATTGGCTTAACTCTGATATACCTCTCTTGTTCTGTGGATAAACTAGAGAACTTTGGGCACCCCATTGCCTGATACACTTCCATGTGTGTGAGAGATTGCGTGTCTCCTGATCTGGAAGCATCCGAAATTGCAGCAGACAGAACTAGTGGTTCATTCATCAGATTTTAAACTAAGCGGTCTAACAGGATTTTGTATAATGTTATAAGTATGAGATGAAGGATGCAAGTACTGGTAAATCTTTATTAATAAACACATCCAAAAAAACAACACCATAGCTACTAATGAGCTTTAGACCTGTAAAATAAAGTATAAACCAATATCATAATCCCCAAACTAAACTTAAGGGCTGGCATTGTTCCTGAAGAAATACAGTGACTGTTGGCCTCACATTATTCACGATGAAATATGTTGGAGTACAGTGCGGGAGGCCACCCTGGTCAGCATTGTCACTTTGGAGCTCGTCAGTGTGGGAGGCCACCCTGGCGACCTCTGCATTGTCACTTTGGAGCTCTTTGCTTTAGCACTTCGTTGCAGCGTGGTGTGGCGGGTATCCTGTCAGCCTAAAGCTGATAACTTAGAGACTTGATCAATTGTAATGACTCACCAATTGATGCACAATGTATAACTGCCCTCCTCCATGTCACACATGCATGCCCCCCCACATGCATGCCCCCATGCTCTGTGCTGTTGATCTCTCATTGGAATGGGACGTATAGTGCCACCCTGCCATCCTCACCCTTGTCATTGCAATGTTCCTCTGCTGCCAACTTTAGTGAAGGGTGGGATCATGATGAAATGGTGACTACCCCAACACTCTATCAGTCTTGACTCACTGGTCCATGGGCCAGTTATAGCCCTCGATACAAAAAGCCAGAAGGGTGATGTGGTGAGCCACCCTCTCCTGCTTACCCGGGTCACCCTGCTTTGTGCCTGTGTCCTTTCCTTGGGTTGTAATGCCAAAAACCACCCTGTTGGCCCCACCTTGGTTATGCTGATGTTCTGTGCTGCCTACCTTTCATCAAAGGGTGCTGCAGGGAGCCGCACTGTCAGCCTTACTGTAGCCACCTTGATAAACTGTGCCGTCAGCTTTTTCGCTGAGAGCATTGCAGGGAGCTGCCCTGTTGGCCTGTGCCTGGTCCCCTCAGAGTTTCTTGCTGTCAGCACTTTGTTGCAGCGTGGTGGGGAGCCACCCTGTTGATCTTAAATTAATCACTTCGACATTTAGCGACTCACCGGTTGTTCCACGAGGTATAATGCCCCTCCTCCATGATCCCCTGGTGCTCAGTGCTGCCAGCTTTTTGTTGGAGTGTAGTGTGGGGGGCTACCTTGTTGCCTTCATCCAGGTCACACTGGTGCTCTGTGTAGTATTCTCTTGTTGGAGTGTTATATAAAATGCCACCCAACTAGATTTACCAGGTGTTCAGTGCTGCCAGCCTTTTGTCGAAGGGCTCACTGGTGGCCTCATACTAGTCATCTTGAAACTCTGTGCCATCAGAGTGCAGTGAGGGATCACGGGGGTTAACTGATCTTTCCAACCCTTTATAAGTCTTAAAGACTTATTGACTGTGAGTTATAGCAGGTATAGTCCCTTACCCTGCTTCTCAGTGCTGTTGGCCTTTGGTTGTAACAAGATGCAAAAAGCCCTACTGTCAACCTCACCCTAATCACACTGGTGCTCCATGCTGTTGGTGTTTAATTGAACAGTGATGCAGAAAGCCATGGTATGGGGGAGTGTGGAGAATCACCCTGTTGCCCTCACACTAACACTTTGTGCAGCTGCCCTCATCCATTATAAAGCTGTTCACCCTAAAACTCTTTAAGTCTTGATGAATCACCGGTCAATACATCAGATTTCTTGGGAAGTCACACACCAGGTCACTGGGAACAATCACTTCAGCTATGTAATTAAAGCTGCCCTCCTCCCAACAACCCTAGATATGTCTTGGATATGTTTCTATTGAAGAGCAGGATATGTCTTCATTAGCAGGCATTTCAACTCAGCATGCAGTATAGCTATGTTCCTATCCTGGGCTTTGGCCAAGTCCATAAACTTCTTTCTCTGTAGGATATTTTTATAGCGTTGCTTAGCTTGATGCTCTTGACTCTCCTCTATTGCTAAAGACACAGTAGAGAAGTTTTACATTACATTTATACTTTTACTTTCTGAGTTATATTAAATGCAATGTCAATTTAATTGATTTGAAATGTGATTTAAATTCAGATTTAACCACACTATTTGGCCAAACATTGTGGTGATTTGATCTTTACACCTATATGTAGTTTTTTTTGTTCGGTACAGAGCATTGATCTAAACTCCACCAAACACCACAGGTATAAACTGGAATACTAGCTGTGCAAGCAAGCCTTCTTTTTAACATCAGTGCTATCTTATTAATTGCACAAAAATCTGGGTAAATATGCAATTCTGGAAAGCCAAGTACCAAAATCTAGCTTCCAAAGTGGAATCTTTTACAGCAGGAAAGTAGGTGCCAACACTACATTAATGCCAAATGTTTTGAAACAAATGAAAACAAGCACAATTGTGTAATGATCAGGTGTCCACATATGTTTGGCTATATAGTGTGATAATAAGTAATACTCACTCACTCACTCACTTACTCTTTGTCTATACAACTTAATCCTGTATACAGGGTTACAGGGGCCTGGAGCCTATCCCAGGAGACTTTGGGCATGAGGTGGGGTACACTCTGGAGAGAGTGCCAATCCATCACCGTACACACACACTCATTCACACACTATGGACAACTTGGGAATGCTAATTAGCCTAATCTTCATGTCTTTGGACTGTGGGAGGAAACCCACCAAGAACATGCAAACTCCATGCACACAAGGCGGGTATTGAACCTGACCAAACCCAGTCCCTGGAGGTGCAAGGCGACAGTGCTAACCACTAAGCCACCCTGCTGCCTAATAAGTAATACATAAGTCATAGTTTGCTTTATTCATTAAACTAGTTTTATAAATGCAGTAGTTCTTACAGTACCTACTGTAGAAATAGTTCACCTAATAGAAATAGGTTTTACAAAGAATGGCTTGGGTTTACTCAATCAAAACTACTCCATACTCTATGATTTTAGGTTTTTAATTAAAAAAGAATAAAATAAGGTAGAAAATAAGAATAAAAAAGATACTTGTGCTATCATAGATGTTTCTTCTTTCTTCAACCATCAATTGCATGTCGGTCAACTGCATATCTAAAGCTTCACTCTTCTCCTTCTTCCTCTTAGCTTGTTTGTTCAGATTCTTTATCAGCTTCTTATAGCTCTCTACATTCTGTGTATGAATCTATAAAAAAACGACAGCAGTTGACTCATACAGGGTCCAGAACTACTGAGATAGATTGAATTTTACTTATTCAAAAGAGTGACTTTCTTGCCTTCTCTTGCAACATCATTTCCGCCTCCAGAGCATATAACTTCTTAGACAGTGCTTTGTCTTGGTCTACCTCTGTCAGATACTAAAAATTAAATTGACACAGACAGCGAGACAATATACTTTTTGCCTTTTTTTGTTACATGTATCTTGTAGCTAAAACCATTAGGCGATAAATCAAGTTAAATTTCTGACATTTCTAAAATTACCTCACATTGGTGTGCTTTTATAGGAGAATAATTTACTAACATGTACTGTAAGCCAATTTTAATTTTAATGTAGGGCCAGATCCCTTCATGATGCATATCACGCTAATGTATGTATCCCATAACAGCAGATCCTTCAATATTCAATACCTGTCAAAAGTTTGGAGACACCTTCTCTTTCAGTGTTTTTTCTTTATTTTTATAGTTTTCAACATTGTACAATAATAATGAAGACATCAAAACTATGAAAGGACACATATGGGATTATGTAGTATTCAAAAATACTACATAACAACCCAGAATATGTTTTATATTTTAGATCATCCAAATTAGCTTTATTTAGCTTTGATGACAGCTTGCCTCCTTATTGTTTTAGACCATAAATTTTCTTGTGCAGGGGAAGGGTGGGTACAGAGTCAATATCCCTATTAGTGCTTCTACAACTACGGTACAAATCCATACTATGGCAAGAAACACTCAGTTAAGTAAAGAAAAAAGACAGTACATAATTTCTTTAAGAAGTGAAGGTCAGTCAATCAGAAAAATCTCAAAAACTTTGAACGTATCCCCAAGTACTGTCACCAAAACCATTAGATGCTATGATGAAACTCGCTCTCATGAGGACCCTAGGAAAGGGGCGATGAGCTACCTCTGCTGTAGAGGAAAGGTTTATTAGAATGATCAGCCTCAGAAACCACAAAACGTACAATGCCATGTCTTTGTTAAATGTAAAGAGGGTGAACAGATGGTTCCCAAATGTGTGGTTCCCACTCTAAAGTATGGAGGAGGAGTTGTGGTGGTGTGGGGGTGCTTTGCTGGTGACACTGTTGGTGAATTAGTCAAAATTGAGGGCTCCCTTAAAATTGAATGGCTAACACAGCCTTTTGCAGCGACATCCCATCTCATTTGGTTTGCACTTATTGGGAGCATCATTTGTTTTCCAATAGGACAATGACCCAAACCCCAACGCAACTTTAGGTTATGTAAGAGCTAAGAAGGAGAGTAATGGAGTTCTGCAGCAGATGACATGGCCTCCACAATCAACTGATCCAAATCCAGTAATGATGGTTTGGGATGAGTTGGACCAGAGAGTAAAGGAAAAGCAGCCAACAAGTACTCTGAAACACCTTTAAGATAGTTGTAAAACCATTCCAGATAACTACCTCATGAGGCTGGCTGAGAGTACAGTATGTCAGTTGTGTACAAAGCTGTCATTAAAGCAGAAAGGGAGCTTTGAAGAATCTAAAATCTAGAATACATTCTGTGTTATTTACATGTTTTTGTTAACTACATAATTCCATATTTGTTCTTTCATAATTTCAATGTCTTCAATATTAATATATATATAATGTTGAAAACAATAAAAAATAAAGAAAATGCATTGAATACGAAGGTGTGTCTAAACATTTGGCTGGTAGTGTATTTTGCACAACTCAGTCTCAGTTTTGGCAATAACATATTTTGTGGTTAAATAGCCTGACACTATACTTTATTAAAGAAATGCACATCTGCCTCAGGGAAGGGTGTCGGCTACATCTTTCTGTTGCACGGTAAAAGGTTTTACCAAAAGGATTACTCAGACAGGGAAAGTTTCCATTTAAGAACGTAATACATAGTTCTGGAATATTCCATCACCATAAGCACACTGAGGCTTTACCTCTTGGACCTCATGAGACATGTACAGCATCTGAATGTCTCTGGCTTTTTTTCTGAGATCTTCAATCTGTCTACTCATTCTTTTATGCTCCCATTCCATCTGAATAAATCCTTTATGAAAGTCTTTGCACTTCACCATACTGGCAATCTTCTGCTCTCCTAAACCCTAGAAAAGAAAAGTTATATGTTTTGTTTTGTACTCCGTATTGCACTCCGTACAGCAGCAGGACTATAATGTTAGTTATCCTGAGTACCCTGATGGTGTTGTTCAGGTCCTCCACAACACTACGATGAAGCAACAAAGAGTCTGCGTAGTTCGTAGCAAAGTCTCCAGTCTCCACCTCAACCTGGCCCTGTTTTAACAGGATCTGCACCATAATATCGAGGAGGTTCTTTGAGCGCTCTTGGAGGCTGAAGGAAAACAATAGTAAAAGTATTAAAAGTATAGTACGTTGAATTGTTTGAAAATGTTTTACAGCATGAGGATGAATAAATAATTAAATATTTCCTTAAAATATTACTTTAAAAAAATAATAATAAAATAAATAATATAGTTTTATATAACTTCAAAATAGTGGTGCTATTTTTATGAAAATGTACATACATGACAGATTAATTGAAATCAGCATTTTGAATGTTCTTTGCATGATGCTGAAACCTTAAAAACATCACAAACATTCACTTACCGTGTAAGACTTTCAGCAATATTCTTGCTTTCTGTTTGTGAACTTTCCACCTCATCTTTTCTCTTCTGCAAGAAGGTCTGCATCTCTGCTAAAGTCAATGCCTCCATTTTTATCTAACACAGAAAAAATGAGTTCAGAACATGCTTACTGTACTGTATATGACTTTATTTTGAGTGTAATGTTTTGGATTACTGTTTTTTTTTTAACCTGTTAACAGTGTCATTTCGTAACATTTGATATTATATAAATTATCTATATTTGCAGAAATTATAGATGCCCTCTTTTTAATAAGACTTTTGTCACAGGTTGGGATTCTCAGCCAACCTCACCCAACTTTATTAGCCATCACTGAACTCATTTTCCCACCTTATTCTCACTCTCGACTTTGGTCCTTCTGGCAAGACAGAATTTTTCCCACACAGCTGGGTCCAGGCCCTCAGGCATGTTCTGTGGTGCATCTAACTGCTCCATGGCCTTCATCATCTGTATGTGTCCTTCTAATGTTGCTTGAATCAACATAAAAGATTCCTTAAACAAGCCTGTCTTGTCTGTCGGCGTCTTCATAATTTGGATCCTGAGAAAGAACATTTTCAGGATCAGGAAACAAATTACCATATAGTCATGACAAAAGCAATTCCATAGAGGGATTCTACTTTTTTAACACTGTCTGGGTTCCACTAAACCATATAGATATTTTTACTGGTTTTGCATGCACCTTTCATGTGAATGAAGAAAAATATTTTTCCTTATGTGATTTTATACATATAACCAAATCTGAATTATGTTATTTGTATTGTTTTGAGGAAATGGCAAAAACATTTTATCTTATCTTAATTAAGGCTAAATGGGTATTTTTTCCTTATTGAAGGATCTCAATTTTTAAACATACCTGGGTCTGCGCTTGTAAAGCTTGTACAGCCAGTCAATAATGTGTCTAGGGACATCAGAAAACTCTTTGCGAAATCCACTGTCTAGAAACTTTCATAAGGACAAAAGATGTCAGAGGCTTTCTGATATATTACTAGGATCAATCATGTTATTATTATGATAATTGTACTCAGAGTAAGGATCTTACATTATCTTCTATGACTGTGTTATCATACATCTCCTGAAAGGCCTCTACGTCCTCTCTGTGATTATTCAAAGTTTTCCGAATTTGATTCTGCCAACAGAAAATGGTGACTCACACGCAAAAGCATTTTATAGGACACGGAAAACAATTTCATAGCCAATATAATTAACATGCCAAACAAGTTCCTTCATGCACAACTTGTCTCATCCTTAGGAGCAAGATGAGGTATGTGCATCACTCATCTCACCCTTTTGTTCAAGGTGCACTACAACTAAATGAACTGGACAAATACTAACAGGAATGTAACCAAACAAACTGTACCTTAATGCCTTGTGCCTTCTCTAGTCTGTAGATTAGCTCTTTCTCTCGTTTCAACATCTCTTCCTCAATTAATAAGGAATGCAACAGGTTGGTGATCTTTAGCTCTTCCTGAAGTACAAAAGTTATTATCCATTACTTGGTATTGTAGATTTATGTACAGTACTATGGATTGGAACAGAGGTACATTATATCAACTTGCCTGGTATAAAACCATTTCTGATTTCAGTTTCCTTTCAGTCAGTTTGCGCAGTGTTTCATCAAAGGCCTGGGTGGCATCTTTAGTGGATGCCTGCAGTTTCTTCATCTCTGCCAGCAAGGTCTGGCCACAAATGATAAATGTTTAAATATAAAAATATCTCTATATACAAATGAAGTGTAAACTGTTAAACTTCTAAGAAAACAAGCTTTTTGCTTAAATTTAAAACTACAGTGCATATGACAGCGTGGCTTCTGAACATGTGTTTAGTAATAAAATCAGAATAGACTTTGTCTAATGCAAAGGATACATTGAGGAACACAAAAATAAACTGAGATTTTTATACAGTTGTTCAATCACACCTTTTTATATTTCTCCTGTTCTTCAGTTAGCTCTATTACTTTTCTCTCATACACATTGTAGGCTGTTCTTTCCTCCTCTGTCCACTCAAACTCAGGCTTAATAATAAACTCTGGTGGTGGTACTTCCTTTAAGTGAAATAAAGAAAAATCTTCAATATACTGAATGTTCAATGTTAAATATAATTTGATTGAAAATGTTTTCTTTGTAAAATCAAGTAGGCCACAATACCATGCTCAGAATGTCGTCCTCTTTGACCTCAAGGACGCCACCCATCATATCATCCAAACCTCTCACTCTGATATTGTCGCCCTAGCCAGGAGATGGAGGGAGACAAGATGTATAAATTAATTATAAAGATAAATTAATGAGACAAAATAATTAACACATTTTTAAATTCACATTTAAGAAACATGCTACATATGGTTTGTTTTCACTTGACCATAACACTCAAATGTGCTTTTTGAATATCCTATTTCAGATTTAGTCCTCCTCCATTCCTTTGGGAAGGCCTTTCACCAGAAAGTGTGGTTGTGGCAATTTACATATTCAGTCACAAAAACTGAATATTGCCACTTGGCCGGAGGCACATAACACATTCCTTCCTGACATTATCCTAAAGGGGTTCAGTGGGGTTAAGATTACGGCTCTGTGCTCGCCATTCCAACTTTAACAAAACATGTACTGTGTGCATGGACTTTGCCTAATGGCAAGTGTTCATGAATTATACCAAAAATGTTAACTTCTGTCAATATATGTAGAAAATGCATTAATTCTTACTACCCTGTTAGTGATATAAAGTGTATAAAACAAGCAGAACCTTAGCATTACAGTTAATCTTTTTACCTTCGATGCAAGCCTCCTCTGCTCCTCTTCCTTTCTCTGCTCCTCCTCTCTTTGTCTCTGCTCAGGAGTCAGGTATTTTTCAACTTTGATCTAAAAACATACACAGAAACTCAAACATTCAGGCAACTGTCCACAACAGCCGAACAACAAGGTTCAAATAACATTTAAAATGTTAAAAATTAAATTAAACTTATTATTGTAAAAATACATTTTTCTCAGACAAGCCTCAGAGCTAAATGGATATCTTCTAAATGCTTGTTCTGACCTGCTGCCTGATACCATAGCATCTAATTTTAAAGCCAGGTTTTAAATGTCTTAGGGGAATAAAAAATTATGCATACTACGCTTTGGCATGAATTTCTCACTGAGAATTAAAGGACACAGAGCCAAATTTATTTTGTAAACTGTACATATTATTGCATATTAAGTGTAAGAAAATGTAAGGCTCTGATTAAAAATGCCATGTAACAAATTACCACATGAGGGGAAAAAGCCCACATCACAATTTCTTACTGACTAAACAAATACTAGGAAGAGATGACAGTAGCGAAAAAAATCATCCTGAGACAAAATGCAGAAAAAAGAAATACACGCAAAACTTGGCACAGATTTTACACCGGATGCCCTTCCTGATGCAACCGTCCCATTTTGTTATTCGGGCTTGGGACTGGCACTGCATGCATTGGCTGGGTAGTATGGGGTGTGGCAACCCACTGACAGCAGGGCTCGAACCTTGAATCCTGAGTTCCCCAGATCAACAACCTAGTGCCTTAGACACGTGAGCCACCACTCCCCCAATGTTTTTGTAGACCGTGCCACACAGCAGCTTGACAGAAATTTGAATGTAGATTTGAATCTCTAATGGGCAAGCAAAAAAGGTCATTGGCAAAGAAAAATATCCTGAGACAAAATGCAGAAAAAATCTTGAGAGCAACCGACTCAAAACAAAACCCATCTTCTGTTGGATAACACTGAATATTATAACCATACTGTAGATTAGTGCAAGATACAGTTGTAAAGAGAAACACTGGATCACTTTTAAAACCCTTTATTTAGAAGAAGAGGTTAAGAACAAAAAAACATTATTGCAGTGATACTTTTGAAACAATATACAAGATCACATTCCTAGTGTTATTACCTCAGAGTCACTGACAGTGAGAGCTCTCTCTGGTCTCTCACTATCGCTCAGAGTGGGCTCCCACATGGTCTCCTGCAGCTCCAGCTTGCTCAAAATTTCTGTAATGCGCTTGTTTTTGTCTCTTATGCGGTTGATCTCTTGCTCCTTTTGTTTGTACACAGCTTCAAACTCTTTATTAAAAGCAGTTTTCACTTTGTACATAACATCCTAAAATGGCAAAAAAAAAAAATCATATACAGTACATATACTGTACATATTTTTTACATAATTGTTTAGAAATACAGCCATGATAAAACAAGGATGTCACCTGTATCAGGATGATGTGGTTGAGCTTTTGGTCTCTTGTATGCAGGCTGAACTGGTTTTGTAAGTGTGGGTTGGATCCTCCATATTGAGGACTCAGACTACTTGGTAAAGCTGAGATCACCTCATGCCATTCACCTTCCTCATCTTCGTCCCCCTCTAATGGTGACGTGATGTTCTCCAAAACCTGCTGCAAATAAGACACAACAGAAGGCATGTATAGTGAAGCTTTTGTGTCTTAATCTCTTCAGCCTTTAGAATCTAATTATTAAGGTCTATGTATACATACACTAAGTGCAGCCTCTTCGTTCTCTCGCATGGCCTCTATCCTGGCAAGCTCTTCTAGCTCCTTTGTTGTGCGTTCTTTCATGGGAAAATTATCCAATTCATACCCTGAATGGAAAGCCTGAGCCAGCCATATGTTAATAAGACACACAGAAATGAGGATGCACAAATACATTTCCACAAATAAAGTACATGCGCAGCTTATGCATCTACGGAAACTTATACACAAACGTAACAAAACAAAAATCCCACTCTTAATCATGTTCATTAATCTCACCTTAATGACCTTCCATTTCACATCCATGGAGTCCCAGTACTTTTTCTTGAGAATGTCGTGCTGATAACGCTTTGTCACATTCTCAAGCTCCATCTCCTTTCTCATCTTACATAATATGAACACACAATAGAAAAGACTAATCCTAATCCTGTAACTATCTATTATATGAATTATTAATAATGTTAGTTACAATTCTACAAATCCACTATATTAAAAATAAAGCACTGCCAATGTAAGAAGTTGGTAATCACCCTGTTCAACATGCCTTTCCACAGTAAAAATAAATAAAGACTACTAAAAAGATACACTGATTTTACCCTGATGACCTCCTGCTCTCCCTCAGTTTGTAGTCTCTGCTGTTCCTCCACGTCCAGATTGAACTCCAGCTGCTCCAGCTTCTCCATGTCCGGCAGCTTCTCATTCTCCTGCATCATAGCCTGGATCTGGTGGCAGGAAGCAACAAATATCTAAGTTACTTTTAATTATTTATAATATAGCTCTGACAGTGCAGGGATTTTCAAAAAAGGACACAAACCCATAATTACGGGCTCATTGTTTTAAAAACAAACAAAACCAAAACATAAAATATTTAATAATTGCTTAATCATTACTCTTGTAAGCCCCCAGATTGATATAAAATAAATCATATATTTTATATAAACCATAATAAATTATTCTGATAATTACCAAGAAACTATCCAGACAGAACAAACAATTAATTGTAATTTATTAACTTTAATTTGAGGTTATTTTTAGGTATTTTAGGTAGTATTTCTAGGTATTACATATTAAAATTACAAAAGTATAAACAAAAGTGTAAACCTATGGTGAATGGGTATGACACAGTATGATTAAAACATGTATAGTAGTAGGAAATGATATGAGATGTGTGTCAGAACAAAGGGCAAGTTAGTTCTCATTTTTTGTGCAAATGAGCAGTGTGCAAACAAGAAAAGTGCAACATGGGAGTAAAGAGCTCGATCATGAATGTAGTGTGTGAATTTACTGTGTGAAAGGAAAAAAGCAAATCCAATCTGTTTAGTCATTTGTTGTGTTCTGTTGTCCTTCACTATCTTCCTGGCCTTGGTCCAGCACCACTTGCTGTAGATTGACTGCAGGTCAGCAAGCTTGGTGCAGGAGATGCTCTCAGCTGATTGCACCACCCTCTGTAGAGTTGTAATGTTTCGCATCAGAATACTCTCTATAGTGCAGGAATAAAAATTCCTTGATTCCTTGGAAGGCAGTCTAAAGACTTTCAGGCATCTAAGGTGGTAGAGATGCTGCACGGTGTTGACTTGGACAAGGTACGAGAAGCTATCCACTCTCTCCATTGGGGTCTCATTGGTGAGAGGGACCTGGTAGTTCCTTTCCTGCTTTGTACTGAAGTCCATTATCAGCTCCTTTGTTTTGCTGACATGCAGGAGGAGGTTGTTCCTCTGGTACCAGTTCACGGTTTTTAATCCCCTCTAAGTAGGCCTTCTCGTTGTTATCAGTGATCAGGCCCACCACAACATTGTCACCTGCAAACTTGTTAATGGTTGTGGAGTTGGTATTGGCCACACAATCATACGTGTACAGTAAGTACAGTAGTGGACTCAGAATACAACCCTAGGGGGCTCCAGTGCTGAGGGAAAGGGAGGTTGACGCATGTCTGCCTAACCATACTGCCTGTGGTCTGCCAGTCAGGAAGTTGAACTACTGTATATATAATTACAATTACCACATTGCTGAACACTATATTGCGATGTTTCTTACTATTCCCCGAAGTTCTTGTATGCTCTGCCTAAGACTCTGCATGGGCTCTGCATACTGCTTGCTTTCCTCTTTAAGTACCTGTAAACATAGAAGATTTCTTCATAGTCTATAGTAGGGCAAGTGGGTAATAATTTTGGCACATGGATAAGAATAAAATGCTCTTAATGTGTGACACTAGAATACTTACTGCATTTAGTTTATCATCTAGCCATGTAGAACTGGATGCAGATGTGGATGACAGACTGTGGCAACCCTCATCATTGTCTGTTTTATCATGTGTTACATCCTCCCTGCTACAAGCCTAAAATAAAAATAAAAAAAATACATATTTTAGTTTGGTTCTTTGAAAAATGTTTATACTCCTACCACACTTGCATTTTCAAAATATTTAACAGAAGCAGATTCAAAAAAGGTGACTTTCATGTGATTTTTAAAGTACAAAAAAATAATAACATGTTGCCCACTGATTAAAAAATATAACACTGCCATCATTTTTTTTTATACCTCTGCTGGTGCCTGTGTCTGTGCTGCTGCTTCCCAATCAGTCATGTCACTGAGAATAGGGTTCTCTTGGGACACCTGCTGTTGAAAGGAGGCCAGCATGGATTCGCCATACTGGATACCTGCAGCCATCTTTAAGCTGTTCAAATTGAAAGTATCAATGTTTTAGAATCTTTTATTCAATAAAAATCTAAGTAGAGTTTTAAAATACTGGTACAATTAGCAGTAGGTTCTATGTAATGGCAAAAAATTCTACCAGAGCCCACTGCAAACCAGAGAGCCATCTTGGAGGCCTGTAGTGATAAGCGTCTGACTGTCAGGGATGAAAGACACAGAGCGAATTCCTCCCAACGACCAAGAGTGGCACTGCTTTTCCACAATCTTCCCCTGAATGAAGTTCAAGATGTCAGCAACTGCACTCTAAAGTATGCAAAAAAAAGTAAAGTCAGCAAAAATGCTAACCCTGCATTACCAGAGTGGTGACATCATATATGCGAAGCAGCCCATCTCTGGCGACAGACGCCAGCCAGCCCTGATGAGGTGAGAGGCACAGTAATGCAGGGCCGAGCGGATGACCCTTTGCCTCCTTTTGTGGATTCAGTCTAACTGCTGTCTGGCTGCTAGACGTTTTATCCACACTCTGCAAATCAGATAAAAACACTTGTGTAAACCCATGTTTGAATTAATACATGTGAAACAAAAGAGTGATCCCTAGCACTTTATATCCATCCCTAATGTTTCATCTAAAGAATAAACCCAAGGTATAAAACGTTTGTTTTTCTGTTTCGGTAAACAATTTTTATGTTGCTAACACTTGAGATAACGTCAGGTTGCTGTATATAAAGGATGTATTAAGGGGTGAACAGGAAATGAGAGTTCTGTCAGACAGATCAGCTCTGACAGTAGTGCAGGCTGCAAGGCAAATCAAAGCACTTGTTCCACTGTGTTATAGTTTCAAAAACTTTTAGAAAAATTTACAGAAACTCTATTGTGGACTATCTACATTATTTATGTAAAAAAATTTAACCATGTTTAACAATTTTTGCTATGGTGAGTCTGTCTACAAGGTCACAAAACTTTGTGCATTATGGTTTCTTAGAAAAAAAAGATGAATTTTTCTTACTTATTTACATAATTTACATACATTGGAGGACCGAAACCAGTCTCAGAAAATTTTCTGTCTGTACTGTATGTCTGTCTGTCTGTCCCACCAGATTTTGTCACAGCATCACGAAAAACTGGCTGAAGAGAATTTAATGAAACTTTGGCAGTAGTAAGGTATTTGTCTGAAGTTTATAGTTGGGCTTGGCTATATGCGTCACTCAATAGAGCCAATCAACGCGATACTTTACCATGTATAGACAGAGTATGTGGAAGACAAAGAAACGACTGCACCTACAAGCCATCAAAATCCTCAAGAAACAGAAACGAATTTGCAACACAGCAAGGCTTACTCGAAAAAAAGGCAAACAGACTATGAAAACGAACCTTAAATGATGAATTCACAGATCAATGTACTGTATGTTCATTCTTTCTATGGGAAGTTTAAAACCAGTTTGTCTCATACGTTCAGAAACCATGGCACTAAAAACAAGCAGGACTGTTTGGACTATAAAACACGGGTCGTTAGAGCAAACATATCCGCAGCAGGCCGAGGTGAGGACATTTAAAATACCCAAACTGAAAGTCCAGTGTGGGATCCCGAAGTGGGATCAAAAATCTAAATGTTGAGTAGAAGTGAAGTTATGAGCAGTTATGGTCCACTATTTCTAACTTTCCCATCAATGTTTTATCTATGAATGTTTGAAAACACTAATATCCTTCTTTATTTAGTACAAATTGCAATAATTACCAAAGACCTATAGAATAAGAGGAATAAAACACTTTTTATGATGTTATTATAGAAAATAATATGTCCATCCTATTACTGATTATTGTCCTATAAATGTATGTTTTGTCATCCATTTTATTGCTTGCATTATTCATTATTCATCATTGCACTAAACATCATACCTGTGGTAGTCTGAATCTCTGAAGAACTTTCTTCTGGTGACAATAACCAAAGATTGCCTTGGTACCCAGAACACATGAGGAAAGAGAGTGTGGGACCTGATACACACAGGTTTTAACAACTTGTTCTCGCAGGCAGCCATATGGGTCCACACAATTTGCTGCAGGTAAAAACAAAATGTAATTTAGGAACACTGACATATCCAAATGATCTTACCCAAATATATTACACATCTTCGTACTGTTTTATGAAAAATATACCTGAGATCTGCTGTGTAGACACTGACAGCAACATCAGCAGATTCCCTTCTGTATGTTTCTCATCTGTCTTGCTCTTCTCCTTACTATTACAGAGCACCAGCACATCCACCTGTTTGCTCTCTTTGTGATACTGGGTTGACAGACTCACGGTGGAACCCATAGTGTCTGAAAAGAACAACAAAGTCATTAAAACATATGCCAGTCATGGATTCACATTTGCAAAACAGTTTTAATATTACAGCTATAATGTACCCGTGTATCCAATGATTTCAAATGCTTTTGATGGTCTTGCATCCAGGAAAAATATGTGTGAATCGAAAGCTCCTGTAATCAAGAAATGTGTTCCTAGGTCAAAACTGTTGAAGAAAAGAATATAATGAGACAAGTAGTACTTTCCTTCCGGCACTTCATGTAAGATATAACATTGTAAGATATAACAAGGACAACACTTACACTAAATGTTTGACAGGCACATGGTATAGATGAACTGTGTGAACAAGTCGAGGTTTCTGCGCTCTGGTCAGATCCACAAAGAGGACATAACCTGTTACTGTTCCCACAGCAACATACTGGGCTATTGGACAACATGCCAAGCAGGTCACCTGTATTCACATTAAAGCGATTTTAACACAGAAAGTTGCAGTATATAAAGCTTCATATATATGTGCCACTCATGAAAATGAAAATCATGGGAATGTTGGTGTGTGGAGGAATACAATCAAGGAATGTTGTAATGTCACTAACTTTTGTCAGTAAAGAAATGGATGAAATGCAATCTCCACTGTCCAGTGACCACAGCTGCAGCTCCCCAGACTCTCTGACTGACTGCAATCACACACACACACACACACACACACATTAGCATTCATACATCTTGAATCGAAAAAGTTAATCTTTACTAAGATTTTTTAATGACTTATGGAATACTTAACACACTATCATAATTACATAATACCAAAGATGCAACCAAGATTATTTTAACAAAAGAAATTTAAGACTAGATGCAATTTAGTTATATATTCCAATTAGCACTTTAGCCTGTAGTAGTTATATATAGCTATATAACAAATTCTCTCTCACTCATCTTCTATAACACTTTATCCTATATCAGGGTCGCGGGGACCTGGAGCCTAGCCCAGGAGGCTTAGGGCACGAGGCAGGGTACACCAGGGTGCCAATCCATTGCAGGGCACACATACATACACACACACTACAGGCAATTTGGGAACACCAATTAGCCTAACCTGCATATCTTTAGATGGTGGGAGGAAACCGGAGTACCTGGAGGAAACCCACCAAGCACGGGGAGAACATGCAAACTCCATGCACACAGAGACGGGAATCAAGCCTGGCTGAGAATTGAACCCGGACCCTGGAGGTGCAAGGTGACAGTGCTAACCACTACACCACTACTTCACAACAAATTAGAATTTGTTATAATTTGCCTTATAAAAAATTCTCTCCTAGTTATAAATTTAAATGAAAACAAAGAAACATTTGGTATTTTACCACACAGAGATTCATTTCAGTGTATACTGGAGCAGCTGTGATAAAGTCTCCACACATCACATCCAGAATTTTGAGGACTTCTTTTTTAAGCCCAGGATTGTACTTGTAAATGCATCCCTAGCAAAACAGCAATATTTAGAACAAGACACCAGACAATTCGTATAATTTGGTTAATCAGCAATATTGCAAAGCAGCACACATTTAAGTAAGTAAGTCATCGTCATCGTCGTCTATACCACTTTATCCTGCATACAGGGTTGTGGTGGGCCCAGAGCCTATCCCAGGAGTCTCAGGGCATGAGGCGGGGTACACCCTGTGCAGGGTTCCAGTCCATTGCAGGACACACACACACACTCACATACTCATTCACACACTATAGGCAACTTTGGGAATGCCAATTAGCCTAATCTGCATGTCTTTGGACTGTGGAAGGAAACTGGAGTACCCGTTGGAGACCCAAGTCCGGGGAGAACATGCAAACTCCATGCACACAGAGGTGGGAATCAAACCCAGACCCTGGTGGTGCAAGGCGACAGTGCTAACCACTAAGTCACTGTGCCGCCTTACGTATTAAAGTAAAAAACACAAATAGGCATGCGGTTAGTGATAGTATGCTTGAGTTTGATGTTACCAGCTCTAAGTTGATCATAAAAAGTGTTTAATGCACCTTATACATCAGTTTGCCATCTATAACCTCTGTAGTTAAAGAGCAAAATATTATATATTTATATAATATGTGCTGTATGTAGTTATATACATTGGATGAGTTACTTACATTGGATGAGGATAGGAGCAATGTTTCATAGTCAGGTGAAAAACAAAGACTTGAGACTGGTTCATCTAAATCCAAAGTTTCCACCACTTTCATTTTGTTCCCTTTGATCTCGAGGGTTTGCAAAACACCATCCTGTGAAAAAACACTATGAAAAATAATACATTTTGGCAAAGCCCTAGGTCAACAAACACTTTATAATACGCAGAGGGTCCAGAGCAAATGATGACTTATGATAGCAATTAGAACAATTGTTTATACTAAATGAAAATGAGATGTTCATACATGTCCGGTAGCAAACAGTCCTTTACTGTGTACTGCCAAGCTCTGAAAACTGCCTTCCAGGCTCTTGCTGCAGTCTGTAAGACCCAATTTTACAGTCAAACCTTTCTGAAATTTTCCCATGAACATATAGAGTTAATAGAACTATAGAAGTTTTCATGCTCCTTAGCAAAACTAATTTAAACTCGGTTTTTCACAATTCCTGATATTTATTCCAAGTAAACATTGACTCGGACCAGTTAGGATCATTATCTTAAGAATATAAATGATAAGAATAAGAGTAGATTTTATTTAACCTTCTAATGCTTTCATCACGCTCCCAGTGGGTCAGAAGTTTACATATACTTAGTATTTGGTAAGATTGCCCTTACATTGTTTAACTTGGGTCAGTTTCAGATAGGCTTCCACAAGCTTCTTTCAATAAGATGCTGGAATTTTAGCCCATTCTGAAAGAACTGGTGTAACTGAGTCAGGTGAGTAGGCCTCTTTGCTTGCACAGTTTTCAGTTCTGCTCACATATTTTCCATTGGATTAAAATCAACGGTGTGATTGTGATGGCAAATCCAATACCATAGCTTTGTTGTGCTTAAGCCATTTTGCAACAAAATGGATGTATGCTTGAGATCATTGTACATTTGGAAGACCCCCACCAGTTTAACTTTCTGGCTGACATCTTAAGATGTTCCTTCAATAAATCCAAATAATATTTCTTCCTGTGCAAAGCCCATCAATCACCATGCTCCGCAGACCTTATAGGCCTCACTGAGCATGTTAAATGTTAAAGTCCATAACAGCACAATTAGAAGCAAACTGAACAAATACAGTTTGTTTTGGAAGGGTTTCCAGGAGAAAGCCTCTTCATGGAAGCATGCCTGAGGTTTGCAAAACTGCATCTGAACAAACCACAATACGTTTGGAACAATGTCCTATGGACAGATGAGACCAAAGTGGAGTTGTTTGGCCTTAACATGGCTCAGTGCCATGTTTGTGCTAAAAAACAAGCAGTTTTCAGCACAACCACCTCATTTCCACTGTCAAACACAACGGTGGAAGAGTGATCATTTGGGCTTGTTTTTACTTGTTAATACCCAAGTATTATAGAGGCAAATATGAGGCCATCTGTCCAACAGCTAAGGCTTGGTCAAAAGTGGTTCATGCAACAGTAAAATGATCTGAAGCACACCAGTAAATGTACATTAAAATGGATAAGAAATAAAAGAATCAATGGCCTAGTCAAAGACCAGACCTAAATCCAATAAAAAAGAGAGATGTGCATAGACCAATTCCCAAAAAACTCAATGAACTAAATTAATGTTGTAAAAAAGAACTGGTGTGAAGAACAATGATGTGAAGGACTGATAAAGTTATATAAGAAACTTTTAATTTTTTTCAAATTACTTCAAATTATTAAACAACATCTAACCTTTTTCAGAGTACAGTTATTTATTTGCATTAATTCAAATTCATATTCATATGCAAAAGTTATATGTTGTTGTTCATCTGATGTTGTGTTTGCCTAATACTACGATCCGCTATGATCACACAATACACAAAAGCACATAGAATTAAAAGAAAGGGTACTAACTTTTGAACATAACTGTGTATATATGGTAGTACTGTATCTATCAAATGTTTGGACACATTTCCTAATTGAATGTTTTTTATTGAGTGTCTTAATTTTCTACATTCTAAAATAATACTAGCCATTTAAAACTATGAGATAACACATATGGAATTATATAATTAATTTAAAAACAACATAAACAACAACAATTAATAATTTGTTATTTTTAAAATAACAATAACAACCAATAAAATCTTCTCTTTACCTGAGAGGCTTTGTTGAATATGAGGGTTGTGCATGACAGAGACAAGGAGACTTTTAGTGTTTACTAACAGCAGAAAGCCTTCTTTAGTCCCAACATAAAGGTCTGAAGAAATGGACCAGCAGATGGCACTTGGGCAGAGTCGAGGCTTCACTTGGATCAGAGGCTGTTAATGTGAGAAAAAAGAAGTGATAAAATGATGCGAATTGACAAATTAAGCAAACTAAAAAATAAATTGGATATAATTTATTTACAGAAAATGTATTTTATAGAAAAACATAGAGATGGAGTTAAGGAAAATATTTTCACTCGTTTGTGAAGAATACCAAGAGTATATGATTTGTAGTGCTTTTAAAAGTAAAGTGAACATTCTAACCTTTAAAACAGATTGTCTGGCTATGACTATGGACATTGCAAAATATCTGTAAAACTTCCCATAATCCCTTTAAATTCATTATGCGTTTTTTGAGATTATTATAATTTTAACATTACACCATTGTTTTTAACTAAATATTTTCCATAATAAAGCAACAAGAATAATATGAATAGAAAAAATTGTTAAAATTATTCTTTTTTTTTTTTATATAAGTGAATTTAGTACCAAAATCTTATCTGCATTGTCACCACTCAGCCCTGCAATAGCTGAAGTGGGCATCTGAAGGTCAGCAAAGATGTAAGAAGTGTCGACCTCCTGCTCAATTACAGAGCCATCGATGCCAGGGAGCTCAACAATACTGTCAAACAAATTCATAAGCAATGATGTTAAAGTCAAATACAGTACATTGCTTATTAGAAACCAAATGAGAGTGACATCTACTGGACAGAGACAATATGTACCTGGGCTTCATAACATGGAACTCGTTACTTCTCTCAATATTCCACATGCTTAGTGAGGTTAGATTAACAGCACAAATCTGTTGCCAGCTCCTTGGATTGAAAAGTAGAGTTGTGACATCCTCTTCGGCCAGTCGACTGCTGCAAATTGAAATTCCCCTTTCCAAGTTCCTTTGAAAATTAAGGAAAATAGTGATTTAAAAAAAATAGGGATTAGTTTTTTTTTTTTACAATGTTCTATCTAAACTGCAAAGGTAGTTTTTTTGTATTCATGAAAACAAGACATACTGTATGGCCAAAAGTTTATGGACAACTGACCATGCCACCCATATGTGGGTCTTCCCCAAACTGTTTCCAAAAAGGCCCGGAAGGTCTGAAAGACCATAATGCCAGTTAGTGTTTTCTCAGCTCATAGCACACAAGATTTAACTAAGCAGCTAATTACCAGGCTTTTTTAACTGAAGTGGGTGTGACATAGCAGGAAAATGACTAAAATTTGAAGGACATGGGGCCCTCCAGGCCCAGGGTGGAGAACCATTGATCCAAGATGTTGCTGTATACTATAGCTTTTACTCACTCATAGGAACTAAGAGGCTCAAACCTGTTCCATCATAGAAATGTCCCTGTGCACAAAGTGAGCTCTATGAAGATATGATTTGCTAGGTTTGAAGTGAAAGAACTCAAAGCCCCACTGAAGACCATCGGATGAACTAGAACATTGACCGCACCCCAGGTGTTCTTGACTGACACTGGTGCATTGCTTGTGGATCAGAATCAGAATCAGAAAGAGTTTTATTGCCTGCACGTACAAGGAATTTGTTTTAGTGACAGAGCTTCCAGAACAAAACAAATGACAAGACAAAACAGCATGCCAAAAAAAAAAAAAGTTTTAACAAAAGAAGTAGGATTTATTATTTATTTTTTTTTTAAGAAAAAGGTTAACATTAAATGGAGTAGGGTGTGAGATACTTTCAAATAAGTTAGATAGATATAAATATCTGTGGTATTGAACACAATATTGCATATATATTTGTTGACAGTGAGAAGACTGTTTAGCGGGTAAATTGCCTGGGGAAAAAACTGTTCTTGTGCCTGACCGTCCTGGTGTTCTGTGCTCTGTAGCGTCGACCCGACGGCAAAACATCAAAGAGAAGGTGGCTTGGGTGTGAGGGGTCCAAAATGAAATTCCGAGCCCTTTTCTTCACTCTGGATATATACAGTTCTTGAAGCGTGGCCAATAATTCTTTCAGCAGTCCGCACCGTCCTATGTAGTCTTCTGATGTCATCATAATGACATCATAATAAATGGATAAATCCAGATACACTTCACAATCTAGTGGACTTATAACTAGCGCTAATATAACAGCAAAAATATCTGAAATATAATGCTCAAAATGCATACAGGGGTGTGATGATTAGGTGACTACAAACTTTTGTTTTGTTGTACCAAACATGGCTTTGGTCTATAGACCAAATCATTAAACTGAACATAGAAACCTAAATGCAAGAGACATGTAATACATGATAGTGCATAGACAAGTACTAAGACTCATACCATACTGTGATGGTGTAGTCAGGTAAAGATGAGCAGCTGGCTAAATAAGGACCAGTGTCACTCAGTGCAAGGGCTGTGTAAGCCAGTTTAGCTTTTCCTGAAAAATAAAAGCAAAATAACTCAACTTTGTACAACAAGATTACCAAAGTATAAACATTACCAAAGTTCTGTTATATGGGAATGATGAAAACAATCTCATATTCATAAGTTTAAATGAGCGATCAGGATACTCATGTTCTACCTCAGGTCTATCAAGAGAGCCTGGGTGAGACCAATTAAAAAAAAATTAAACTGATTCATACAGTATTATATTCATACAGTTAAAACATATAATACATCCCAAGTCTATCTCAGGTTTATCTCAGGTCAATTGAATGAACTAGAATACAACCTGGTTGAGACCAATTATTATTATTATTATTATTATTATTATTAGTTCATAATATACTAATATATTTCTTTATTGATTTTATTTTAAAAAATATATAATTTTAAAAGATTCATATTATTTCATTCCAATTAACTGATTAATGTTATAAAGTATCACCTTTAATTACCCCAACAGTTTCATTTGTGTCCTCTTAGGTACAGTTACAGTTAGTAGTTTGCTGTTATTAGATTCCTCAGCAGGTGTAAATTGACTGACTTTTCGCACCTTTAAGCTCACATCTCAGGCTGAGCTCAGGATATGTGTAGATGAAAATCGAAGGGAAACGCCTCTGCTCAGAAAAGGCAAGCGTTTTACAAAGTCCACTTGCAGTGAAGACCCCGATGCCATGACCAGGGCTCTGAAGCACTTTCCTCTTTTGTGTTTCCACATCGAGGAAGATGATGTGATTTCCACAGGAGTAACAGGCTGTAGTTTCATCCACAAACACAGCCTTGCTGCTGGTGAGCCCCTGCGCCCACCTAGCGAGACAAAACACAGGAGGGATCATGAACAATGCGGAAACAGCGGGCATTAATAGCGCAAGTCTAACAGATGGAGCTCGACTCTTTGAAGTTACTGTTTATTCTAGAAGTTTCTTAGCAGTGGCTATATTTGCGGGACCGCAAGGAGTTCCTTGTATGCTGTTTTTAAATACATTTTTTCGTGAGTTTCAGCGTATAGTTTACTACTAATCAGAAAATAACCAGGCACATTATGAGCTACTAACCTCACTTCTAATCTCTTTGAAACATCCATTGGTGTGTGTGTGTGTATATATACACAAAATCATGCGTACGCAACGTCTATAAATATGTAGGTCAAATAAAATGAGTGAAAAAGTCAAATACCCCATTGTGACAACATTATGCAACATCGTCATAAGCTCATAACACTTTGGGTCGTGGTTGTCATGGATACACTTATGACAAATAACATGTGCACGCATTGCGAGAGTTTGACTTTTTTTTTTATTACCATTAATCTCAATTTTTGGACACCTGGTAAACATCAATCACTTGAAATATGGCCCAAATATAGTCATGTGAAGCACCTCAGAAAACTTGGACAGGAAAGTCATCTGTGAACAGGGGGTGATTCTAGGTAGGATCAGACCTTTAAGGGGGCTTAGCCCCTAATGAGCATGTAAAATGTATAGTGTATTGCTATTAATACCTTAATATTGGTAGTAATTATTATTTTATTGTTAATATTCTTTATTTTTTATACTTACTTGAATGTTGTTGTTGTTGGTCTTTCGACTGCTCCCGGCAAGGGGTCGCCACAGCGGAATATCCAGTCTACACTACAACTTGGCACAGGTTTTACGCCGGATGCCATTCCTCACGCAACCCTCCCATTTTATCCGGGCTTGGGACCGGCACTGCATCCAGTTGCTGGGGTTTGGGCACTGGCTGGGAATCGAATGCATTTTGATTAACTCCAATATTAGTCCTTCTGGCGGCACAGTGGCCTAGTGGTCAGCACTGTGGCCTCGCACCACCACGGTCGAGGGTTCAATTTGCACCTCGAGTCTGTGTGTGTGAGTTCCGATGGTCTCCCCATATTTGATGGGTTTCCTTCAGGTGCTCTAGTTTCAATTCCCCCAGTCCAAAGACATGCAGATTAGATTAATTAGCTTTCCCAAAATTAACCTTAGTGTATATGTGCGTGTGTGTGTGTGTGTGCCCTGCGTTGGATTGGCACCCTTGTCCAAGGTGTACAAGGTGATCCTGTAGAAGAAGCCCCTGGTTCTCAGATTCGGGGAAATTACTGCTGAAATGTACAGAATTGGTTTCAGGATTTAGACAATACAGGGAAACTGTTCCATGGTTTAGTATTTAAAGTCAGTCCTTTTTTGATTCTTGATTATGTATGTGCATAAACTAAAGCTTGGATTAGCTTTAGGTGAGACTGTAATTATGAGACAATAATGAAAAATTAGATTAATATTACTAAATTATTATATTACTAAATTACTAATATTACTATTGAATAATGATATGTTGTACAGTATCATACTATCCCATTGTTGATTATTTAACTGTAACAACATATTTCAAAGGAGGTTTATAAGATGATATATGGAACAAAAGAGACAAACCATGGTAACCTGTGACAGATTTATTCTACATTTTGCATTTCTTTGCACATTTGGCTCAGTTTATTTGAAAATTGTTTTGAATATGGACAAGGCCAGCCCTGGGTACGTTGGTGCCTTGGATGAGTTATTGTACTAGTAAAACACAAATGCAACACACTGCCATTATGTATTGTATTCCTATTGCGGAAGAGCAGGAAATGTCTTCATTTGCATGCGTTCCAACTCAGTGCTCAGTATGGCTATGTCCATATGCTGTGCTTTGTCCAAGTCTGCAAATTTCTTCCTCAGCAGAATGCTTTGATATCGTTGCTTAGCTTCACACTTTTGCTTCTCTTCCACTGCTGAAGACACAATACACAGAGGTAGATTATAATTTGCATTTAAATCTCAAATGAATTAAATTTAAATGCTATTTAAGCTATAAATGTTATGTAGTAACATCACGTTTGGTACATTTAGTGAGAGGTTCATGCCTATTTGGCTTAGTAGTAGCCAATATTGTCCAAATGTTGAATGTTTTGATTCTGGTTAATGTGACTGCAAGAGCTCTATGGAGGATATTGATGAACAGTTTCCTCCGCCCTACCATGTTACAAATGTTATTTTTTTTTTATCTCAATTGTAAGTGCCACCTGCTATTTACAGTAAGCTTGAATTTTCCAAACTGTTGCCACAAATTTGGAAGCACACAACTGTGAAGGAGAACTTTCCATGCTGTAAACCATTGAGCTTTCCTTTCACCTGAACTGAGGCCCAAACCTGTTTAATCATGACAATGCCTTTTTCCATTAAGACATTGTTTACTAAGTTTGAAATACTTTTGTGTCTAGCACAGAGCAGTGACTTTAACCCCACTGAACACCTTTAGGATCGACAGTCAACAGTGCACAAAATCTTCTAGTTTAATATTAGTACCTAATCTCATTAATGTATGTAAATTGGTAAATCTCCACAGCCAAAGACTAAAATCTAGTGGAAAGCTTTCCCAGAAAAGTAGAATCTCTTATAGCAGCAAAGTAGATACCAACACTATTTTAATGCCCATGGTTTTGAAATGAATGAACACTTAGAGGGGTGATGCTTATGTGTCCACATTTATTTGTTTAGCCAATCTAGTGTTTTAATAATAAAATCAACAATACAACTACTACTAATAATAATAATGAAAAGAAGAAGAAAAATAAAAGAAGATACAGTAAGTATTATTATTATTATTATTATTATTATTAATAACAACAGCAATAATAATAATAATAATAATAATAATAATTACCTTTTTCCCATCTTAAAATATGTTACAAATCTATGGTATATTTGTTGAAACCAGCTGAATAAATACAGTAGCTTTTACATTAAAATATGTTTTACATAGAAAGATTCAAGTTTACTTGTAATTAAAACTAGTAGATTTAGCTACACTACTATTTAAAGATTTTATGTTTTTTCATTAAAAACATTGGTTACCTGTGGTCTCATAGATGTTTCTTCTTTCGGCAACAGTCACTTGCATTTTGGACAACTGGAGATCTAAAACTGCATTATTCTTTTTCTTCCTTTCAGCTTGTCTGTTCAGCTTCTTTATCAGCTTTTTGTTGCTTTCTACATTCTTCCTAAGAGTCTAGAAAAAGAAGTTGACTCATGCAATATACAGAACATGTAATGTACTGATTTACTTAGATTTTATTCCACATTCAAAAGAATTTCATTACCTTCTCTTGTAACGTTATTGTCTTCTCCAGATTAGATGCTTTCTTAAACATCCTGTTGTCATGGTCTGTCTCTGTCAGGTACTGGAAATGATATGCTCTGTGTCATTACACACTGTGTCATTACATGTCTAAACACTGAGACAATATACAGAAGAATATAAAAGCAGAATTTTTGGCAGTTTGAAGCATTCAGGTGTGTGTTAAAACAATGCCAACACAGAAATACATAAACAATGGTTTTAGAGAAGCAGTTGTTGCTGCACATCAATTTGTAAATAGTTATACAAACATTTACGAACAATATAAAATCCAACATTCTACAGTAGGAGATTATTCACAAGTGCAAAGCATTCAAGTCTTCCCAGCACATTAAACCCAAGATCAGACCATGCAAAAACCCAAGAGCTACATCTCAGACGCCACAGGCCTCACTGAGCATGTCAAATGTTAAAGTCCATGACAGAACAATTAGAAGAGGACTAAACAGGTATGATTTGTTTGTTAAAGTTGCTAGAAGAAACCTCTTCTGTCTAAAAAGAACATGGGAGCAGGACTGAGGTTCACAAAACAAAGTATGCCCTATGGACAGGTGAGACCAAAATGGAGTTGTTTGGCCTTAATGGCCAGCAACATGTTTGGCGAAAACCAAACAGCATTTCAGCAGAAACACCTCAAATCCACTTTCAAGCACAGCAGTGGTGGGTTGATGATTTGGACTTTTTTGCAGCCACAGGACCTGGGCAGATTTTTCTTGAGACAAATTTGAGGCCATATGTTTGACATACAGTATAAAGCTTGGTCGAAATTGGGTAGTCTTTTTTTTTTTTTGCCATGACCGGACACTTTATTTAAAAAAAATTGCACGTTTGCTGCATCTTTACTTTATAGTAAACTGCTTTACAAATGCATTTGCAGTCAAGTATGTCGACATAATACATAGTTCCATAATATTCCACTACCATAAGCACATTCAGGCGTTACCTCTTGGAGTTCGTGAGACACATGCAGCATCTGAATGTCTCTGGCATTGTTTCTGAGATCTTTAATTTGCCTACTCATTCTCTTATGCTCCCATTCCAGTTGAATAATCCCTTTGTGAAAGTCTTTGCACTCCACCATGCTGGCAATCTTCTGCTCTCCTAAAACCTAAAAGAAAAGTTCTGTGTTCTGTGTTGTTTGCATGCTGCATTTCACTACTATATAGTTACTCAAGAAATTAATTAACAATGACTTGAAGAGTGTAATGATAATTAGTCTGTGTACCTTAATAATGTCGTTCAGGTCCTCCACAACATTGCGATGCAACAACAAAGAGTCTGAATAATCTTCAGGAAAGTTTTCAGTCTCCATCTCAACCTGGCCCTGTTTTAACAGGATTTGCACCATAACATCGAGGCAGAACCTAGACCTCTCTTCCCGCAGGCTGAAGGAAGTTTAATGTTAGATAAATAGCACAAGTATTAAAATTATAGTATTTTTGGAACTATCCATGCATTACAGCATTAGGATTAATAAAACCATACTTACTAAATAATGTTATTTAAGCCCATTTTGTTGGTGATATTTTAAAAGACAATATAACATTATAATGAAACGCCACTTTGACCCTTTTCCTACATAGCTAAATGTGTGTTATAGACACATAGACTACTGTATGCATCAGCATGTTGAATGTTTGTCCGCAAACTGCTAACACCATAAAAATTACTAAAACTTACCAGTTAAGATTATCAACAAGATTCTTGATTTCTGTTTGTGCATTCTCCACCTCTTCAGTTCTTTTCTGCAGAAAGGTCTGCATCTCTGCTAATGTCAGTGCCTTTGTTTTTATCTAACAAAAGAAATGAACACAAAACATGCTTATTTGTCGTAATTTTAAGTGGGATGTTTTGGATTAGTGCAATGCGCATTTTTACCAGTTCAACAGCCAGCATGTTGAAATAGGTCATGGTAGCTCAGTAGTTAAGGTGTTTGTCTATTAAACAGAAAGTCACAGGTTTAAACCCCCTGTATCGCCAATCTGCTACTCTTGGGACCTTGAGCAAATGTTGGCAAACACAGTACTCCTTGCTCAGGCAGGAAAGTGGTGCTGAAAGGCCCTTTCAATGTTTTGGACAGCCAGGCAGCACATACTCATGGGGCAGGGTTACAAAACTCGGTACGTTTGACAGCACATATCAACTTGCTATGTACGTGCTCCATAGTCAGCAGCACGCCTGAAGTGACTCAACATTACCGCCGTTCAGCTCGGACCGCAGCCATCTTCGCTAATCAACCCGCACCATCCAGAGCCCGTTGCTACTACAGCAGACCTTTCGTCGCATTCCTGCATTAACATCACACTGCTTTTGTCCCCTCACCTCGAGACCCCTGACCATACCAGGCAAGCTGCACTATTCCTTCTCCACATCCTCAATCCCTTTCCAGTAATCTCTAAATAAAAGATCACTTTCTCCCATTTAGACGCAAATGCAGGAGTCAACCGTGGAGCAATACCTGAAGCACTCCAGCAATACCAACCTCCAGCAGCAGGCCACTACCCAGGAGCTCCCTAGGGGACTGCATGCCACCAGTACAGAGCCCCTCAGCCAGCAGCTGTGAACAGCCACCAGCATTCCCTTCCCAGACCCTCATCAAGGTGCCCAACATCTTCTTCTGAAGCTCACACCCAACTATGACATTGAGGCATGTTCAGCAGACCTTTGAAAGGACGGCTAAGAGAGAGAGGAATGGGCCCACCACTCTCATTCCACTACCACCTAGTGAGGCCTGAAAGAAGTACTTTTTACTGTCTGTCAAAGAAACAAAAAACTATGACTGACTTCATAAAGAGATCCTTGGATATTATGATCACAGAGCCTGCAGCCACAGAGTTCCAACAGTGGAACTACAAGTGATGACTCTCCACAAAAACAGCTAAATGCTCTGTTATGGATCAAGAATCCCAAGTCACCAAGATCCCAAAAGCTGAGCTAAACTCTCTCTGTCTAAGCAGGTACACTGGAAGAGAAACAGAAACAGGATGATTACCTATAATACTGCAGGAGCTAGGTGGCTGAGATGGAGTTAGAAATTTAAGATGGCAGCAAGCAGAGACCCATGCCCTACTTCCTGATAACCAACAACAAACAACAACTTTACTGCCACACACAGGTGAGGTGAGGATTCTGACCTACAGTATTGGTGGTCCCCCACAGCAAGGTGGACAATATCATGCATATAGCATAAATTTGCAGGAGGCCACAAGTACATCCTGATCCTGGTAAATGATGTGACCTGCTACCCATAAGGAGTCCTACTGAGGACGGCCACCTCAAAGAACATTGCCCATGAGCTGGCTCTACACCTCAGCCAGGTGGGCCTACACAAGAAGCTGCAAATGGCACACAAGGTACACAAGGTACACAAGCAAAAATTGACTGCATTCTCCCCCTGGTACAGGGGCACATTGAGCAAACCCAGGCAGGTCAATGTTAAGTCTATTAGGGGATCATGCCATTTTCTAGTGCCAACTGCAGGTTCTCTACACTATCACAAAAAAAAGTGGGGCCAGTGAACTTCTGGAGTAGCAGCTGAGTAGGAGAAAAGTTTTGAGCTGTATCATGTTTCAATTTACTAAAACAGAGAACTGAACTGCAACCTGCTGTCTCAGTATTAGCTGTTCTTTCCTCAGGCCCAGAGGGAGGTGACGTGATCCAATGTGGTTGTGATATTCCCACAAAAAAAGACTGAAGCCTAGGGTGAGTATAAGGACAATAACAATGTAAAGACTGTAAACATGAAATACAGGAGTGACACTGGTACTAGCTTTATGTATCTAGACACTCGAAACATGTATGTGACAGGAGCTACTTTACCTACACATAGTGATGTTTCTATGACACAGAAGCTCCCAAGCTTGTATCAAGCAAAAGAAAGAAGCACGTGATAAACTCGTTCGCCGTTTAAGTACTCATGCACTCTTCTGTTAATGTTCAGAGATTCAGAGATGTTGATTATATGCATAAACATTTCCTTGAATAGTGCAGATGCATGTACATATTAATTGCGCTGCTTGTAATGTTATGATCTAGTTTTCTACACAGAATTTGTCCACTAAATGGCATTCCAAAGATCCCTTGCATGAAGCTTCATGAAATGCACCTTTTAGTGAAACTACTGGCTGGGAAGCAATAAGCTTCATCTGGCCATCACTACCAACACAGTCTTACTTGTTCTCCAACTAGGGGAGCCAGTACAAGGGTCCCAATGAAACAACACACTAGCAAACAACACACTAGCAAACAGCAGGCTAGCAAACAGCAGGATAACAATCAAAGAGAAGCAATTGATGGCCACAAGGCTTTGCGCTACTGCTTTCGAACTAAGAGCTCAGCCTCCTGGTTGGCTGACTGTATTTCCATTGGCCAGGTCCTGTCCACCCAATTAATTAAGATTAGCATAGGGATCCACATATAGAAGAGACAAGAGAGCAAACAAACAGTAGACAAGAAGCAGAGGGACGGAACACACACACAGATGACAACCAATAACATATCACAGTAGGGAAGACCTTATTGAACCTCGGACCTTATACAGCTACAGTAATAGCACTGCCAGAGTCCACTGTTAATATCTGGTGTTCCCATTCAGAACTTAGGCTCCTGGACAGACCACATCCACCACTTGGAGAAAATTAGAATATTCAGTCCTGTATTTGAGTAGGAAACTCACTCCAGCAAAACAAAGATATGCCCATTTAATGTACTACCTGGCTAGTCGCCTCTTTACCCTTGTGACCAACAATGTCCTCTAAAGTGCATGGTAAGGCCTAAAGACACCATGTATAACATGGTTTCTCTCTATATAGGACTTCTCGTTCCAGGTGCAGCACCAGGCCAGACACCAGCACAGAAATGCCAACAGCTTCTTCTTACAGCCCGCACACCCAAACACAGCATCGCTCCTCACTCAGGCAGCAAAGTAGCATGGCTACTACCAAACTTTTGGCGGTTTTTGGCAGTGCATAACAACCTACCCTCCTCGACTCACCGTCTGGATATAAAAGGACACCAAATCAGCCCACTGCTCCCACAGGGGACCCTTCATCACATCTTCATGCTGGCTCTGTGCTGACTCTAACTGCTTAACCCAAGACCGCTCACCACACCAGTAAAGCTGCACTTTTCATCCTTACCCCCTTTCCCACAATCAATAAAAAAGAGCATTTTATGTTGCTGTTCTGCGTCTGTGTTCTGGCCGCCCCTCTATGTTGTGCTACAGCTATACAGAACTCATATGGTAGTATGATAGTGGACGATGATGATGGAATTGTAGGTCTACATGACCATTTCTTTAGTAAGACATAGTAAGTGGCATTCTCAGAATACATGTGCACTTAATTAGCGATCATTGAGAGAATTTTCTCACCTTCTGCTCACTCTCCATTTTGGTTCTCCTTGACAGACAAAATCTTTCCCACACTGCTGGGTCCAGACCCTCTGGCATGTTCTGTGGTGCATCTAACTGCACCATGGCCTTCATCACCTGTGAGGTTCCTTCTGTTGCTATTTGACTCAACACAGAAGATTCCTTAAACAAGCTTGTCTTGTCTGTCTGTGTCCTTATAATCTGGATCCTGAGAAAGAACATGAACTTTGACCTTATTCAGCCAAATGGCAGTGAGGACAAAATGATTATATAGTCAAATCAGAAGACTCTGTTTTTGTTAGTTTATTGTGAGTTTAAGCTTTTATTGGATGTTTTTTGGGGGAAATTACTATTTGGTCCTCATTGTGGGAATGTGGGAACATTAACACAATGTAACACCAACATTGATTATCAATTATATACCAGTAAACTGGTGATCAACTGGAAACTGGTGATTGAGGATCATGAGCACTCATTTATTCCTGTGGTGAGCAAAGGCTAGCCTGTCTGGTCTGATCCCACAGAAGAGCAAATGTAGCACAACTTACTGAAAAAAGTAAATCCAGGCCATGGTAGAAAGGCACCAAAACACCCATTGGACCACAGGCTGCTATTTGCACAGATTACAAAATCATCTGCCTCCTACAGTACTTAATATTATGTATGTCCCTCTTGTGTCACTAAAACAAGTCTATTAAGACATGGACTACACAAGACCTCTGAAGATCTCTGTATTATCTGGAACCAAGGTGTTAGCAGTAGATCCTTTAAGTCCTGTAAGATGCATCGTGAGGCATGCGTGGATCAGACCTGTTAGTCCAGCACTCAACGCTTTGTCATGTTTCCCAAAAGATCCCTAAATGATTCTGCAGTGTGACTGGGCACATTATAATGCTGAAAGAGGCCACTGCCAAGAGAGAATACTTGGTCTGATTTCTACAGAACCACAATACAAATTGAATTGGCACCTAGGTATTGTGATATTATGATTCCCATCCCTAGTAAGTACACTGCACACCAAGATCACCACAGAAGACCTGCTATTTAGGAGATGCTTTAATATACGGTATATTATCTTGAATAAATGAAAAAAAATATTTCCTTCAGAATCAGCAACATTTTACCTGGTCTTAAAATGGCTACAAATGAGTATTTTCTTTATTGAAGGATCTAAATATTTGAACATACCTGGGTCTGCGCTTGTAAAGTTTGTACAGCTGGTCAACAATGTGTCCAGGGACGTCTGAAAACTCTTTGTGAAATCCACTGTCTAGAAGCTTTCATAAGGACAAAATATGTCAGAGTCTTTCTGATATATTACCAGGATTAATCATATTATTATGATAAGTGTAGTGACATCAATGATCTTACTTTATCTTCTGCTACTGTGTTATCATACATTTCTCGAAAGGCTTCTACATCATCTTTGTTATCATTCAGAGTTCGCTCAATTTGAATCTGCGAACGAAAAAAGGAGGAAAACATGAAAAACAATTTCATAACCAAAATAATTAACATGCCAAACAAGTTTCTTCATGCACAATTTGTCTCATCCTTAGGATCAAGATGAGGTATGTATCACTCATCTCACCCTTTTGTTCAAGGTACACTAAAATCAAATTAACTGGACAAAAACCAATAGGAATGTAACCAAACAAACTGTACCTTAATGCCTTGTGCCTTCTCTAGTCTGTAGATTAGCACTTCCTCTCGTTTCAACATTTCTTCCTCAATTAATAATGAATGCAACAGGTTGGTGATCTTTAGCTCTTCCTACAGTAAAAAAGTTATTATCCATTACTTGGTATTGTAGGCTTGTGTACTATGGATTAGAACAGAGGTAAATTATCTCAACTTGCCTGGTATAAAACCATTTCTGATTTCAGTTTCCTTACAGATAGCTTGTGTAGTGTTTCATCAAAGGCCTGGGTGGCATCTTTAGTGGATGCCTGCAGTTTCTTCATCTCTGCCTCCAAGGTCTGGCCACAAATGATGAATGTTCAAATATAAAAACATCCCTATATACACATTTGAAGCTCAAAATGTTATACTGCTGGCTAAGATATTACAAAACCACAGTGCATATGACAGCGCTCCTTCTGATCACATGTCTAGTAATAAAGTTAGAAAAGACTTTTCTACTGCAAAGAATACATTGAGTAACTAAAAAAATAAGCAAAATAAACATAGAATTTTATCCAGTTATTCAGCAGATCACATGTGTACAGAACAGAAATGCATATTCCATATATGATTAAAGAATAAATTGATAAAAAGGTCACACCTTTCTATATTGCTCCTGTTCTTCACGAAGCTCCTTTATTTTTCTCTCATATTCTTTGTAGCTTTTTCTTTCCTCATCTGTCCACTCGAACTCAGGCTTAACTATAAATTCTGGTGGTGGCATTTCCTTTAAGAAAAAAAAACTAAACTATAAATATCTAAAACTAAATAAAAACACTTTAATATAATTTATTGTAAATGTTTTCTTGTAAAATCCAGCAGGACACTATACCATGCTCAGAATATCCTCTTTTTTGACCTCAAGAACGCCACCCATCATATCATCCAAACCTCGCTCTCTGATATTGTCCCCCTAGCAAGGAAATGTAGAGAGACACAGGATATAATTTCAAATATTATGTTACATAATAATAATCATTATTATTATTTTATTATTTTTACAAGAAACATACAGTATATGGCCAAATATATAGTAGACACATCACCATAATACTTTTTGCTTTTTGAACATCCCATTTCAAATATACAGTAGTCCTCACACTCCAACTTTAAGGAATCAAGTACTATATGCATGGTGCACAATGGCATTCATTCTCAGCATCACAGGAAATCTTTTTACCTTTGATGCAAGCCTCCTCTGTTCCTCTTCCTTTAGCTGGTCCTCCTCTTTTTGCCTCTGCTCAGGAGTCAGGTATTTCTGAACCTTGATCTAAAAACACAGAGAATTACTGAGCCAAACAATTGGTTTTTCTCACAGAATGTTCGTCAGACAAATCAGAGTAAAACAGACATGTTCTAAATGCTTGTTCTGACCTGCTACCAGAAACAGTAGCATCCAATGGTAAAGTTTTTTAATTGAAGTGAAATGCAGAGTTATGCAGAATTAGTTTTGGCATGAATTTCTTACTAAGAATCAATTATAGAATTATGAAAGCATATTCATTAAGCATATTCGGAGTCAGTGCAGTGGAGTAGAGCCACCACACACAGACATCTTCAGAAAAATTGTCTACAACTGTTGGATTCCTAGTATCAAGCCACTCCAGCAACAACGTTAGAAGTGTCTTAACTGGGATAAGAATATCTGGACTGTTGCTCAGTTTTCCAAAGTACTCTTTTCAGATGAAAGTAAATTTTTGCATATAATTTAAAAATCTCACAAAATTTTTAGGAGGAGTGGAAAATGACATAATCCAATTTGCTTGATGTGTTCTCAATGTCTGTGATGATGTCATCTGCTGATGCTGGTCCACTGTTCTTTATCAAGTTTACCATAAATTTTGCCATCTAGCAGGAGATTTTAGAGCATTACATGCTTCCATTTGCCAACAAGCTTTATAAAAGACACCAAATTTCTATTTCCAGCAAGATGCAGCACTTGCCCACAGTGCCCAAACTACCACTAACTAGTTTCCTGCCCATGATATTACTGAGCTTGATTGGCCAGCCAAAAGGCCTGACTTAAGGGGTGTTGTCAAACAGAAGATGAAAAACATCCAACCTAACAATACAGATGAGCTGAAGGCAGCTATCAAAGGTACTTGGTCCTCAATAATGCCATAGCAGTGCCACAGGCTGATTGCCGCCATGCCACGCTGCATGGATGCAGTAATTTGTGCTAAAAGAGCACAAATTTTGAGTGCATGAATCAACTTACTTAGACTTTTGATTTTCATATTCATTTACTTAAAAACAACCACAAAATCACCTTCCTAGTGTTATTACCTCAGAGTCACTGACGGTGAGAGCTCTCTCTGGTCTCTCACTATCGCTCAGAGTGGGCTCCCACATGGTCTCCTGCAGCTCCAGCTTGCTCATAATTTCTGTAATGCGCTTGTTTTTGTCTTTTATGCGGTTAATCTCTTGTTCCTTCTGCTTGTACACAGCTTCAAACTCTTTGTTAAAGGCTGTTTTCACTTTGTAAATAATATCCTTAAAGTAAATTAAAGAAACTAAACATCTCTTCATATACACCACATATAAATTTTTTTTACCTTTGAATGTAAATAATTTGTTAAAAAAATACAGTCGGAATGAAATTAGGATGTCACCTGTATCAGAATGATCTGATTGACCTTTTGGTCCCTTGTATGTAGGCTGAACTGGCTTTGTAAATGTGGGTTATATCCTCCATACTGAGAACTCAGACTACCTGCTAAGGCTGAGCTCTCCACCTCATGGCCGTTATTTTCCTCATATTCATCCCCCTCTAACGGTGACTTGACGTTTTCCAAAATGTCTGGCTGCTACTTGGACAAAGAAGACATATATGATGAACCTTTTCTGTTTTAATCTCTTCATCATTTAGAATCTACATATTAAAGTCTATTTGTACATACAACAATTTCAGCCTGTTTAATCTTCAGGATGGCCTCTACCCTGGAAAGCTCTTCTAGCTCCTTTGCTGTGCGGTCCTTCATAGGAAAGTTATCCACCTCATGCCCTGAGTGGAAAGCCTGAGCCAGTCATACAGTATGTTAATAAGACACACAGAAATGAGGATGCAAGAATAAATTTATACAGGCATACCAGGAAAGTACTTATGCTGCTTATTAGACTTCAAGTGGTAACATTAAGTAGCCTTAAACGGAAAGCACAGATAAGACAGTGTGGTCAAAGTTTTAATAAAACCAGCATGCAGTGTAAATCATTTTTGACTCACACTCATACATAAAGACCTATTATTTTCTTTTACCTTAATGGCCTTCCGTTTCACATCCATGGAGTCCCAGTACTTTTTCTTGATAATGTTGTACTGATAACATTTTGAAAGGTTTTCAAGCTCAATCTCCTTTCTCACCTTACATAATACAAACACAAAATAGTAATGACCAATGTTAATCCCATAAATGTCTATTATATGTATTATTAAGAATGTCAATTATAATAAATTATTTATTATATTTAAAATAAAGCACAGCCAATATGATGTTCAAAAAAGCTGTAAATTGTAAAAAAAATAAATACTAGATACGCTGGTTTTACCCTGATGACCTCATGTTCTCCCTTGCCTTGTAGACTCTGCTGCTCCTCCAAGTCCAGGTTGAACTCCAGCTGGTCCAGCTTTTCTATTTCTGGCAGCTTCTCATTCTCCTGCATCATAGCCTGGATCTGGCGGCAAGGAATTATGAATGATATTGGATTATTATGATGTGGATATATTATTATCCATCAATCATACTCAGGGGACAAGTATGCACACACTTACACACTACAGGCAATTCGGAAGTGGCAATTAGCTTACTTTACATGTCCTTGGACTGTGGGAGGAAACCAGAGTACTGGAAGGAAATCCACCAAGCACAGGGAGAACATGCAAACTCCATGCACAAAGACCTGACAGCGTGTCTCAAATTTCTCGACCCTGGAGGTACAAGGCCTCATAACCTCATAACCCCCCCCCCCCAGCACCCCCCCCCACACACACACACACACGCACACAATGGGCAATTTGAAAACGGCATTTAGTTTAATACACAAGCCTTTGGACTGTGGGAAGAAACCCTCAGGTCTGGAGGTGACTCTGGAGTGAACCACTATGCCAAAGTATGTCACAGATATAGTAGGCTGACATGAATCTAATAGTTTATCTTCATGGGTTATCTTCAACAGTGCAGTATACTGTAGCTGGTTAAAACTGAGTGAATAGATGAATTATAGTATCTTTTACAATATCCTTTACAAATCCTTCACAAAAACATAAAATAGAATTATAATATAAAAATATAACTAGTAAATATGTTCAATTTATTTTAAGTCATTTTTACTTGCTTACAATCATACTGATGAGATCTGTATGGAATTTCCTGGAAGTAGGAATTAATGTGAGTTAATGTGATATTAATTTTAAATATAAAAAAAAAATTTGTTGATCTACATATAATTAGTTACAAAATAGTAACTAATGTATGTTATATGTGCTGTTTCTTACTGTTTCCCGAAGTTCTTGAACACTTTTCTCAAGGCTTATTCTGTTCTCTGCAAACTGCTGACTTTCCTCTTTGAGTACCTGACAAGATGGCAGACTTCTGATAACAGTGCTACATACATTGACACAGTTTACTGATTAATATGATTTGTGTTAGATTTCACACATGTCCAAGACCTTGCCAAGTATCTTATGAATTAAACTCTTTGATGATCTTCGCCTATGGTTTACAGGCTGTTACTAAGGCTCCTTCATATTCTGCCTTCTTTCTGCTGAAATCAAAGAGTACTACAGTGTATGCGTCATAAGCCAACCTTTTTATTTTTTACAGTTTACTTAACATTGTATTTTCTGAGTAAAAGAGATTATTTTTTAAATATACAGTATATTGCATATTAATGATCAATGATACCACTTGATTTTACTTGCTTTCTTGATTTAATGCCATTCAAGGTAAGATCATTCCATTATCCTTATTTACTATATTTTTATTAAACCTGAGTACCTCTCCAATCATGTGTGCTTGTAAAAAATTGGTTTAATTAAACTTTTCTCCTGATATTTATTAAAAACATATAGGCTTGTAATAGCTTATTAAACATCATAAATAATTATCAATCGTCTGATATATGTCTGATCTGTGACAGCATTACAACACTTACAGTATTTAGTTTATCATCCAGCCATGTGGAACTGCCAGGAGTGATGAAAGGCAGACTGTTGTAACTCTCATCCATTAGATGATCTATTACTTGACCCCTTTTACTGGCCTAAAATAATAATAAAAAAATACATATTTTTATTTAATTATTTGGAAAATAGTAGTACTCCTATAAATATTAAAATATTCAAAGGGATTTAAAGTTTTTTGGGAAAAAAAAAACATTTTCAGTTTTACCTGGAACCTTTTTCAGTTAAGGTATTATGTACTGTAACTAATTCTGCTCTGGAACTAAAACATGCTGACTTTCAGCACTAAATTCTACTCTTATGCTATTTGCCTTTCAGATATTGCCTAAAGAACACTGAATACATTTGCAAGAAGTTTAATTAAAAGCCATGTTAACATATTGATATCACTGAAAAAAGAAACTTAGAAGTACAAAAATAATAACGTTGCTCACTGGTTGAACAATACAACTATGTCTTCCTTTACCTCTACTGATGTTTGTGATGGTGGTTCCCAGTCAGTCATGTCACTGAGAATAGGGTTCTCTTTGGATATTTGGTCTTGTAAAGAGGCCACCATTGATGTGTCATACTGGAAATCTACAGCCATCTTTAAACTGTTCAATTTAAAGTTCCACACTTTATGAAGATTAGTTTAAATTAAAGTAAGTAGAGCAAGCAGTAAGAAAGTAAGTAGAGCTTTAAAATACTGGTAAAATTAGCAGTTTTAATGTGATGGCAAAAAAAATTCTACCAGAGCCCACTGCAGACCAGAGAGCCATCTCGGAGGCCCGTAGTGATAACCGTCTGACTGTCAGGGGTGAAAGACACAGAGCGAATTCCTCCCAACCACCAAGAGTGACACTGCTTTTCCACAATCTTCTCCTGAATGAAAAGATTAGTTCAAGATGTCAGCACACTGCACTCTAAAGTATGTGTAAAGTCTGCAAAAATGTTCTAACCCTGATATTACCAGAGTGGTGACGTCATGGATGCGAAGTAGCCCGTCTCTGGCGACAGACGCCAGCCAGCCCTGATGAGGTGAGAGATGCAGTAATGCAGGGCCGAGCGGATGACCTTCTGCCTCCTTCTCTGGACTCAGTCTAACTGCTTTTTGGTTGCTGGACATTTTATTCACACTCTGCAAATAAGATAATAAATAACTGAGTTAAAACCAGGGGAAAATAAAAATTAAAAATTTTATTATTTACCAGTGATGTATCTGTTACAAAAACATCATATCATATTCAAAAAATCTTCAAAACTGTGTATTTCTAAGTCAGAATCTTCTCTCTCCCGAGGAGCTCAAACGTATGGCTTACACCTACCCTGTGTTCAATGCTGTCTGCTTGCCCAGGGTAAGCAAACTTTGTGTTGAAGCAAGTGGTAAGTCTAATATACAGTATAAAACAAATGAGATGCATTTATTAACTTTTTTTTGTTTTTAAAACATTATTGTCATTAGCCTCTACTGGTTGATGCCTTGTGTTATATCTATCAACCACCAATAGACTGCATTACAGACTTCCTTTCTTGTGAAAAAGTTTCAGATTTTTACAAAAATTAATTACTGTGGATAGGCACTTTGCCTCCTTGAAGGATCCTATAATCGCAGGAAAAGAAATTATAAATGGGCATTTTCTGGCATTAAATCCAACAATCTGTATTTGCTATGCAGATTTTTAAACAAACAAATGATGATTATAAATAAAAATGCATTTCATCCCACCTATAAAGTATATGTTTGAGTCATTGTGAACTTAACCAAAGCGCTATTCCAACAGTAAGTATAACATTGGATGATTTTTGTTATATAGCTATTAGGATGCAAAAAAATCTTTTTGTTTAAAGATACAATGACTTATGATATAACAATGTTTGGTTATTTATTCATAGTTTTCCCATGTAATGTTGCAAATACAACCTCAAAACAATAGAATATCAACAATTATTTATAGAATGCATTGTTCATTCGCATAATGTCCAACTGCATACTGTATACGTGTTTATTTAATTTGGAAATTAAATAAAAGGTTAGTAAACAGCACGAAGGTGGGAAATCAGCTTACTTATGATTTAGGCACTGCAGGTATGATGCAGTATCCCATATAACTTTACTAATTATCTGCAATACTGTAATATGGATTGTCCAACATCCGGATACTGAACAGATCTCAGATCTCTTTTTGATTTGTGGGAGTTTTTGTGGCACTCCTTGTTGGACAAAGCAATAAATGTGCATTTACTGATATCACGACCAGTGGTAGGTATTTAGCATCCTTAGCATTGAGATCAAGGTTTGGGTCCCACTCAAGGACATCGGCTTAGTTACAGGAAGAAAGGGAGGAAAACCTAACATCAGCAGTATGATGTATGTATTTAAAAGGAGATTAATTATCTTTAATTATAAAGATTAATTATATTAATATTGTTTTAAGGTTGCATTTTTCAACTTTGTATTAAGTCATGTAGGCAAAGTTGGAATGATGTCATTTCATCAAACTAACTTTAACTTAAAAAAACAGCATAATTCCAATGGTGTTCCAATGTTCATAATGTTTCCAAATCCTGAGTAATAGATAAGTGGTCCACTGAAAATAAGGGTCCATTAAAAGGTGGAACCCATAGAACCGATAGAACCCATACGGTGGAACTCCATGTAATACAGGCTGCAAGGCAAATTAATATATGCATTATTTCTATAGTAATTATTTTCTATGTCTAATTTTAAAAAGAAATGCTTCTTCAGGGAAATAACTATTTAACATTTATTGGCTTAGTGAAAAAGATGCATTTTCTTTCAACATGAGAGGAAGTAAGGAGATCTTAATAAATCTACATTGCACACACATCATACCTGTGGTAGTTGGAATCTCTGCAGAACTTTCTTCTGGTGACAATAACCAAAGATTGCTTTGGTAGCCAGAACACATGAGGAAAGAGAGTGTGGGACCTGATACACACAGGTTTTAACAACTTGTTCTTGCAGGCAGCCATATGGGTCCACACAATTTGCTGCATCTAAAAACAAAATGTAATTTAGAAACACTGACAGTTCCAAATGATCTTACCCAAATATATAAAAAAATATATACCTGAGATCTGCTGTGTAGACACTGACAGCAACATCATCAGATTTCCTTCTGTATGTTTCTCATCTGTCTTGCTCTTCTCCTCACTATTACAGAGCACCAGCACATCCACCTGTTTGCTCTCTTTGTGAGACTGGGTTGACAAACTCACGGTGGAACCCATAGTGTCTGAAAAAAGTAAACATATGTCAGATAGACTCACATTTACAAAACAGTTTCAATATTACAGCTGTAATGTACCCGTGTATCCAATGATTTCAAATGCTTTTGATGGTCTTGCATCCAAGAAAAATATGTGTGAATCGAAAGCTCCTGTAATCAAGAAATGTGCCCCTTGGTCAAAACTGTTGAAGAAAAGTAAATAATGAGATAACACAGTAATACTTTAAAATGAAGGGGAAAAATCAGTGCACCTTCATGCACTCCATTAAAATGTAAGACATAACAACAACACTTACACTAAATGTTTGACAGGCACATGGTATAGATGGACTGTGTGAACAAGTCGAGGTTTCTGTGCTCTGGTCAGATCCACAAAGAGGACATAACCTGTTTCTGTTCCCACAGCAACATACTGGGCTATTGGACAACATTCCAAGCAGGTCACCTGTATTCACATTAAAGAGAATTTATAACAGAAGGTTGCATATGTATATGTGTCACTAGTATGAAAATCATGGGAATGTTGGTGTGTGGAGGAATACAACCAACGAATGTTGTAATGTCACTAACTTTTGTCTGCAAAGAGATGGATGAAATGCAATCTCCACTGTCCAGTGACCACAACTGAAGCTCCCCAGACTCTCTGACTGACTGCAATCACACACACACACACAAACACACAAACAAATGTACCCTTCATAAAGTGTTAAAATGAATGACTAATGTAATAACCTGCATGCTATACTTATTGCAAAATAAATAATAAGACAAACTTTTAGCAATTTAAGCCCATATAATAATAATTTCTATCTCCTAGTTATGAAATATAGTAAGCCCAACGAAACATTTGGTATTTTACCACACAGAGGTTCATTTCAGTGTATACTGGAGCAGCAGCGATAAAGTCTCCACACATCACATCCAGAATTTTGAGAACTTCTTTTTTGAGCCCTGGATTGTACTTGTAAATGCATCCCTAGCGAAACAGCAAGATTTAGAACAGGTCTTATAAACCAGACAATCTGTTTCATTTACTTATATTATGTTGAATTAGTAATATTTCAAAGCAGCACACATTTAAGTAAGAAAGAAAACACAAAGAGGCATGCTATTATAGGCAGTGTTTTGCAAGTTTACATTTCATAAGAGCTAGCACAAAGTTCTATTCACACACATTTAAATGAACTAACTGAAATGAATTGAATTTCACTTACATTGGATGAGGACAGCAGCAATGTTTCATAGTCAGGTGAAAAACACAGGCTTGAGACTGATTCCTCTAAAGCCAAAGTGTCCACCACTTTCACTTGGTTCTCTTTATGCTCGATGGTTTGCAAAACACCATCCTGTAACAAAATATCATAAAAAATAATGCAATTTTGGCAAAGCTGGAGATGGAGAAACGACTTATGATAAGCAGAGGGTCCAGAGCATGTTATGACTAATGATAACAATCGCACTGATTGTATATAAAAAATGTAAATGAGATGTTCGTACATGTCCTGCAGCAAACACTCCTTTACTGTATAACACCAAGTTCTGAAAACTGTCTTGCATAATCTTCTGGCTGTTATTGCAATCTGTAAAGTATAATTTAAAAAATCTCAAACTTTTCCAGGACCATAAAGATATAAAATAAACCTAGGTATTTAACACATATACTAACCAATAAAACATTCTCTTTACCTGAGAGACTTTGCGTAATATGAGGGCTATAGAGGACAGAGACAATGAGACTTTCAGTGTTCACTATCAGCAGAAAGCCTTCTTTAGTCCCAACATAAAGGTCTGAGGAAATGGACCAGCAGATGGAACTTGGGCAGAGTCGTAGCTTCACCCGGATCAGAGGCTGTTAATGTGACAAAAAAAGAAGTGAAAAAATGATGTGATGTAGACAAATCAGATAAACTTCAAAATAACTTACTCATATAAATTTTATTTTATAGACCATTAATTGTTTTTTAACTGAATATTCTCCCCATTATTAAAACTAATCAGAAAAATCTAAACAGGTTAAAATAAAATTACATTTTCATTACAAGTGAATTTAGTACCAAAATCTTATCTGCTCTGTCACCGCTCAGCCCTGCAATAGCTGAAGTGGGCATCTGGGGCCCAGCGTATGTTGGATTCTCGGTGGGGATGTAAGAAGTGTCGACTTCCTGCTCAATTAGAGAGCCATCAATGCCAGGGAGATCAACAATACTGTTAAACCAATTCATAAGCGCTGATGTTAAAGTCAAATATAATACTTATTAGAAACCAAATGAGAGTGACATCTACTGGACAGAGACAATATGTACCTGGGCTTCATAATATGGAACTCGTTATTTCTCTCAATATTCCAGATGCTTATCGAAGTTTGATTAACAGCACAAATTTGCTGCCAGCTTGTTAGATTGAAAAGTAGGGTTGTGACATCCTCTTCAGCTAGTCGACTGCTGCAAATTGAAATTCCCCTTTCCAAGTTCCTTTGAGAGTATACATAAAAAAGTTAAAGAATTTGTTAATATTAGATGCTCTATTCCTTTTATCTTTTTTATCTTATAAATACTTTCGCATTTATTTCTGAATCAGAAAGGTAGTTTCAGAAAGTTGTCTTTAACCTGTAAAAGTTTCTTTTTATTAATGAAAACAGTCATATACTAAATTTCCAAAAGTTTGTGGACACTTGACACCCATATGTGGGTCTTCACCAAACTGTTGCCACAAACCAAGCTAAGCTGAAACAGGTTTGGACCCCTTAGTTCATGTAAGCTTGGCAATTTACCTGTGCAAAAAGTGAGCTCCATGAACATATGATTTGCCAGGATTGGAGTAAAAGAACTCAGGTCACTAGAGCTCTAACCTCAGTCCAACTGATGACCATTCAAGTTACAGTAACACTGACTGCATCATACAGTAGGCATCCTTGTCCGACATCGATGCCTGACTTTACCTAATGCACTCGTGGATAAATCGCTAAATCTCCACATGCTCACTATAAAATGTAGATTTTAGAGGTTTTTATAACAGCATAGAGTCTGTAATGGAATGTTCCATAGGGTGTGAATCCCAGACCCACACACACACCCAGCCACCCCACCACCACCACCACCAGGGTGCTAGCACTGGATGCTCTGGGTGCTGTGCGCTCAATCAGGTTGCGATTTGGGGAGCTTGGAAGCCAGGTTGGCATACGGGTAGACAAGTACTAAGGCTCTTACCATACTGTGATGGTGTAATCGGGTAAAGATGAGCAGCTGGCTAAATATGGACCAGTGTCACTCAGCGCAAGAGCTGTATAAGCCAGTTTAGCTTTGCCTAAAAAAATAAAAGCAAAATAATTCAACAATGTACAACAAAGTTAACAAAGTATAACATTTAATTCTTTAGACTGTTATCTTGGAAGACTGTTGAACAGGATGTCAACTATCTCATACTGTATTAACAACATTAAATGTGTGATCAGGGTATCCCAAGTCTACTTCAGGTCTATCTCAGGTTTATCTCAGGTCTATCCCAAGAACACTGTGTGTGAGGCCAAAATAAACTTTGTTAGACCAATTTTATTATTATTATTATTATTATTATTATTATTATTATCTCTGAGTCTATACCATTTAATCCTGTATAAAGGGTTGCAGGGACCTGAAGTTTATCTCAGGAGACTTAAGACATGAGGCAGGATACACCCTGGATAGAGTGCCAATTCATTGTAGGACACACATACACAAACACACACTATGGGCAATTTGGGAACGCATATCAGCCTAATCTCCATGTCTTTGGACTGTGGGAGGAAACCCATCAAGCACGGGGAGAACATGAAAACGCCATTCACACACCCGAGGAGGGAATCAAGCCCTGGAGATGCAAGGTGACAGTGCTAACCACTAAGACACCCTGCCGCCTATTATTATTATTAAATAATATAATAATAATAATAATAATAATAATAATAATAATAATGAGTTTATTTATTGTTTTTATTTACAACTATATCATTTTAAGACACATATTATTTCATTCCAATTAACTGATTAATGTTATAAAGTATCATCTTTAATTACTCCAATAGTTTAAACAGCTTCAAAACGCACCTTTAAGCTCACATCTCAGGCTGAGCTCAGGATATGTGTAGATGAAAATCGAAGGGAAACGCCTCTGCTCAGAAAAGGCAAGCGTTTTACAAAGTCCACTTGCAGTGAAGACCCCGATGCCATGACCAGGGCTCTGAAGCACTTTCCTCTTTTGTGTTTCCACATCGAGGAAGATGATGTGATTTCCACAGGAGTAACAGGCTGTAGTTTCATCCACAAACACAGCCTTGCTGCTGGTGAGCCCCTGCGCCCACCTAGCGAGACAAAACACAGGAGGGATCATGAACAATGCGGAAACAGCGGGCATTAATAGCGCAAGTCTAACAGATGGAGCTCGACTCTTAGTCACTGTCAGATTTTTCAAGCAAGTCAATTTTCTTATTTATTTCTCTTGGTAATTTATTGCAGTCATTCCTCAAGTTTTTTCCTTCTTTCTTTGTTCGAAATTTAGCAGCACAGTATACAAGTACTAATAAAAGTCAAGAAAAATTCGATCTGGAATTAGAAATGCATCGGTGAACTATTGCCATTTTGAACTCGATATAAATAATGATGGCTTTTCAGATACTAACCTGACTTCCAAACCCTCTGTAACATCCATCGCAGAATGAAAAGCGCAGCTCGTACTTAGTACACTACTTCTAGCTGCGCGTCTTCTTCGCCATGGTAACCATAAGCAAAACTTCTGGATCATGTGGTACCATTGTTTGTTTCCTATTGGTTGTAGGTGCAGAAAGAAAAGAAAAACGAAACAAGTTTCGGCGTTCAGTTACGTTTATGTGCAATATTGCGGTTAAAATAACGACGAATTCTATTTTTAAACACTATATTGACTATTGAAGAAGTAAATACATTAATTGCATAAAGACAGATGATAATGGCAAACATGTAGGTGATGTAACCTTGTGGCTGCCAGTGAAAAGTGAGACTAAGTTCTACATACACCGATCAGACATAACGTTATGACCACCTGCCTAATATTGAATAGGTCCCCTTTTTTGCCACTAAAACAGTGATGCAACTGAGTGTTCTGACACATTTCTGTCACAACCAGCATTAACCTTTTCATCAGTTTGATCTACACCGGTGCTTCTATTGGGTCAGACTACACGACATTAACGTGCATCAGTAAGCATTGTGTGCATGGAGTTTGCATGTTCTCTTGGTGGATTTCCTCTGTGTATTCCGGTTTCCTTTCAGTCGAAAGACATGCAGATTGGACTAATTTACAAATTGCCCTTAGTGTAAGTGTGTGCACTGTGATGGATTGACACCCTGTCCAGAGTGTACCTCACCTTGTGCCCAAAGTCTCCTGGGATAGGCTCTACGCCCCTGTGACCCTGTACAGGATAAGTGGTATAGAAGATGAATGAATGAATGAATGAATGGCTAATGTAACTGAGGTTAGATTTGTTATGTATTTCCCATATTTTTTCAGCAAATCCTGCCTTCTGCTTTATGACTGAATGCAAGCCAATACTACAGCACTGTGTGTCATTGTGTTTTAATGCAGTTTAGCACATTTTAACCAATGTAATACAATGAGTATTTATTGATAATTAAACATCAGTGGCAGTTTAGATAGTAACTCCATATACTCTTAGATAGTTATTACTATTACTATAACTGGCTTCCAATGAGTTTAATTATCTGTCATCACAATACTGTATCTTGTTGATTTATTGCAGTCTTTCCTCTTAAGTCTATCGCTTAGATCTTCAAACAGCTCCTTTTACACATACCGAGGTCTAAACATTAAAAATTTGGAATCTTTTAAGTCTCTCTTAAAACTAATTTCTACACTGTTGATTTTAATAAATAGTTCTTAACGTGTGTGGCTTGATTTAGTTTTTTTTTATTTACCTTATATTTTGTATTATTATGTATTCATATTTAACCAAAACAGCACATACTGTAGCACATAGAACTAAACTGACCAGACTTTCATACCTTTTCATACCTGTGTTTGGATCACATATGTTGCACATATTGCATATCCTATAGTATTTTATACAGTACATTTTATAGATTTCTATTTTAATAATTTTTTTCTATTGGAACGTTATAAATCTGTAAAATGTAGATTTGTACATTCATTTACATTTCTCATAGTGCAAGTTTTCCTATTGCAGTAAAATTACATGTTACTCTTTTATCTTACTGTATCTTTTTTTTTCTTAGGGTCATGAACAGTTGTATAAGCATTTGACTGCATATCATACTGTGTATGGTTGTGTATTTGACCAATTTTTTTTATTGAATTTATGTTCTTTCAGGCACTTGTTTAATAACTACTATCTTTGATTTTTCTTTTGATTACCGTAAATCACCGATTTTGCAAAATGGTTCAACTCTCAAAGTTCAATTCTTTGCGAATCTAAAACAGAACTTAAGTACTTTGAACTTAAACAGCACGTTGAGAGACTTCTAATTTGAAGACTGCTGGAGTAATTACGAGCCCCTCCGTTTACTCAGGTTTTGATGCAAATTCACAGGAGTGGGAGAGGCGCGCTGACGGAAGAGGCATGTCTGTATTTGAGCTAAAGTGAAATGCTCCAGCGTACTCAGTGACTGACAGGTGATTATATTACTCGGATAATTTTAACTGGTATGGTAGGACATTATTAGACATGAGTTCGGTCCGGCTTCGGATCAGAAAGCGTATGCGATTAGCAAGAATGATAGCTAAGCTAACAGTTTGCTGCTAGCATTCACCTTAAGGTTGTTTTCTTGTTACCATGAAAGCTCTGCTGGAGATTATGCTAGAGTGTACTGAGCTAATCAACTACTTAACTGCTTCCTATCGCGCCTACAATTAATAGTTACACGTTAAGCTCTGATATTCTGAGGTAATACTAGCCGTTAGATCATAATAGACAGTTGCTAGTTACTCGGCTAACTGTGCAGAGGGAGGAAGTACCCGTAGCTACAAGATTAGCGTTAGCTACTTGTCTAACCATTAACTTAGCTGGTTATTTATTCGACATTATATTTCATCTGTCTTTCACACTGAGGGGAGTTTGGTTAGACACAAAGCTGTGTGCTATTTCCGTGACCAAATATAGCACTGGATGTCGCTACTGCGCGCCATGATATGTGTGTGTGTGTGTGTGTGTAAAAGCCAAGTTAAGAAATGAGAGATGAGCTCTGGGTCTGTCAGTGATGCACTAGAGCAGGTTTACACTGCTGTTCTCAAATCTGATTGAAGTCTGTTCAGACATAACGAGCTGGTCTGTAATGTACCGTACATGCCTAATCCCTGTAGTGTTAGTGTTTTTATATCATTATTATTTCAATTAATATGCCATTGTAGTCTTAGGGTTTGTAGATATTTTCTAAAGACTTATCATGATTTCTGTTCTGTCTGTTATGGAAATGTCAGAATAGGGTTTCTTATTGATATTAAGCAGGACGTGGTTTGTAGAAGTTAAGCAGAAGTTCTGTTTGCTTTAGAAAACCTTGTGGGTTTGAGACTAATTCGCTCACAGAGTTTGGAGAGAAAGACTGAGTGGAAGCTTTTTAAGTGTCCGAGGTTTGATAATGTAACACTGTAAAAATGTGTTTTTGTTGTGCTCCTGTGCTTGGAACAGAATCATTTATAGCTGAGGCTGATTGGCCGATCACCAGTCATGGCTGATCAAGCTGGAAGCCAGCTAGTTCTGGACAATCGACTGGTGCATTTCAATTATAGATGTAAAAATCTTTTTTTTTTTTCCCCAATCAATTTCAGTGTCAGTGAGACACTACTGATTCATCACAGAATTGATCCCCATCTCTAATAATGGTGCACTAATCCCAGTTTGGTCGTTTATGATGCAATGCTGATTCCCATGAATGCTTCTATGGCGGGGAAAAATAATATCATATCCTGCATTCACATGCATAATCTTTATGCCCTTTTATGACATAAGATTACTGGTTTAAGGATACACATTGGTCTTGATTTGATTTACCTGTTTTCTCAATTCGATTCTCAGGATTATTTTGAACGGCGACAAAGCGTTTAAAGTGTCGTATTAACTCAAAATTTTTTCAGGTGTTGTATTTCAGTGGTGCTGGGGTCCTGAAGAGCTATTTTTTTTTAACAGCTCTAATGTGGTTGTGTAATCATATAACATATAATGCATATTGGTCAATCGGTCCCTGTGAGATTGGTTACTTCACAAGTTCAGATGATTCCTGGTAATGGTGTAGGCAATACTTTTAAAATTTTTTACTGTTTGTACAGTAAAAGATGCATAATCATTTAGTTTCTTGGTCTGCTCTTGCAACAGGTGAGGGCTGGGAAGGATGACAATGGCGCACGTAGGGGCAGTGGTTGCTGCGATCACAGCTGTGATGGCCATAATGCTTCACTCTTCCATACACAAGATTGAAGAAGGCCATTTAGCAGTTTATTACAGGTATGTTTTTAGAAATGTATACATAGTGCGGCTTTGAATCTTTTGAAAGCATTTGAAACTTATTGTGAAAGACAATGCTGCCATTCCTCATTTTTTCCAGAGGTGGGGCTTTGCTGACTTCTCCTAATGGCCCAGGCTATCACATTATGCTGCCTTTCATCACAACCTACAGATCAGTGCAGGTCTGCATAAAAGTACCACTTGTGAAATTAAGAGTAAAATATAATTTGTTGTTTTGTTGTAGTCAGCTTAACCTTAGCTCTGCTTGTTTTCACAAGAGTTTCTTCTTTCAGTTTTCTGTTGACAGGCTAAAAAGGAGAACTTTAATTTTATTAAAGTTTAATACAATTTTGAACTTAAAATTCCTTAATTTTGAATTTTAAGTTTATTCAACTTGAAAACTTATGTGAAGCAGATTATGAAAATAGTAATCATGGATTTTATCTGGTTATTCCAGGCATGTAGAATCCTGTAATATCCATTTCTAGTCTAATCTAATTTCTGATGTTCTCTGTGTTGCAGACGACACTGCAAACTGATGAAATAAAAAATGTGCCTTGTGGAACGAGGTAAAACTTTAACCACTGATAAGAGTTTGTATTGAGTAATCGTGACATGAAACAGTTCTCAATGAAAAACATTAGAGTTTTTTTTTTTTTTTTTTTTTTTTTTTTTAAACTTGAATACTGACAAATATATGTTTAATATAAGGATTTTTTTTTTTTTCCCCTTCAGTGGTGGTGTCATGATCTATTTTGATCGTATTGAGGTGGTCAACATGCTGGTGCCATTAGCAGGTAATGACAACTTCCATTTGGTGAAAGATACAGCAAAGTAAACTTTTAAGTTGACTATGACTTTTGCCACTTTCAGTGGTGGACATTGTGAGAAATTATACTGCAGACTATGACAAGACACTAATATTCAACAAAATCCACCACGAGCTGAATCAGTTCTGCAGTGTTCACACACTACAAGAAGTCTACATCGAGCTCTTTGGTGAGTCTCAGCAATGTCAAACAGTTTATTCTGCTCGTTATGCACTGGCTTAATGTTTACATGACTTCAGCTACAGGACATAGTGTGTGTATCCTGGACGAGTTCAAACTATTTGCCTGAAGTTCATCGCACTTTCATTGCAGCTGAATTTTAGATCAGCTGTGTATAATTTGTTTTGTCATGGATTTTTGTTTGTAATCTACTGTGCCACAGATATAATCGATGAAAATCTAAAGACTGCTCTGCAGAAGGATCTGAATTCCATGGCCCCAGGTCTCACTATCCAGGTGTGATATCACTATCATTTGCTGTGTTTTTCTTTCTTTCTTTCTCCATTTGTGGCATTTTCAATCTATAAAAGTACCTGTCCTGCTGGGAACATTCACGCCCTGTGTGTGTGCGTGCATGTGCGCGAGAGTGAGTGAGAGAGAGCATGACCCTGACACCTTTATAGCGACTCGGCCATAAAAATAATAAACCTTAATAGTGATGATGTCTCAATTCTGATTGGCACTGATGGTAGTCAGCAAAACCTAGCCTTGTATTAACACACTCGGTCTAATACCTTATCATTTCTATAGTAGCAGATAATACAGGGACTTGTATAACAGAGGCCTACACAGTTTAAAGCTAAAAATAAGCAGGTTCAAAACTTGTTATATAACGGCAAAAATTTAGTTTTTTGCACTTGCAAAGCTTCCTGTGAGGAGATTTATAAAATATTTATAAGCAGACAAGGTCTTAGTTATGCTTTAAGCCACACTTTTATTAGCTTTAAAAAAAAAAATTGAGAGAAAGAAAGAGAAATGAAAACACTGGTGAGGGGAAGACTGTTTATAACTGACTTTAGGGTATTCTACAATGTTAAACATATCTAAAAATTGATTGAAATATGGGTTCTTGTTATTTAATACATTTAGAAATTTAAATCATAGATAATTGTAATGACGGGAACAAAAAAACATTTCGGGATCTGCAGTTGTAGGAAAATCTTGTTGAAAAAAAAAAAAAAAAACTTTTTTCTTTCATAATTCTCTTAGTTTAATTGTTTTGGTGTTATAGAAACATTGCTGTTTACTCCAGTTATAGCAGTGGTTCTCAAACATTTTCTGTCATTCCCCACTTAAGGGGGTGGGCGAATTTTCAAGCCCCACTTGTCAACAAA
>JAQMYJ010000039.1:13174487-13186958 GCA_030014305.1 Clarias laeviceps | reverse complement strand
TATTGATCTTCCCTTCTGTTCAGCGCCTGAAGGATCAAAAAGCAACTTTGTTGCCACACTGGAAACTAGAAATGCCAATTAAAATATAAATTTTTAACAAAAATACAGAAACATCAGCAGATACATTGGAATGAATGATGATTATATATACAGTATAATACCGAAAGTTTCCTTATATTGTTCCTCTGCAATTAACATGCCGACGTTAATGACATTAACATTGTTGCACTATGGTTCCACTTTTTCTCCCGGCCCCCAACTGATGTTATTTTAATTTACTTGTATTAATGATACATTTCTTTGTGTATGATTGTTAGTTTTGAGTGTACGCTCTTCATTGTCAATAAAGAAAAACATGAATTAGAATAGGTACTTTCCTATTATTTTCCACTAATTACCTCCCCTTCACTGTGCCCCACCGGTCATGTCTGTATTCCCCATTAGTGGGGCGCGCCCCACACTTTGAGAACCACGGAGTTATATGATATACAGTTGAACCTAAAAATAACCAGTTTGTCTGTACTCTGGTGTTTAATTTTGTCAGAGTTCATTACCTTCTAAGGCTTAAAACCATATTGGGTGATTTACATGATTTACACTTATGCTAACCCAGAATATCTCCAGTGCATCCATCAAAGTCATTAAATTTTCTTTTTGTTATTAAATTTCTACTTTTAGGAAGAAGGAATTAAATTTGGTCTGGGCAGAATTAATGAGCATGTACAGTTTTTATGTTTCAACTCGCACGTGTTTTTATATCCTACACCAACGATTATTTCCAAATAATTGCTTGTACATTAAATAAACAAACATTAGTTGCCTGATGCACTTTTTTGGAGATATAGTTATAAAAATTTGTGTGTGTAAATGTGTGTTTTTTAAGATATATATATATTTTTTACTTTATTTCAGGCAAGGTTTTAAATGTCTAAAACAGTGCTTGGCTTGTTTATGTTGAAATTGAATGCTACAGTAAATGATTAAGGAATGCATCTGCATAATGATGTAGTGTAGTTTTTGGAGCTCACTGTGGGCGTTGATTCCTATTTGCAGGCAGTCCGTGTCACCAAGCCTAAAATACCGGAGTCGATTAGAAGAAACTTTGAGCTGATGTGAGTAAGCTTTGAAATGTGGAATATAATTGACTTGTCTGTTATGATTGGTATTATTTTAATTAATGCTGTCACATGTTGAATGTGATTTTATTTTTTTATTTTATTTATTTTATTTTTTTTACTGGCTTCGTAATTTTGGTTTGATTCAACGCTGAGAATACTATGTAAAAAATTAAATGATAAATTATGACAAACTTTTTTTTATTTCTGAATCATGGACAATACAAAACGGTATAAAAAACAGCATTTGTCTTTATGAAAATGAATGAAAAGCAAAACATGATGAACAGCAGAAATGCTGTAAACCAAATCAGGTTAATTTTGATTATTGAATAATGTCTCTAACCTGGGAAGATGGTGAATTGAAAATATTTGAGCTCTGTAGTAGCTCTGATCAGATCTCTACATATTGTAACACTGTGATTTATGAAGAATGAGACCTCTGTTCTTCATATTGTTCAATTGCTTTGGATCCATAATTAATAGAATGCTTAGTCCTATGATGTGAACTGCACATTCCCACAAAATATAATTATTTTTGCATAGCAACCCATCATATCCTGATGCAAAATATTTTGTCTGGTTTATCCTTTTGGTTTATTTGAGTAAGATAGTTAATTCCAACATTTGATTAATTCATACTCACTAGATGCCAATTCATTTCCACGTTTTGGTTCATTAGCAAATGTTAGCATAATGATTAAATGGTTAAACGTTAAAACACTACGCATGTTTTAATGTTGTACAATTATGTATAAATATTTGCCTGAAATACTGTTGCCTTTAAATTAAGACAAATGGCACCATAAATTCAGTTTTTTTCTGATATCTAGGAACATTTGCCTTGTGTAAAAATATATTTTGCCTCTATCACAGGGAAGCTGAAAAGACCAGACTACTGATCACAGCTCAGACCCAGAAAGTTGTGGAGAAGGAAGCAGAAACTGAGAGAAAGAAGGCTATCATTGGTGAGGAAAACATGCATCCTTCTGCTTTAGTGATTTAGTGACGAGATGTTTCTTATTCCTTTTCATTTGTTTTTCTCACAGAGGCTCAAAAAGTAGCTCAAGTGGCTGAGATCCAATTCAAGCAGAAAATCATGGAAAAAGAGACTGAGAAGAAAATTTCTGAAATAGAAGGTGGGGAGAACTTATAATAATGTATTTAGTTTCATTTTATTGCTCTCGGATGGACTGTTTTCAATATTAACCTGGCTAATCATTGTTGTCTCTTAGATGCTGCGTTCATGGCCAGAGAGAAAGCTAAAGCAGATGCTGAGTTCTACACAGCAGAAAAATTTGCTGAAGCCAATAGAGTAAACATTTTCTTTCCTAAAACCTATGTAAAAACATTGCATACTACAAAGCATTTGGTACATGTTAGAATGTATTACTAAGAACCTATTACTCTGAGCAGATACCTGAACATGTTTTTTATTTTTTTTATCTATTGGTATGATGCAAATGATGCTAGGCATTGTATGAAAGCAACCTTTTATTAAAGTCTCTAAACAGCTTCCTGTATTCTTTGTCTCGTAGGTAAAGCTGACACCAGAGTATCTTCAGCTCATGAAATATCAGGCCATCGCTGGGAACAGTAAGATCTACTTTGGCCAGGACATTCCCAACATGTTTGTCGATAACAGTGCCTCTCCCTTGACCAAAGGGGCTGACTCGTTGGAACAGCTGGAGTCTTTAACCCAAGCTGAGAAATCCAGGAAAATAAAACCAGACCCAGAGCGCCACTGAGAGGGCCCGTTCAAGGCTTCTCCTCTGTGGCTGTCTGTCTGTGTCTTTGGGGCTGGGAGTGCTTGCATAGATACATTTCTGCTGAGGGCTCGAAACTAACTGTGTAGTTAGTCATTTGACTTGAGGGCACTGATCAACAAAGAGGCTGTGTTTTACGATCACAGGCCTGTGGTTTGGGGTAGGGCTCAAATGTCTTAACGAGAGACTGAGATCTATAGTACGCTAATAAATCAGTGATGCTGCTGTGATCACATAGCATGAATTTCCCACCTTTCCTTCCTTTTGGCCTTTTGTTTTATTTGTGGATTAATATGTGAAAGATTTGCATCTTGACGAATTTTGTTTGCATAACTGGAAATACAAAAATTCATGCTAATTGAGACAGGGAAATCTATTATGCAGCTGTAAGATTTTAATTTCCAAAAGTTATCTTGAAAGATTCATAACACAGTCGTAACACAGGTCTTAAACTGAGGCCCCAAGTCTATACAATCTTTAGTGTGACTGTGGGCCCATATTAAACACGATTAAGACAGTGATCATCAACTGAAATAATGTCGAGTTGAAATGATATGTATAGTTTACGTTTGATTTAGTTGGTTCTGTGAATGAAAAGGTTTTGCATTGTGTTCACCTGTTCTGTAAATTGGGAATGCACAGATTAATGTAAACATAGTATAGTTCTTGGCTTTCTTCCTGTGCAAGTTAAATTGTGGGTGATTGTTGAATTGTGTGAGAAATGTAACGACGCTTGCATTCAATTAATTTTCATAGCATGGGCTTAGAAACCCGACATGCCATTTGCTGCCATGATTTAAACACGACTAGTTTAGTTTTACTTTGATTTCACAGCATGAGTGATGTGCAAAATGGTGACCTCCAGTAATCCAGCAGGAACCTGCAACGGGAATTTGACAAGGGCTTATGTATGTGGAAAGTAAAAATTAATACTTACGGAAACTACTGACCTAATGAAAGGGCTATTACTCTTTTTAGTAAAGTTGTACCAGTTAATAGACTTCCTAGAACTGCTAGTTTGGGGTAATGAACACTTTTAACTCACTTTTGTTATTATGCTTCAGTTCACCACTAGGGGGGAGTATGGGTTCTTTAGTAAATATAGACTAGAGGAAATTACTAATTGAGCCTCAAAGAACACCGTTTCTGCTTTGTTAGATTTAGATTGTCTTAGTTTCCCATGTGAATAGTTTGTGTGCATTAAATGAAATGTTGTAAGCACTTACAGTGGTTATGGCTATAACCTGCTGAGTGTATAGGTGCTAATTCTCAGGAAAGAGACATGCAGAATGAGTTTACCAAAAGTATCTTCTCAAGTCTTCTTCATTTTCAGTAGGTTGTGGGTTTCAGGATTTTCTGCCTGGTTGATTAGTCAAACTTGGCTTGGCTTTTAGGACTTTTTTCCCCCTCTCTCTGTTCATTTAAAAAAAGAATATTTCTTTAGATTCATCAGGCCTGTAATGGCATTCAGATGTGTAATTCTTTTTTTTTTTTTTTTTTTTGTTAATGGCATCTTCTGTGTTCGACCTGTTTTCTCTCAGTTGGTGTAGGATAAGTCGAAGAGCTGAGATTTCATCTAGTCACTGTCATAATTCCATCATAAGTGCTGGCCATTCATGTGGGCTTCCTTCTCTTCTCTGTTAGCATTAAACTTTTTTCCTTTGTGATTTTAAAGTACATATTCTTAAAGGGTTCATAAAATATATAACAATTTTAAGGGAAATGCATTATTTGGTTAAATGTAATTAAATGTTTAATGATTATAAAGAAATCCATACTTTTTTGAAACTAATTACTAGTGGTGAATATGATTTTCAGTGCCGATCATTTAAAATGGGTAAAATGAAGCTACTCTGTGAATGTGACTTTTATACGTATGCATAAGTTGAGTTCTTGATTTCCCAACATTTATATGCAAAATTTGTAACATTTTGACAGCTCAGTTCTCTAAAATAAAACTTATTTTGATACCACCAATTTGTATTTAGGTAGTTGTTTGCTATTTTTTTGCGAATGATCTGTTTTGTGCTTTAACAACTGAACAGTAACTTTTTGTCACCAAACTGATTTCGGCCTCTCACATTTCCCCCCTGGTAAAGAGGTATAATACCTGTTGGGTTGAATAACACTGCAAAATGTTTAAGAACAGATGCAATAAATGCAATAATTGTTGATCAAACAACAGCCTTGATGATGATGTTTGGCGCAAGGGAAATCATAAGTTATTAGAGATGGGGGGGTGAATTCAGTGATTTATAGCTGAATTTCTTCATGTGGCAAATCATACACCACAAATATTCCAAAATCATTTAAGTAATTTTTTTTATTCATGTAAATGTAAACATATTTATGCACAGTTGCATTTGAGGTGGTGAAATGTTGCCATTCCTCTATAATCCTACGGGTGGTGATCTTTAAACTAGTCACACTTTGGCCGACAGCACAGCATCCTGATTGGTAGGAGCAATGTATTTAATAATTTTAGTTTGTTTAGAATTGAGAATATTGAGTCAGCATATTTATAAAATTATTATACTAATGGAATGTACACTTGCTGTCCACTATATTAGGAACAGTTGTACGTTTACACATTCAAGCAGCTATGACCCAATCGCACTTCAGATTCACTTCAAACATCAAAATGGGGGAAAAAGTATATATTGACGGCATCAAACTGCCCATTATTATTATTATTATTTTAAAAAATAACATGGACATCCAGGATAGGCTCCAGAGCCACTACAATCCAGGCCTGAGTGTCCCTGAAAGTCAGCGAGTATACAAATCTCCCCATCATGTTTTAATCCTTTTAATAAGGAACCTATGTTTGCCCTCTAATTTTGGTATTATCTAGTACTGTATTGCCTAATAAAAACACTTGTTAACATGTTTTATCTTGTAGGCCTTTGAGTGTCACTGACTAGCAGTAAGCTATTAAAAAAAGTCTTTTGAAATGTGTTACTAGGTTTTCTTCTTGTTAAGGTTAACAATTTGGTGCTTAAACAAGCATTTAGAAAAATAAAAATAAAACAACACTAAAAAGAGTGCGTCATAGGAAGTGTTTTAAATGCAGTGACCTAATGCATTGCTCATTTCCTTTTGTTAAAACCTGTATGAAGAGTTCAACAGAAAAAAAGTAATGCTTTGGAAAACAACTGCAAGGTCACGCGAAAACTACTAATACTACGAATAATAATACTAATAATAGTGCTTATAATAATCATAATAATAATAGCCAGTTATTTGCCTAAAGACAGGAAATGTCAATCTTTTTCGCCCAGTATAATGAATGATGTGTTGACTTTTCTGTGTAGGACTGAAACAGTGCCCATGAGGTGACCAGGGGAAAAGGGAGGAAGTGGTCACTTCAGTCAGCCGACAGAAAAGACTAGTACTCCCACTGACGTTCATAGGACACGGGCCTGCCTTGACCCAATTATTTTTCAAATGACTGCTGATCTAGTAACAATTTGAGCATGTTTCAGCATATTTCACTTCTTTGTTCATAGTCAGACTTTTAAGTTTTTTTTTATTATTATTCTCTCAAAGCTGCATGTCTCTGGTTTATGCAGACTCACCTTAAATAAAAAAAGGCATCTTTGTGAACTTTTTTTTTTTTAGGAGTTCAAAGGTAACCTGAACACATCTGGAGGGGTGGATTAGGCATGATTGAGTCTTAAATAAAGACTTTGTAATGAGACAGATGTGGCTGATGCCAGTGAGTCAGCAAAGCTTCCTTGATGTGGTACATTTCCTTCCTTCACTTTTTCACAGGAAATCTGCAGGAAGTTGTTCCACCCAGAGAGAGAGAGAGAGAGGTACATAACCTGTGCATCAAGGGTAGCTGCTGAGCTTTCTGATATTAACTAACTCTGTTGTAACAGGATAAGCATCATAATCAAACATCAGGTCATCGTGTGTGTAATGAAGTGAGTAGGTCTTACTGGACTTTATTGGAAGCTTATATGTGCCTTGACATGTTCTTTAAATAGTGTTTTAGTTAAAGAGATGTCTTTGGTATGGCACTTCCAATAACTTGAGTGGAATATTTATTAATTGAAGTGATTCAGTGACTGTCTGCATACATCATGACTATCATGACATCATGAAAACTCCATAATTTCAAAGAAATGTTACTGTGGTGGAGACCACAACTCAGGATTAGCTGAGGAGGATGAACTACTGTTAAAGTTATAATTACTCTTTAGTAATTATTCAGTTGTAATTTTGAGCCTGATTGACTGGTCATTTCAACTGAATCTGGTTTATTTACACCTCATAAGCTGAACCAGGATAAGTAATATTGAAATTATATCTACTTGCAATTTTACTTAAACAAGGAACACTTAATACACAATATTTCACATCTCCATTTTAAAATGATTTAATTAAGTATGTAATTAAATACAATGATTTAGGCCTAAAGAGGCTAATATTTGAATAGTCCAGATATGTTCATAAAACATGTCCTTATATACATATTGGTGTGTGGGTTTCAAACGCATCCATATATACGGTAGTTATATATAAATATGACAACAAATATATGTTAATGTTTTCCCAGAGCAAAATGGAAATCAAGGTAAATACTTTTGTAAATCAAAATCCAGAACCTTATTTAAAGAAAGTTAAATCTTCAAATAAATTCCTAACTACAGTTCATGAGAAAGAACACAAAAGTGTTATATATGTGGAAATGATGACATGTGAGAGATAACCAAGTCAAAATGAAGCCATTTTTTTTTGATCTTCAAAGATTCTTTTGTGGCAATATTATCTTCACATTCCAACTGAACAAAACTGTTAGTGTCTGTGTCCATTCCTAAGGTGAAGGAGGGAGAAACGTAGATGTCATCTTATAGCTTATCGCCATGACACTCAGTCCCTCACCCTGCCTGCCTCAAAGCAGCTCTATCCTGTGTGTGTGTGTGTGTGTGTGTGTGTGTGTGTGCGCGCACACGCTTTTTCAAGGTTTGTTTTTGTACTTGTTGCCTGATAACACTCCTCTGATAACATCTTTTGAGGTAACGTTTGCTTGATTTGTAAAATGTTCTGTAAGATTTCTTCAGTTTCCCATGTATTCACAGTGATTTTGCAAAACCATGTCAACAAAATTGTCTAATCACTATTGCAGAAGGCAAGACATTGAAAATAAAAAACAACAACTATGCACTACATTTGAAAGAAAAGCTCATCAGGGGTTCTTTAGATAAGACCTCAGGCTCTAAAATAACTACTTGTAATAGTAGTAGTTCTATAATTTCTGATATGGACATGATTTTGTTTTGCTTGGCTTTAAATTGTATTATTATTATTATTATCTATAATAAAATTGTCATTGTCTAAGGGAGTTGTTTATCCATAATGTGTCTGAACAAGATTTTTTCCTCCATTTGTCCCTTGGGAGTGGACAGAATTTGTCTTAAGCGATGGATAGGAAGTCCTTGTCAGCAGCTGAAAGCTCGTCTGCAGATTACATTACAGTGTGGTGACGCTACAGACACGGCTCCAGAAGGCATTTGCACCTGAAAAAACAACTCCACGAGAAACATAATATTAATTCATTCGTTTTCTCTTCTGCTTTTCCTGCTGAGGATCATAGTGTAACTAATAATAATAGTTATTAAACAGTTTGTTTTGTTGTTGATGCTGTAATTTTTAAAGTAAAAAATCAATGTCCCAGACTAAATGTTGATATTAAGAACATTAGAACAGCTACTAGATGATTTAATATTGTCACGGTCTTGTTTATTGCTGGCTTGAGGATTTATCACTCAATGTTTGATACACAATCAAATACACATGTACAGACTCTTGTTTGACCCCCGACTGTGCTGTGGTTCTCTGTCTTCTTAATTTAAGGGCCTCATTAGCATACAGTGGGAGACACTCGCACATTATTTATTGAGTGAACATACTTTCCCTGTGTGTAAGAGTTTATTTGATCTTATTCAGGCAACACATAGGCTTTATTATGTTTATTACTCAACACTTATTCATCTCTTGAGCATCACTCAGTATCGTCGTTCTCTTAATCTCTCACATGGCTGAGAAACAGAATCTTGAAACTGATGTCTTTGTAGATCTTTGTAGATCAAAGCTTGTATTTTTCCATATAACTCAAAATTTAAAATCAAATGTATTTTTCATATTTTAATTTTGCTAACTAACAGCTTCTCTCAGAACAAAACAACACTATTATCACACACAATTACTTGTTTCACTTTCAGATGTTAATGTACACCCATGAATGCCCCACCCTAATAGCTCCTCTGTTAGATCTCTCCATTTCGGGTTTGTGGGATTCTACATTTAGGCTCAGCCTGACTAACAGTGGGCTTGTCATGAGCACAGACTTAGTCATCAGGAAATGGTACCATGTATTCTTTATGCACTCTGACTCATTTGCAGTGTAGCTTTTCCTGTTCTTGCTTGACTTTACTAGATCAAAAATCATTAGAAACGTTTGTTTTACAGCAAAATTTTACAGCGTCTTACAGTGAGTTACACAGGCACTCTGGTTTTACTTGACTAGTGTTCTCCGATTTGTAACGCCTGTAGTTTTTTCCCCCCTGGACTACAGTACGGAATAAAAAAAGCAAGTTCAGTGTTTTAACAATGCTTTAGGAATATGTTTCCTCACTGATTCAACTATATTATTTTAAAAGTGTTATGTAGGCTACGTTGCATGCTAATGCTAGCTGAATTATAGTTTGCATAAAGAGTTAGTGTGGAAAGCTAAGGCAGGTAATCTGTTACTGTAAAAAATTAAAGCACTTAGTACAAGTTATACCATGGCTTTTTTACTATAGGACTATAGAAGCAACAGAAACTGTTTATCCTAGGCTTTATTCAGTGTTTGAGCTCTACTGTTGCTTGACCTACCAAGATTCCATTCCCACATTCCTAAGCTGCTTGTTCCTCCATTCTGAGTCAGTCCGAGATATCCCACTGTGTGAGGCGGACGCTTAAGTAAAGGTTTAACACTTAGGAGAAAGATACGCACACATGCATAAATACCTGCACAATTGGCTTATAATTTATTGCAGCAGATATTTCAAACTGAAACACTGGCGTAATTACCAGGGGAAGTAGCAACTACAGCTTCACAGGATGTGGGTTTGTTGTCTCATTGCCTCGTTATATGTTCTTCTAAGAAAATGTATTATACATATATGGCTATTGGTCATCTTTTTGCACCACTGACTATTAAGATTTGTAATAGTTCCTGTATATGGTTTATAATGTTATTCTAAGAAAATGCATTATACATATATGGCTATTGGTAATCTTTTTGCACCACTGACCATTGAGACTTGTAATAGTTCCTGCATATGGTTCATAATGTGCGGGCTCGTATTTCAAAACACACATAAATCAAAGCGAATTTTCCCATAAGGAATAATGAAATCTCAAATTATTCATTCCACAGCTCCAAAAAATAAATACATAAAAATAATTAATACAAAATAGAAAAGAAAAAGAAAAAATAAATAACCTGCACTTTACCTTTAAAAAAAGTAAAAATATATCCAGACAGAAGCTAAAGTAAGAGTCTCCCTCTTCTAGTCTTACACAGTAAACCTTCCTCCTCTCTTATTTGAGTTTCACACACACACACACACATTAACGGAAAGACTGTTTTATTGGAAAGCCAGGATCATCACTAATAACTCCTGTGTGAGTGCACGCTAACGGAATCACTGCTGTAAAGTAAAACAAAACAAAAAATAACAAACAAATGAACCTGCACTTTACCTTTGAAAAGAATCATGACTGTGTAGAATCGTGACTGTATTTCTGTGTAGAGAAGAGTGTGTGTGTGTGTGTGTGTGTGTGTGTGTGTGTGTGAAGGCGAGAGGAGGAGGGGTGTGTGCATAACAGAATGCTGACACACAGAGAGAAAAAAATGGGTCTTTAACCTCTATAATTAGACTTTCTTTTGCTTTACACTCACGCACACGTGTGTTATACATGTGCGCTGTACACACACGCATACAAACACACACGGTCACAGTGTCATAGTAAACAGTACACGCGTGCACAGATGTTGATTATACCAGAGAGAGATGTGCACTAAGACCGAGCAGGGGAGACGATTACCCACAATTCCGCAGCGCAAGAGAGAGAAAAAAAACATTGGCTCAGTTGTGATCACGTGATGCTCGGCGTCAAAACAAGAAGCGCATGTGTGCTACATGCGGTACTCGTAAACTAAGATTTTTTAAAATTTTTAGCTCAGTTTTCAAGTCGAAATTTACAATCAATTGACAATCCGAGGTCCTGTATATATATAAGTTGACCTACACAGTATGCCCCCCCGCCCCCCCTCTCTGGGGAAATTCGCTTTGGTATAAGAGTGCTTTGATATACAAGCATGCTTCCGGAACTAATTATGCTCGCAATCCAATATTTAATTGTCTGTATATATGATGACCTTCGCAATAACAAATTTGGAGCGTTTTGGCAAAGAAAAGTGGGTAAATATTGCCAAGTCAAGATGTGCCATAATGATAGACTCCTACTTAAAAGGAGTGCTGTAATAAAATAAGAAGGTACTTCAACAAAGTATTAGTTTAAGGATGTGCATATTTATATAATCACATTATTTCAAGTATTTCAGGAGACCTCGCAGTCTCCGCTCTAATTCATCCCAAAGGTGTTCTATCAGGCTGAAGTCAGGACCCGATAGAACAGGCCAGTCAAGTTCTTCCACACCCAGTTCGCTCATCACCACACTGTCAGACCCTTTAAACTGAAGCAGAAAGATGTTCACACCTTGAGTGTTTCATTTCAATTTCAACATGGTGGTGTACAAAAGCCAAATGCCACAAGTCCTACAAGTTCCAAAATGCATGGGCCTGACTTTATGGTTTTTAGGAGGTATGGGACACCCCATACCCTGGAAAAATTAATTAAGGAACAGGAGTCTTAGGCAGGGAATAAGTCTTGAGCTACAATATTAATCCTTACAGTACTATGTTGCCAAGAAACACATTCATGCATTGAGAAACAGCATTGAGTAGAAGATAAAGTTGATTAAGAGCAAGAAAGCTTGCTCAGTCAGTATTTTGATTTAAAATGTGGTTTAACAGCATCTAAGAATTACATAAAATATTTCTTTTAGTGAGCAAATCAAGGGTCTCAATGTCAAATACTATGTTAACAAGCATAGGATGATTGTTAAATCATTACTCTTGTTTTTTGCTGTCTGACTCGTCCTGGTGTCCTGCTTCTGGTTGGAGATCTCGTCGCATGGATGCCCCGTGTGGTCTGCCTGAGATGCATGTGATGACTGGGGACGGTTCCACTTTTCCACGAAGAAGGTCCTGTCCTCGGCTGCTGACACCTGTTCTCTGAGGACTTGTGATTTCAGTCGCTCGATAGTTCAGGACTGGAGTTTCCTACAGTCTACCTGAGCCTCCAATAACGAACTGGATTTTAGCTTAAACACATCTCCTGTTATACTGAACTTCCAGTCTCACACAGTATGATGCAGATCAATCGCTGCTATCTGTTTCACCCAAATGAGGATGGGTTCCTTGTTGAGTCTGGTTCCTCTCAAGGTTTCTTCCTATTACCATCTCAGG
>JAQMYJ010000039.1:13113014-13174387 GCA_030014305.1 Clarias laeviceps | reverse complement strand
AATTCTTTTGATTGTGTAAAGCTGCTTTGCGACAATGTCAATTGTTAAAAGCGCTATACAAATAAAATTTTATTGAAATGAACTGAATTGATATAACAAACAGAATAAATGAAAATGCATTAAATAAACCACTGATTTTTTAAAAAGTTAAATATTTACAATAGAGTTGCAGTGTTTATTTCATCAGGTTCTGTCTAGTCTGTTTTAATTTAGGTAAAATAACTTAAAGAACCAACTTAAAGAGATTTCAATGAAACATTCAAATTTAATAAATCTTAATTTACAAGCTGATGTCACACAATCTACTGCCAAACACTATATTTATACAAATATAACAGGCAGCTATAGAACACAGTGCAGCAATGCAAAAACATTTTGGAAAACAAATAAGTTTAAATATAATAATTTTCATTTAATCCCTAAAGTATATACAGTCTGATTATGTGGATCAATAATAAGCATAAGCATTATTCATTGTAATTACTACATTTAGAATGTAGTTTTGATCATCAGCGACAGAATTACAGAGTGAGGCATAAGATGATTTAAAGAAGGTAAGGGACAGAAAGCACAACAGTGAAATGTCTTTTTCAGCCCTTGTATGATTTTTTATATTGTGTTTGTCGTACTGGTATTCATGGAATGTTCTTGCCGGCCTTGTACCTCTCCAAGTGCTTAGTCAGGTCTTCAATACGTAGATCCTTCAGATGAACCAGATGCTCTAGTCTGTTCACTTTCATCTGTAAAATCTGCAAGAAGAGCAGTGGGACATAAGAATGATCAATACAACGTGTTTTACTACTGACAGAAATTACCGGTACTTAACTAGTCAACTTGTCAAAGCTGGACAAACTAAAAACCTGCTACATTTATTAACAAAAAATTTTTTTTGCAATTTGCAAAAGGTAATTTGCAGAAAGATGTTTTTGGGGTAGGCTATATAGGATGTGGGATAACCTTTATACATTAAAGGATATGATTGCATCTGAAATAGGGCTGCTATGCTCCTGATTTACTGAAAACTGTTTTTAGACAATTTTTAATGTCACTTGTAATGGAAATATTTGAATAGTATTTTTTAATGCAAAATAAGGTTTAAATTATTTTTTATGAAAGTTAGTTTACATGACTAAAACTAAATTAAAATGTTTTCAGTGTTATCAAATAAAAATAGACAAACATAACTAATGTACATTTTAGTTAAAAGACTAAGAGCAAAACTAAATTGCAATAAGCTGCCAAAAATTAACACTGCTAAAAATAATTTTGTAAAGCATGTCACACACCAAATAGGTGAGAAAACAATATATCAATTACGTTTTGTGAGTGCTTGATAGCTGTGGTGAGTTCAGCACTATAACAAACTCATTAGGGTATTCCAAATCTTTTATAGGTATGTATATTACAGAGAACCTTTAAAATGCTTTTGACAAAGGAAGAATGGATTGACATCATTCCTATGGCAAGATCAGGAAGCTGTTGCAAGGTTGAAATGTACTTTAACAGGAAACATGGCAAGCACATCACAACAAGCAATACACAACACTGTTGCTGAACAGTTAGTAAATTCAAAAGGATGTATTGTAAATAAAGTAACATTTTGACAGAAGTTTTAATTTCTCTTATGCATGGAAATACATTATCTATTCAATGTGCCATAGGGTATCAAGAAATGTTCAAAATACAATAGAAGTCCAAAATCGGACAACTGTATATTCTGTTTATGTATGATAAACAATCTCTAGCTTGCTGCTGGCACTGAACATGCAACCATGAGGGTGATATCTAATACTTTAAGATATTTACCTTATATATATATATATATATATATATATATATATATATATACACACACACACCATGCTGTAGAAAACATCTTTTTGCATATTTGTTACACTTATAGGATTTGGATCAAACAAATTTGAATGTTACACAAAGATAACCCAGAGAAAACACAAAATGCAGTTTTTAAATGATTTCACTTTTGAAAAAAGCTGTGCAAACCTACATTTGCTCCCTTGCTAAATCATGAATAAACTGTGATTTTTGGAAAGCTGAGTTAGATTTCACTTGTCACACCCAGGCCCGATTAGTGAAGGACACTAAAAGATCTAAAAAAGCAACATGATCTAAATAAATTCAAGAACACGTGGGAAACAAAGGAATTGACATGTATCAGCCTGGAACGGGTTACCAAACCATTATCCACAAATGGCCTGCCAGAATTACTCCAATGGCACAATGATGTCTCATAACAGAATACATAACGACATCAAGTTAAGGTCAGTGTTCATGATTCAACTATAAGAAAGAGACTGGGCAAAAATGGCCTCCATGGTACAGTTTCAAGGCAAAACCCACTGCTGACCGAAAAAGGTCACGAAGGCTCATCTCACATTTGCCAAAAACATCTGAATTATCCCCAAGACTTTTGGGAAAACATTCCGTGGAGTGATGAGACATAGGTTTAACTTTTTGGAAGGTGTGTGTTCCCTAACATCTGGCATGAAACTAACAAGATTTTCATAAAATTAAAATCTGCAGCTACTTTGCGGCTTCAGGAACTGGATAACTTTCCATAATTGATGAAACCATGAATTCTGAGCTCCACCAGAAAATCCTAAAGGAGCATGTCCAGACATCAAGTTCAAGTAGGCTTTATTGTCACTTCAACCATATACAGTTAGTACACAGTGAAACGAAGCAACGTTCCTCAAGGACCAAGGTGCTACAGTACATGCAACATAATTTTACAACGTAAGTTAAAAACTAACATGCTAACTAAGTGGCCTAGTTAGCTGGCTAGCTGAGACAAGACAATATAAATTTACAACATAAATTAACAAAAACTAACTAGCTAACTTAGAGAGGAACTATCTACGTTTTTACATGCAAACTAGTAAATCAGAGTTTGTGTCTAAGTGTTACTTGAGTGTTTATTATTTTGCACTAATATACTTTTTAAAATGTTATTGAAAAGCCCTAAAACTAAGTATTTCAAAACAGCTGTGACATGCAGAAACATACTGAGCAATTTAAATGACACTCTGATCTACTTCTGATTACAACACTACAGTTGCAACACCAGGAGGAAGTACCTTTTCAAAAGAAACATTGCCCATGAGTTCTCATAAATTATAGGAAGGACGTTTACTCTTGCATTAGAGAACTTTTGCATTTACCATGCATTCGTGTATTCCAGGATGACACAAGTTGATGAGATGACGTGTTAGAGTATTTCTCATGTGAAGTACATGAGTATAATTCGTGTGTTTTATTAACTGCGCCTGAAAGAGGGGATGTGTATCAGGAGTTTGTTTACGAAGTCTTTTGTCAGATGGCCGATATTATTTTCAACCCATCAGATAAAATGCTAATTAATTTAAGCTGAAGTGTAGAATAATGACAGAAGTAAGAGGGTTTCCTTTTAGAGCTGACAGCTTTGAACATTTGATAGCATAAACTAATTAAGAAAAAAGTGAAAAAAAATCCCACATGATAGCAACAATTCTCTTACATAGTGTTTAAGTGTTTATAAATTAGCAATTAGGGTGTTATTTGTTACCATACATACAAGTTTGTCCATAGGTCATGATATAAAACAGTAGATATTCACATTTACATTTACATAGATATTTACTCTGCAACAGTAGAGTTCACATTTGCCCCTTCTTTTTTAAGCCTCACCTCTACAGTCTCCTGTAAAGCCAACAGCGCCTGCTCCTTCTCCTCCAAAAGCAAGAGGATAGCCGGATCTACATTTTCACTTGGTATTATAAGAGGGCTGAAAAAATAATAAGTGCTGTCATAAAAGCTGTCCAATTCTTTAATAACAGTGATAATATAATATACTAATAAAAAACAATATAGGTAATACTTAGATTTCTGGCACTTTTTAAAAGGACCTGCTGTCCTATGAATTTTCTCAAGAGCACTGTGGTCATTTTCTGCAAGAGCAAAGAAAATAAAAAAATTTAAATAAAAAAATAATAAATACATACATACATACATACATGTTTGCTAATATACAAAAGAGTGTAAACAATCTTCATTAATTATCTTCAAATAATAATCAATTATAAAGTCAAAGTGTTAAAGTGATTAAAAAAAATGTAAAAATGGTTAAAACACTGATAGTTGCATGTACTTATGTTTACATGTTTTAAAAATAACTAAATTTGGTCACTTTAAAAATCTCAGTAAAACATGCCTTCTGATTCCCCCAAGAAACATTTGCAAGTTGAAAAAATAACCTCTTTCCTGCCAGTTGGTTTTATTTGATCTTAGCTGGCTAATCTAATTAGCCTCTATGCGAACCTAATAAACACATTGGTGTCAAATGATCAAAAGAATGGTGATGGAGAACACCAGACTACAGAGCAGTTGAACTAAAGACTTTTATTTGGCTTAAAGCTTTGAGTCATTAACACCAATAAGGTTTGATTTACAGGGTCCCATAACAGAAGGAAATTAACAAACTAAGACAAAGCAACAGGTAATAAAAGTAATAGTATATTTTGTCTTCCTTAATATGAGCATTGTGCCTATGTAAGATTTAACATAGTTTTCCTGATTGCAACTGGGACATTCTGCTTTGTGCTAACAGCAGCGATAAGTCTTGGGCCGAGTCTGTGGATAGTGATAAGGGCCATCTGGTGAAAGGAACTGATAGGAGACGTTTTTTCTACATGAAAAGTGGGAGTTGGGCTGACCTCAGGACATAGTTGAGAGATAATATTGAGGAGTGGGAAACTGAGAGCTGAAATGGCTGGCGTAGACAAGTTTGTTATCAATAAACTGACAGCATTTGTATTTGATTTTGATATTTGACTATGAAGATATATAAAATATGTAACTCATATTACTGTGAGATATTAAAATATCTATAACAAAAACCTGAAATAAACAAAAACACTCGCTCTTTTTGGTTTATTTAATTAATAATTTTTTTCATTACCACTCACGTGTATCATGTATTTACATTTGATCTTTATGTGATTTTCTCCATAATGATCCTTCCCATATAATATATGATTTAATCTAATCTGGGGCATACAGTGATGATGATGGCTATGTATTTCTGTCTTTTATCCTGTTGAAGGCCAGCTAGGCTAAAACACTGGTCCTAATTTACATAAAATAGGAATGCAGCTGAGCTAACGCCCCTTAATCAGTGAGTGCTACTGATCGTCTTCAGATATGAATTTAATGAAGTAATATAAATGCTATGGGGTTCAGAACAAAACATGTCATGGTGCAACAAAAAACACACAGTTAAACAAAATTACTAGGTGCACAAGTAAATATAATGTCCCTGACTTCTGCATTTCTGTATGCTTTTTAAAAAGCAAGATAATATATTTAGTGTTGCTGACGTCTGGGTTAAAGGTATTAATGTAATATGACAATGAGATCATTTTACACAGCATCTTGGTTTTCTAAAAATATGTTAGTAAGGGCTTTAATCTGCTGTGTTTCTGTGGAACAAACGGGATGAGCAAGCAGAAAAACTGAAACAATAAAGGTTTTGAGGTTACACTGTGGGGAAACTGGAGGAATTGTCATGCATAACCACATAACAGCTAAGCCGTATAGGGATGATGGACACAGTGTGAGTTGTGATGTTTTAAACTTCAGGAAAGTGCATATAAACCTACCTGTTTGTGCTTTCTCATTTACAGTGCTGTAGTATTCCAAATTCTAAAGGAGACAAGGACAATTCATTATTTATGTGGTCATTGACTGAATGTGAAAAACAAACAACACACGCACAGATGAAATTACAGTAACTAACCTGGGTGCCATCTGAAACTTGTTTATCCTCTAATCTCTCTCTGAGAGCACACAGAACTGGCTCTATGTTGCCGGGGGTGCTGAGTGTGATCTTCTTTAAAGTGTCTACTGGTACATGGAAATTCAGCTTGGAAAAAACCTTCCTGAAAAAACAACTACGTTCAACATTTTATGCATTTCAGATAGTCACTGTACATTTTTATGCCAAACAAGCAATGACCCGTAGCCCTGACATTAAGTACCTGTTGTAATCCAAATGACAGTTTTACATTACAATGTTCATTCTAAAATGTCATTGTTTCTGTTGTAACTACTCATTCACAGAGATTTGGTGCACAATCTACATACTCTAAATAAACAGATTTAACAAAGTGAAACATTTAATCATTGATAAGATGAAATGTTCTCTAATGGGATGTTAATTTTACATTTAGGGAAGGGGTCTCCAGCATTACACTTTATAACAGGCAGTAAATTGCCCGACACAGAAGAGTTTTCAGAATAGAGGGAGTTGTTTTTCTAATTTTAGGGAAAGTGTAAGAGCTGCCATAACAAGTGTTAGCAGGGAATCATTTTTAATGGATATTGTAATAACTACTACTACTACTACTACTACTAATTATAATAATAATAATAATGTTCTGAATGTATTGTTATCCTAAATCAAATATGCCTATTTTAGGAAAGGCATTAGATAAAAAAACAAAAACAACCAAAAAAAAAACATTCAGGCCCATCTTTCCCATCTCTCATTAATGCTGAAGGCACTCATTTATTCCCCTGTGAGTGTATGAATCAATGGCAGGGTAAAATAAGCAATGTTTTTAAATCTGCAAAAAAAAACAATAAACTTGCCTGTTTAGTGTGTTCCAGTTAATCAGTTTTTGTTGAGTGGAGTGTGCGGGTGTGTAGTTGTGTAGTTCCACCATCTTGGGGAAGAAGTGCTTCACAACTTCAGCAGCCATAACTACAGACATGAAGAACAGAATAATACAGAGCATTTTCAGTGATATAGGTCAGAAAATCTCAAACATTTTGCAGCCAGGGCCCCAACAACTGCAAAATCTGTTCCATAGACCCTATCTGCACTTATGTTTCATGCAGTGTTTGTAGGGCACTGGGGTATTTCTCTAAAACAGACCCACAACCACACTGCGTTACAAGAAAAAATATGTCCAGATGTTTATAAAAAAAACTCAGCAAAATGTGATTCTTAATTTCACTTCCCTAAAATAGTTCTTCGCTCTACCCGTCGAGAGGTTGCCACAGCTCTGGAATAGTTCTTGCAAGAACAGTATTGCAAGTACATTAGCAAAACCCATCAAGCACCATGATGAAAGTGGCTCTCATGGAGACCTTCCCAGGAAGGCAAGACCAAAAACTAGAGTTACCTGCCTCAAAAATCACCAATTAGATGAATAATCACCTCAGATTAGAGCTTTACAGAGCACAGGTAGCAGAGAAATCTCAATATAAACTGTTCAAAAGAGATTATTGCATATTGTTAATGCCTTTAACACTGTTTTACAAACTTTTGACTGGTTGTGTCAAAGAAAGAAGGTTATTTATTCAAAGTTTCTTGATTTCTAAAAGCTGTATATAGAATAATGAGTGAATTATGTACACACTTCATTGGATGATAGTTATTGCACTTGCTAGCAGCGTCGTTATCTGAGTTACCTCCATCACTGAAGTCGCGTGAGATATTTCTTTTAGGTCTGGAGAGTTTGATTTTATCGATCCATGCGTAGAGTTCCTGCAGTGCTTCTTCATTTAGCTCCCTACTCATCATAAGGCGCTCTTACGTTTTAGGTTTAGATTGTGAAAATCTACACATATGTCTCTATCCGCGAGCCCTTCAGCTCTGCACCTGACGCGTTGTTTTGATCGGTTTCCAGGCAACCAAAATACGGCACGTGAGAATGGCCAAAACGGAAAAGCGATTCAAAATTCAGTAACAGTAAAAATATAATCTAACAACCAAACATCCTTTTATCTGTAAAATAAATCCCACGGACACCTCCCTCAACATTCACTGAATGCATAAAATAGTATTTTCTCTCTTTATTACATACATAACTATTACATTACATTACTATTCATAAACTTTTAACTTTTAGAACACATCAGCTCTAACCTTTAATTTTTTGTAAATAAAAAGAAGTTTGGATTAAAAAAAAATCTAATTTAAGGGACCAGTCAAACAGAATAATAACGCAAATGCCACAACAAAAGACATAAAACCTTTTGACAGCTGTAGGCTGTGATTTCCACCACTGTAGCGAAATGTAAAAGTAATGAATGTATGAAAGTATGGAATGCTTCCCCATTTTGGGAACCAGTGCTACAGACAACATTGTGAAAACAATCATAATCGTTTATTTGATCTTAAAACCACAAAGAACATTTCATTAATTAAATATAAAAAAAATGAATAAGTTCTAGAAGTCTTCAGTCTCTCAGACCCGCTGAGCATTGTTAACATCATGCCAAAATAATATTAATATCAACATGTCCATGGGAGGACAAAACAACCAAAACAACACAAACAATGATACAAAACACTTAAAATACTTTTAAATAAAAGAACTAAAAGATAACCAAGCACGTTATCACATAGATTGATGACAAAACTTGATTTAAATGACAACATTGATTGATTTTAATTACAACATAACTTACAACATAATAATTTATAATTTTTTTTTTTTTTGCAAATTCTCTCTATAACTAAACTCATTAAAGAACAAATCAAGTACACCAAGATGTACCGTAACAGAACATTCTTCAAGCCACTATGTCAAGTAGGACATCCAGGAAAAAAGGAGTGCATCCCAAAGAGCATAAAAAGTTATTTTCTTCATGGGATATTTTCCCACCATTCTGAAGCCCATCCTGTTTCTCCCTGCCAAATCTTCACAGCTGTGTCCCTTGTAGAGGCATTAATGATTACTCATAAAGCGTCTTCTGAAGCTCTCAGTGATTCAGAGAAAGTCACTCTGCTTCCAATCATCTGAACTTCTGAGGCGGTTTGAGAGGAACCTTTGGTACTGCAGCTCCCTAATATGCACAAAGAATCAATAAAAGACTCAGCCAATTGTTTCATAAATATGATTTATTCAGAAAAATCTATCAATTCTTTTATGTTTTAAAAAAAACTCACCTGAGGGAGATTCCATGTGGGGTTTGTACCTGATGGTTTAACAGGAGGCACTGGAGGGGGTTTTGGTTTATTCACCTACAAACATTAAAGAAAGCACAATCTTTAGAAAATAGTAACATAGAAAACATACACAGCAGAAAAAGAAAAAAACAGCAGCATCTTAGTAACAAGCACAGAAATGTAAAAACTTACAGGCTTGGTAATCAGTGGAGGTAAAGGTCTTGATGGAGGTAGTGGTTTAGATCCAGAAAGTAAAGGCTTTTCCTGGATTCAAAGAAAGGTATTAAAACTCTGAAAAACCCTACATGGTTAATATCCTTTAATACGAATATATCGTAAACGCTTATTTTGATTCATACCTGAATGAAACTTATATTGCCAGGAACAACAGGATATGAACCTGAAGTCTTCCAAACATAGAATATAAACCATAAAAGGAAGGTGAATTAGGAAAAAAACATTGTTGCAACACCATATTGTTGCTTTGTGGCAAATGTTGCTAACAAGTTATCAATCATTTTACTAAAGGTATTTCTATAAAATTTTGTCTAATCTAATTTATCAGTAATGTCACACAGACTTGACAGTGTGGTATAGGGTAGAGCATAACATTCTTTAGTCTGAAAAACAATCACTGCACACATGTATTTAAGACCAATGTGCACATTAATGTAAAGAAATTATAACATTTAGGCTTTTGGCAGACCTAGACCTTACATAATCATCATAATAGTGATGCAGATGTAAAGAAGCAAACACTGAACACCAAGAAAATGCCAGCTAGTTGACAACAATTAAAAAAAATACTGATTGTATTTTTTTGAAAAAAAATACTGATTGTATTTTTTTGTTGTTTTGTTTTGCTGAATCTTTCATAATGAGAATAAATTAATCACCTGTTCCATCCTGGATCGCTCTCCTACTGTTGGAGGCTGCAGGTAAAATATAAGCGGTTATAAGTGTTCTGTTATAATCAGTATAAATGTATGTACAAGTTAAAAATGTTAAATAATCTAACCTGCGGAGGAGCTCTGCTAGGTGAAATAGGATTAAACAGAATCTGCGTGACAGATGATTCTACAAAGGTAGGCTGGCTGATACGAGGGGGACCACATTTTGGGCTGTTCTTTGCACTGACTGGCTGAAATGCTGGGTTGCACTGACCTGGGTATGCATTCACATCCATAAAGGACCTTGTGGATGAAAAACACACATATTTATATCAGTTTTAAACAAGAAATATGACGGTTGATTATGCAACGACAATTAACAATTAAAAAAAACTTGTTCTAACCTTTTCTTGCTGAATATCTGTCGTTTTTTACAATACATCAGGCATCCAATGATTATGGTAATCAGCAGCAGGATGCCTATAACAGTGGTCACACCAATAACCACATCTTGCCCTATCAGACAAAATCAGAGATTAGACATGCCAAAATAAGTCTACTATCCCAACAATTGATTTGGTTGTGCATTAAAAAAAAAAACAATAGACATACAGCTTGAAACATCATAGAGCTTCGTGTCACAGTAGGGGAGAGCCCAGCCTGGATCACAGTGGCATTGCCTCTCATGGTTACACACCTATGATTAAAATAGTACAGTCACACATGGTAAGAATCTCCTGAAGAATCAGCTGGGTAATGCCAACTAAATATCTCAAACAATGGAATAAAGGTCAGGTTAAAAGTGCATCTACCCCTATTCTTTAAAAGCCCTTTTAGATTCTTTTATGGCATTCCCTCTTAGGTTCTGCTGATTTGAAACAGATAACATAATCAGAAATAGTGTATACATACGCCATGATTATTGCATTTTGCAGAGCAGTTAGCAGTTCCATAGACTGCTACATCCTGGCAAGTGTTGTGGTAACACACCTGTTAACAAAAAATATAAAATTTCCAAAACAAAAGAAAAAATTATAGTAGGCAAATGAATGAATGAATTAATTAATGAATGAAGTAAACACTTTTCATTCACTAACCTTGTTTGTTCCACATTTAGTACCTGTTGGCACCATCCCTATGTCACCTGATCCAGGTTCATCAACAGCCACTTTGCAGGTCGTCCGTGGCATATGTATTTCACTTTTCCTTTTTGTTACTGGAAATTCATTTCCACCTGAGCAGTATATTTTCCCGCATTTCTTATTTCTATAGAAAAAAGTATTACTGTTATTTTGTGGTAAACACAATTATACTAAAATTAAAGCAAAGGTAGCAAAAGCAAACTTACTCTTGAGAACATCTGTTAGGCCATTGACAGTTGTTGTCAAAGCATATATCATCAGCGACATCAGCATCTAGAAAGGAAAAAGATCTTAAATTGAATACATATTCAAGTATTAATGTGCCCTCTGTACTTTATCGTAATCAGGGTTTGGTGGATCTGGAAGCTTTCCCAGTAATACTGGGCTTGAGGTGGGAATACAGCCTGGATGGGATTTCAGTTCATCAGAGGCCATCATGCACACACATAAACATAATGATTCTACTGCCATATTTTTGGGAGGTGGAATCAAACCAGAGGACCAGGACCAACCAACCTCAGGATCAAGCTCAGGTTTAAACCACAGACCCCAGAACAGTAATGCCATCTCAAATAAAAATATTATTAAATATATACATATTTACAAATGTATAGGCTATTTACAAAATTACATATAAAGGGAAAACTGTACCTGGCCCCCATAGCATGTTGCAGTGCTCCTGGTGTGTTGGACATTCGCCATTGTAGCAGTAGCCTTGGTTAGAGTTACATGGAAGCCCATTCATCTTATAATCATCTTTGGGACAGTGGGCTAATTTGCCAGTGCAATATTCCTCCAGATCACAGTCATGAGCACTTGGTCTACACACACTTCCTGCTTGCTTTATCTAGAGGCAGGGTTAAGTATTAAGAGTTTAAACAATGAAGCAGTCTGTATGTAATAAATAATTGTAAATAATATAGGAGCAAAACATTTATTCCATCAGTAGTAGCTCATTTTAGACAATTAAAAATGAATGAAATGAATTTGCTGAGCACCCAAATGCTAACAAGGTATCTTAGGAATATGTGACACTCTGACGCACACACCCAAGTGTCCTTTCCTGATACAAATCAATCAACTGCTTAAAGGGAACTTTCTACAAAGAGTATGCAGCCCAAGCATCTGTTGGCAAAACATGCTGGCCACTACTGTATGACTGGACCATTTGTCCAACACACACCTCTCTGCTTAGTTCTTGCAATAAGTGGAACGAAGATAAGAAGCTTCAGGAGAGTTCAAGAGTATCATCACCTAAAGCTTGGGCTAAAGTAAAATAGACACATTTTGTCATTACCTTGCACTGGTCACAGCACTCCCCATGTGCACACTGAGAGCCTTCAGTTAGTCGGCAGGTGGTGGCATTACAGCATTTGTTCTCACATTCCTGAAAATAACCACAACATCTTAAAAAACAACACAATGACAGATAAATGAAAAGACTAAGCTACAACATGATTGCATATATGTTTTACCTCAATTGTTCCACAGTCACATTCCTCGCCTTTTTCCACAATGGCATTACCACATACTGGACCGCCAATCAGATCATCTTCATTTGGAACATTTAGAAGGCAGCGGACATCATTGTTCTGTAAAAATATCTCCAAATCCCTTTTGCTACAACTGCTGAAACTCTCTGGAAGCACAGACCTATGAAAAGATGGTAAAAGAAAGATTACAGCAAAAACAGACCAGTTAATAAGCCTAGTTTAAAAAAATAAAATAAAAGATCTTACCCAATGCTATCTCCCATGACACAGGTCTGTTCAGGTTGTGTTCTTGGACAGTCACAATTTGCTGTATCATGTGTCATACCCAAGTTATGTCCCATTTCATGTGCAATAGTGGAGGCAATCCCAAGAGGACTTCTATCATGGTCCTGAAGAAATAACAATGCTTTCAGTTGGTCCACATAATTCCTCTATGACAATCTCAATAAAGTCATATACAATAAATGAAAACCAAAATACAGTAACTACAAACATACATACATTAATCAATCAATCAATGAATCAATCATTGTTCAAGTGCTGAAAGTTGATCATGTAAACAAACCTGATTCACAGCACCAGATGAAGGATAGCACATGGACCTCAGGGGTGCTAAGCCAACAGTCGATCCTTGAAAATCCACCGCACTGCATCAGTTGAAAATAGGAAAAATGACATGCTGGTAAATTTCTGCAAAATGTATATTAGTGTATGCACAATATAGTCAGAATGTTCAGGTTACAATTAGGGGAGCATGAAACAGTCACTTTAATGAAGTTAACAGTTTAACTTCATTAAACATTGAACATTTGTGTTGTGGTCAATTGAGCCTAAATTAAAATGTATGGTCATGCACACTTTAAATATTTTTGGTGGGGGAAAAAGATGATTTAATACATGCAAAATACCCAGTGTAAAAGTGGGTCATTTATACTTTTGGACTGTTTAAGGGATACTGTTTTGGAGCTTTTGTGAATATTGTTGGCAAAGTACTAAAAATTGTCTCTAGCAGGAGGTTCAGAATGGTCAATAGATGGACCTTTTAACAATGTTTACTCCAAAGATACTTTAAAACTGATACTAACATATAGTGCAATAAATGTGATCCGAATTTTAGAAGACAGTGCGCATACACCAATATATGTATACAGTATGAATGAGGTTTGGTTAGTGGTTATTGTAAACCAGCGTTTGTTTACATACAGCATATGGATAGAGAGAGAGAGAGAGAGAGAGAGGTCAACTAGTACCCACTGTGTGTGTTCTTCATTTTGTATTAATTTTTACCCATCCTGGTTAGTTCTAAAGTTGAATCTATGTCATGTTTCAAATGGAGGATTTTTAATTAATAATTATATAAATAATTAATTTTCAAATTACTCACGTAACAAATTGGGCATTATCGTGCTTTTTTCTTGGCAGGAGGTGTGTCTGACGCCACTTTAAAAACCGGTCCAGAGTATGATCAGGCACATCGCTAACATCAATCTGATCTTGATTTTTCCAGATTTCTAATCCCACCAACATAACGCGGATGTTCAAAGGACGATATAGCTACAAAAAAGTTACAAGATAATGTATTCAGTAAAACATTTCTAATTATATTAATCTATATTTATATTGTTACAGTTCCAAGCACAAGTAAAGTCACACAATAAAATACCTTGTTCACATGATTAGCAACTTCCAGCATTCTTATCTCTACATTCTTCAAACTTCCATAAGTCATGTACTAAAACATAGAAATATATTTGTTTTTAAAAGACAAAATAAAGGAGGACTGACAAGGCTTTATAAAAAATGCAAATATAAAAACCATACCTCTTTATGATCAACCACTATAACCATCTCAATATATCGTCCTTCTCTGGGAACTTTGATTTTCTAGGGACATGAAAATTGTTTCAGGATTATTTTTATTTATTTATTTTTAATAAGAGCAATCCACATTTAAAAAAGAGAAACACTGACTTTGGAACCGTTAAAATGCTGCAACAGAGTATTTGCTTAGCAGAGCATGTTACTCCTAGCAATTCCATATAATTCCATATAAAAAGGTAAGAAGCTAAGCACAATTAATTCATTCAAAGAAGTCTTTAAGAACATACTTTTTTTTTTTACATAAGAGTGCAGTTTCTATATAATTTTTTTACTCAATTAAAACCATTTAAAAATATTAATTATACAATTAGTACCATGTTTTTACTATTATGCAGTCCAGCAAGCCTTGGTGTGGCTTCATAATCATAGACAGTATCATTGATGTATCCATAAGTTGCCCTCTTAGTCCTCAAGTGCTCTTGTTTGTAAACTGCATGATCCCCTTTTACAGAATTCTCCAGTGGCTCAATTAGATAAACCTGCTTTTCGGCTCTCAAAAACCCTCTGAAAAATATTAACATCAGGTTTGTTCAATGAAACATTAGGATTAAAGTAAGTATACTTTATTGCTTCTTGTATATTGTGTGAACCCAAATGCTTTGACTATAAGCATACTTTATACTCTTCATACTTTACTTTATAGATTCATACTTTATACAATATATGTATACGTTGACCGCAGATTTGAAAAATCAGAAGCCAATCAAGTCTACTAAACTAAACAATACAATCAAAATTATTTTAAGACAATTACATTAGACATAAGACAATGTCAGCCGCTGAACTTTTGTACATGTTTAATAAGCACATATAATTAACTAAAAGTGTGTAGGAATCAACATAACTTTCCTTACCGCATTCCTGAGCACATGCCAACACTGACTGAGGAGTCATTTATATTTAGAATATGTCCTTGATAGTAGCAGTGATTCTAGAAAGCAAAGAGATCACTCACATCTGTACTATCAAATATGCACAAGCAACTAAAGGCAAGGTTTATTAGATATTAAACTGTCTTACCACATTGGATGGATATGTAATCTCTTTTATCCCATCTTCTGTATAATACGTTAGAGAGTAATTCCTCCCTAACAACTCCCTAAATTTAAAATACATGATTAAAAAAAGTTCTAGTTTTTAATCAAACTTTTTTATTGATTATTTATACATTTGCTTTTAATGTTTGTCCCACCTATTCTTTTCCAGAGAAACTGTGAAGGTTTTTCCATCAATGTTCAAGGCATATTCAACTGATGTAGGATATGTCTATTGGCATAAAAAACATTTTAAGAAATACATTAGAATTCTATTAAAAGAGTTTTTTTTTTTATCAACTAATGTTTATATATATATATATATATATATATATATATGAGAGTCAGCCAAAAAATATATAAACACTTCAGGAAAAGAAAAATCGTATGATGTATATTATAGTATTATAATATCAATAATATTATCATGTATATTAATATATAACGTATAGCAAGGAAATTAGTATTCAAATATTTATATGAGTTATAAGTTTTTCTATTTTTCTATTCCTTGTGTATAAAAATGTGTATATATTTTTGGCTGACTCTGTACATTATATAATCATAAATAAATAAGGAAAAATATGTTATCTGTTTATTGCATAGTCATTAAACGGCGATTAAATATATTGTATGACACCACAATGTTCGCACCTCTTGAAGATCGGCGCTCCTCTTTACTCGCCCTGTCCTCAGCCGCACCACATCGTAGCGCGCGACGTGGGGGAGAGGCGCATGCGCAGTCCCACAAATTTCTATACAACCAGTTGAATTGTTACTTTTTATGCTGTTTCTTATGTTTTAATGTAGAATCATAGTGTGTCGCTAATAACTATTTTATCTCCAATCCACACCCAGCTAGCTTCATATAAAGGCGTACAGCCACTACATCTTAGAAAATAAAAGTTTAAAAAGTTTGCCCTGACAAAAAAAAAAAAACATTAAGATGTCATTGTTATCTTTGTACTCACCCCAGACTGAAATGTACGAACAAAGTAATAGAAATAATCCAGTATAGCGCATGGTTGTCCTGTTGTGCCTCCTAACACTTAAATGAAGAAACCTCCGACTCCTTGGACTTTTCTTTCAAGTTTGATCCACGCTCCGCCCTGATTGAGAATATGCTGAGAATCACCATTAGCATGAAGAGAGTGTGTGATCCCTGTATCCGGGAAGAGACACACATCGTTGAGTCAGCGCTTCTTTTTTCAAACTGGATTTCCCGTTTAAACCATAAACGCCATCTACAGGAGTACATGCCTTGAATGCAAAATATAATAAAATAAGAGTGATGGGACATTCACAACAGTAAATCACATAAGGTCCGTTATATAAAAAGCTGGTTTGCACACAGTTGTCTTTGGATGTTAAGCCTTTATTTGTCACATATACATTACAGCACAGTAAAATTCTTTCTTCGCATATCGAAGAAAGACTGGGGTTAGAGCACAGGATCAGCCATGAGACAGCGCCCCTGGAGCAGATAGGGTTAAGGGCCTTGATCAAAGTCCCAACAGTGGTAACTTGGTGGAGCTGGGGATCAAACTGCCATTCTTTCGATCCGTAACTCAGTACCTTAGCCCCCTGAGGTGTCACTGCCCCTAATGTTGTAATGCCCCAAATGGATGTTGTAGCAGCACATTTTCTTCCGTATGGCAATGCTCCTGTGCAATCTATGAAGGATTATTTCTGCCAAGGTTGGTGTGTAAAAGAAGTTCTAAACAACTTTGGGAATAACTGGAACTGGAATAACTGAGTGCATCCCAAGCTTCTTTGACCAACATAAGTTGTTAGTCTTTCGGCTGCTTCCGATGAAGGGTTGCCACAGCTGATCCGCACAACAACTTGGCACAGGTTTTATGCCAGCTGCCCTTCCTGACTCAACCCTTCCATTTCATCCAGGCCTGGGATGGGATTGTATCTGGGATGCATTCAGTGCTTGGAGAATGGGCATTGGCTGAGAATTGAACCCAGGCCTTCTGCATGGTAGGTGAAAAACCTACCACTGAGCCACCAATGCCCCTTCTCCTTGCCTGACATAAGTGAACTTAGCTAAATAAGCAAATGCCATCAGCCACACTTCAAAATCCAGTGGAAAGCCTTGCCAGAGAACTGGAGGTTATTAGTGAAGGGGGAACTGGAGGTCTGAATCATGAATCTTAAATCTTGTAATGGGATGTTCAAAAGGCTCGTGGTCAAGTGATCACAAACATTTAGTCACATAATTGGTTAATATACAGGACTGTTCATGATGTGCATCAAACTATTAAGAATAGTAAAAGGTGTCAGGATGGAGATAAAAAAAAAAAGTTGCTCATCCGCTTGTATGTCAATTGATCCAGAGGTGATAAACACATCCTGGATTCTTGGAAAATACATCCAGCAGTCCTATAACAAACATTGCAATAATTTCTAGATGATGGATGTACAGTCAGGATGAGCTGCCTGTGGTCACCTGGCTGGTCTGTTCTTTTGATTATTTACTCCAAAGCAGTGTCCAATCCAATTAGTCTGATATTAGTCGAGAGGTTTATATTCCATTTCAAAAGGATCCACATCTGATTCCACTTGTTTAATTAGATTATTTTTATTTTCAACAGACAATGGCTTCTGCTTAGGTTGAGGCCACACTACATGACTTAAGACAGGATTTTGTAGAGGTTTCGAAATCATGCCACGTATGTCTGCACCAGTAGATGTACAGTAATATGTCAAAGTATGTCTGCACCAGTAGATGTACAGTAATATGTCAAAGTATGTCTGCACCAGTCAGCACAAGTTGCAGCCAGTTAGCGTGGCAAATTAGCACAGAAATATTTAAGTTATTTATTTAAGCTCAAATCATCAAGTGAGTGAGAGGATCAGACTCTTCATAACATAAATCGCAGTATATCAAACATTTGATTTTTCAGAGCTGACTCTGGACATTGTCGCATAGTGCACACTGGTCACTGACTTGACCGTAAATGTGTACGGTCAATAACCAATGAACATAGAGGAGGATGGATCATTCACTCCCCCATGCTTGGGTCTCCATCCGTTCATTCATTTATTGTGTTAAAGATAGGTGTAAAAAAAGAAACACTAAGCGAATGTAAAGTTGTAGGGACATGGCATGTAGTGTATGATCCCTTTTCTGGCACAGTCATTAAGTGTATGAGCCACCATTTCTGCGTCTTTATAAGAAATCTGCAGAACCAAGTCATTTAGAAACCTTTATGATTGTGAAAGTTGTATTAAAATAATATTAATATTAGTGCTGTAACTTAAATATAAATAAAGGAGCTTTTAGTAAAGTGCTGATAACTGGTATCTCAGAGTTTACGTGCATGCTAATTACATTATAAACCAGTAGCTCTCCACAGAGCAAGTGTTCATTTTCATGGGATTTAACTCCCAATCCTGGAAGTTAGAATAGTTGATATTCTAAAGCAAAATAAGTGGAAATATAAAGAGAAACTTACATAGATTTACAGGACTGTCCACCTCTCCCATATTTTATTATACTCACATTTCGCTACATAGTACTGGTAAGTATTTAAAAACTCATTTCACCTTTGTAAATTACACTAACTAATCTCCACCAGACCCAGTTAGTTCTGCCAGGTGCGGCAGGGTATTTTTTTTTGGCTGAGCAAAATACCTAGTTAAATAAAGAAACAAATCTGTTGATCAAAATCTGCCCTCGTCCCTAAGACCGCGTCACAGCCGCGTTGATATCCAGCACAACGGCGCGACCTCGAGGGTAATATTGCTTAAATATTTCTCATTGCGTTTGCAGTATCGGCATGCGGGCTTTGCTGCCCTCTTGTGGCTGTATTTTGGAGGTGCAAAATAAATGTTTTCGAATTTGGACGGAGTTTAGGACCCGTGAGACACCGACTGCAGTGACATATCGATGACGTTTAAGGAAGAACATGCGAGAAAAGAGCGTGTAGTTCCAGTATAGAGCTATGCTGCAATCTGCTAATTTGATAAAACTTCTGGCTCTATGTGATGGACCGAGAATCGATATTTGTACAGTACCCGTGTTCGAAAATTCTAGAGATTCATATTCTCAGCAGTTAGCCAGAAGAGGCGATGGAGCGGAGGAGAACAGTTCAGCGTTTAAATTCACACCTATGAGAATTCGGTTAGACAGAGACGATGAGTTCTTTGCGGTATGTTTTCTTTTCTCATGTTTACGATATGAGGGAGTGTAGGTTAGAAATCACAGAGTAGGGACACAGCAATGATTTTCAGCACAGACTTCCAGGAGTTAGAAAAGTTTCTCTTGGGAAAAAAAAACACACACACACACACACAAACGACAAATGTACATTTGTAACACAACAACAAACGAATTATCTCGGTAAAAGTAGCCAAATCCACATTTAGTCCCATTTTCAGTGTTTATTAGCAAAGCTGTTTTTTTTTTTGTTGTTTTTTTTACAGCTTCCTCCAAGCTTTTCAGAGTATGATATACAAACAGGCAATCAAACAAATATCTTTGTAAAAACCTGTAAATAATCTCAAAAATTAATTTCTCAGTTACTTATCAGTCCCTTCCTTACTAGTGCTGTTGTTGTTCTTTCGGCTGCTCTGGGAAAGGGGTCACCCTTATTAATGCAATTTCCTTAATACATACAATATTTGATTATTTGCTTTTACCAATTCAGTTAATGGCCTTCACATTGTAAAACAGTCATTAGAAGTTGAGTCTGAAAGTCTGGAAAATGTAACATTTTATCCAGAAAAAATTCTATTCCAGGACCCCGGAGACACACGGTTGTTTAGGCCTTAGTGTCTTGCAGAGCGCTGGGTTTGAGTAGTGCAACGCACCTCTGCCTGTAAAGGCTTTGATTCAGATTTTTAAAAAGTGTTATGTATGGTGATGCAAAACTGTGTTACTGTCAAATTTCATTAGTCGTTCCTTGCACAACGTGTTTGCTTTTCATTACAGCCATCCATCATTTATCATTCCAGTATTCCAGCTGTGGGCAGTAGGAATGTAGACGTTGTAATCTCTATTTAAATCTACAAGGTGTATCTAGCAATCAACTGATCTAACACCTCTATAAGTGGAGTCCAGTGACTGCCAAGGGATGTATTACCTTGTCAACGGAGGCAACAGGAGCCTGTATACATAACTGTTGGTAGTTGTAAAAACAATAACAAATAAAATTACTGTTTACTGAAATTAAATGGTATTAAATTAAAGTTTAATAACTTAAAAACAAGTATCTTATTATTAATGTACCCGTCATATCAACATACAGATTTTAATGCTTTGCTGTGATCATGTTTGGATCATTTTTTTTTTTCTTCTTTTTTCTCTCCAAACTCTAAGTGATCCCTGGTTGCAAATGTCTTTTTTTTTTTTATTTGATTTGATTTGCAATTGGTTTCTATGCTAAGCTGTCCACTTTCCCCAACAGGACGGTGATGTGCACCGACACTTGTACTTGCAGGATCTTGTGACAGCTTTCACAGACGAGTCTCCACTATTAAAGTGAGTTAATTTAATTTAGTTATTAAATGTACAAAAGAGCACTGAAACCATCTTGCAGTACAGGATTGGCGTTATAGTCATCCTGTAAAAAGGAATTATGTGATTTTCTTTTTTTTTTTTTTTTACACAGTCACACATTCTATAATTAATTCAGTATTTATTGCATAATAAATAGTATAGTAGAAATATAGTAAAAAAAAAAAAAAAACCTGCAAACACAATGTGTAATATTTATTAAATTTGTATGTCTTATGTGGGGGACTTATAACCAAAATAATTTACCAGATGAATCAAATGCATTTTCCTAAAAGTTTATCAAGTGTAACTGTTTAATATTAACTGCATGATTAGTAAAAACAATTGGTGAGAAATAAAATAATGGGTTAACATTTTGCCATAATACAGTTTCAGTTTGATCAGTGAAACACCTGTAATTGTTTCCATTTTCTTAATAATTAGTGTAAATTTAATTTCAGTAAACATTATTCAGTGTTTTTTGAAATACAATACCAGTTCTATATCGAACATTCTGTCCTAACCTCGTTTGATAGCAGTACTGTGTTATAATGTGAAATGCTAATTTTTCATAGTAATTTGAGATCAAGTTATCATTATGATTAGCATTAATCTCATATGTCTTTAACGTCCTTTAAGCATTTCAGAATTCCAGTGTCACATTGCTGGCTGTAAGCAGCTCTTCGACACTCTTGAAGGATACGAGCACCATTACAATTCACTTCATCGCCATGTGTGCTCCAGCTGCAAGCGCTCCTTTCCATCTAATCGTCTGCTGGATATACACATTTTAGAGTGGCACGACTCTCTCTTTCAGGTCATGGCAGAGAGAGAGTGTATGGTAATGTCTGCCCCAGAATGTTTTCTGATAATTATGAAGTATAAACAGTACATTTGTATGAAGTGTGTACATTACATTTGCATTTACAGATAAAACACCTACAGCATTTACAAACACTTGAACGATTAAAACAATGCTGGAAACGTTTGTGATTCATTCAGCGCGTTTCAGCATTTTAGTGAACAGCAGCTGATAATTAAATTAGTAGTGAACCAACATTACCAGCCTCATATAACTAAATAGTTAGCTCTGCTTTTGGTATTTGCTAAAGCTCTGAATCGGATAATCCCCCACATCATGAAAGCACATAATGCAGGAAGAACTTGTTGAACACGTTCTGAAGATATCACTTTTGCAGAAATTAGATACAGTAGGCTACATGAAGACACTCCTAATGTTCAGTAGTGAATCTTTTGCTTTTATAGGCTTACTTAAAAGTAAACTGAAAAGTAAACGTTTTCCCCCTGGAACACTTTAAAAAGAAGCAGGCAGTCTTTACAGTAAATGCCAACAGATAATATTTCACTGTGTGGTTATTATCAGAAAATATCTGATCTGTGTAGTTTGTGCCGCCATCTTTTGGCTGTTGTCTGTTAAGTGTATTTTGAAAGAGGGGAAAATCTTTCAGTCTGTGTTTACTCCTTTGTCTTTTGTCGGCATGCTTTGTTTAGGAAAATATTAAATGTGTTCTTGCTTTGTATTGTATCCTACTTGTTAAAGACTTAAAATAGCATGACCACATGCAAACTGGAAACAGTCCACTCTTACTACACAACTGGGAACAACTCAATTGTTGTTAAGTTGTCCAATGTAATATCGTTTTTCAGTATCAGTGTTTGGTGGAGGGATGTGGATTGAAATTCCAAACCAGCAAAGAAAGGAAAGAGCATCTGATCACAACTCACAGCTATCCGTCAGACTTCAGATTTGACAAACCAAAGAAAATCAAAAGGTGTGACCATAGACATTTTATTTCACTATCATGATTAGCTCTGTGTCCATTTTTTTACTTTCATTATTCATGTAATGAAATAGGTTAAAAGGTTGTAATAACTCTTTTTATTCATATTTCAGAGCAAAAAATGAGGAAAAGATTCCTCAGCAGGAGAAAATGTGTCTGACAAGGCCTGGAAATGTAGTTAGTCAAAATGAAGAATTAGAAAATTGTGAGATGGATTTTTCTCTGTCCCAAGAGTCAGAGGGCCATGAGCCTGTCCTTCCTGAGCGACAAAAGCCACATTATTCATATAAGTAAGTGTTTATTAACTCTTCAGTCTAAGCGACATGACAAAATATGATGTGTTAATATTTTCAATGTTTATTTAATGTCAATTATTTTTCCAGGGTGCCACCAACTATTTGCTTTGGCCATGGCTCAGTCAGAGGCTTCAGAGGTAGAAGGAAAAAGAAGTAGATTGAAGCTTGCATTTGTTACATACTTTATCTTTTATATATGTGCACACATTTATGTGTTACCTGATATTGGAGTGCTATTTTTACAATAAAAATTAAACAAAAATAAAATCCTTAACCTTTCTGACATTGTCATTTATTCTATAAACATTATTCTTTGGCTAAATTGCAAGTCATTTAATTAATTGAATACATTGAAACAAACCTTTAGTCAGCATTTTGTCAAGTAAATGATTCCAGTTGTATGCATTATTGCATAAATTTACAGTGTAATCTAAATTAAAAGAAGGCACTGGTTTTATCCTTGAAGTTCAGTTCTTAAATGGAACCCAAATGAAGACCATATTTAAATTCCCCCCCCCTATTTTATAAATTAATTCGAAATAAATCAAATATGAAGAATGAATCATATAAATAATTAGCTTTCTTATTAATAACAGTTTGATGCTTAGAAATCCAAAATCTAAATAGCAGCCTATAAGAAAATCAATTAAAAAGATGTAACATTGCGCCTTGAAAACTTTCCCGTATTTAATTATATTTGTAATTAACCTTTTTTCTTGCACTGTGTACAAGTGTACTCCATGGTCCATGGTGTTTCTTTCCTCTTCTTCTTCTTTTTTTGGGGGGGGGTAATAAAATAATACAATCCTACAGGTCGGGTCTGCAGTTCAGTCTCTAGTAAAACAAGGCACACTCATCATGTTCAAAATGTATTTTTTAATACAAAAGATTTTTTTTCTATTTTATGTACAAATATATACAATAATTTACAGGAGGTAAATGTAAACAGTATATAAATATCAGTTCTATTCATAATTTCGAATGGAGTTGAAAATATCTGTACGCTAAAATATACGCTTATTTACACTTATAAAAATGTCTAGAGGTTAATTTTACAATCTATCAAACTACAGCATAGTACATGTAGCATAAGGGTGTTGTGGCTAAACGAAAAACCGAATAAAAATCATCACTGTGAGCGAATGTAAACCCAAGAAGCGTTATAGGCTTCACTATTAAACCATCGGCTCTGAGAAAAGCGAAAACAGAGCGCGACTGCAGCGGCTAAAAGCCACCGAAAACAGTACACAGAACATTACAAGTACTTTTTTTTTTTTTCAAATGCAGTCTTACTGAACTTTTTTTCCCCTTGGTATGAAAATAATTTGAAATTTAGCGATGCTTGAATGATATTCACTCTGGCACAGATGGTTCTGGCCTTCAGGACTATCTATATTTTACTAAAATGTATGTTGAATAACATGCTTTATTTTTTATACACTAATTTGTCCAGAAATGACTAACTTTAAAATGAATTTTGCTGCAGATTTTTACGAGTTTTTTTTATTTTTTATATAAAGAGTATGGCCTGTAAGCCACAGGTTACTTATTTTTAGGGTACAACGGAATGTTATCTCTTTTATATAAATTGTCGCTCTCAGAGTTCTGTATAGCCTCGCAAAAAATCTTTTACGGACATTTTACGTGTCCGTTTCTGAATGTCAAAAACAGCAGTCCTGCAGTTAATTACACTGAACACGTTTAAGACAAATAATACATCCCATAGGTAACAGGTCCTCCGAAGAGCCCCGGCACGGGCAGTGAGGGCCGCGGGAAAGAGCTCGAGGCTGCGTACAGACCGGGAGAAGGCACGTGCGCTCCCAGCGCGAAGGGAAAGGCGAACGCTGGCAGCAGAGGCTTCGAGGCGAGTTTCAGTTTCTCTAACTCTGCTTCTTGGAGTCTCTTTGCTTTCGCTCTCCTGTTTTGGAACCATATCTTCACTTGTGTCTCTGTTAGATTCAGTGAATTGGAAAACTCCGCTCTTTCCGCAATGGAGAGGTACTGCTTCTGGCGAAACTTCCTCTCTAAAGCGAGCAGCTGCGAGGTGGTGAACGGGGTCCTCGGTTTTCTGTTGTTCTTGTGTTTTCGGAGCGCGCATGGAGTCGGACTCGCGTGTCCTGTAAAAAAAAAAAAAACAATAATACGTGTGAATGATAGAATAAGGTGAAGAAAGTGACACAATTAGGCCAATTTAAAAGTACATCCCCGGATATTTATTATTTGACTTTGTAACATTTAGGCCCACTAGTGACAGCATGTAACTTGTAAAATGTTCCCCATGAGGAAATCTATTCCGAATCATCGCGACAGTTTATGTGTGATGTCCCGCTACTACATGAAAAAATATAAACATATGTGTAGCAATAGTATGTCAAAAAGGCACATAAATAGCCAGACTTTGTTTTGAACTGTCACTCACTTGGCGGAGAAGTGTACGATGGTGTCTGAAACCATCCGCCCTGTCCCTTCTCCTCCGCGTCTCCTCTTTTCCCCACAGCTAAGTTTGAGACGCTCTCCAGCGGCAGTTTTCTGTCTGTGTAAAGAGCCATGGGTGAGAGTTGTGATCGCTCCTCGGAAGGGGATATAAGCCCCGAGTCAGATGCGGAATATGAAGTCCTGGAGGTAACTCTGTCCGATATTAGAGACTCCACGCTAAAGGGAAGACTGAACGCCTTGCTTTTACATCCTTTGGCCGCCGCTCTCTCGGTGCTCTCAGTCTCTTCTGCGTCCGTGTTTGCGCGCTTCTGTGCTTCTCCTTCTTGGGAAAGCGGTCCTTGAACAGAGCTCATGGTGGAGGGTAAAGGGGCCATACAACTTCCAAATGCCAGGCCCACTCAATTTAACTCGTCCTCGTTTCGTTTCCTTTCTGTCATTCGCCGCGACTCTGCGACGCTCCCTTGTCTCTTGTATAGCCCAAAAGCTCTCCCAGCTATAAAACTCCCCAAAGTTCTCTTTCTTCTTTGCCGCCCTCCAATCAGCGCTTCATTATGCCCACATGACTCCTTGTGTCCGCTTTTTGATTGGCCAGTAAACTTTCTTAGAGATGGACGGCAAAGTGATTTTGAAAGAAATGTGCGTGGTCAATCATACTTGTCTTGCTGCTGTGGTTTATTGATGGCTCCAGGGCTCCAGTGTTTGAGCTATTTGAGAACTTTTGTTGCAATTAACCGGAGGGGCCGTCTGTGAAAAGAGAGAGCTAGAGAGAGAGAGAGAGAGAGAGAGTCTCCGCTCTCATTAGCTTAACCTTTATTGAAACCATACACAAGACAACTAGCCACTTCCTTGGCCTTTTCTTCCTCTGTTTATTTATTTGTGGGAAATCTATTTTAATCTCTTATAAAACACATTTGATTATTTACTTTTAGCTCATTTCAGCCATAGACTGTATAAAAAATGATGACTATGTAAGCTTATTTGTAAACAGTTGTTTTCCCAGCAGAATGTTTCGGAGAAATATGGGCTATACATAAACTACAATTTAAGTAGTAAAGACAAAATAAACTGCACCAATTAGACCATGTTTAGCTAGATCTTCAGGGACAATTGATAAACGATGGGAATGAATGAATGACGATTGTGTCACGCCAAATTACAGCAGTTTAAAGCTTGTCTTGGCCCTTTAAGATTGCAAAAAAAGCGTCTATTGAAACGCAACTGGCAAGCCTTCACCGTAAGTCAAAGCATTTCATAAGGCAGACAAGTCGTGCTTTGGAAGGCGCCAGTCTCGGCGAGATCAAAAAGGAAGCTACCTCGGGGAGAGTAAGGCAGCGGGTAGCTCCACTTAACCAATTCTCTCCTGCAGCACTTTAATGGAAGGAAAATAACTGAAGAGAGAACGGTTCCCACACACTGCCACATTACTACTACACGCTCAAACTTCAAGCTCCGAGCTAATGACTGTTCGATCGAAACACACGCAATCGATGATTATTTATTATTATTTTTTTTTTCTTCAACGAATAGTTGCACAGTAAAACTTTTGCATGGTCGGTTTATATTTTCTCTTGTCAGCTTGTTAAGCAAACCATTTGCCTGAGGGACGTTAAATATTTAACAATGCATTTAATTACATTGATTGCTGCTTGGAATCATTTTATATGAGAGAAAGGTAAATATATTTAAATAATTGATATTAGGTATCTTTATTTATTGGATTGTCGGTAAAGCGAAAGCGTTTTAAATTTCGTGGTACAGCTCCATACTGCAATTTAAAGGCAACATTTACTACAGAAAAGCATTTCTAGCCTGCATTAAAAAAAAAAAAAAAAAAAAACTAAAGCTGTATTCTGCTAAGTAATACATTCCAATGGGTTTAATAAATTTAAACATTTGATTTATACTAATAAATTAATGTGCTCAAAAGTCGATTTATAATAAGCTTTATACTTCGGGTTATAGCCTAGTTAAATTTTAAGGTAGCCGCTTCTTCTTAACACCGACTGTAATATCTATCTTCATCAGACTGTTTTATCATAATTGAAACTTTAAACCAAAACAAAATTTTGCGTGAAAATTCTAGGTGGCATTTCATGACTAAACTATTTTCTAGATTATCTAATTTAATAAAACATTTGAAAAGCAGTTTTTCCTCCTTTCAATGTTAAAATATCCTCGGAGCTTTAAGTGTGTCTCAGGTCGCTTTTAAGAAGGTGGTGTGTCAGTGTAATGGCTCGCCCATGTATCCTCCTCTAATGAGAGCACTTGTGAATGTTCTTCAAAAACCAGTGCACATATTGAAGTGTTTACTTCCCTGAAGGAAGTGGTCTTCTGATTTATTACAAAGCAGAATACTGTAAACAGTGTACTGCTCTTTAACTCAAAATGACAGAAAATGACAGGAGGCTTACTTATTAAAAGAGCCTAGTGAATTTGTCTCTGGCAAAGGCATTTTGGAGTTTAATTGTTTAAGTCTGCGCCTTATTACTCTACTAAATGTTTGGAGATTTAATATGCCAACATGATTATCGTGGGTTTTTCAGATTTGTGCCTCAGTAAACAATAACCAAACAATAACTTTCCAAATATGACTTTTTTGTTCCACCTCTCAGAATATTTTCCAAAATAATTTCCATTTGTTTTTTTCTTGACTATGTGAATTGTGCATGGTTTATGTCTAAAGTGTATCTAAACGCAAGGTAAATTACTTTATTGCTTAATTATTAGTATTTTGCTAGACATATTGCACTGACCCAGTCTTTAGAATCAGTAAATTAATGTGTTGTACGTTTTTAATGAGTATAAACATGCATCTAATTATTGTGCTTTTATGTGATTTGTTTATCATTATAAATCAGCACCACTCATTAAGATTTAGCATATATTTTTAATAGTATTTGGTCCCAATGGTTTGTCATCTGCACAATATTAAAACAAGCAGTAAATAAAAGTACCTGCAGTATAATCACTTTCCTCTGCTGTTGTTCAGTGGAAAGCAACAAGAGGTCAGGCGTCAGTAGTTAAACATCTACATTATACATTGCATCTAACAACACTGATGTTCCTCCTTGCTTCATAACAGCTATTAAGTAATTTCCTTTGCAGTCATCTAAAAATTACTTTACCTCTTGGGAATTCAATTTAATGTCATTCTGGAAACCATGTCCTCCTCTCCCCAACTAGCCCTCTCAGCCACTTTTATTTAATAGTTAATTTTTCCTGTTGCTTTTCTTGGGCTTAGTATAATTGCTTGAAACATCAACACAAAATGTTTTTCTTTGGGAATCCCTCATGATTTCACTATTGCTTTGCCAGTGGAGCAGTCGCTTTGGTGCACTGCAGTACTGTTTATGTTAGATCTTTGTATGTGAGTTCAAAGTTTTGTAAAGATCTGATTTTGGATGGAATGTTTGTCTGTGTCCAAGGGGGGTTAGATAGATTTCTCATGCATCCTCCGCCCTGATTCTCATAAAAAGAAATAGCAGAAATGGACATTGTAAGGACGTTACTCAGTCAAACCAACCATTGAGTGGTACATACTGTATATCCATTCCCTATAAAAAACACTGGGAGAAAAGCAGAAGTGTTTTTATTTGCCTCTGTGAAAAAATGTAGAACACTGCAATTTTTAGAAAATGTTTATATTATTTATTTTTTTATGGCTTTAACTTTACCCAACTTTGCATTGCACTAGTTCATGACTGAAAGTCATCAGCAGGGTCATATAATCCTCTTGGCATGGATGTCTGTAATTAGATAATGATAATTAGTACCCCACACAAGTTTTCACATGCACGTCCATCACATACCGAACACAGAGAACCACTCCCAATACCTGCAGGGTTTCTTGTCATTACTCTGTTTTATCATTGGTATTTCATTTTTGTGCAGGTACAGTATCTGTAACAGATCATGATAATTATCTAATGTCATATTTATCATAAAAAAATATATATATATTTTTACTTTTAAATTTCAGAAAGTTTTCTGTAATAAGAATTATAATTAAACATGTGCTCATTAAAAATATGATACCTTACATGGAAAGGTGCAAATCTTACACCACATTACTATAATTTGCATGTAGACCAACATTTTTAAACTAAAACCTGCATTATATTTTAATAGTGTTCCAACTGTTTTGATTCTTACTGTAAAAGTTGAAAAGTTGAGACTTAGAGATTATGAAAATTACCTTCAATTTTTTAAATTATCAAATTCCTAACCTGGCTAGTGAACATAAATTCACTTAAATTATTAAAGCCTAATTCTGAATGCATCTGAGCATCATGTTGTGTCACACTGAGCTGCTCACTCGAACCTTTTTCATCTGGAATTCATTGTAAAATATCTCTGTATTAAACAGACTCCATTTAAATTCTGTATAGTTATATACATCCTGTTCCACTGTAAATGTTCATATGACTTTTATTTTAATGTTAGGATAAGGTGTGGCAGTAATAGGCTTGTTGTGTTAATTCATATACCATACCTCTTCACACAAGCACCTTTATTTAAAAAACTTGCTCTTGAAGTGTAATCTTACTGTTTTGCTTCAGGCTCCCTTTAGTGGTGCCTTGTTTCAAATATTTCCTCTTCAGACTCCAGCAAACATTTCTGTCACAGCGTGGAGGCAAGTAAACCATGTCAGAAGTCATTACTGAGCATGAAAGCAGATCTGTCCCTCAAGGTCACCCTCAAATGGGATGGCCATTTTCACAAAGTGGATGAGGGCATTTCACATTTTTTAGGAATAAAAAAAGAAATAGGAATAAAAACATTTTAAAGAAGTCTTTGCATTCAGGAAACTATGAATATTATATGTATTTCGTAGCATAATGCAAACAAATGGCATTAAAATGGCATAACATTAAATATGTATTAATTTATGTGTGTTTTATTTTTTTTCATTGAATATATGCATGTTTATTTCCTTATATTAAAAGAAAAAGGAACTACTCTTTATGTGTCAAAGGATGCTGAACCATACTAGCAGGCAAATAACCAAAGCTAGCATCAAGTAAAATATAGCTGTGTAGCAAGCTGAATGCAAGATCTTCTGAAGGATGCTCTGTATCCGTCTGAACAGGATTACATGTGTGGATTATTGCAAGACTGAAAGGATTCTGATCTCTGTAGTGATTTTATAAACCTGTCACTGAGATTCTCTTTGAATATATTTTTCATTTTGGAATATTAATGTTCATTGTCATTTTGTATTCAAATTAACACAACTAAAAGAGAATCTTATGATTGTGTTAAGATCGGTGTTAGGGTTATTAAACCTCTTAAATTACAACCTAAGTTTTAATTTAAGAAAACCTAAGTATTTATAGCAGTTTTACAGCTTTTTTTGTAAACAGTGTGTCTCATGTATCTATGGTATAACCAGGTACATGCCTCGCATTTCCCTCATTTTGGATTTGATATAGAATTTAAAAGCAGTCACTGTTTAAGTTAAAAATAACACAGAGTTAAATTGAAACAAATGTTTATTTCAGTAGCTGTATTTTTTTTTTTACTTCATAACTAAATAACCATCAACTGTCTTTAAAACAGAACACAGTGGACTGTTGAAAGTGAAACAGGCAGAGGTCAGGCACCATAAATACTTAACTTTCTCGAAAGGGAAACTGCTTTAGCAAGTCAGCTTTGGGTTTACATCCATGCGCATAAGGTTTCCTTAGGATTTTTTTTACTGAGCCCTGAGGGGCCACTTAAAGGAGAGGCCTCGGGTGACACGGATAAGTAGAAAGTATGTTGACCTTTTATTTGACTTAACAAGAGCTTGACCTGACCTAATCATTTTAGGCTAACGTGGCCCAACATGGCCCCAGTCCTAGAGTCCCTTGACTTTCACAAAAAAAAGCCATTGCCTGCTTTAGCTCAATTGCCAAGCCCTTGTTTTTGAGCAATTATAAAGGTAAGCTACCCATGAACTACTGAGCTGCCCTGTTGGGAAATCTAACCTACCACTTACTAGCTTTTTTCCTCTTTACATTTTATAAGGCAATCTGTATCTGATGCTATATCAGTTTACATGGTTAAAAAAAAGAAATCATCATTATATTCATAAATGATTAAGTATATGGAACTTTAATTTTCAAGTATGCCAAATTCTGTGTTCAAACGTAAAAATTTAGAACATATTTTACAAATGGCTTTAAAGGTATACCACAAAGTTAACACTAACAATTGGGGTCATTTTCTGGGCTTTGATTGCAGACTGGAACCAGGATTTTTGAGTGAAGGCCAGATACAATGAAAGTGGTCACATGGCCTTCTCTGTAGGGACAAGAACTAATTGTGGCATCTTTGTGGTTTTAGTGAGCGACCAAAACCTCTGACCACACATTCAAATCCTCTCTCCCCTCCCAGCCTCCCTCCAGTGGCCAGACATACAATGAGTTTTCACAAAAGCTTCTGCTGTAGCGTCAGTATTCCCCTTCACACGAGTCCAAGTTTGACTGTGGCCAAATTGCTTAGCACAGAAATGTTTTCAGGGCAAAGTCACTACAGCCGAGCTGACTGTTTTATCAAGGGCAATCTCAGTGAGCAATCTCCCTGTCTAATTCGCTGACAAGCTCAAACGATCAAGCTTTTTTTGTGAAAAATATTCAAAGGACCCTGCTATTATGAAGTTGAAATATAATCCTTAAACTATAACCCCTACTTTCTACAGCTACACTTCTAATACAGGACGTTTGTAGCAATTACTTTATTTGCTCATACTTAAAACCTTCCTTGCATAGTACTGTAACAGCAGATTCTCTGTGGTAACATGAAAGCATTCATCACTCAACTTTCTTATTCTATTATTAAATTGGCATAATGCACAAACAGAGAGGGAAATGTCAGAGGATTAAACTGTTTTCGTAATTTTAAAGCATAGATTAAAAAGAACTGCCTGGGTATAATTAAATCCAGTAATGTGAGTAGTTCTCAATCCTGGCCCTGAAGGTTGTTCGTATACATGTGATCCAACTAATTATCTAATACTTAACTAAGTCTTTTCCTAAATCAATATGGGTGTATTGGCGCAGGTAATACTGAAGTGCTGAAGTATTCCAGCACCATTCTTTGTCAGAACTCTGTTATACAAGCTCAATTGGACAACTAATTTTTTTATTAGCCCCATAGGAGTTTGTTTATTAAGGTTCGTGAGGTTGGGCAACAGAGGCAAAGCGGAGCTGCTTGACAGGTACTCATGTGATTTAAAGGTTTTCCTGCTATTACAAGTGAGACAGGAGCTGAACAAATAAGTCAGCCTGATTGTCCTGAGATTACAATTTCCAAGTCCTCCCATGAAACGCAGAACAAAGAAGAGGGAGGAGAGTGAAGAGGCCCTCTGAATAAACAAGCCTTAAATTCTCACTGAAACTTGGGCAATCTGAGTTTATAAATGCTTTAATTTGGAGCGCTCTTATCCTGGCCCTATGTGTGGACAAATTTCTCTTTAGGCATTGACCAAAAATGTTGAAAAAGAGAGAGAGCAAAATGTTTATTTTACACTTTACAGAGGCTTGTGTTTTCACGATGCTTCTTTTGAAATGCAGACTGTGGGATGGAGGGCTGGAATGGGAGGGGGGCAGCGGGAGGATGAAAGCTTTGTTGTGCTTGGGTTTAATGAGCTGGAAAATACAATTGCACTTTTCTGACTGTGAAAATTGCTTTGAGGGCATCATAAATTAGCTGCTGGGAGATGGTTGAATTGACGAGGCTTTGTGTGATCCCTGCGCATTGCTCTCAGTGTGTCAGGCGGCGCCTTCTGAGAGACATGGCCAAAAAGGCACAGTGGAATTCACGCTCTCAGTGTTCGGACAGTCAAGTGCTTTTCATCCTTTTTAGGCCCTCTGCTGTTTGTGAAGGCTTTCAGGCAGAGAATCTGTATTCTGTAACACATGGCTATGTGGTATGCCTTTGCTGTTATAATAAGATGCAACAAGATTTGTTTACAATTCGTCTGCACATTTATAGTGTTTTTGGAGATTATAGGATTTTTATTTTGGAAACCGTAAAATGCACTATATTTATACAGCACCAATGAAATTTCATGCACTTGGATTTCAGTTGCAATTTTACACAATTATCCAATTCATATCTTTCCAATCAGTGGGAAAAAATGAGACGTGTGGTAAAACTTTCTCACTCATGATTCATACTCCACACTTTCATTTTGTGGGCTTCTGTTAGCCTGGCCACAGTTCAGGCTTCTACTGCCTGCAGGCCTGCATATCTCTGCATTCTAATGTGTGGGCCCTGCTGGGTTTTTAACTTTTGCTCTATGTAATTGATGGCTTCCACACTCCGGCGGAGTTCCTCAGCCCTTTCCCTGGCAATTGTTGGTATATTTCTGCGGTTAGGGCTCCTTAGGTCTGCTATTGTACTTGTGATAGAAGTGTGAGTGGGGGCTGAGGAGTGGGGACTGGGAGAAAGTGAAAAAAGTGGCCCCTGATATTTAGTCAACTCCGAAGGGCACTTTTTATTCTGGCTTTGCAAGCTTGGCACATGCCTTCTGTTACTAAGTGGCTTTGTATTGAAAGACTCTGCATCCTCCATTCTTTGGCCCACTAGGTGCCCAGACTTACAGCTCTGGCAGCTGCTGGGCTCTCCAAAAGAGGCTATAGACTACTCTCCACAGGTGAGCTCTCCTGCCAAAGCAATTTCCAATCAAAGACTCTTTTCAGTACACTCAATGGGAATCTGACTTCGTATGTGCCACTGCCCGAGAGAAGCATTCACAATGAGTGCCTTCTCTAAACAGTGTTGCAGCCATTCTAGCTCTTTTGCTATTAATATTTTTATGTCCATGATCAGAACCAATGATTGCAGTAAGTTCCTTTTTTGGATGGTGCATAGGCAGATTTTTTTTTCCCCCTCCTAGTAATTATCATGAGCTGTTACGCATTACTCATAAGGTGTGGCTCTGCCCTCCTCTCTCTTTCTCAAAGGCCCTTTCTGTTTTGCTCAAGAAACTGCTGGCAAGCTGATACATCTATTCATTTGGCTACTTGAGTGTAATTGCCTTGCCCTTTGAAGCCTGTGAGAAGCGAGTGATTTTGCCCCTGCCCTCGAGCAATGCTGGTGACATCTCCAGCGACCTCTCCGAGCCCCTGCCATTGGCATAACACCTCCGCCGGGGCAGCCACCATACAGAGCAGGGATAATGCAGCCCTGGCTGCTCAATTTCTCCTCCTTTTCATCCCTTTCTTTGAAACTTTTATTAGCAACAGCTTTCACGCTCACATCAAGCTCGCAGTGGACAAGGGAGGAGGGCTCCCTGACGCCAGTGGCCGAAAGACACTGGAGTGCTTCCTCAACATCAATGGAGTTTAGAGCAGAGGCCATATTGAAAAAACACTGTTTGTTGAATTTGCACTACTAGGCCTATTGCCCTTCCCATTTATGTTTCATATCTCATTGACAGTAACTGAGAAAATCTCCTTTGGATCATGCCAAGGCATGCCATATATATCCTGATCAGAAGAACTTCAATACATCTTAAGGGCATTACAATTAGGTCACATTAATTAAGAAGCTGCGACCACAGTTTTATTTGAAAGAAGATACTGTCTTGCACTTTGTAGATATTCTCTGCAAATGTTTCCCCGTCCCCCAAACCACAGATCTCCCCCTAAATGTGCCATTTTTTTGTATTATAATGTAGTTACATTCACAGGCACATTTTACAATGTGTTATATCCTTTGTTAATGCACAAGGTTATGAAAGGTAAATGTGCTATCAGAAAAGTTACGCGCTGATGCAAAGTTTTACCACACATACTGTACAGTACTGAGTGCCTGAACTAATTAAGTTTAGTAAGTAGATGTTATCAGAACCAGTCTAATTTCAAGCAGTGTTGGAGGCTTTTCTTCTATCAACTCCAGTTTTTGTTATTGTCTGCCCCAGGGTGTTTACTTTGCTCTTAATTACATTCAGAATTTGATAAGGAGAATTACTGGAGTATTGGGTGGTTATCCTGGAATATTACACATTGTTTTTGGCAGTGAGCCTAATTACTCTCACTGTTAGGACTAAATCATAGTAATTAATCCAGTAGTGCTAATTTAAGCCTATTAAGCCTAATAGTGATAAGAAAAAAAATATTTTAGAGTTTTAAGGGAGACAAATTAAGGATCTGCTTCTAATTGATCAATAACATTTTAATAAAACTGACTGATCCAATATACTTTAAAGGTGATTATTTAGGATTTTTTTTTAACATGTACTGTACAGTGATGCAATGAATTGCCTCATTAGTAACCACTTAACCTGCCTCATCCAATCTATCCATTACAGGGAATCACCTTCATTTAATCACTTATTCACACTCATATATACATATACACATTCACATGGTGGGCAGTATGAGGCATTGTTCCGCAAGAACAGAATGCCTTTGGAGTTTTTTTCCTGAGAGTGTTCCACTTGCTGAATGCTCTTGGGTACAAGCCACAGCTGGAATTGTCAAAATGTTTGCACTATTCAAATGTTTTACCACAGCTAAGAGTCTCATCACCGTACTCTACTTAAAATCCTCTGTAAATGTCAATCAGGTTTTTATTATATGTAATATATATATATAGGTCTATTATGGCTAAAACCAGTACAGTATTTAACAAATCACTCATGTTGAGGTTTCATGAGACTATAAAGTATTTAACCTCTTATATCTTAGAAACCCCTGCAGCATTACCCTCAGAGTGGCTCTTGTCTTCTTTGATGAAGAAGATGGAAACCAGGTAAACTGTAGACAGACAGACGCTATCCCTTGGTCCCTTTAAATTCCTCAACCTCCATGATGTCACCACTTTAGCATACTGTGCATTACTTTGTGAAAACAAAAATCAAGAAACTGTTCCCACAGTTCATATCCAATGTTGAGGAATTAAAGATGAATTTATGATAATAGTTAAAGTTCATTCAATAACCAGCTCATGACAGAATGGCTAATTCAGCTATGGAAAACTTTGACCACTAAAATTTATTATAACTTTTCCCTACATCGTTTGTAATATGAATTTGAGTTACTTTGTAAATTGATATTCTAGCTCTTAGTCATGCTGGCAGAAAAATTTAAATGCAACGTGAATACACTGTGCTGTCCTGATCAGTTGTTTGTATTTCGGCCGCTCCTGTCAAGGGGTCACAACAGCGGACAATCTGATCTGCACGCAACTTGCCACCAGATGTCCTCCCATTTTATCCAGGCTTGGGACCAGCACTACATCGAGCGACTAAGAATCGAACTCAGGCCTTCTGCATGGCAGGCGAGAAAGCTACCATCTTTCCTGACCTTATTAGTACATGGGTTATTATGGGTCAGATATGGCTTGATTCTGATGCTAGTGTCAGGGGGGTTAGAAGGTCAGGGGATGCTTTCATAGGAAAATGGGGAAAAGTAATCCTCAGAAGATTGGACTGGATGATATCACAGACAATATGCAAGGCATTATACAGTAAGACATGAAATAAAATACAAAGAGGTCAGATCAACATGTTGCTGTTGGATGAAAGACAATAAAACAAAAAAAGTGTTCTGAATATTGCATGCTACTTGTTTTTTTTTTTTGTTGTTTTTTTTTTGCTTTGAGGTTTTTAAGAGAGAGGAGCATTTCATGTAGCCAAACCAGCTGGTAACAATTTCAAGACATATTAAAGCAAATCTTTGCCAAAGATTTTCCTTTGGGAGATTATGTAAACCAATAATGTAATTATGATCCAGTTTAGCAAGAATCACTAAGTTCTGCATTATTTATATAAGGAAGGGTTTACAAAGAAGCCAAGCTACACTTTGACTTTTAGTAGCTGTGTTATTTTAAAACCTTTCAATAAAACCTCCTTTTAATTTGGAATGCCTTGGTGGAACGCACCATCCTTTGACAGACCTTGTATCAGTCATGTTGCGATTTAGTGTGCCAACATGTCAACATGAAACCATAATGGTTTGAGTGTTTGAATGGTTCTTGAATGTCTGTATGACTGGGCAAGGAATCAGATCCATTATCTAAACATTGGTGCTGTTAGTGAAATTGCATGTGGTAACCATTTTAACACAAGCTAAACGTTTTAGTAAATGAACTGTGCTTATAGAGATTGTTGGGAAATTGAATTGTTTCAGTGAACAGCAACATTCAGTCTTGGACTGTCATGTCTCAATGAAGATAGCGTTTGAGGTCACACATTTATTTCAGTGCAGATGTGGTTATTATTTTGCCTAAGTTTCACGTGAAGGGCCATGTGAGAACAGTGTAGACTAGTGTCCTCATGGGCTGTTCGTTACCATAACGAGGACCATATTTGACCTTGGTTGTATGTTTTCCTTTGTGTGTCATGTCTTATTATGGACTAAAAGACTTTAAAGGTCTAGTGGTACAGCAGTGGAGGAAGTAAATGCAAGTAAGGGTAATCTATAGGTCCAATCTCACTGCTCTTTCGTGATCTCTGTACCTCAATCATATTATTCAAGATGGAAAATTACAATATCTTATTTAAATAAAAGCATATGTTTGTGTGTGTGTGATCTAAGGTATTTTCCCTTTGAATAATATGCAAAACAAGACACTGTAAAATTCCCCCAACATACAGGATGTCTGTAAAATGTCTAAAGAATCATACAGACTATTTCCAATTTAGCATGAATGATGCTTTCAGATTTCAAACACTGTGACAAAGGCTTAATCTGCTCCATTTATACCAAAGAAAACATATCCAACAATCTGCATCTCATTGTTTGCTTGTTATTTGTTACAGTAAATAAACTTATGGTATGTTTCCATTTACAAATGACATAAGAGATACTGAGAGGTGCAATACAAACCCAGTGTCTGCATGGAGAGTCTTGAGTGATAGGTTGCCTTATTACTCTGGTATTGTATGTGGTTTTGGCAGAAGTGTAATTATAGCTTCTGTGGTCTGGAGCCAGGCGATCCAGAGGACAATGACTCTGAACAATATACAGGACCGAGATGTAAACCTTCTCTTCCTCCATCCCCATATCACACAACGATGTCCAATGAGAAGCATAAAAGAAATGGCACACAATTAGAGAAAGGATAATCTGCAATTCCATTGTATTCACTCAATGAAAATACAGTTCTTGAATCGAGAATCTTGAATCATGAAAGGATAGTTTGGTTGAGGCATTTGTTTTGACTGTTGTGTCTTTAACCTGGCATGAAGGCTACATCTTGCTGTAGAAAGGCCCCTCAGTAATCTTCGTTGAACCCCTGGGTTAATCAAAATCTTTGTTATGTCAGTCTACATCATATATTGTGCAAACACAGACCCGGTTATCATTTTTCTCTTTCAGACTTAAAACATGAGTAAGGAGCGAGAAAGAGAGAGGTTGAAGCCTTGGGTAGGCCAAATCTAGATGATCTTTGTAGACTTACAATTAGTCATAAACTACTGTACAGCAGTTTTAAGCAGTGACATCATGATGTCGGTTTTTACTTAAGACTACATTTGAAAGTAAGGAACATGTCATTTTGGTTCTTTTGATAATTATCTCTAAATATGCCAAGCACAACATTTTTAAAATCATTTTTTATACGGACTAACCTGTAACCCTGTGGAATATTGTAGGATCATCATATCCTGCCTCTGAAGTTCTGTTCCCTTGACCCTTTGTCATGCCCAAACTTCTCTAAATAAAAAATATATATACATAGGACACCTATGTGGCCATAAACAGCCCTGCTTTGCATTAAGGGATGTTAATAAAAATGTCATCTTTTGAGCACAGGCTCGATTGCCTTTAAATCAATTGGTTTTGTCGCGTCCTTCAGGGCTCCGTTTTGGTGCAAGGCAGACTGCTTCAATTACCCTGATGGAACCCATGTGGCCACTATCAGCGCTGCCATCTTCCCCCCATGGCCTCTGAGAAGACTGGCTCCTCTCCATAATAAGCAGAGAGCAAACACACTCACTCTCTCAGGCTGTAATATCATCCCACACCTCAGCACTACACCTCCAAATAGACCCACATTAAAGCCTGAGTTCAAAAACAGACATCATGGGCACTTTCAACTCAGCATTATGCAGATACAGATGTCTGCCGATTTCTACAATGGGATTATAAATAATAAAGTATTATAATGACGAAAACCTCCAAGATGCCATAATCTCATATTTGCATCTCGTATTTTTTCCAGTGTACCTGCACATGGCATACACTAAACACAGTGCTGTGTGCTGATGGTATATGAAGGAGCCACCATGCCAGTACAAATGAGATATGTATAACACAGGATGTCAAAATCATGATAGTGAATCGGATCGCGGCTCAGTTTTGCTTATTGACTCTGGCTCCACTAGCGCCTGTCTGACTGGACTGAGTGGTCTCTCAGAAGCCCCCCATGCAATCCCTGGTAGGGGTGTGAGGCAGAGCAGGAGAGACAGACGCTCAGGGAGATTCCAGCTCTACGGGTCACTGCCACTGCACTACCCATGCAGTCTATTGATCTCCAGCCACTCAGAGACTGTGGCACCGGGCCAATTAAAGTGTGAAGTCCTCAGGGAGTATGCAGCTCTGCAGCAATGTCATCATGAGCAGGTTAAGCCTATTTACCCTAAGGCACATTTCTTTACTCAGATAATAATGCCAAAAAATGAAGGTTATGAGTTGCATTCTGATAACATGAAATATATCATATACCATGTATAAGCCATACACAGTGGAAACAGAAATCAGACCATAAAATAAAGGAACTGGGGAAGTGGAGGGAACATGTTTTTAGTACATTGGACTGGCTGATAAATAATCATTTTAATGATATGTTTTCACATTGCATTCAACTTATTGCTTTTCAAATATGATCATACACATATATCTTTAGTACAACTGTGAAGCAAAATTGTTTAAGCATTTGTCATTCTAATGATTATTTGTTTTTTCTGAATATTCTGAACAAGATGAAAAATAATATTTATTTTGTAAACTTGAAATGAGAGGAATGAGCCCCAGTTCATAGCTTTGGGAGAGGACACACATATTTATTTCATAAGGATGAAAGACCAAAATTCATGAAATCTGATCTTTCTGTAGCAGGCACCATTTCATGCTGGAACAGCATGATCTCCACAATAATTCAGAGCCTTCGGAATGGATGGGACTTTGACACGCAAACAAAAAAAATTCTAAAGTAAATGTTTCTGTTCAGAGCCAAATGTGAATTGGAATAGCATTATCAAAGCCAACTGTTCTCCATGGTCTCGAGAGCTTGGTGATTCATATTTTGTTGAGCACTTAGAGGAGTCCTGTGAATTCCTGACTGTTAGTGAAGTCACTGCTTCTATGGCACAATCCAAACCACTCATGAGTCTAATCAGAGTGCACTGTTTTGTGGAAATGTTCATTGCTAGTGCTTTAGATCAAAGCAGACATTACATTTAGTAATGAAGATCTAAGATAGGTTGATTACAGATAATCAAAGACAAAGGCTCTGAGCTTACAGGAGTTACTCTTAAGATTATAGTCAAGATAGTCTGTCAAGAGGTTTACTGTATGTTTGATGCGGCTGCATCTCAGTGATCAGCATAGGGGTAAAAAAAATGCGGTCTTATTAGATTTGTTTCATATTGCTAAGACAACAGAAATGCAGGGTCAAATTCACTCAGTCTCCACATCTTTGGCTGTGTCATTTATTTTTGTTCCTTTTGAATAAGGTTAAGGGGGTCGGTCCATAAAAATAAGGCTTATGATTTTTTATTTTGTCTTGCCTGTTCTCTGTATGAACCTGGAGCTACACAGTGTGAAAAAACTTAGCTCTTCATAGGGCTTGATAGAAACAGGTCATTTAATTCAACCTACTTCACAAAATAATCTTTAATTTAGCCAACCATATTAAAACTTAACTTGTGAGGCTTAATAACGTACCCTGCTAATTATCCATCAACATAATAGACATAAATCTTATATTATGAATAGACATATTTTACATGGCCTGAGAAGACTCCAACTATAATTTATATTAATATTATATTAATTCCTAAATCTTGTTGTTATGTAGTTATTGAAAATAAGCTATTGAGTACCAATAACTTAAACTCACATGTGAAAACACTCTTTTCACTCTTTTTGACCAATCCACCAAAATGATTGCAGTCAAATTCAGACCTTTTGAAATGTTTTATCCACGTCTTTCATCACTGCATAGTGCATTTACTATCTTGGCAAGAAATGCTACTGTAATACTCAGCAAGGTTATCTGTCACTGCCCTCCCTCCCTTCTGCAAATGCTGACTGTCTTTAACCCAGCTGATAATGCTTTAGCCTTCTCGTAAAGAATAGGCCTCTTTTAAGTGATCCATTAACATCCTGTCCCCAAGAGTCTGACTCTGTCTTCTGAAACAAACCAGGAAACCTTGAAGGAAAACAGGATGGCAGACAAGCTCCAAGATCAAAGACCCCCTTCGATTCCCCGTGCTCGTTCTCCAGACATCTCCAGTCTTCCTTCCTAATGGTTTCAATTAGAGCTTTGGAGAATGTTTCAAATCGTAACCTTATCAATTAGTCAGCAATCCTTGGGTTTGGTTCTAATGGCCCTAACTTAGCTGTAAAGATTTAGTACCTGAGAGGGTGATATCAGTACAGGAAAGAGGGGTCTTCGAATAGAGGTGATTTACTGCTGTCTGCTTCTGCAGGTCTCCTTCCCAGAGCTGAATTCGCTGCAGTGTATTTGGCCTGCTGTATCCAATTGATTTTGCTTCTTTTTTGTTGGAAGTCTTTGTGTGTAAAGATTTATGACAAAATGAAGTATAATAAGACTTGGTTGTAAGTAAGCACAGATTGTATGCTTTTGAAATACGATTAAAAATGTTTGATGTCTTTTTTTAATTACGGTCATTATGGCCATATCTGAAACATATGAACTGTTGCATGTTCAAGACACATAAAACAGAAAGAAGATAATAAAATTTAAAAAATAATAATAAAAAATAAAACTAACAACTACTAAATCGGATATAAAACAGACATCAAAGTGGCAGTGGTAGAGGTCTATAATTAAATTAGTTTAATGATCCTACCGTGTTAGAATGCATACCTGTGATACTGCCATTCCTTGCATCTGATTCCACACCTTAAAATTTGCACTTTTAAACATGGAAAGTGAGTTTGTTAAGTTTAGACCACTATGCAAGATCCACTATACCAAACCTGTAAAACAGTTGACTGATGAGTTTTTAGACCACAGGCCAAACTCGTGGTAGTAATCTACATTAATGTTCTGATATAACTTGTATGTCACTATGATACTCCTCTGCTTTGATTACAATTGAGATATAAGTAACAGATTTTCTGTCTCTATTATTTAAAATACATAACTCACATGCAAACATTAATAATATTTGGTATTGATTAAAAAATGTATGGGACAGTATATGACATTGGTGGGCATTATCCTGAAAGACTTAAAAAAAAAAAACTCTTAGCTATAGTCCTCATCCTTATATGAAGTTGTCCTATTGCAGTCCATTTGAATTACACACACAGTGTGTAATTTACTTAAGTTATGACTCTTTGCTCTTTACAAACAACATAGTCATTACAACAGAAATATCTTGATTGAATAATAACCTTGCAGGGATATTTTAAGCTATACTCACAGTTATAACTTAGCAAGCACAACAATAAGAAATATAACAGAAGAAAATATAATTGTCCCCAAGCCATGTTTAGAAAAAGAATCTAGAAAATGTATCATATTTCTTGGTCATTTGTGTACACATAATGAGTTCAGTGACCCTTACAAAGCAATGTATGCTATACTGCATTAAATGTCAGGCATTATTAGAGCAGTGCATTAAGAGTCCAGCCATACTCTCACAGTGGGTTCAGTGACCCTAAAGAGGTGCCCCTGCTGGCAGAGCTCGGCTCACTGACTGGACTGGAAGGGTCAGGGGGCTCCAGCTGGCAGGCAGGCACACAGTGGGACCTGGAGACGGGCCTTTCAGACGCCAGTGCGGGGGAGACACTTTCACCTGACTAAGCGCTGGCCATGTGTCCCACCCCACGCTGCCTCTGGCCTCATCTGAAAGAGCTGAGAGATCAGGCGCAAAAAAAACAGAGTGGGCGTTCACTTTGACTTATTGCTCCACTCTTAGAGGTATTATACTCTCTCTCTTTTATGATATACAAACTGTGAACTCCATTATTAGCTCTAGGTCAAAAATTCAAAGTCTAACTCATGCTTTACTGTGATAGATGTCACAATAGTTGAATGCATAGTTTGACCCATCAAACGGCATTGTACTTAATCATTAATTTATTCACAATCAGCAATTAATTACTCTCATAGAATATAGCGTTTCCTGGAATTACCTGGAATCTGGGAAGCTTTTTCTGAGTTTAGTTTTCTGGCGCAATTGAGTGCAATAAAACTCAGGAAAGCAGCCAGAGCTGTAGCAGTTTAAACCCTTGTGTAAAAGTGAATTGAATCTTGGAAAATATCTGTTCATCATCTGTCAACAACGTGAAAAATGGTGCCCTCAAAAGTTGCATATTTTTGTTAGCCAAAAGGACATAACTTGTGTTTATCACTGATGGATTGCAGCCACATTCCACTGTTTAGTGCAGCAATGTAAGGTTGCTTCAGTTATTATTTTTTAGAGAAATGTTTTAGGGAAATAGAAATATGTAGATGACATGCATTGTAACAAAAGTGCATGTTTTGTTATCTCAAACCTGTTAGTATTTGTATCAAAACAAATATAAACCATGAATTAATTTATTATTAGCTTATCACTGAATCTTGATTGAATTATTACTTTTTGGAATATTAGAAGCCATTAGACTTGTATTCATTTTCAAAACACTCCAAACACAGGGATTATATAAAATAAAAATGAAAAAAAAAAAACAACTTTTATTTTCTTTGTCTTTATACTTGGCATAAAGTCAACCAAGACCAATTAACAATGAGTCACTCATTTCATATCAATTATGTACTTGTCAAACCCCTGAATGGAGTAATTATCTTAAAAAGAAGTGTGTTCATCTCACTCTGACAACCGAACGAGGGGCGTCCAGCCTGCCAGCTGTTGCTCTGCTGCCAAAACACAAAGCAGAAAATCCATAACAGACAAAGGCTTTTCCCTTATGAGATGCAGTTTACTGCAGAGCTAAGTGCTTTGGCATGGAGTTTGTGTGAGTTGTGTGGACAAGCAGTGAGATTAGATAATAATCTCACTGCTCAGGTTTTTCAAAGTGTTTTTTTTAACACATAATACATGTTTTAAAGTGCTTGTAAACATGATGTTACTTGTCTGAAAAAGTCTGGGCATGGATCTTGTAGAAATCCTTTTAGGATTTGCTTAATCTGTCTTGTGTTAGCCTGAATTTATTATGTGCTTAACATAATTACAACTTACTTCATTTGCAGTCTTACTCATTTCACTCTTTAAATTTTATGATCACTACGAAAGCAGCAGATCATGACCTCTTATCCTCCACTGCCTGACCAAAACTGTGAGGTCAAAGTCACACACTGTAAGATTTCTTTGAACTGCCATAACATTGATTATGGAATTCATGTGTGAAAATGATGCTCCCAGAAACCATTCTTTCACAATTTGAGTCCTAGAATAGCCTCTTCCATTATGGAGGAAAATAATCTATTTATAAGATAACCTGGTCATACAGTACATACAGGTCATAAGCGGACTTTTTTTTGCTAAATATTTTTTGCTGAACCTAGACTTGACTAACTGAAGCAACCGCAGATCATAACACTGCCTCCAAAGGCTTGTACAGTGTGCACTGTGCCTGATGGTTGCATCACTTTATGTCCTTATTTTCTGGTTACTCTTAATAACCTGTGGCTTTCTTATGGACACACAGCTGTTTAGTCCCAAACCTGTGAGTTCTTGTCCTGTTGCATGTGTGGAAGTGGAAATAATCTTATTAAACATATGTTTGATTTCTACTGTTGATTTTTTTTAATGCAACATAAAAAGCATTTAAATGATCAAGAAAATGCTAATTTGACTGATTATTGGTTCAGTTCACCAACGATTATTAACATACCCCTATAATAATAATAATAATAATAATAATAATAATAATAATGTAACTGTTCTCTATACTGATCCAGCTGGAAGAGCGCTTTGTCTCTGTAGCCTAGCTTTGTGTGTCCTATTAGAGGTTATAGGGCTTTGTGAGTGTGTAAAACCATAAAACAGGTCACAGTTGAATGTTTGAGTGTCCATTTTCACATTAGAGTAAGAGCGAACACATGTCCCGTTGTGCCGGTGTAGTGTCAGGTTTCGAAGCAGAGGGGCTTTTTGGTGCGTAGCGCTTCAGTCTCGATGGAGATGACAGAACCACAGCTGACCTCAGAACTGTAGCCTGGCCAGCTCTCATGACTGTTTATTAAAACTGCATGATTCCTGCATATTCTCTCACTGGGATCGTTGCATTTATCATTAACACTTGCCCAAGGCTGTTAAAAAGAGGAAGGGCTGACAACCCGACATCACAAATAATTGTTCTTTGACTGTTTCCAAGCCTTAAGTGCGTCACTATACATGCATGTGTAACACTTAATGTTCTAAATGCTGGCACAACAATAATCTAATTTAGAAATAGGGCTTTTATGAAACATTAGCATTAGCAGAGTGGAAAATGTGTTTAAATAAAAAAAGTACAGATCACACTAAATAGCTATTAAAACCAGTTTAACTGTTACCAAATGTTGATGCATCTGTTTATGTGAGGGAGCGTATAGGTGTGTTTGTATGTGTGTGTGAGAGAGAGAAAGAGAGAGAGAGAGAATTAGGCAATTTATTATAATCTAGTTAAAATAACTTTGGAACTCAGTTTCAACAGTAAGTATTTAATTTTTTATTTAGCTTCAGTTTAAAAATAACTCCTAACGTTTATTATTATCATTTTAAATCCATAGTCGTATGTTGGTTGTCAGTGTGAATGTGTGTTGCCTTGCCTCCCAGTGCCGCACTATAGGGGTTATCTCCAAACATAGCTATACTGTAGAAAGAGTTCATGTAAGCATTTGTATAACTCTGTCATCAATTATTATATATTCCACTTAAATAGGTATTGACAGGTTACTGAGTATTCAGTGTGTTTCCGGTGATACAACAGGGTGTGGTAGAATTATTTGGCTGAGTCACACAAAAAAGGACTGGTGAAGAAAGTTTTATGATAATGTTATAAACATATCATCAAGGGCACTTCTCATGAAAGCGCAACCACTTTTACACTACACTTTATGACCCACAGCAGAATTACTTCCCCGAGTCAATAGTTTCTGTCACATTAACATTTGCAGTAAAACTCAGCAAAGCGGTCGTAAATCAAGTGTCTGTCAGCAGACTGGCTGCCTCAGAGTGAATATGAGTGCTAGAGTGTAGCTAGAAATGTGCTGTCTGCAAGGGGAAGCCACAGTCTGCTTAAGGCTGTGCCAAGTGGTTCCAGAGACCCTCTCGCTCTCTCTCTCTCTCTCTCTCTCTGTCTCTCTCTCTCTCTGTCTCTCTCTCTCTTACACATACACACACATTTTGTGTATCAGCCACATCTGCATTGGGTGAGGATAGAAATGATCAAACCTCACTGCAGCTGTGTGGGGCAACAACTTATGAAGACATTAGTGAAGTGTGAAGTACGAAAATTCCTGAGTCTGGAACCTAGAACAAAGAAATGACCAATCCAATTAGTATTTTATCAATGTGGCCTGATGGAGCTCATAGCTCATATATGAAGCTGGGAGTAATTTTAGAAGTTGTACAGCAATCTGAAGCACTGGAGTGTAAAAATGTGTGACTAAGCAGAGAAAATATTTGGCATAGAGTTTAATATTCAGACCTGAAACTCATACGCGAATATAGAAAATAGGCTCCTTATAAATTCACAATGGAAGTCTGCCATTATTGCTAAGTCACTCATCACATTAATGACAGAAATAGTATCAGTCACTTCCCTTTTAACTTTAAGGCCTATCATATTCAGTTCTTAAGCAGCTTAATGACCATCAAGTGCACAAATGGGCGTTCTCTATTGCCGTTATTAATGCCCATTACTCTGAGGGAGGTTTGTGCTGTCTTTTTGACCACAAACCAAACTGTTAAGTGACAAGGCAGATTATCTGGACCCACAATAGAGGCAATCATATTCCCCACAGTGTAAAGTCTAAACCTTCCTGGAGAGCATAAAGACCTTCAGATTAAAAGGCCAAGCAGAGAGAAGACAGCATTCATGAGTTAATAGCCAAATGAACTTTCCTAATTTAGCAGTTATGGCTGCACAGAGTGCTTGGCCCTTATGATGACAGTAGGACTGAGCCTGCTTTGTTGACCTGTATCGTTAATAGGTGAGCTGAACGAACCCTGGTAATAACTTCCCCTTTCCATGATCAGAAAGCTGTTCCCACGAAAGTGAGCACCAGAGGACAATGCTTCCCTGGCTCCTTTCTCGGACATGTGACACACACACACACACACACACAAAACACACTCTTCACTCTCCACTGCCACTGAGCTCAGCTCAAAGTTAAAGAGCTCATTTAGTTCCACGACGATGGAGCGTATAACAAGGCTCTATACAACAGTCAGCTGATGGTTGTCATCAGAGCTGGTTTGCGTGTATCTCAGACCGTCCTCTCTTGCTTTAATTACCCATTTTTGCTCTCACAGCGGGGCCCTCTCACAAATTATACAGCATTGTTGTGCAAAGATTGGCCTGTCATCGCACGAGGAGGGGAGTGTTTCAGTGTCGCCATTGTGGCCCCTGGTGCCCGACTGCGACTGTACATAACACACCCTTGCCTGCCATTACGCCTGGTGCCAGGTGACTTGCTGACCCAGACAGCATTCTGCCATGTCAGCTTGGCGCCACAGAGTGGGGTTCGTTCCTGTTTTCAGACAATAGGCAAACTCAAGCTTCTCTAAAGATGAGTTTAGGCTCATGATAATCCACCCCCCTCTGTTTTTCTCTTCTTCTCTACACCCTTGGTGCTCAAAGCAATAAGACACATGTGGGTCTTAATCACCTGTTATTACAGGTCCGTCCAGAGGAATGCCTGTTCATCAGGTATCATGTGCCTGTGACAGTTTAGGCAATCTGTAAGTATTTGTGCAATTTCAGGAAGGTAAATTTATAATTTTATATGCCTCTATATATTCAGTATATACTCTTATACAATATATTTATAGAGGGAAGAAATGCTTATAGACTTATATATGAATTGTAGGTGAGAGAGAGAATGTTGGGTGGAAAATGTTCCTTATATTGTTCCTTATAATGTTCCTTATATTGTTCCCAAATAATTAAGACTACAAGCATGGCAGCAATTATACATAATGTACGTAATATACATATTGTATATATAATTCATCCTAAAAGTTAGATGGTCCTCATTTCATACTTGTGTACTGCTTCTGATGCTGTCATTAAATGTGACTTTATCCACTTTAAACACAGTACTTTTTTTCCGGATTTACTGTGTATCCTTAGCAAACTGCACAAAGTTCTCCCGATACATTTTCCAAAGGAAATAAACAGTTATTGTACTTGAGAATTACTGCAGCCACTGACCTGTTCACAGTAAAATCTCAAGTTCTTATGAAGGTCCCATGACCCCAGCTTGTAATTAATGCATTTAAAATGCAGTCATGCCTTTCATTTCATGCTGGTTAAGGTTCGGATTATGGTAACTGATGCTCATTCACTTAATTGAAAACTGTGTTTAAATTACCTTTGGACATGGCTGGCACATGGTACATGGGAGTAAACAGTAAAAAATAGGAAAATAAAAGTAAACAGGAAAATTATTGAGTAATTGTATAATACTTTAAGTATTATTTTGGTGTACTTATGCTTTGCTTATCTACTATCAACTGCATGCTATGGCATTTTTTATTTAGACTATTCATTAATAAACTTTTTTTATTATTATAATTGTTTTTTTTTATGGTATATGTTTTTAATTAATTGGTGTATATGTTTTATAACTGTCTATGACTAGCAAACATAATAATTAATGAGTCTAAAATGTTTTTACTTTTAATAAGTAGGTGTAGTAAGTAAGTCACATGAAATTATAACAATAACTTCTTTTGTGACATAAAATTATTATATATTTTTTTTACTTTTTAATGATTTTACTGAAAAGTAAAAAGCTTTTGTGTATATTTAATATTTAATTGAGTTTTAACACATTATCTATTTTTTCATTAAACTATTTTCTCAACTTTAGTTCGCAGTAAATAAATGGAAGCTGTGGTAAAGGTCATTATGTCACATGATTTGCATTTCAGAGCTTATTCCTTTAAATAGTCATCGAGGAAAAATTTGTTGACTAAAGGCTATGTAGTATTCTACGTAGTATTTTAGTTGAAAAGGTCATTTATTCTAAGTTATTATAAATATTCAGTTTTTTTCTCATGTCTTATTTTTAAACACAAACACTCTAAATATAATAACAGTCATCCAGCTAGATACTTCAAAGATTAAAAAGTGCAAAGAGTTTAATTCCTTTAACAGTTAAATAATTAAATCCTTTAAGACTAAGAATAACAATTAATCATCTGAGAATGTTTAAAATAGGTGCTTAAAAATGAATTAAATATCTCCTATAGAATTTCAGTCAGATTGCAGCTTTAATTAGTTGAGGTTCTTATATATTTAAAAACCATGTTGTAAATGTTAATTATATGGCCTGGAGACTGTGGGCCAAACGTTACAGCGATAGTCTCACAATTACCATGCAGTCTGCCAAATGTGTTATTCGTAATTATTCACATATGCCAAACAAATGTGGAATTTTGTTGTGGTGTTGGATGAAGTTTGTAACCACACTTACATGCTAGTCACTGAACATTTAACTATAAAGTTACATTATGTGACATCAGACTGCTGTCCCCAGCTAGACAGTTTTAACATGAAGGATGTCAAATAAGATAAAATGTAAAAATAATAAGAATTGTATTTGGCTTTATTCTCATATCCATGTTCATGTTTAGGTTTCAATAAGCATTACAATGATTGAAAATGCATATAGCATTACAAAAATTAGCATTTTATATTTGGATAAAATTGACCCTTTTGTTTTTGATAATTAAATTATGGAAGTTACAAATTGAAAAACATGTTAAGGAATAAGTTTAGTTCTAGTATTAACCATAAAATGGAAAGAAAGAAATAGAACTCAATAGGATTATCATTAACGGTGCATAAAGTGAAATAGTAGCCACATATACAACATGCAAAACTTATCTTAATTAACTTCACTTCAAACTGATGTATTTGCTCGAAATTATTCTCTGTTCAATTTATATTGTTCATCATATCCATTCATCAGATGTAAAATACTTTCAAGCAGCTTTGAATGTTGCGTCCACACCTTCAGTTGAAATGGCAGGTGTGTGTGTACATGCGTGTGTGCATGCGTGTGTGCCTGTGCATGCATACAATAAGCAGAGTTTGAACTGTGGCAAAATGTGGTTACACACAATATCGTGTAAACTACATGTATTCAAATTTGGATATTTATAAGTAGGAGATATGAACAAGCTCAGGAAATGTTTAGCATTGCACATACTGTAAAATTTGTGAGATGTTTTCTGTACAGACCCCAGTTCCCTAGATAGAACTAAGATTTTATAACTGCTCATTTGAGCCAAATTAATCCATATAAATAAATCCATTTCAATATGGGAACACAGTCAAATATTTGTTTTGGTGGTTTTCCCCCATATAAATTAAATTGCTGCAAGCTGCTACACTTGGAAAAATGTTCTGGCCCAAAATATCAGTTTTCTGTGCACAAATCACACCATAATGCTGCCTTTAAATAGTTACAGACAGACAATTTATTCTTGGCGCACTTTTCATCGCAAAACCTACGCCAGCATGAGTGTGTCACGCTTTGTTGCCAACAGTCATTATTTGCTGACAGCTCTAAGTCACTTTTCCCCTTATTGCTGCTTTTTAAAAGTTTTGAAATGCTAGACTAACACACTTCAGGACATTGTGATTAGCCTAGGGCATGCAGTAGATTGTTGTGGAAAAAATGCATAACACTTAACGCATTGGAAAGCATTAGAATTTGGAATGTATTGGAAATGGTTTTGTTTTTGCAAACAGTGCAAATATAAACCAGGGCTCCATCTTTCACATGATTATGCATAAATTTCAGGATTTCAGGAAACATGCCTTCAGTTCTTTCCTTTAATGTGTTAAGGCAATTGGCACCCACTGATTCATCACTTCTTGATTTTAGGGTTTTATATGCTGGATTTCACGAGTGCAGCTTTAATTATCTAAAGTCACATATGAGAACTAGACTAAGCTCCAGAGCTATTGCTCCATGGGAAACAATTTGCTTTCCCTGCATCAGAAGCTCAAGCTGATTTAGTCAGTCAGGTTAGTAAGTACCGACCCGCATCAGCTGATTTTGTACCATGGCATGGTTTTGACAGAAACGTCTTCTACAAATCACGACGATTTGTTTGAACTCCACTCTGTGTGGAACTGATCCCATGCTGAGGCTGGCTCAGAGTGCCCTGATAATTGCTCAATCATAACAGAAATCAAAATCCAACAGTGATCCCCCTCTCAGCAGCCCCCGCCCCTCTCCTCCACCTGAGACTCAACAGGCACAGCCTTATCCAAATGGAGCTGGCAGTGATTTTCTCATCGTCTGGGTCAGAATGAGAGCTTGCATGCTCTAAATTAAACCAGCGTGTACCAGTTATTCACTCCGAGTCTGACGTTAATGGAAACCAACTCTGCTCTTTTATAATCCATTTGTGCCATTAGTATATTAGTCTTAGCTTAATGACAGGATGTCATTAAGAGATTTGGTTTACAGCTAATGACAATATTTGTGCACAGGACTGGGTAAAACAAAGAGAGCGTTTACTGTGTCCTTTATTACCATGATGAAAGCTAAATATCGGACATGCTTACATTTGGGTAAACTGTTTACTAATAAATGTCATGGCTTTTGAGTCATTCTCCAAAACAATGTAAATGAATGAAAGATATGGTGAATGAAGTTATTTAATACAATCATATGGGTACAGTAGTAAACTGTACCCATATAAAACATACAACTCAGACATTTACTAATACATTTACTTTTAAGACATAACATGCTTTATGGGTGTGAAATGAAGTTCAAATTATTTTTAAGTTGTTTGTGTTTCTTTGGGTGTAATGACATGGCTTTTGAGTCATTCTCCAAAACAATGTAAATGCATGAAAGATATGGTGAATAAAGCTATTTAATACGATGACATGGGTAAAGTAGTAAACTGTAGTGTGAGAAAAGGGTATTATACAACTCTTACTTCTAAATAATTTACTTCTAAAACATGTTTGATGGGCATGAGATAAAGTTCAAATTATTTATAAATTGTTTTTGTGTAACATTGAATTATAACATGACAGAACGTGATTAAATCGTGACGACATGTAAAAGCTGTAAGAAACCACATATTTAAATATTAGACATCAAAATCAATCCTAAGTGCAATAATGTGCAGCGATAAACAGCATATTAACACGAAATATATCCATATAAATAGGTTCAATATTGGAAGCTTTAGTCACATCTTTGTTATTGATATATATTAGAATTTGTTATTAATATTCACTTAATAAAGGTTTGTTAACATTCTTTATTTGTCAACAGTGTGCAGCTGTTTTTAGTATGGTTTAAATAAAAACTCACTGTTAAGTGGGATTTATGTGCTGCGACTTCTCCTTCATTTTTCGCATTCCACAAAGCTAATGTCCTCTGGGGGGCAGCATGTATGGGAAGTTCAACCTCCTTCGGAGGAATGGCTGAAAGCCGCCACACATGGATCCAATATTGGATCCAATGTAGATACAGTAGATGCAGACGACATGGAGCCATCCTTAGTTCAGCGGAGGAAGTTAGTGGTGTACGTGTCTGCCACTGGTTCTCATTTGCAGTCTCTGAGCTTCTGGGAAAAGTTCAAACAGTTGTTTTCACACACAGCTATGTGCTGCTAGCCCAAGCGATTTGTTTGAGATGTTGACGTTATTGACTGATGGCTGAGCATATTGAATAGTCTGACTTGATGAAATGCACCATTAACAGAAATATCTCAGATGCTGCACATCTGTTTGTAAATTTTTAAATGAAACTTTTCAGTAAGCTTATGTTCTATGTAAAACCACACGCGCACACACACACACACACACACATTTATTTATGCAAATGAGGGATCAGGGAATTTTTAAATGCTGCACATTTTCATAGCATAACTGTAAAACTTTTAAAGATCGTTTTACAGTGTGCAAAAGAATTAGTTTGCAATTTGCAGAACATGCAGAACAACTATGCTGAATGTCAAATAATCTCTAAACATTAAACTAAGGACCTGGCAGTATCCTAGTGAGCTATCACCATTTATACAGTATTGCTTATTTTAAAAACATGCTCAGCTGGATACTACTCAACATGTAAAAAAAAAAAAAAAAAAATCAAACCCACACACATTTGTCAGGCTGAAAATAAAGGTTTCAGTCTTGACAACCGAACAATTAAACAGAATCTTTCTTAAGACAAGAAAGCACATACTGGGTAATATCTTTTACTGCCATTTAGCTGTTAATGTAGGCTTTGTATATTTAGCTAGGTCAACTCTACACAAACGGTGGTTTCACAGATTTAAAGCAATGTGTCAAGATTGTCATCTAAATTAATTGGTGAGGTGCCAAGCAGGAGCAGAAACAGTGATTGGGCGATATGCATGATTCTAAAGACAGGCCTGCAATTTTTCCAAGGGTTTGATCTATGAAGGAATGTAGACATAGGTAGCATACTTGTCTGTTTCCAATGCCACAGACTGCTCTGTGACCAACTAAAACAAATAAGGTCAGGCTGCAATGGTGGGGTGGGAAAATAAACAAATCAAGCTCTCTCTCTTTTTTTTTTACTGTGCTCATTTTGCATGATTCAGTGGAAATTAAAAATGTTCTCTCATAAATTTAGTGCCAACCACGCTTAAAATCAGGCCTGCGTTGTCTGTGAAACACAAGAGCCTATAAGTTTTGAGTACTTCACTGTTCTCCAGGTCTTTTAAATTTCAAGAGTGTCTCACAACAGCATGGATGGCTCATGAAACTATGTAGTTAATTTTTAATATAGACATAAAACCACAGTTCTATACAGTTTACAGCTACACAAATGTAAAAAAAAAAAAAAAAAGTCAATATTGTTTGGAAAACCCAAGCTTCACAGTTTAGTCTAACAAAATAATGGCGGTTTGCAGACCAGCATGAAACATCAGCAGTTTATTTTGCACAAGCAGTGAGGGATCTGCTTTCTAATAAACACAGTGTAGCATTATAATGTACTACAGTATATATTATGACTATGAGCTGGTCAAGTTTGTTTGCCATGTAGCCCTGCAGCATCAGTGTCCTCAGGCAAGCGTTCACACAAAGCTCGTCTTTCGCTGTGAGCCATGAAGTCTGAGTACCATGTACCTCTGGAACATTCCTGGAGAGGCTCAAAAGAGAACATACACAGTAGGAGATTGGAACTAGTCCAGGGAAAATACAGTCAGGTTTGCATTTTATGAGTAAATCTGATCAAATCAAACTAACCCCCACCTGCTAGGAAAAAAGAAAAGATATAGGCCATGGGCTAATCAAAATATTTAATTATGGTTAAAAATCAATAGTGTATGTGAGTGCTAACATTTGTGTTGGTATTTTTGAATTGCCAGTAAGACTGATATGACAGTAAGATGCCGGCAAACTCTAAACCCGATATTTGTTAATTAAATTGGATCTAATAATCTGGCCATACTGGTAGATAAAGTGTAGTTAGTTAAAAGAAAAGGCTGATAATATAAAAATTTAAATTTTATTTTAGTTATTTTTACCATACCATCCAGGCCTATTATAGAGATATATAGCTGTGTTCAATTACTTTAATTATTAGAATTCACATTTTCACATACTTAAAAAAAAGTTTTTCATGTAATAATAATTTCTTTCTTTTTTGAAAACACTGTTAGAGAATAATTTGGTGTTATTAAATAATGTCCATTTATTTGATATTGGCCATTTGCAGAAGTCATTTTACAAAATTAAATCATTACAGTCAAAAAGTGACCTTGACCTTCCACATTGGGAACCATACAATAATACCAAAAAGTTTTCACATAAGAAAATTATAATAATATGCTGTAATAAAGAATAAAATGCTAAAGCTGCAGCAAAATACACCAAACGTGGTGGACAAAGTTGACATAATGTCATGGCATTAAATATACTGTATTAAATGAAATAGTTGACGCACATTAGATTACAGACAAACATTAAAACTTTCAACGAAGAAATTTCCTGGGTTCCTTAACCACCCAGTTTTCTTAATTAGAGATATATGTAATCTATTTCCCACATGCAATTAATATATAATTTAGCTTAAATTCCCTCCACTCTTGCACTTTACAAAACACCCTAAGTAAACCCCCTCTATGGATGGTCTTTAGCAGCAGGCAAACAGGAGAGCAGAGGGGCTCGATCATGCATGAGGTCTGTATTACTGGCACCAATAAATACTTTGCAGCACTTTATTTAGTTCCATGCCTTGGGCCATTTGTTCCCACAGTCCGTCACTCAGCAACTGCATGGCTGATGGCGAGGAGAGTTACGCCACGGCTATCGTAATTAAAAGCAGCCCAGCCGGGTGTGGGTACACTTATTGTGCAGGGCGTCTAAAGATCTGTACCTCACCCAGTGAAAAGCCGCAATGTCTGAGACAACCAGAGATCAACCTGGGCAGAGCCTGTTTCTTCTCTTACCTTTGCATGAGAAGTCAAAGGTCAAGTAGAGAGAGAAATACCAGGATTGTATTGCTGTAAGAAATATCTGAGCTTAAATGAGATGGTTACTTTTTTTTTTACAGTTCAAACAGAGACCTACAGTAATTTAATGTGTATTTATTACTTATGTTTTAATATAATAAATACAATGATTGTTTACATGAGCTTACAAAAAATACACAGTCTAAACTGTTACAAAAGCATTAAGGACCATAGAAATTTTATATATACTTTTTTTTAAATTGTGTACTTGTTCAAATGATATTATATATTTGAGTAGCTAATTTAAATTTTAAAAAATTATTTTAAAATAAGGCTGCATGAAGAACACCATAGAAAAGTAGATTTTTTTTTATTTTATTCTAACTAATTTTACACAAAAGTTGCTATGTAGTAAAAGATTCCTTGATGTAAAATGATGTACATGTTGTGAGTGGTCTTTTATAAATTTATATAAACTATATTTATAATTATATAATTTATATCATATATATATATATAAAATTTTAATTTAACCTTGTTTATGAAAACCTGTTTTAGGGATTTTGTGTGTTGAAGAGAACTACCTATAAATGTGCAATCTGTTCCAGCTGATTTTGTTCTAAAATAAACAAATTAAAGAACAGACATAACAAAATAACAAGTTTTGACAACATCATACTATACAATCCCTATATACTAATAGCTGCTGTTAGGTCAAAGTAAACATCAAGGGCATGTGTGGAGCTTCATTAAAATTGCTACATTCAAATTACAATCATTTAATTACAAGCACATGTAAGTTGCATGTTAGTAAGAAACTATAAAAAGTCTCGTATAGAGAGATGCCCCAGAGCCTGTAGTAGCGGAATGTATTTAGTGCCCAGGTGGTTGTGCGAACTGATATAACCCCTCTGAAAATAGAGTTATTAGTTTAATGACTTTTATATATTAGAAGGTATTTGAGAGGGGACATGTCTAATATACCACCATCCAAAATAAAACTTGCAAAGGGGGACAGCATTTGCAATCATTTATAATGTCGATCTTTAATGAGTTCTCTATTATGACCTGTTATCATACTCTTTTATCATACTTGGTTTTACTGCTTCCCGAGAGTTATTTCTCTGATGCCCTGAAGAGTTCTTCCATTTAGCCTGTAAACAAGGCCTGGCAGGTGAGGGTGAGTCAGAATCAATCCCCTCATGTCTAACCAACATACTGAGTAAACATTGTCCTGTTATTGAGGCTGCTTGGGTTAATGAGGGCAAGTACTTGGCACTGAGATCACAACACACTTGTCTGTCTTCAATCTCCCCCACACAGCTCTGTGGGAGGTGGGTGTGGATTGTGTGAGTCCCTTTAGTGTCTCTAGTTTAGCAAGTCCTACTATTTGAAGACTGACTTTGTCTAAACAGGACACTGTCAAATATTCCAAATATTCTGTTAAATTTGTCATTGGAATAATGTGTGTTATATTTCCTAATTACTGATAATATAGAAATATAGAGAAAATGCCTGAACATATCTTATAAATTGAATGTATGCTAATTGGCAGGTAATAATGGTAAGTGTAATATTTCCCTTACTATTGCTTTGTACGGAAGAACCTTTACCGTAAATATAGTTATTTTAGACACGTATGCCACTTTATAATCCAAATTTTCTAGAAGTTTACCTTCATCATAAACATGGTCATAGTAAATTCTTGTGATGGGATAAAATGAACTTATTTGAATGAATTTATTTGTAGTCATTCATAGTATCATGTTACAGCTATCAACGTCAAGACCTAAATGTCTTCACATTGTTTCTTAGTTGTTACACACTGTTTCCTGCTCATGTTAAATGACCAACTGCTTCCAGAATCAGTCATACACACTTTCATAAATTATATAAGTTATGTACATAGAACATCACACAAGTTTTTTTTCCCCCCCTAATATATTCCATTTAATATTTCAGGGTTTTTCGTTTGTTTGTTAGTTTTGCTTTCTTGTTTGTTTTGAGTTTCATATACATATAAGTTAAAGTAACTGTATTTAGTGTGCGTTTTGTATAGTAAGCTGCTGTATAAACAAAGAAGATAATTCAATAATACTACTCTGTACTTTGAAGGACCAAAGTCTATAAATTTCTGCTTAACTAATGACCTTTACTCTTTTTATGACAATTCTGATATGCACCATGATCTTGTGACAATCCATTTCTTTACTCATTTTGCTAATAGGACATCAGGTGCAACAATGTTCAGGTAAGGGTACATAAGTGCAATTAAATTATTTTCTACGTCATAACAGGTACAACCTATTGTATATAAAGACAAAATAGTCAATAATGTCACCCTTTTCCCCAATATTAAAGGTGCTCTGTTCTGCTCTGCTTGTCTGTGATGCTGTACAGCACCAGAGCAAGCCCATATAAAACATGGGTATGCATCTTTATAGTGTTTTATTTATTCATTTTGCTTTCATAATTTTCACTTATGTAGTTAGTACTGGGTAAAAATAAATATCTTACTGAATGTGACTTTTGTACACTAAGTAGTGCATTGTTAAGCTCTTAATACATGGATTTCTTTCTTTTGCACAACCACTAGTAAGGTATATCAAGGGAGTTCCATGGCTGCCTCAGCCTGAGCTTTAAAAATAATTAGGATGTTCTGTATGCAGCCACAGAATGCAAAGTTACAGCCAATTTTTAAAGACCTACAACTTAGTAATTGATTACATCTGTGTCTGTAAACCAGTAGGCGTGCAACTATGGTTATATTAGTTGAACAATCATTAAACAGATTTTTCTTTGATTTAAAATGCATTATTCTATAAACTATTCGGAATATATTTAAATTTAAGGCAAAAAATGGTTTTAGTGAAATGGTCTGGCTCTGATAAATCATTTTGCCACTCTGGTTTTAATTGATCACTAAAATCCATAAGTCTGTGCACTTTTTCAGTAAGGATAAGACAAACCTCCAAATGCTATTAATCAGTGGTATGATCTGCTTTTTATACAGGGAGATGAAAACCATAAAGCAGCTCAAGATACAAGGTTGTGTTTTCACCCTTCTTATCACCCTAAAATACTTTAATAAATACTGTATAAAATACTGTAAATTATTCTTTAGATGTTGATTAAGCGCTATACCGTCAGTCTGAATTAATTTTCTCACAGGTCTCATGATTTTAATGAGAAAATCATGCCGGGACTTAAAGAAGTTGAACCTGTCGAGCAGCAGGATTTGGAAGAGATCAACATTGATCCTCACATGGCCATATGGAAAGCCATGAAACAGTTTCGCCAGCAGAAATACAATAAGCCTGAAGAAGACAAAGACAAGTTCTACCACCCATCTGAGGTTCAGCACCTACCTGGAAGCGAGCAGGTTGAAGCTTTCCATGAAACTCAATCCTACATTCAGGGCCAGCTCTATCAAGAAGCTGAGAAGGACCTGGATGATGTTTACCATAACATACAGGGACTAATGAACTATGCTGACCTCAGTGAGAAAGTGGTCCAGCTTGAGATACCAGCGCCTGACAAGACTGAAGTGGTGGGACTACAAAAAGCAAGTGTGTATATGACCCCAGAGGAAGACAAAGATGGCCTATATCATGGAGATTTTACAGTCCAAGTATTTCATGTTCCAGTCATTCCAGGAGATCTTTCCAATAAAGTTTATACAGAACCTGAAGAGGACAGAGATCAGATCTTTCATAGCTAAACAAGAATAATGCAATTAAAATGATAAAATAATGCTTAGAAAACGTTAAACTGCATAAAGGTTTTACATTCATAATTTTATAGAAATAAATTAGATGCAGGTCTCATTCTGACCAATGAATATAGCAGTTAATGAACTGTTAATGATCAGAAGATTGTGAGTTTCATTCTCAGAACCTTAAGTAAAGCATAGAAACCTGAACCTGGATTGTATGATGTCTCAATTCTGCATTGCTCTGGATAGAAGTGACAACCAAATTAATAAATGAAAACTAATTATAAGCAGACATACCTTGTGGTTTATTTAATTCATGAAATATATAATATAAACATTCATTGTATGCATTTTTAGCTTTTAATTCAGCAGAAGCAACATTTTAACCACTTCAGTAGTAGAATTTAAAAAAAGATAATAAACCGCCCGAACAACGATGTCCCTTAGTTTGTGAAACGTGTGAAAAGTTCATCCAGCTGATACCTGTGGAACCATGCCAGTGGTTTCTACAATCTTCTATCAATGTCTGAAAAACAATGCTTAAGTCATAACATTTATTCTACCTTATAGGCCTGTGTCTGCAGATTTCCTGTAGTGTAATGAACATATTGCAGGAATCAGTAAATTACAACACCTAGGCACTTCTCCAATTCCAAATTGTTGTCCAAAAGTTTTTTTTTATTTTTTAAAAAGGTCAATAGGTAACTTGTGTAATCACAAGAATATTTCATCGTTCTTCAGCATAGCTCCTCAGGACGAATGACTCCTTTCTTGATAATGATGTTTCCATACAAAGCAGTCTCCCTGTTAGAGAGATAAGAAAGATTTATAATACTAAGGTAGAATTACACTGTAGATTTATGTCAGCTGAGAATTATACTGTACCCTGTTGCAACAACAGCAAAAGCTTTCTTAGAACGCTCATAGAAAGCAGACCTTTCAAGTTTCTCAACATTCCCCTACAAAAACAAATAAATATGAAATAAAATTTAAAATTATGAATAAACAATGTAGTCTGTATGAATCATAAGCTACCATACCCATGATATATCCCTCAACACTTATTTATTCTATTCTATTCTATATATATACACACACACTTCCGTTCAAAAGTTTGGGGTCACTTTCTAACTCCATGATTGTTCCTGATTTTTATTTCTTTCTACATTGTAAAGGAATGCTGAAGGCGTCCAAAAAATGCATTAATCTCCTTTGTAAAGACTTCATAACGCCTCTAATATGAGGTGCTGTTAATTTGTCATTTTTCAGGCTGATAACTCTAAATGAACTTCTCGTCTGCGGCAGATGTAGGTTTTGGTCTCGCCTGAGAACTGTTACAGAAAGGCTGACCTCTGTGTCTTAAAATAACAACTAACTGTTGTTTTTGTTGTTACGTAATTACCTAATTCCA
>JAQMYJ010000039.1:13095235-13112914 GCA_030014305.1 Clarias laeviceps | reverse complement strand
AGAATGTAGAAAATAAATCACTAAACAAAAACAAAGAAATTTGCAAGTGTTCTAAAACTTTTGAACGGTAGTGTATACATATATATATATATACACAGTATATATATAATATTATCCTTTCAGGACACAGTGAGAAGATATTCATACACTCATTCACACCTTGGGACAATTTAAAATACACAATCCATGTACTATACATTTTTATGAGGTGAAAAGAAGGCAGAGAACCTATGCTCACGACTGTGAGGTGGCAATGCTACCCTTTATGCCACCTCACCTGTATTATTACATTGCCTAAATTAACACATTCCACTTCACAACTAATAAATAACAAAATTTAATTGTTCTGCAGGTGAGATATGATTGTTAATTTCTGAAACATAATCCTGTCCTTGACAGGAAATAACACAGCAACCTACACCTGATCCCGCTTGTATCAGAAGTCCAGTGTAGCAGCTCCACACTGGCACCATCATACCCCGCTGCCTGTCAACTTCCACTAGATCCATTACAGCTGCCTGAAACGACAGAAGTTACTCAGTGAGGGCTGTAATGACAAACCTTCCTTAGATCCTCCTTTAGCTTTAAGGAACATTTATAACATTAGCATGACCTTTTCATAAATATGAAGTAATGTATAATGTGAGTAATGCGATACAAATAATACAACTGCAATATAACAATATTTATGTTTCAATTAAAAATTATTAACCATAAAACTGCAATACACACCGGACATTCAACATAGGAGTCAAGAGGAAAGAGCTTCAATATTGCTTCCAATAGCTCTGGAATATGCGCGCCTATTATATAAAAATAATAATAATAAAAATTAACAAAAAAAACAGTACTTGTATGGTTTCTAGTCACTTACTGTAAATATGATGCGTTTTTATTGTCTAAAACATAAAGTAATACCTACTATCAGCTCGTACCTCCATGGGACCACATTTACAAATAGAGGAGACAGGAAAATTTGCATCTGCAAGAACTACAGGGAAAAAATTTACTGAAACAGTAACCCATATACTTTAGCATTGAGAAAATCTGAATAGGGGTGTGTTCCCTGCATAGTAATGCCTTAGATTGAACAGTAAAAAACAAATAAATGTACTGTAGGTACATTTGCTTTAAATCTACTTTCAATTGTCAGTTTAGACATGCAAGTTGCTAACTTTTTCTATCTCTGTACTTCATTCAACAGTGGAAAGGAACCATCAGTGATTAAAGACCACTGCTATTAGAACAGTGGATCAATTAATTTCATCATAACAGTCACACTGCAGTTGCATGTGGATATTTCAGTGGTACGGATATATCAGATGCACCATTGCTGGGGAACATTCAAATATCTCAAAAACTCATAGACTAAAGGGTAATTAACACAAACTGGGTATAGAAAACATAATGATGTATATCTGATTATTTTTTAAGGCCACAGAGTTTAGCCTACATATGCTGAATGATTAAAGAAATAATTATCTAATTATAAATGAAGCAAACTTCATCAGATCACCAGTTTCTGAAATATTCAAACTATCTGGCACCAAGATTAATTAAACCTCTTGTCCTGCAGTTGCACCACAATGCACACACTCACTCACACACACCCCTAATATTTAATTTGACTGTCTTTAGCTTTTGATCCAGAACAATTCTTCAACAATTGAAGTTCTGGGATATATATTTGTGCCAGTGGGCGGGGGGACTTTTTTTTTTTTTTTATCATCACATAATTTTGCTAAGCCTAAACCTGACCAATTGAAACAACCCCAGATCATAACATGATAGGTGCATTGCTTCATGCACTTCCCTTCTTAGCCTGATGCACCCATAGCTCTGGAATAGCGATAATCTGAATCACATGACATATCTACATTGCTCCAATGTCCAATCTTTATGCTCCCTAGTATAAAGCATTTTTTCTGACCTCACTAACAAGGAGTTTTCTTATGGCCACACAGCTTTTTAGTTTCAATCCTGTGAGTTCTTATCACATTGTGTGCATATGGAAATACTTACTTTCACTATTAAACACAGCTATGTTTTTTACTGTTGATATTTTACCATGCAACTTCACCAAGTGTTTGTGATTTCCATTCACAATTTTTTCCGACCACATTTGTCCCACAAAGTTGATAGTGCAGAACTATCCAGGTTTTGACAATGTCTTCAAATCTCCTCAGTTGTTTTCTTGCTTGACGCAGTCCAATAATTTGACTCTTCTGTAATGGTGACTTTGTATATACACACACATACACAGAAGTTTGGACACAAGTTTGGAATTTCCTCCTTTTTTAATTTTATTAAATTGTATGTGCTAGAAGCAGGAAAGTGTAAAGAGACCATGACTAGCAGCAGACTGTGCTAGTGCATTTCCAAAATGCCAGTTCTTGCTTTAATTAAGGTGAACCACTGATTAGGACATGGGCTCCAGTCGGGCTGGCTATGACAGAATGGTGTCAAAAGACAAAGTGCATCACATCTTGTTACATGTGCAGCTGTGTACCCCCTGACTGCTTAGACTGCCCATGCTGATCCCTCACTGCAAAAATTGTTCATGATGGTGTTGACTAGGCCGCTAAATTCAATCTGATTAAGTATATGTGAGATAAGTTGGACAAACAAATCTGATCTGTGGAGTCCCACTTTCAGAACTTTGTGGATTTGCTGCCAAAATCTTGGTGCCAGATACCGCAGCACACAGAGGTCTTGTGGAGTACATGCCTTGATGAGTCAGAGCTGTTCTAGTGGCTTAAATGGGTCCTACAGGATTTTCATCACGTAGGTTTAGTGTTATTGCTGACTGTACAGTTTTGGTTTCACCATGTGCCATCGGATGGCTCTGGCCCCTAGGGACATGACTCCACAGGGGTGGTGTGCTGTGCTGAGTGGCAGTAGAACATTGCGTGTGTGTGCGCTTTGGGTTGCTGGGTGGGGCCTGTATGAAATGGGTGAGCACTGGGTGCCCATGATCCTGTTGCTTGTATATTGGTATATAACTGGTAATCAGTGCTAATGTTATGGCTGATCGGTGTATATAAAGAGGGGCTGCAGTTTGTCTAGCAAACATATCTAGCTCTTTTATTCCAAGTGATAAAGTATAATGACAATGAAAGAATTGTGGCAATATGAAAGTGTGGAATAACAACATTCTTATGGGTGCATGAATAATCTGTGATTGGAAAGATTGACCACAATAACAATTAGCATTGACGACTGGCCAAACTTTCGAGAGTTCCGAAATACTGAATAACTTTGACGTGAACTCACGGAAATGTTTCAACTCCAAGAGAGTGGTTGTACAAAGAGTGCAGGTTTTATATGGATTATTCTAGCAAACGCGACGAACATGATCAGCAGCATTTAAACGTAGCAACTGAGAGAAATCACTGGCCTTTGGAGAGTACATTAGCCCGAACACACCGAGGCCGCATTTATATACACGAAAAACTTAACTGTTGTAATTACATGGTGCTTACCCAGTTCGTCTCCGTGCCCCATTTTGGCCAGGGCATACAGCAGTTCAGGTGTAAGTAATAATGGTATTCCTTTCAGCATTACCATTTTCAGAGCAGGTAACAACAGACTTGGAACAAAGTGAAAGAAATATCACGTGATTACATAGTGTCACCCAATTGGCCAGAGAACGTGCGCATGTAGCGCGCTCGCGCTGCGCTGTTGTCCATGTGACTTCTTCCATCAAATAGACAAGAACGTATAGAAAATTAGTGTGCTGTTTGTGGGGTAGACTGTATTTTAGATTTTTTTTTTTTGCATGTTACCAAACTTATTAGCTTTTAAATAAAGTCACCATGTGCTGAACTTGAACTGAAGTCCGACACATCGAAGAAGATTATACTGTATATTTTCTTGCTTTTAATAAATGTGTTTTATGTCATAAGAGCAGTAGTAAGAAAACCGGTGGTTGCACAACTCCGAATTAACTGCTTTCTTTATGCTTTTCCACAATAATGCAATAATTCGATAAGCCTCTGACAATCAAAACTGGTTAATAATATAATTTACCGGATAAATAAATAGCCTACATAAATAAATAGACTATGTAGTAAGTAGGTTACCATTTCTTATTTGACTTTTTGGAATTAAAGTATACTATTTCCTTATAAATATTAAACAGTTTATAAGCATAAAAAATTTCATTGTGTAGTACGATTCCCGTTTCCCAGCTCAATACACGTATACAGTGATAGGAAATTAATTTCCCAAAACGACAATTTTATTTATATTAAAATATATATATATATATATATATATATATATATATATATTTCCTTGGCATTTGCTTTTTCTTTTCTTTTGACTTTATATTTCAAATCCCAGCGTGGCCTCATAAATATCAATGAAGCATTACAATGTAATCTGATTTTCAACATAATAAAAAAGTCAGGACAAAACTTGTACATTTACATTTCTCTATAGAGCGAACTAATGACTAATGACTGAACTAACTTAGAATATTGAAGGGAAAAAACGCACATATTTCTTACGAGGCTGTCCCTTCACAGTGATGGAAGTGCGGAGGCGAAGTGAAGAGAGGGACTGATGTGAGGAGGAGAAAGCATCCGGAGCCAGGAGCGTCTGATCAGTTTGAAAGCTCTTTTCTTTAAGCGCGGCACCACGCTGCTCTCTCTTTGGTTCTGCTTTTTTTAATGAGTTTATCACGCTATGAGGGGTTTGCCTCTGCCAAAATGTAACGTTTTGCCTCTTTTGTCTGGGCAGAGCGCCTCAATTGGGTCTACATTTATTATTTTGACCTTTCGTTAGCAGGGGACAGACTTCAAAGCGCAACTGCTGCTTTGCTTGCTTTTTGGAGACCTTTGTGCCGTTTCGACGTGAAGAAAGTTTTTTTTTCGCCTCTTTCAAAAGTTTTGTTCCAGGGGCAAAGAAGAAAGTCGACTCGAGGGGAATATTGAATGAAAATTAAAATCAATTAGGCTATGGACTTTTGAGAGTATATGGGAAGTCGCCGTGTGAAGAAAGCCCTGAGATCCTTAGAGTGAAAAAGGGCCCTGATGTAGTGGAAAAATAAAAGGGTCGTTTCATAATTAAATTTACCGTGCTCTTTTGTGATCCACACGTTTTATGTGAAAACAGTTAAACAAAAACGCTATTAAAAATGCAAGTACCTAAAGATAACCATGCGTAAAAGTGATTTGTATACTGATTCCTGCAGGCGATGATACAGCTATGTAATTTATTTTGAATTAATCTAGAGTAAACCCGAAAATAAATTTTATATTTTTCCCTGGCAGAACAAACGAGCATAAAATTTCACACTGCGGATTTAGTTTGATGTGCGTCATTTACAATTTGACATATTGTTTTGTGTTTAAATATCCATTCCGTTGTTGTCCAAGTGAGCAAAACAACAAACATTTTCCAGATGAGCAAGAAAAGTGTAAGATTGAGTAAATATCAAATAGGTAAAAAGGGGGGGAAAAAAAGAAAAACTTACAATTTTGCGCAGAGCTGTATAATTCTGAATCAATGCCTTTAGTTTGTACGCGCAGTTGTGTGTGTGTGCGTGTGTGTGTATATACACACACACACACACACACACAACTGATACAATATATATATATAAACCCACAGACATTTTATATATATACACACACACGTGCGTGCGCTCGCGCAGGTAAACAGCAAAAGGAAAATATTTTTTACCCAAACGCAACTTTCTCCACTCGTTACTAATAATTTTTTATACTATAACAATTTATATTTTTACGACAGATCAAGCTCAGAATAATCAGAATAAATGTTCAACCATATGTGTGCTATCTGACAAGCATCAGCGGTAGTTTGTCTTCCTCGACCATACTTCTGAAGTCAAACAGTTAATTCTGCAGTTCTACAAACCAATATAGTATTAGGTGGCTGCCACCTAGTGTGTAAAAAATGCAAGAACACTCTGACCCACATCCATAGGCCATTTTACTGAGGGTTTAGTCACTGTCTTTTCATTCTACTAGTACAGACCAATAACAGTTTTTGATTTATATTCGATTTATTTTTCCCTGAAATTTCTGTCATACTTTACATTTATTAAATGCCTTACAAACAGGAACCTGCTCAAGTATCAGTCATGTCACCAATCTAATGTCACCTGATATGATTTACAAAAGTCCTCATAATGATCAGAGCAGCAAAACAACTCACCTCAAATTACGTTTTAATGGAAAAGCAATGTCACTGTACTACTGATTTCAGCATTTTTTTAGTGTTTCTTTTAACCATAGATGTTCCACTGTTCTCCTTTTTAAAACCTACAATACAGTCTTTCAGTAACAGCACTGGATCACATGCCAACAAATTCGTGTATTTAAACTTAAAAAAAAAAATAATAATAATAATCACACTCTTCTTATTTGATCCTTTACTTGTCTTGGAAATCAGGTTTCCTCTTCTCAACAAATGCACTCATACCCTCTTTTCTGTCCTCCTGTTTACAAAACAAAAAAATCCAATTATTAGAATTTCTCATACAAAAATAGTCTTTAATTTATATTATCTTAAATCTTACCGTAGCAAAGGTGGCATGGAATATTCTCTTCTCATACCGATTGCCTTCTGTTAGGGTCATTTCAAAAGCTGAAATTAAACCATATTGATTAAATAAAAACATCAACAATGTCCTAAAACATACCAAAATTATCCTTTCTAAAGGCCAAAAGGATTACATAAGGAAACTGTAATCAATCCACAAAGAAGGCCAAGGAACTTACTGCAATATTTAAAAAATTAACATGAAACCACTCAATAGCAAATGCTTTTTCCCCAACAAGATTTGACAAAGGCAGATAGCACATTATACTTAAAAATATCCAGACAAATATCACAATCACCTGCATTGACCGCTTCCTTTGCCATAGCCGACACCAGCTTCGAATTACTTGCGATTTTCTCCCCACATCTGACTGCTTCAGGCACCACTTGGTCCACAGGAAACACTTGGCTTACAAGCCCTACAGTGGTGACATGAAATTACAAACTCACCATGCATAGTTTACTTACTTATTCAGTTTGAAATGACAATGCTTGCCTCTCATTATGTTTAGGCTGAAACCGTAAAATGCATATGCTAAATCTATATAAATAAAAGGTTTTGTCTGTATGTTGGTCAGAATTTGCTCCTTCAATGTCGTCTTTACATTTCATATATTACAGGACCCGAAACAAGTCCCTGAAAACTTAATATCTGAATGTCTGTACAGGCGATTTTGTCACAGCATCACGCAAAACTGACTCAACAGAATTTAATGAAACTTTGCCGCCTCTGAGTAGTGGTAAAGTGCTCGCCCTATCATCCGGAGATCGCTGGTTCGGTTCCCAGGTGATGCTGTAACCTCTCACAGCCGGAGGTCTCGAGAGAGCTAAATTGGCCGAGCTCTCTCAACGGGAAGGGATGAGAGGTACTTACTGCTCCCACATTAATCCCGGGAACCGAACCAGCGATCTGTGAGCTTGTGCACGCAGAGGAAGCGGATAGCACTGTCCTCCGAGTGTGTTACGCTGCCCCCAACGGTGCATGAACGAGCAGTTCGAAAAAAAAAGGTCAGCTGGTGTCACGTGGTTTGGAGGAATCACGCGACAGCCCTCGGCCCTCCTGGCTGAATGGTAGTAAGTAGCCTTAATGTGGGAGCCCCCCCTAGTGACGGGAAGGTATTGGACACGACTAAATTAGGCAGAAAATCGAGGGGGAAAAAAAAATAAATAAATAAAAAAAAACTTTGCTAGTCCTTCGATATTTGCCTGAAGATAAATCTTTGTCATAAATCAAAACGTTAAGTAGAAGACACTTTATGAGCAGTTTTGTGCCAGATTACCTCAAGAGGCACAAGATACTCAACCTTAAAATTTTTTTTTATTTGTATTAATTTTTCTTAATCTTTAATCTTATTTTATTAATCAGTTGGACAGAGAGTTCTGCCGTACAGAAATACATACAGACAGACATGTACGCCTTGCAGCCTTGCTGAAATAATAATATCACTGTTTACATTAGAGCTGATCAGGTTATTTTTAGCTTTATTATTTTAACTATTTCTAAAAACACTTTACCCGTCAAAAACGAGTATTAACACTAATACATAAGGAATACACACCAGATTGTTTGGCCTCTTGTGCAGAGATGCGGTCCCCTGTAAGAACCATCTGCATGGCCAGTGACTTTCCCACTGCCCGAGTAAGCCTCTGAGTACCTCCAGAACCTGCATACAGAAATATCAATATAAAAATCTAATTACACCATCAGCTATTGACAACATTGGTTGCACCTTCACAACAGTTGTTTGTAGACCTACATACAGTTGAAACCAGATATTTACATAAACTTCAGAAAAAAAATCTTTACTGTCAAACATAAAATCAGAGTAACCTTTTTTTTGTTTTAGATCAATAAATAATTTTTTTTTGCATTTGTTAAATTTCAGAATCGAGTGAGGGAGAATTTTAGGGAATTTCATCAGTCAAAAATGTACATACACTGAATATTTGATAGAATTGCTCCGAAACTGTTTCACTTGGGCCAAACGTTTCAGGTACAAGCTTTCTACAATATTTTGCTGGAATTTTGGCCCACTCCTCTTGATTGAACTGGTGTAACTGGGTCAGGTTTGTAGGCCTTCTTGCTCGCACTCGCCTTTTCAGTGCCACTCACAAATTTTCTATGGGATTGAGATCAGGGCTTTGTGGCCACTCAAATACAGTGAAAACCTCGGATTGCGATTGTTCCGCAAGACGAGCAAAGAAATTTAATAAATTTTGACTTGAAAAATGAGCAAGTCTTGGTTTATGAGTACCAAGTATCATGTATCACACATGCACTTCTTGCTTTGATGCTGAACGTCACATGATCACAACTAAGCCAATGGTTTTTCTCTCTCTTGCGCTGCGGAATTGTGGGTAATCGTCTCCCTTGCTGAGTCTTAGTGCGTGTCTGTCACTGGTACATCCGTGCACGCATGTACTGTTTACTATAACACTGTGACCACGTGTGTGTGTGTGTAAAACATCTTTTATTTTGTGTTTGTAAGCGTGTGTACTGTTTCTTATAACACGCGTATGTGCCCGCGTGTAAAGCAAAAGAAAGTCTCATTAGGGGCCTCTGAATGGCACAGTGGTAAAGTCAATCAGGGGCGTCTGTGAGCTCGCGCATGAGGAAGAAGCGGATAGCGCTGTCCTCCGAGTGCGTTACGCTGCCCCCAACGGTGTGTGAGCGAGCAGTTTGAAAAGATGCGGTCGGCTGGCGTCACGTGGTTTGGACTGTCTTTGGCCCTCCCAACTGAGTGGTAGTAGAAGCCTTAATGTGAGAGCCCCCAATGACGGGGAGGAATTGGACATGACTAAAAAAAAGTCTCATTAGAAGGTTAAAAATCCATTTTCTCCCTCAGCGTCGTTATGTGTGCACGCGTGTAATTTGACACCGTGCCGGTTCTCTCTCTCTCTCTCTCTCTCACACACACACACACCCGCGAAAGATGAGAGAGTGAGTGTGTGTGTGTGTGTGTGTGTGTGTGTTTGTGAACCGGCACAGTGTCAAATTACGTGCGCGCACACACATAACGACAGACCCAAACACACACACATACACACAGCGCCTGCGCGCATAAACGGAAACACTTATCTGTCGGGATTTATTTTTACTTATTTTTTTTAAAGGTAAAGTGCAGGTTATATTTTGTATGAATAATTTTTATGTATTTATTTTTTGGGGCTGTGGAACGAATAATTTGAGTTTCCATTATTTCTTATGAGAAAATTTAACTTGGTTTATCAGTGTTTTGGTATACAAGCACGCTTCCAGAACGAATCCAAGGTTCCACTGTGCCTTGACTTTGTGGTCCTTAAGCCACTTTGTAACTATGCTTGGGGTCATTGTCCATTTGGAAGACCCATTTGCGTCCAAGCTTTAACTTCCTGGGTGATGTCTTCAGACGTTGTCTTCAAAGTGGGGCCTTCAGGCATCTGGAAATTGCACCTAAGGATGAGTCATACGTGTGGAGGTCCACAATTCTTTTCCTGATGTCTTGGTTGATTTCTCTTGATTTTCCCATGATGTCAAAGAAAGAGTCTTTGGGTTTGAGGTGTCCATTTATATGCATCCACAGATGCGCCACCAATTAACTCAAATGGGATTAATTAACCTATCAGAAGCTTCTTAAGCTCAGAACGAAATCATCTGGAGTTTTCTTTTTGTTTAAAGACACAATAAACTTAGTGTATGTATACTTCTGACTTTGATGAAAGTGATAAGAAAAAATACATCAAAAGTCTCCCTGGCTCGATTCTGACATTTAACAAATGCAAACAATATGTTAATATTTATTGATCTAAAACAGAAAAAGTTTACTCTGATTTAATGTTTGACAGTAAAGAAAAAAAAGTTTGTGTTTTTTAATGAAGTGCATGTAAATATCTGGTTTCAACTGTATATTTCACTCTTCTTACCTGGAATTGTTCCTAACAAGATTTCAGGCTGTCCAAACTGCGCTTTTTCTCCAGCAAAGATTATGTCACACATCATGGCCAATTCACAACCTCCTCCAAGCTACAAGGAAATTACTGGATTAATAGTAAACATCTTTGCTTTAATAAAAATAACTATTAGGATAGAAACGTAATATAAAGATTTTCTTTACTCACAGCAAATCCATTTACAGCAGCGATAACTGGCTTTTTAACTGTTGATACTCTGGCCCAGTGAGCCAAAAAGTTGCCACCAAAGCACTCCTGAAAAGTTCTGTTCTGCATCTCTTTGATGTCAGCACCCGCTTAAAAAAAAAAAAAAAAAAAAAACATTTAATTGCAATCTGAATAAATCATGATTGTTACAGTCCAATCAAAATGCTTGAATAATATTAGGTCTAATCCCATAATGTATACCTGCAAAAGCTCTTTCACTTCCTGTGATGACTATCGCGCCAACCTCAGCGTCCTGTTCAAATGTGTCTAAGGCTTTACCCACTTCAAGCATTAGGCCATCACAAAGAGCATTCAAGGCCTTGGGCCTGTTTAACTGTATGAATCCAACATTCTTCTTTTCACCTTTTTTGTCAACCAAAATATACTGATACTGTCCACCTAAAAAAAAACAAAAAAAAAAACATTAATTTCATATTTGAGTAACCATCCAGGGTACAAATTTTCTAACTAACTGCTTTTTTAAAAAGCCCTTTTTTATCTACCAAATGTAATTGCTGGTTAATCCATGAAATGTATTTTATATGTTATGAAGTTAACTTGTAAATAAAAACAGAAATGCTGTTTTGTTTGTTTGAGCAGTGTTTGCACAGGTAGTGGTGTCACATGCGTTCCTTACTGAATGTAACAGCAGTTACTGGGGTAAACCAGTTATTAATTCCAAAGTTTAACTTACTTTTTCCACTACCATTTTGAATATTGAATGAGTGTGTTCAATAAAGTGTTATTATTATTTTAGGCACATTATATTTGTCAAAACCCTTGACTTACATGTAATTCAGATCACACTTTATAACAAATGAATAAACAAAAAGTTAAAATACTTTTTCTTGCCACTATATTGGCAGGCAGTGTCACATTCTCCATCAAATTAAACAGCAGGCAGTGTAATCAGTACTTTTAAAAGAAAACAGAGCATACAACTGGCAGAGTGAAGGAGCAGCATGAGGAGCGGCAGTGAGTTGACCGCAGATTCCATTCGTAAGTAATGGTAGCATGCAGGTGACAGGACCTGCACATAGGTGGATCTCTGACTTTGTGGTTGTCTTATTTACAATACTACCTCATTAACATGTGCTAAATCCGCTGATAAGCCACAGCTCTGTTATGGAATTATAAATGAAACTCTCTAAAGTTTGAATTTTATTTCTGTACACATAACTTTAAAACAGAAGACACATTATATCTTCAAGTATAAATGTATTTGCTAATGTTTTAGTCCACTAAATAGTTATGCATGTAATGTGTGAATGGATTAAGGACAACGCTGAACCAAGCATCCTGTACCACACTGTACAGTACTCAAAAAACACAATAACGTGTAGCCAGCCTACTGTTATACCTTTAGGGCCTTTATAAAATCACATATTTTATTTAACGATGTTTGATAGACAACATGTGGCGTAAAGGTCAACACTATGGCCTTGCACATCAACGGTCAAGGGTTCATAAGATTTCCCTTTTTTCCCGTGCACGTTTCCCCCGGGTACTCCGATTTCGCACTCCAAGGACATGCAAATTAGGCTAAATAGCGTTTTTAAATTGCAGCGTAGTGTGTGTGTGTCCTGCGGTGGTTTGGCACCCTGTCTAGGATGTACTCAGACTTGGTACCCTGCCTGGAGAGAGCAGGTCGCTACTAACTTAACCAGAATCTAACCACACATCGTCTCAACGCTTAAAAAGGTCAGCTGACTGAGTGACGTTGGCTAGCAAACAAACTTTAGCCGTTATAAACGACCATCGTAAGAACATTATACACTATTCAGAATGAAAGTCTCTTAGGAAACACCAACGATACGTTTTTCCCCGACAGAAACGAGGCGGATTGCGATTATAAGTGTTTAAAAACAATGCTAATACAGCTACACTCTATTAGCATAAATAGCTTACTGTACTAGCCATACTGGTCGCACAAAGCTGGTCAGTGTGACATTGAAGGAGCAAGTACAGTTTAACACGTTTCTTATTATCTTTACCTGAGCTGCAGTGTCGAACAGCTGCAAGTGCAGAAGGCAGTAAGTTAACTGGTTTCAAAATTGAAGGAGCGACTCTGCAAAACGCTGCCATTTTCCTCTCAGTTTGAGCGCTTCACCTCGGCAGCAGCACTGTTACGTATAACTCCAACGCTTGTGTCGAGCAGAAGGGGCGTGTCCGAATGAAGTCTCTCTTCGAAGCATGTGTCGGGTCTCTGAGAGTCAGGCTGTGTTCCATTCCACAGTGTACTTCACAGGGTGCTCCCTACTCCCTGCTCAATTTGCAACGAATGTTGGTGAAGGGAACTACTCTCGACAAAACTCCACCATTCGGAACACCCTGCGGAGTCACCAGCGCAGACGTCACTTCCTCCGTGGGTTACCATGGTAACATTTCCACCGCCGTGGAAATTTCACACTACGGTCATTGAATATTGAATATTTATTAAAACAAAAACTGATACCATTATAAAACATACTATTGAAACGTGTATAACTTGTAAATAAATTATTAAGTAATACTAATAATTGATTTAAGATGTACAGTAATTATTTATTTTTACCGATTACTAGCCTATATAATACTAATATATTTCTAGATTAAATTAAAATGTAAATTTTTCTGTCCTTTAAATATTGTCCTCGATAATAATAAATATATAAGTCATTTTTCGAGCTCCAGCGAGACACAATGACTTATGGGAAATTTTTCAGTCCCTGTTACGGTAAAGTCAAGACGTGTTCATATGGAGGCAGATCTGTCTCATAAATAATTCACACAAAAGACACGATGTTCACGTGCGTAACCCAATTGACATGCGTGAAAATATATATTCACAAAAAAACAACTCAAAAATAAAAAAAATTTTAATGTTTAAAATTTACGAGTGCATCTTGGACTGTGCATGTGAAAATCGATTTACTTGTGTGAAAATCGCTGGATTTGTGGGTGTGTATTTTTTAGACTCTTCTGGCTCCAACGTGCCAGCGAAGTCTCAAAAATACGTCACTCGTACTCATTAGCCAATCAGATGCGACCTCACCATTCAACCAATCACAGCCCTGCAGGAGCGCTCGAGTAGCTCAGCTTTGCAAAATATATATATATATATTTTTTTTTATGCACGTGAGTTTTTTTTGTTTTTTTTGTTTTTTGTTGTGAATATATTTTTTTTTGTGCACGTGAATTGGGTTACACCGTTCGCAGTTCCCTTTGAATAACATGGCTGAACACGCTGTGAATAATACTTCGCAGGGTACTTCAGGCAGATTGGAACGCACCTTCAGACTCGTTTCGTAAAGGCTTGCTCACAAGGAGTCTCACTGTTGTGAGTTATTATATTGGAGTTTAATTCATAAATCAAGATTCAGGAAAACTAAACGTTTTTTTTCCACAGTGAACTTAAAATTTACTTCTCATCTAATATATAAAGAAGGAAAATGCACATCATACTCTTTATATTAATGACCTTCATCTCATAAACTCTAGCGTTATTATTGTGTGTGTGTGGGGGGGGGGGGGTTATTTTTTTTTCTTTCCCTCCTCAATTGTTTAGCTTTCTTGTGTGTTTTAATCATTGATTTCTGTCTTTAATCATTTATCCTTAACACTGACTGGTAAATTAATATATTCTGTTCAAAGATTCCAAACAGTTGCTTGTTAGTTGTATTTATGTTCATGTTTATAATGTCAAAAAAAAGAAGAAAAAAAAACATTAGGACTTCCCTATTTGTTCACGTTTCCTTTTTCTTCGAGATCTTCAATAATTTTCAAAGATTCAGAAATTCAGATTGTTTTGATGATAGGTTATGGTATCTTTTAAGAAAGGTTCTAGTTAATGTGGTGTTGCTCCTTTAAGGGGAGAGTATGTGCTGTGAGAGATGGGAAAATTGGGGCTGTATGCTGTTTTGAGTCATGCTAAGAAAATTTAAGTAGTAAAGTTTATTGATACCGAGATAAAGCTTCACGAAGCCCTGAAGCATTCCAGCCAATTGGTTAATTTCTTTTGGCCTCATTTGCACATAAACTCCCCTAACTGGTCAAAGAATGTAAGATGAGCAGATGTGTTCATAGTCATTTTACCAGTACAGTGGAACCTTGGATTATGCGGATAATTCGTTCCGGAAGCGGGCTCGTATTCCAAAACACTCGTAAACCAAATTTTATTGTCCCATAAGAAATAATGGAAACTCAAATAATTCGTTCCACAGCCCAAAAAAATAAATACATAAAAATAATTAATACAAAATATAAAGTAAAAATAAAACAAATTAACCTGCACTTTACCTTTAAAAAATGTAAAAAATAAAATCCCGACAGATAAGTGTTTCTGTTTATGCGTGCAGGCGCTCTATGTGTTTGTGTATGTGTGTGAAGCTAAAGTAAGAGGAGACTCTTACTTTCAGCCCCTCCCGTCTCCCCCTTCTCATCTTACACAGTAAACTTCACACAAACACCCACGTACACCGACATTTTGTCGGAAAAAATTAGCAAGGAAAATCGCTAATGACACTCATGTGAGCGCATACTAACGGAATCACTGCTGTAAAGTAAAGCAAACAAACAAATGAACCTGCACTTTACCTTTGAAAAAAATCGCGACAGAGCAGTGTTTCTGTGAAGAGCAGTGTGTGTGTGTCTGTTTGTGTGTGTGTGAAGCAGAGAGGGGGTGCTTCACACACGCACACAAACACACACACACACACACACACACACACTAAAGGCGAGAGAGAGAAAGAGAGAGAGTGTGTGAGAACCAGCACAGTGTCAAATTACGCGCGCGCACATAACGACGCTGAGGGAGAAAATGGATTTTTAACCTTCTAATGAGACTTTCTTTTGCTTTACACGCACGCACACACGTGTGTTATAAGAAACAGTACACGCGCGCTGTACACACGCGCTTACAAACACAAAATTAAATATGTTTTACACACACACATGTGGTCACAGTGTTATTCAAGGATTAAAGGATTCTTTATTGTCATACCAGCACACTTCCATGTTATGGTACGAACTTAGGACCCAGGTCCCATTTAAGCCACATAGATAACAGAATTATATAAATATGGGGATGTATATATGTATGTACATAAATATGAATAAGAGGAGTCAGAGATATATTATGCAAGAATTAAAATGTAAACTGTACATAGTGTATTGCACATTTTCAAAAACTATATTGCACATTTTGTACATTGGACTTATAGGGTTATATATGTATTGCACCATAGGGTTATATATTGCACAAAAAATATAGATAGATATTGTAATTAAATATTATCCATTGTTAGCAGCTTGTGTTTGATGGGAGAGAACCTACAGAGCATGGCTAGAGTTCAGCAGAGGGCTCTTCCTCTGCATCTTGCAGTGTACAGTTCAGTAATAGAGGGGAGCCTGCTCCTCACTGTCCTCTGTGCAGCCTTAACTATTCTCTGCAGGGCTTTCCTCTCAGCTGTGGTGCTATTGCCGTGCCACACTGTGATGTAGGAGCTAATGATACTTTCTACCGCTCCTCGATAGAAACATTTCAGAACCAGGCTCCCAAGCCCAGCTCGTTTTAGCTTCCTGAGGAAGTAGAGGCGCTGGTGGGCGTTTTTATTCAGGCCCGAGGTGTTGACACTCCAAGTTAAGTCCTTAGCTATGTGAACGCCCAGATACTTGAAGCTGGGAACCACTTCCATAGCAGCTCCATCAATGTGTAGGGGGAGAGGAGTTTGCTTGTCCTTTCTGAAGTCCACCACCATCTCTTTGGTCTTTTTTACATTGATGCAGAGGTTATTTTCGCTACACCACTGTATCAGTTGTTCCACCTTCTCTCTGTAATAGGATTCATGGTTGTCAGTGATGCGTCCCACTACTGCTGTGTCGTCTGCGAATTTAACTATATGGCAGCTGGAGTGTCTCGCCGTGCAGTCATACGTCAGTAAAGTGAACAGGAGGGGGCTCAGCACCTTGAGGCGAGTAAACATATAGTAAACAGTGTAAATAGTGCACGCGTGCACGGATGTTGATTATACCAGTGAGAGACGAGCACTAAGACCCAGCAGGGGAGACGATCATCCACAATTCCGCAGCACAAGAGAGAGAAAAACCGTTGGCTCAGTTGTGCATGACACATGATACTCAGTACTCATAAACCAAGACTTGCTCGTTTTTCAAGATAAAATTTATTTAAAAATCTTTGCTCGTGTTGTGGAACACTCGCAAACCGCGTTACTCGCAATCCGAGGTTTCACTGTACTTGTATGTGATCCTCTCAAAGCTGTCTTACCCTAGGTTGGGCATGGGAATAATACATGATTTTCATTAAACTATGCATTTTTCTATTGTGAGCTCATGTAAGATAATAGCCCATTTAAACCATCTGTTGTTGTCTCTCCCTATTAACGTGCTTGTGCTTGTTTGTAAATAGTGTAAGATTATTGTCCCTGTTACATTTTGATCAATGTTCCATGGTAGTAGCACACATACCAAAGTAACCCTCCTCCATTATATTAATATTTCATAATTTCTGTCACATGAGAGAGAAGCACAAGATGGCGCCGGTGAGATCGGCTGCCGTCACGACTGCTCCAACCTTTTTTACTTTGTTTTTGTCTTTTAAGTAAATTTTCTGTAACTTTAAATCAGTAAAATCACCACCATTGAGTGCATTAAGTATGATAGAGATACTCTTATTTCTATTGGTGTACAATGTACTCACAATTCGACGTTTTTAACTCTGAATCCGAGCTGACCAAGGGTGAACAAAGGGTGAACAAAGGATACCCGAGACGATGTCAGGAACAGACTGAGAGCTCGTGCACACCGCACACTAGTGATGCGCGGGTCGGGTATTTTTCCAACCCGCGGGTCCCGCTTTTATGAAATTATTTGGCTCGCCCCAGCCCGCCCCGCACCGCTGTATCTATTTTTACAACCCGCCCCGCCCCGGTCCCAAACATTAGATTTAGCAGCCTGACCTTTTTTTCTTTTAAT
>JAQMYJ010000039.1:13051404-13072162 GCA_030014305.1 Clarias laeviceps | reverse complement strand
AGCGGTCTACGGCCATCCCTACTGAGTGGCGTTGTAACTTAATGTGGGAGCCCCTAGTGACTGGGAGGAATTGGACATGAGAAAATCGGGCAAAAATTGGGGGGAAAAAATAAAGTTAAAAAAAAAAAAAACATCACTGTCCTTTGAGGACTAACCTCATGTCCTTGTTAAAAAGCAGATAGAAAATAAAACTTGTCTACAACGGAAAAGAAGAGATGGCATCCTGCTGTTTGTTCAGTTTGCCATGCATAGTTGAGGTTAATGGGTGTTCAAGGGTACTCAAGACTCTCCTATTAAATTAAACCCATCCTTTTATTTTTAAATGAGTTATTGCTTACTAAAAGAAAAAACATAGTAACAGTAAACTATTGGCCAGTTAGGCTTTGATGGTTAGCACAGATTATCCTTTTACATTTATCCCTTTAAGACGTAAAAAAAAAAAAAAAAAAAAAAATGATTTCACCATCACCAAATCTTTTTTTTTTGTATAGATTTCAGTTTATTATATCATATGATTCTGTTAAAGTTGATGCTATATCCCAGATAGCCGATCAAGCTGCAAACCTGAAACCACAGAGATAATCCTAAATGTTGTATGGTCACCATACAGGCCCTAAGAATCTGACCAGTCCAGGCATCGCCCCAGATAAAACATTTTTTCCTCCAATTTATGTGATGCCTTTATCACCTGTCTCCATGCAGTGCATTTCTCTAGTTACTTTTAACAGGGGTGATCACAACCTATCATGTTCTTGTCACTAAATACTGGTGAGAATCCATGCTTCAGCACTTCACACTACCAAATGATGCTTATTATGTACCCAATCCAAAGCCTCGATGATTCTTCCCACTGGCACACTCCAACTTCTCTATGGTCATGGTTGCACCTAGCCTTAGATTTTGCTACAAATCTTCTAAGGCATGACAAATATTCCAGCAGGCATGGACTGACCATAGGGCATACCGGGCAATGCCATTAACCAGACCACAGTTATATATTTCCTGTATGTTACTGTGTATTTATTTAGTTATTTTAAAAATGTAACTAACCCTTAATTAATCAAACTTAATTAATCTACACCATTTTATACATAGTGGAACACATGCAGTTTCTAAAATTAATGATTCTCCATACAGTTATAGTGGGCCTAGTTGAAAAAGATTATTAGTGATCGCAGTACAAATGGACTCAAAGGGGGACTTCTGAGCATTGATGTGATGTCAAACTACTTTTTTACACCTAACTACTTTATCATAGTTTAATAGCCATGTAACACTGAATTATCTGTCATTCAGGATGATTGCTTTATGATGCCACCTGTGGTTGTAAAATTGATAGCAAAACAAAATTAAAATGAAATACCAGAGATTAACTGTCAAAACCAAAGACTGTTTAGCTCATGCAGGTGCTTGGAATAGATAAAATGTATTCATATGTGGCATGCACTCACTAAACACTTAGTATAATAATAGTATGTGTACTGTACAGGAATATGTACTATTGGTATTGGAACACTATACTTATACTGGTAAGAGTCTCCATTTGCTTCCAAAACAACTTCAGTTCTTCATGGCCAGATTCCACAAGATGTTGGAAACGAATCTCAAAGAATCTCAAAGAATCTTTCTTTGAGATTCAGGTCCATGTTGACATGACTGCATTATGTAGTCATGTAGAGTTTTCAGGTGCTCTTTGATGCTGTAAATCCTGTCCCAAAGGTTTTCCACTGAATTCAGATCCGGTGACTGGGAAGGCAATTGAAGAACACTGAACTCATTGTCATGTTCATGAAACCAGTTTGAGAAGAATTTTGCTTTGTATCATGGTGCATTATTATACTACAAGCAGCCATTAGAAGCCTAGGGATGCAACAAGAGTCAACAAGAAGACTCAAATCAGCTGTGGCATTTAAGCAATGATTGATTGGTTTTTATATGATTTTATGCATTAGACCTGCTGCCACACAACTGGCTTATTAGATAATTGCATGAGTGAATTGGTGTACAGATGTTCCTAATACAGTATTTATTGAGTGTATATAGCAATAGTAAGATTTTTTCTCCTTTCACTGAATTATTATTATTATTATTATTATTATTATTATTGCTGCTTAAATATTTTATAGAATACTTCCTAGTGTCTCAATGCTACTATTAGTGTAGTTATTGTGTTCCTCTGTATCACTGCCATGGAACTACACAACTGCCATTTGAGTATCATTACTTCATTTATGTTACATGACATAAAATTTGGAAATATATCTGTCCAGGAACCCACAGGACAAAATGTGAAGCAGACTTTTAGTCACTTAGATTCGTAGCATGCACAAATAAAGTTAAAAAGAAAACGACATACATCCCATACTTAGATCAACCTCAGGAGGTTTGCAGGTGAGTTATTTTAGAATGGTCTCATTTCTTATGTTGATTAATGCCAAGTCATCAAGCTGTGACTTCTTGGATCACTCAATCGAGCTTGTTTAAAGCAGAAAGTGTGAAAATATGCTAAGGTGGAATGATTAAAGTGATTACAGGCAGATTTGATTAAAAAACTTGCGGCAACATGTGCATTAAGTGTTGCAACAAGTTTTTCAGGTATTTTACACAACACAATTGATTTTTAAAGTACCGTATGACAAAAACGCCATGACGTTTTTTATCAAAATGAATTTTCTTGTTTAACAATGACACAATTCTGGCATGCATATGAAGTTTGGTGTTTTGACAAAAGTTGTCAGAAGAGGAAGATATAGCCAATGGTTAATACTGCAGTAAATCCTTTGAAAAGTATATAAGCCAACACCTCTAAATACCCATTAAAATTGCATGATAAACAGACAAAGAACAGGCAAAACAAAAGCTAAATTAAAAAGCACTTCTACAAACAGACAGGCTAAGTGTGTTACACATGGTGCATAACTACGTGGTGCCTTGGCTGCTGCTCGAGTGATTTACTCATTCACATAAAGTCAGTGCTCTACATAAGAAAAAAAACTCTTGTTGGTCCTAACTAGATGACTAGTCCATATTCTTGTCTGGATTCCCCTTCTCACTGCTTTATGCACACAAATGAGACACAGCCATACGCTATGAACTAAAAGTGGCTCTGCTCTCTGCAGCTGTGTGTCCCCAATGCTGGAAATAGGCTCACAGTAACAGCTCATGAGTCACAGTTACAAAATGGTGGCAACTGTTGATGCAGAAATTCCTGATATTAGTTTTGAGACACGGCAGAGAGAAAGAATGTGATGAAAACACTAAAAAGATATCTGTCTGTTTATAACTCAAGAATGTACAATACATACACACTTAAATAATCAAGTAAACTTTGTAAATAAGTGATAAAAAACGGCAAATATAAAATTCATTTTAATTTGAATAGTTTATTGTATGATATAAAACTACAAAAGTAAGACTGTTTCAAATTCATAGACACTTGTCCATATTTTTATATATATTCTACAGTCCACACCTTGTTTTAAATACAGTGATCATCAGTTGGTGGGTGGGTTTTTCTCAAAATTAATATGTTGGTAATTGCATAGAAAAGGCACAGCTCCCAAGGTCTGTGAAAAATACAGCCTCTCTTACTGAGCAGAAAAGCCCCCCCCCCCATCACACCCACACACACACACACACACACAGACACACACACACATCCAACATTTGCACATACACACCCCTATCAGCTCCTGGTGGTCTCTCTCTTGAAAACCACTGAATTCATTATAATTCCCCAAACAGGTGGTCTGGGGTATAGGCTGAAGAAAGGGAGACACCATGTCGTATTAACAGTAACCGGCATCAACACAGCACTCATTTCTGCTCTTCATATCTTTTGGCATTGAGGGTTAGAGATAGACTTTCCTAAAAATATGCTTTGGAGTCTGAACCTCAAAAGTTTTTGAAGAGAATAAAGTATTGCTTCACAAGTTTTTTCCCCCCTTGCACACTATGAAGTAATGTACACAGACATTAAATACTCATTTAAACAGGGGTAGGGAGTGTATACCTAAACACTGCCACAAACACCACCCCAAAATTATAATATAAGAAACAAACAAAAAAAATAATACATTAAAAAAAAAATGAATGAAAAGATGGCTTCCAACCCAATTCATTGAATAATACATTCCTATACGCAGAGTACATTCCTACCATACATTCTGTACACATTACAATCCAGATGGTAGATTCACATCAAAATAAATATATTTACACAGGAAATGAAAAATAAATAATTTAAAACAAAAATCACTCCAAATCCAAACAACTTAAAATAATCAGTAATAATTATGAATGAATAGTATTGCCTGCTTGGCTTTAAATACTCCTGATCGTCATGTTTTTAAATTCTTACATAATCTCTTGAGCACTATAGGTTGTGATCTGCAACTCCCACTAAAGGCTTCTCTGGAAATAGAAAATTCGAATATCCCATATCTAAAATGGTCACACTAGTGAAGAACCAGTATTACAGTTCACTAGTCTGATAATGCCTGTGTTAATCTATGCTAAGAAGCCAAGACACTCTTGAAATCCGTGACAGGAAATGATATTTGTGACAAAGTCATGGCTGATTAACAGCACTCTCCAGTAAACAGGTCTATAATACTAAGCAGCTGATATGAGAAATGGTCCCTTTGTACATGTATGATGTGATTATTCAGAAGTGAACTGAAAACACTGAAAGTCTAAATCCCCTACATCCAGTTTGATTGCACTAAGTGGTTTGCAGCGGGTTTCAGAGCTAAAGGCATATGTTGCCTATTGTTGCACAAACAGGCTTTTAAACACAGAATTGAGGCTGGTAATGCAAACATATAAATAAAAATCTCTTCTGGTAGTCTGAACCGTAACAGTGGACAAGCCTCTCTTATGCATGTTTAGAATTCAAAATCTCTAATGTTAATGTCCCTAAGCGTTCTGACCATTCCTACTGGTCCAAAACCACCAAGAGAGACAACAAGGAGCCAAGACAGGACATGGTGACCACTGGCAAACCTTAACCAATGGTATGCATAAAGTTACATAATACCCACTAGCCTAAAATCCTACAGTATGCTTCTGTACAGTTAGGATGAAAACCTGCATGCAATATGAATAATGTACCGCTGGCAAAGAGAGGGTGATGGAAATGCACAAAACAAGCAAACACAATGCTTGTTAGAAGTAGAAAATGTTTTGGTTTGGATTAGTTTTTAAAATCAATGTTAATTTGAGGATGCTTATATGACATAAATTATTAAATGAATGAAATTGCATTATCAAGCACATACTATAAGTTAGTGTTGTATTTTTACCGGAAATTTCATTGCAAAAATAATATAAATGTAAAAAAATATGTGGAAACCTGAAAATAAAAAGCTGGTGGTTATGGGCGTTTGCATCGCATAAAGGGACTTGACCTTGATTTTCTTTTTTTTTTTTGGATGAGGAAAAGAACTCCTTGTCACATTAAAAGAAAAGCACAGTTTGCACCTATTGCCTGAACCAAATCTCCACTGCAGAACATCTGAAATTTGTTTCAAAGTAAATATCTTTCCAAGGCTCATATATAAATATCAGTTGGGGTAAAGCATGTCCATTTCTTACTAAAGAGCAAAAGTTATTTCACAACATTAAATTTAAAACGAGTTCACTTAAATATTTCTTTATAATATTATCATATTAGCAATAACACTAAAGACGCACATAAACCAATTCCTCTTCTAAATTTGTTGTGCTTTATGAAAATGAGTTATATGAAAATAGACTTGGTTAAGCACATTCTTGCACCTGTATGCTGAGAAGGGAAAAGAGAGCTGCTACTCCTTCTGTGTTTGCTTTAGAAATTAAATACAGACAATAAACAAAAAGACAGGAATTTACCAAGTGGTCATTTTTGATGAAGGCACTTGAATCTGACTGAAGCCAAGTGTGTTCCTTCATGTGTATATTTGGAAAGGCAAGCACAGTGCATGCACAGTGTTGAAAAGTAGTACTGGGTGACATCACCACTTATAATAACAACTGCCTTACCTTAAAAATAAAAACTGTACAAAACACCCACAAAGATAAGTCTTTACGTTTTTTTTAAGTTCGTATAAAAACAAAAAAAAAAAGTTGAAATTTGCATTCCCAGCCAAAGGTGGTCATGATCCTACCAGCACCTCCATGATGTGGTCCAGCTCAGTGAGGTCCATTTTGAAAGGCTGGTTGGGGGTTAGAGTCTTGATGAGGTCATCGGCCGACACCACAGGTGATAGTTTGGATGGGGAGGTCCCTGCTGCCGAAGTGCATGGGTCAAAATCGTACATGGAGGTGTCGATGTCAGCAAACAGAATATCATCCAGGGCCAGATCGGTGAGGAAGCCTGAGGAAGAGGAGGAGGATGGCAAAGTGCTCATGTCCAAGCCACTTGAAGGGAGAGTGTCCATCCCTCTAGGCTCAGTAGCTGCTGTCCCTGCTGTACCTGTTGTTAACCGCTCCACAGCGAGTGGGCTTGGCCCTTCTGGCTTTGAGCTGCAGGACTTTGTGCAGTTTTTGGAGTCTGGGGCTGTGGTGGGCTGGCTGGAGGGCTGGAGGGGCATAGGAAGGGGCACTGTGAGTGAGGAGGTAGTGATAGACCCTGCCGGTGTGGATGATGGACATAGCTCCTCGATTTCATCCAGGGCCGAGGAGAAGCTGTCAGTGGCCATGAGGGGGCGGACTCTGGATGGAGAATGATGAAGTGAAGGGGGAGAAGTGCAAAACACTGCGCTGTCCTCTTCCAGCAGCGAAGCCGGAGTGAGGCAAGCATCCAGCGGTGTAGGGCTGGCTACAGCTGGGGAGGGAGGTGGGACAGGGGGCTGCTGGGATAACACAGGCGGTGAAGCCACCACAGAGAGTACACCAAAGGCTGGCTGCGCTTCCCGAAATTCCTCATCCATTGGGTGGTCTGGAGGAGGTGAGGGAGGAAAGAAGAGTGGGCGCAGGCTGCCCTCCTGCTTCAGCTCATCCTGAATGCGCCGCAACATGTTGTTGATGAGCACACGTTTCTCCAGACTTGGCTCGGCCAGCGCTCGCTGACTGTACAGCTTCATCAGTGAGATGTTAAAGATGGTCTGCCTCTGCAGAGTGTACGAGACCTTGGAGAGGCCGTCCGCCATCGCCACCGCTTTGCCTTCCACTCCCTCATCGTCCTCATCTAGCTTCCGCTTTGCTCCTTTACCCAACATATATCTAGACCAGAGGGAGAAAGGGAGAGAGAAAATTAGATCCAAAGTGAAAATCTTTTTGTTTATCGCTTAGTTTTGGTTTGCTGATGACCAAAATATGTACAATTAAATGTGTAAACCATGTTGTTTATTAAGGATTGAGCAAAAAGAAATTCTAACACAATGTGTAAAATGTGTTAGATGTTTTTTCATCCAGAATAAGGATGCTAAATAAAAACAATGACATGATTTATCAAAACGAAGATAAATCCACAAAAACCCAACTCATAAAGCCAAAATACAACGGTAAAGTACAAAAACACTCCTTTGGAAGGAAACACATGGAATTTAGTCAATGAGATGGTGTGTTAAAACTTGTTAGGCACATAAACATAAGTAACCATAAATAAAGGCAATAAACATCATGAACACTACATGGTATGTTAGACAAAATGCAAAACCAATGAAACAGACACCCAACCCAAACATCGGTTGGCTTGAGCATCGACAGGTAGACTTGGGTTAAAAATAAAAGACCGTTTCTGTTACCAGATTGTAGTTTTGTTGCCATGACATTGGCCCGCAAGCTGTCATCATATTAGCATTCTGAGCCTCCACTGGGGTGAGAGTCTACAATATCTGTACGGTGGCCGCAGAGAAGAAAGAGCACACAGCGACTCACGTTACAACTGTGCCAAACAGATAAGGTAACACAACATGGGGAAAGGACTTTATGCAAAACCAAACTCTTCAAACTGCTATGATTCACTCAAATTATTAATCACCATACACAACTATTCACACTTTTAAAAAAGAGAAGAGCAATGCACTGAAAATAGGGGCAATTACAGGAATCCTGTTCTGACTACTGCTTCCTGAGTCTTGCTGCTAAGAGAGGGAGGCAAGTGTGTGTCAGACTTTCAGTAAGAGCTCGTTGTGTGTGTGTGCAATATGAAAAACGCAGGGTTGTGTGTTACTCCAGTAAGCTTAGAGAGGGGGAAGCGGAAAAGGTAGAACAGCATGCTGGGCGAAAGAAAAGGGACAGCGGTGAGGCTGCTCTCATTCCCCATGTTAGGAAACAAAGCTCTCGGCTACTGTACCGGCACAATATATGTCAGATTTACAGCCCATCTGAGGGGCCGCCATGTTGTTACAGTACAGCGCTGTGGAGAGAACAGCAAGAGTCAGACAGACAGAGACCGTTGCAACAGTGTGAGAGTGAGAAGTGTGTGTGGGGAAGGGCGGGGAGGGGGATGGAGACAAAGGTTAATATTATATCTTGTTAAAACATTAAATACTAACTTGCAAGATGAAAAAATGTCACTTAAAGAGACGTTTTTTTTTTGTTTTTTATGAGTGATCAGTCATATGTGCTTTTCAGTTATTGCTCAAGTTCATAACTACATACCATATCATAACTATATATCATATTCGCTTTCCATTTCGCAGTATTTACAGTACAAATGCTTACAAATGTTCCGCTCAGTGTATTCTGTGAGAAATTCTCAATAATGAAGTAGTCAGAACAAACAGCCTGTGGAATCCAGCTTGATGTATTGCTGCTGGTTAGACTGTTTACTTGTGCATGCTAATGACTCAATAACTACAGGATGAAAGGCTGAGTAACCATCATCAGGAAATCTGCAATATGGCAATGGCATTTTAAAAAATGACCTCAAAGAAGATGCTCGGTGATCCATGAGAAAAGACAGACATCTGTGCATTTTTCCCATTAGGTAAGACAAATTACCAAATAACAAACAGGGAAATTACATTTTAGCAAATTTGAAAAACATAAGCCTTATTTCTAAAGTAGTACAGTCGCACATTTATCAACATTCTATTGCAAACATACTGTATGTTGCATATGTAACATTTTGAGCTTTGCCCACTTCATGCATAACGTTTTATGACAAGATTAGTCCTAACAGGTTCATGAAATTTCTCTTCTTCTCTGCAAACACAATAGGGCTTGTAAGTCGTGTGGTAATGTTGTGCGAGAATACTGGTATTTTCAAAACGCGAATTGCTTTTAGGCTTGAAAATATCTGTGTTGCGTATTAATGACTTACATTCATCAAGTGATGTAGAAGCCTGATTGGGATTGTGTTTGAGTAATTGTGTTACTGCTACTCAGCTTAGAGTAAAAACATATATTTCAAACTCATATCTTATATAAAACAGCCAAGGTGCTTGTGTTACGTAGTGATTACGTAGTATTACGTAAGTGTTTACGTAATACTCTTGTCCATATAGGCTCCATAATGGACTTAATGGCATTCATGTTATACTTCGAGAGTGCCGTCTCACTCGCACCACCCAAGTCACAAGCTCATTTCTCACTGTGCATTTTTAAATGCTGGTCTAACCATATTCCTCACAGACAAGAGCGAGTTCCAGTCTTACACAATTAATTCCTGGCATAATTGAATTATTGAATACTATAAAGAAAAACGAGTTTGCCTTTCTGTTTATAAAAATATTTCTTTCTGTCTTCTACAATACAGAGCACGAACTTGAAAACAACTATGAGCTCCGTTATCTAAGCAAAAGCACAAAAATAAGCAGAGAGTGTGAAGGGGAGCAAGTGGCAGAACTTATACCAGTAAAACAAAGTAACAGGGAGGAAAAGACCGAAACCGTGAGTGAGAGAGGAAAAAGAGCAAGAGAGAAAGAAGCCTGTTCCCAAGGCCTCTCCTCATTACCATAAAGTGAAGCCCAGTAGCAGTAGGCAGCATTGCAGTGTACTTGAACCTAATCCAGGCTGACAGCTTCGTGGACCCTGCCCCTGTCTGTGTGCTCACATACACACGCGCACACACGCACGTGCTAGCGAGCGAGCAAACATCGCGCAGGCGCACCTCTGTCAGGCATTTCCACTCAGTCAGGAAGTGCAAGTGGCTGGGCCTGTTGCCTCGCTGCCTGTTACCATGACAAACATGGTCAGCTGGGAATCCGCCCAGAGAGATGACAAAGAGGGAGAGAGAAGGGTGGGAGGAAGAAAAGGGAGAGAGAAGGAGGTGGGGATGAGGGAACTTAAAGAAGAAAAAAAAGAAGTGTTTTCTCTTGGTACTGCTTCTGAGGGAAAGCAATTGAAACAGAAAAATGTGTGTTGGAGAGCAAAACAAGTTCTGTCTCCTGTCGCTGTGTGAATTCCAGTGCACACAGACACAGGGCATACTACTCAGAAATGAACAGATAAACAGTACTTTTAAGAGAACAGAATGAAAAACGGGGGGTGTTCAGGTCATTCAGTAACACATTTGTCCAGTTCTTTTACTTCTGTTGATAAAAAAAAAAAAAAGTTTATTTTTTATTTTTTTGCATAGATGCATGACAACAGCTCTGAAGAAAAAGACTAAGTCAAATGGATTTAGAGTGGCTAATATTTAGATTACAACCAGAAAAGCTCATTAAAAAGTAAGCGCAAGAGTAAGAATTGGCTGAGATTGAAAACTATATGTAGCTTTCTAGCCATCCCTATAGCCTGGGCAGCTGTTGCCATGTCACTGGAAACAGAGAAGGAACATGATTCAAGTTAGTGGTTTTCTTCTGATTTACTGCACTCTTCCTTTACGTTTGGTGTTTGGGTGAACAAAGAAACAGGCATTGTTGTGGAATTCATGATGGCTCGGATGCACTAATTCCAAGAGAGAAAAAAAAAAGAATAAATAAAATTATGACAAGTTCTGAGCAGGGGAGAAAAAAAAAACACAAATCCAAGTCCTGTTCAGAGAACTGGTGAAAAAAATGTCAGGGCAGCTGAACAGGTCCCTGTGACTCACTCTGAGGAGTGGAGACAGATATGTGCAGCACCGCAACGCCATTACTACTCCACCCTTCACATTCCTCTTCTCCGTTTTCTCCTCCTCCATCGTCTTTCCTCCATCTTTGGGGTGAAAGGTCACTGAGAGAGTAGAGGTGAAGAACCAAGACCAGGACAGTATGATAGCAATAAGAGTTTAGAGGAGGGAACATTTGTTCTGGCTCAGGGTAAAAAAAAAAAGCAGCTGATACCTATCGCCTCTGACCTGAAATTAAGGTGTGTGAGAATGACAACAGGAGGAGAGAGTGTACAGAAAGAGAGAGAGAGAGAGTGAGCGGGGAGCGCAGTGTTCCCAGCTCACTCAGCACACTCTGTTCCCTCGCACACAGAGACACCGAAAAACACACAGCAAACTGCCTCTCCATCACTGCTGCACCGGAGCTCGGAAATGACCCTGTTTCCATTCGCGTTCCGCATAAAATCCCGAACAGAAAAGGCGCTACATTAAAAGAGAGTTTGTTCTTTTTTTTTTATTCCTGTTATAAAATAGCCGAAGATGACTTGGTTTTACAGCACAGCTTTAAAAGCATGGCTCAGCTGCGGCTCACTTCCTGGATACCACTCCTGGCAGTAGCTAAGCGTGTGAAACAGAGCACCGGATAAGTCCAGAATTAGTGTAAAAGCGAGGCTGGGGCCTTTGGACAGGAGAACACAGGGCTGTCAGAGTAGTGGCTGGAAAGACTGCAGTCCTGCTAAGCTGGCTGCAAAATGTATACTAAGCAGCTCGCACAAGAAATTTAATTTGACTAACCAGACTACATGGATAAAATGTGTGAAAGGTCTTCTCTAATATCAGATCGAGCATAAGGCGTGATGTCATAGCTGCACTGCTGAATTTCTCCTTTCATTCCATCTGCAAAGGTCTAAAAACCTACAAACCTACAAACATTAGTTTTCCAGTGAAAAAAAAGTATATATACACACACTGTAAAAATGATCTTACAGGGTAATATCTGTAGGCCAGAAAGGAAAGCAGCATATTATGTAAAAGATCACTTTTCACACAAAAAAAAGAAGAAAAAAAAAGAAAGCTGCTGGGTTATGCATGCATGAAAAAAAGCAGGTGTGACAAAGTCCTCAAAAGGACTGTTGCAGGTTCTGCAGGATATTCAGTAAAACTAAGCAGCTAATTTCCTTATAAAGCTACACAAATTGTACCTGAGACTAGCTTTTAAGCAAATTATAGTAACACCAATTACTGACTTTGTTTAATTACTTTCTGTTTACTGCTTTTTATAGTGTTTGTTTTATGTAGATTTTTTTAACTTCCTTGCTCTAGAGCAGTCATTTGCATGCGCCTAAGACTTTTGCACAGTACTGTACAGTCTTTAGTTCTCATTTATTTATATTTTGTTTCCAAAGAGACAGACTTTCTTGTATTTTTAATGTAGTCTTGAGGAATAGTTCTCCTTGCTTCCTGAGGGACTTTTTGGCTCTCAGTTTTGGCAAGTATTTGGCACTCATTTTCAATCCAGTCCCTGTACTTGACCAGTTTCAGAGGAATGTTTTTTTGTTTGTTAAGCCACACAGTGACCGATGAATCATTCAAGCATTAAAAAAACATAACTTAAGGCATGAACCAGTGTAAAACAGGTGCAGATGATGACAGATGATCAAGGCGGTGATTACTATACTGGTGATGCTGAATGCTGAGGGATTGGAACAAGAGGGGAAATGAGGTTGCTGCTGAGGTTGTTACATAAACAACCGATTTTTAAATTGTATTTTAAATCACTTTTGCAGCCTGTCACAGTTAAACATTTGTTCCAATGTTTATAATTGAAATTACATGATTTAATTTCATTTAGTATGAGGAAATGAGGGGTGGTTCAAGACTTTTGCACAGTACTTTATGATATCTTGGTTATCAATTTGCAGTAATCTATTTACTGTATAATTCTTTGTTTTCCTCATAGTACTAATGTTAATGAAGAAGCAGAGGGGAACTCTCTGTGGATGAAGAGAACAAGTGAATGAATGAGTGGGTGCATGCATGAGCAGATGAATAAGCTCCAGAATGAATGAATGAATGAGCATTTGAGTGTGCAAAGGAAAGGGGTGCATGGGCAATTGAATGAGTGAGTGTGTATGTGCACGCTGAATCATCAGTGATATTATGATCCTGTAACAGGATCTGCACGTTTCCATGCCTGTGCTTCTGACTTCCCCTCCCCCCTCACCTCGGTGCTTTGCTATTTCAGGTCCTGAGGGGATGGATTCACACACGCACACACACTAACATGCATGTGTGCATACATGCATAGCTCGCAGTTCTGCTGCAAAGCGCGTTATGGAACCGGGAGGATGGCGGGTCAGGCCACGATACATACAAACAGCCTGGACAGTTGAACATCACTTTCTTGGGCTGCATATAATAACACACACATTACTGTCAAATAAGAGCAAGTGCTAGAGGGAGAATGACAGCGATAAAGAGCGAGGGAGAAGGCGCACACTCTTTGGTGTCATCTTACAGTATCATTACAGACGCATAATACATGTTCATCCTCCTCTCCGCCTGGCCTCGGTACTTACTCGGCGCGCTTTGTCACGGCACTTGACGACACAAAGACGGGGTGTCATTTGTGTGGGCTCTCCTGACGAAGGCTCAGTACTGAGCACGAGCAAGAGGAGAACAGAAAAAAAAGAAAAGAGAGAGAGAGAGACAGAGAGAACACAGCTATATAGAAAGAGGCAGACCACACGACATGAAATAGCATACATCCACAGCATGAAATACACCAGTGTACCTTACAACTATAATCCAGTTGTAATAAATAAAAAAATGTGCTGCTGTAATTGCCAATTAGCTCAATATGCTAATAACAGAATGAACGATCAAAATCAGATACTAGACAGACAGTTAGCTTTGTGTGTTTGAAAGCATTTTAACTTTATAACCTAGATCAATCATCCTCTTTAACAGCATGTAGATAAAATACCTGAGTGATGGAGAATGCTTTGTTTGAAAGCATTAATGAAGCACCTTTCAACCCAATCTCTATCATACAGCATGTATACTAAATGTACATGTATACAACATGTATACATGTTATAACAGAGAACAATTTAGACATGTTTCCCTTCATTTAAAAAACACGGCGTGTCTATTTACTCAAAATTTCATGGGGCTGTCAGGAGAACCCTTTTGTACATCAACCCCTAAATCTGTCCCATTTGTCTTTTTAAAGATAGAGCTACACCAAATATGGCTTGCTTTTCGGCCTGATCACAGACTAATCCTACATCTACATTTACCCTCGGAGAGTGAACCGTACAGATCACATATCACATATACGCTACAGATTCTGTGGTTAGAGAGTAAGGAGAAAGGAAGACGTTAATAAAACGTACACAGCACTGACAAGACAACATTAACTCACAAAATTAGTACACAGAATAACCATATGAACTTTAAGGCCGAGTCAATCAGAGAAAGTTGGGTCAGAGTGACTCATTTTCTAACTGACATCCTGTAATCATTAAAAGATTTCTCACATTATGTGTTTTATTCAATAGGTCGCATTTGTTCCACAGTGATACGGCATTATCATTCAGCGTATAGAAGGAGTTTTAAATGGTATAGGAGGAGACCATTTAAATGTCTTTGGTGGTATTTTCTTTTTCCTGAACAGAGCTAAATTCTGCACCAAGGCAATGCATGAAAACTGAAAGTAGTTCAAAAGTAAACTGAGTTTAAATTCCCTGAACTCTAGTCTTCAGCTTGGAGAGTTAAATGCTGGCAGAGGGAAGAACACTTTTCAAACCGGTTTGACAAGAGGGGCCAAAGGCTTGATGTGTGTGTGTGTGTATGTGTGTGTGTGTGTGTGTGGGGGGGGGGGGGGTGTAAGACACATGCTTACATTCTCGTTCAGGAGAAATACAAGCAAGCAAACTAGCAGCAATAAAGGTTACTGGGTAAGAAATTCCAGCAAGAACACTGAGTTTATTTCCAAAGGCTTTTACTGTATGCACCAGATTGTACTGATTAGCGGATAATATAAAGATTTCAATACAGAAATAGAGATTTCTGACTACCAATGAGAATATCTCAGAAATTACAAAAGTATTTAAAGAATTCTAGTGGTAACTGGAGACCTACATGTAACTCGGACATGTGGGTCCTTCACATTGCTTTGCAAAGAAATGCCAAAGTGTTTAATGAGAGCTTGCAGCATGATTTGATGTTGAGGGCCTACAAACAGCACAAAGGAGGCACTTATAACTCACACAATGGACTAACGGTACATGGATATGTTGATTCCGAAAATGCTGCATATTGCACTGCACTAACTGCATCCAGCAAGTCACAATGTAAAAGCTGCCCACATCTTCTGCATTAACTTAAATGACCTTGCTGCATGCCAATTAGCCTTGGCAAATCATGCCTGACCCATCCTACATTAGCATGCTCGAGTTTTACTACACTGCAACACACTCATGCACACACACACATATACAGTAAACGTTGTTAAACTACTCTAGTTGCATATTACTATGCTACATGAGGTCAAAATGCAAGAAGAGCTTCACATTCAGTTTGATACAATTCTATATTCTACTATTCATTACTGCATCATAAAATGACTGAAAAAAAAGTTGGAGGTGAATAAAGGTAGTGCATAGAACCTATTCCAAAGTGAACATTCACAAGAAGATCTAACTGGACCTTGATCTCTACTGAATTTACTGTGTGTGTGTGTGTGTGTGTGTGTGTGTGTGTGTATGTGCGCGCAAAAGAGAGAGGGGGGGCATGTGTGTGCGTGTAAGTGTCCTTTGGACACTGCCTGTGTCTTAAGAGAAGTGCTGTACAGTGCAGTTGTAAAATTCTCAATTTTTTTTTCTTTTTCTTCAAAGATATCCCGCTCATCATAAACCCAACCAGCCAAAACCATATTCATGAAATGCCACAGAACACTCCTTTGCTTAAAGAGCAGACAATGATTCTACAACCTCGCAGTAAACAGACAACACAGGAAAAAGAGAACAGAAGCTCAAACTCTTCTCCAAACGCCATGTTTCAGCTCTAGGCCCTTTTTCTTGCATGCATTCTAAATTTAAGCTCGAGCTAACAGTTGAAGCAGGTCACCAGCTATTTTCTTTTCCAGTCACCTGCCAAATGGCACTCTCAGTCAAATACCATAGCTCTATTCACTCACCACTAGTCTAACATACTACCTCAACATCGATATATCTCATGAGGGTAGGAAAACGACATTACATTTAAGCGCTTGGTGAGAAGTACAATATATGATGAAAGACTGAACCTGAAGAAAAGAGCCATGTTAACACTAGCAATATATAAATAAACTTTGTATTAATTAATTATAGGCTTGTATTCTGCTAATACCTACTATATTATTGTGGGATTGACCGTCAGAACTGTTTTATGGATTAAATAAAAATCGAATGGACGTTACTGTGAGAAGTTACAGAATAATACTCTGATATATTGCACGTATTGTGAGTACTTTTATATATCATCGGTCAACTCACAGGAGCGACTGGACATTGAGTTATTATATATATATAATAATATAATTATTAATATTATATGCAAAGGTATTAGTAAACATTTTTTGTTTCCTTTAGATGTAGCATTAGATCTAAAAAAAAAAATAAACATGACGATATATCACTCATGATATCAATATTGTGATAAAATATTTTTTTGTCATATCGTAGACTCCTGTAGTCAGAGCCATAATATATAACGTCGATATGTGAACTTCAAGAACTAACAAACTCACTGGGACATAAACACACGAGCGTGGATGTCGTTTAAAGTGGACGTGGTGAGTACTGCGAGGAGAAAAGTCGAGCTGCTGAACTTTACAAAGAGAGGAGAGACAAGAACCAGACAACAATACCCGAATACATTATTATCGGCGTTCTCTCTCGGTGGCACGCAGGCTGGGTAAGTTAACACTCGAGTGTATCGGTGTGTAAAGCAGTAAGTCAGTGTGCCAGGCGAGTTACAGGATTTCAGTCGCGGTCGCGTCAGATCTCTGAGCTAACGTTACTTACCACGGCCAGGTCGAGCGGAGCTTTAAAATGAAGCATGGGGAGAAAAAAACCCGAAAAACAGATCTCGCTTAAATGTCGAAAGCGCTACTTCCAAGTGGAGCGACGGACAGCGACGAAACCCAGGTCCGAGATGAGATATCACACACAATTAAACTTAGACGCCTTTGCGGTGGGACAGCTGAGTGACGAAAAGACAGCGAGGGAAAAAAAAAAAACATCGGCAGGCAGTTGTACCGAGGGACAGCACAGTGCTCACCACAGTAGCTGTCGGAGAGGTGTGACGTAGAGTGAGACTGCTGCGCTCACTGCTGGTCGGACACACACACACTCACGCACGCACACCCTCGCGCGCGCACGCGCGCATGCACGCATGGCGCCTCGGAACACTCCGCCCCTGTACGATACGATACAACACAACCCTGCGTGGGCAATGGGCTTACACCCAGTCCTCTCAAAACACACGCTCATACACACTTTCTCTCTATTTCTTTCTTTCGATTAAAACTCTCTCTCTCTTTCCTTTCCCACTCAACATGTATTCACCTCTCCTTCCTGATCAATCCACTCCAAGATATCCAAATACTTTTTATCCACCATAATCAGCTATATTCCCATAAATACCAATTCATTCATTTATGCGTAATATTTGTATTTCTATTAATAAATATGAAATTCACAAATGCATCTCTCTCTCATTATGATCTGTCTATATTTTCGTCCTCTGCACCCAGCAGTAAAAATGCATCAGTACAGTATTCCCAGCCCTCTTTACTAATATAGACAAGCTAAGCTGCCACCACATGGCATGTATAAGCACTGCATGAGGCACGCGACAGATCCTGATTGTCTAGTTTACCATATGAACAGTCACATTGCCCTGTGTGGCATGTTTTCGAAATTAAATTAAACTATCAAAGAAGAAGCATGACATTGGAAAAGCACCCATGTTGTGAATTGCCTGAAATGAACAAGTTATTAGTCAACAGGCGAAGAAAGAGATAAAAGTGACAAAACCTATATGACTCAGATTAACTGAGAGTGCAAAACAGCACAATATTACCACATTGACAACATAAAAAGCAGCATTTTTAATTCTTCCAGTCATGGTCACAAAGATTATCCTGTTGTTGCAGTGGAATAGAAAGAAAAAGAACAAGACACTGAAAAGAATATTATTCACAAGGCAAGTGAGAAAAGAATTTATGGTCACATTAAAAAAAAGATCAAACCAGAGTGTCAGATTAAGGAGTTATGTGCACCATCATGTTCTGTGATTTTTGTGAGTTTATACACACATGGAGTAAAGCACAGTCTGCGCTGCTCTATATAAATGACTTCAAAGACGGCTGCAGATGGCTAGTGTTGTTCTGATTGACAGAAGAGAAACTGTAATGTTTTGTCTCCCATCCAGAGTGCCACTTAGAAGCCTGATTAGCCTACTTTTTAAAGTGCTGGTTACTTATACTAGGTAAAGAAATTTCTGCAATTTGAATTCTGTTTGACCTTCCATTATCAGTGTCTAAAAGATACAACGTGGAGAAAATACACATGAAACGTACAAAAATTGGTTTTCTGAATAATGGCTCAAAACCAAAGAAAATTTCAAATCACAAAGAGCATCTCTAAATCTGTGGACAGACACATTTTAAAGACCCTGGAGGTAGCTTTGTTTACTTTTTGTTTACTGGTGACTAAGTGGTTATACTAGTCTATGGAATAATCCCAGGATGGACAGACAGCCGATGCTGGATCCTTGAAAGAGACTCCTAATACTCATACTACTCAGCAGTGTGAATGACTTGTATTCTGTCTCAATTGTATGTCTGCCAAAAGAATAAATGTAAATGAGTGTGTGGATGGTGTGTAGGTGAGTGCGTGAGGGGATGAGTGGATATGCCTGCCCCTGGATGAGCTGGTGTTGTGTGGTTGATAGAAATTAACAGTGTAGACAGAGGCAACTAAACCAGTAGTACTAGGAGCTTTAGCGTAACATTCTTTCCACCCATTGAGTAAGAACTTCCTGTCTGGTTACTTTCTGCCAGGTTAACTGAGGGCAAAAGTTTGTCACTATCCGGTTATGTGGCTGTCAAGTCAAGAGCAGTAAGATAATAAGCTATGTATTCCTTAAAATAAGAGGAGTACATACTGTAACAACTGGATATTAAAGCTATTATATGACATACAGTACATTATATAATTATTCCATGAATATAAGTTCATATAACTATATATAAATATTATAATAAATAAAAGAAATATAACTAAAATGTAAATGAATACAATGATGCTTATGAAGAAAAAAGCTATTGGTTGATTCAATCTTTCATTATTTTTTATCCACTATTTCTCGAAAGAAACATACACTACTTAAATGAGAAAAAGAAAGTATACCCTCCCTCATTTCAATCAGGGCCTCAGAATAATTGTGTAATCCTCATCAACTTCTATAAACAAACAAATAAACAAAAAAAGTGTTTGAGCAAGTACATCAGCCAAGACCTCAGAAAAGCAATTTCTATTGCTCATAAATCTGGCAAGGGTTATAAGGCCTCCAAACAATCTAAATACACAACTCTGTGAGGGAGTTGGCAGAAGTGGGCATCCCAGCAAATTCAATCCAAAATCTGATTGTTTAATGCTTAGAGGTAAAAAGAAAACCCCACACCATGTAACCTAAAAGGCATCCGTAAGCACATTAAATGTTTATGCTCATGACAGCACAATTAGAAAAAGACTCAACATGCTTGGTTTCCGGCAGCACTGTGTCGTAGTGGGAAGAACTGTGGCCTGAACTGGTGGGTTTCCTCCTGGTACTGGTACTCTAGTTTCCTCCAAAAGTCCAAAGACATGCAGATTAGGCTAATTGGCATTCCCAAATTGCCCCCGTTTTGTGTGTGTGTGTTTGTGTGCATGTCCTGCAAAGAATTGGCACCCTGTCCAGGGAGTACCCTGCCTTGTGCCCAAAATCTCCTGGGATAGGCTCCAGGCCCTCCGTGACCCTGTATAGGATAAGGGGTATAAAAGATGAATAAATGAATGAATGAATGAATGTATGGTTTCCATGGAGGAGTGTCTAGGAAAAAGCCCCTTCTCTCCTAAATGAATATGGAAGCCAAACTTAGGTTTGCAAAATCTCATACTGACTGTCAAACATGGTGTGTAAGATAATGATATGGGCTTGTTTTTTAGCCACAGGACCTAGGAATCTTGCAGTCCCTGAGAGAACGATGCACTCCACTTGTACTGTACAATGTACTGCACTAGAATATTCTTGAAAGAAATGTGAGGCCATTTGTGCCAAGCTTAAGCTGAGCAAAAATTGGTTTATGCAACAGCACAGTGATCCCACGCACACCAGTACTGTAAATCAACATCACGATGGTTCAACTGGACCTTCAGAGAGCTGTACAATCAACAAACTGAAATATTTCTTTTAAAAAAACGTAGGCTAAAATTTTTTCCAAAATGATGTTTAATTAAAATTTAATTCAAGCTTTCGTTGACAAAGGTGGTTCTATATATTACTGAATTATAGAGTACACTTATTTAGTACCATCTGGTTTATGAATATTTAAATCTTTTGTAGATTTAATCCCTCTTTGCAGTTATAATAACCTTTATTCTTCTGGGAAGGCGTTACACTAGATTTTTTAAAGTGCCCCTATTATGCCATTCTAAAGGTTGCTAATATTGCTTAATGAGTCTCTTAAATCAGGTTTACATGTAT
>JAQMYJ010000039.1:13038994-13051304 GCA_030014305.1 Clarias laeviceps | reverse complement strand
ACTTCATTTATCGTGCACTGTCAGCGTCACAGATAGTGCAGATAGTTTATGTTCACATACAGCTACATGACACACTGAATGAAAGATAATATTTTAAGAATGACCACTTTAAGAATGGTTGTAGGAATATGTGTTTATTTAATCTGAACAGCATTAGTGTGATCAGACATTGATGTCGAGAAGAAAGGCCTGAGCTAGGTCATCCTAAGGATTTTCAGTGGGGTTGAGGTCACTGTTCTGTGCAAACCATTGGAGTTCTTCCACTTTAATCTTGTTCAACAATGTATTCAATGACCTCATTTTGTGCCAAGGCATTGTCAAGCTGGAACCTGTTTGAACTCATTAGTTCTATTGAAGTGAGCTAAAATCTTAATCCTTGTGTGTACTTCAAAGTTTGTGGCAGTTTGTAGCAACAGTTTGGGGGAAACCCACCTACTGTTTCGATGACAAGGTAAGATGTCCACAAACTTTTGGCCCTTTAGTGCAAATCTTTAAACATACATACCTGTATATGAGTTCAAGTTTCAGTATGTTAATTCATCTCATCCTTTATACTGCTTATCCTGTACAGGGCTGCAGGAAGCCTGTAGCCTATCCCAGGAAACTTCGGGCGCAAGTCCAGGTGCCAATCCATGCACACACCACTCTCTCTCACACTTATTCACACACTCTGGGCACTTCGGGAACACCAATTAGCTTAATCTACATGTCTATGGACTGTGGGAGGAAACCAGAATACCCGGCGGAGAATATACAAACTCCACACACACAGACCTGAGGCTGGTATCAAACCCTCGACCCTGGGGGAGCAAGGGCATAGTGCTAACCACTAAGCCACTGTAAAGTTAATTACAATTTGAAATTTCATAAAGAAAATTTATTTGAGCTTCACGATCTTTATATCATCATAATTTATCATCCTAAAATAGAGGGAAAAGACTAAATAAGGCAATCCTGTATTGCAAGTGAACTATGTGCTAATTCTACAAGGCCATAAAGATAACTGAGCTGAGTTTTAGACTGTAAGATAACGTGGTTTGCTATGTCTCAGTACCACAAGGCACATATGTCTGACAAGTTGCATTTAAGTGTATTTCTTTCAAATGCTTTCATCCTAAATATATTAAAAGACCAGAATAGCCCAAAGTCAGAATAATATTAGTCAAAGCAAGGCTTTTGCACATCATGAATTGTTTTCCTGACTGAGGAAAACATTTAAGGTGCTCAGCTCACAAAGTCTAAAATAAAGAGTTCAGGCAAAAGGAGTGCTGCAACTCTACAAACCACGCAAAGCTCCATCGCCAGCAACAAGTTATAGCTTGCAAACCAGAGACAATGATTTGCTTCTTTACCCCTTTAAACTAGAAAACTCATCGACTGTCCTCTATAAATTTCATAGACACGGTGAAATTCAATATATTCAATCATTTTCATGAGAAAAATATACTTCTCATGCAAATGAGTTCAGCTAATTGCAATATATCCTTACACTCAACCATACAGAATAAACATTCTGAATCAGTTGCATGTTCATTTAATTTATTCAGAACAGTTACACACAGTGTGACTCAAGTTTCATGCTTGTATCTGCTGCTGAGGTGGTGAAAGTGAATGAACTTTTTCCATTATGGTCAGATTAAGGCAGCATGTTCAGAAGCTGACTGGTTACAGTTATTCAGCAACCTCGGTTAAGAAAACACTGCCTGATGGTAGAAATAAAGTTCTACAATAATAGAGTCGTGTCACTTCGCTACAGCATGTAAGTATATCCTGAAATTTAGCCTGGTGCAAACACTAGAAGTGTCAACAAGAAGTCCCTGCCAAAGAATTGTTTTGAAAGTGATATGAGCTGGTGTGAAGCTGAGTTTTTCTACCCATCTCTCTGTGTCATGAGTGAGGAGGAGAGTGGTGAGCAGAGGGGTGGTTCTAAATAAAGATTTCAGGTCAAAACAGGAAATGGCTCAGTGAGCAGTCAGGGCAGGAATGAGAAATGCTGGCTTTTGGGCGGCATCCACAACATCCCCTTTGTCCATTACACAACTAGGAACTACAGCCTTCTATATCTAAATTATAGCTCCTTCTTTATCTCTCTTACACATTATCTTACACCCTACATTGCTGTTTGATCACTTACGCTGCATTAATACACTGTGTCCACAAAAACAGCCAGTGCACCGAACGCTGCACGAATAGTGTGGGCAGCATGAGTCACCGTTAAATCATGAGCAACAGTTGGAATCCCAAAATAACATAATTCAGACTTGCTAATGTCAACTACTATGTTTAGAAAAAAGAATTATTTAGATTTAAAAAAAAATCTTACTTGTGACTAGGATTTATTACATGACTGGATGTGAATGAACAATTGATTTATTTAAAGCTGAGAATACTATTATGGTGAAAAAAAAAAAAAATAAATTGGTTAATTAATAATAGAGTATCATTGAGATCACAGCAAAATCAAGCTTCCTAGAGCTTACTGTTTCACACATACATGTACGTACAGACAATGAGTTGCTTGATCACTGTGCTCTTAATTACAGGTTTCTTCACGGTGAAAAAGCCAGAGAGTCATAGTGCCAGCTAAACTCTCCCTCCCACCATGTCTCCCCCTGCATCACATCCTCTTTCTGCTACCCTCTCTCTCTCTCTGCTCCACTTCACTTCACTCCCCCTTATCATCGTGTGGAGGGTACACGGCAGCACGCTTCGGCCCCCCTCATTATCTAATTTGGCTCATTAGCCATGCAGCCAAACATCAGCAGGGGGTGCCTGAGTGCACTCTCTCATTGTAACATCATAATTAATAACGACCTATCAATAAACAGCTGTGTGTTCCAGGCAGCAGCTCAGGGAGGTGGCACAGAGAAGGTGAGGAGTTAAAGCAGGTCTGAAATGTGATTCCAATTCAGTCTTTATTTATTTATTACCTGCCACAGTGTGCATCCTACATTCCGAGCTGCCAGGCAAGCATGATGTAGGGCAAAACCCGGTCAGAACCATCTACTGGATCAAGAAGTCTACATGCCTACTCTGTTTCATCCCAATCCTAAAGAACAGCCATCTATCCCTCCCTCAATCTATAACTGCCTGGCCTCTTTCAGTTGTCTGAATCTCACTGGACTCACCTAACTATGGAACAATGGCACAGACATGAATTTGACAGTTAAATTCATGTTGATTTAAGACAATGGCACTATGATTAGAAAAAGACGTTTGGGGGGGTGGGTGCAAGTGAGGGTGGCTGGGCTCAAGGGCAGGTGCTGTTTGGTTTGGGTGCACAGTCTTACCCTGGACTAGAAACAGAGGAAAAAGGGGAGCAGGGGTGTCCAGAAGCACAATAAAAAGTGACACCACCAAATTGTGTATATATTCTATGTATATTCCTTTGTATAGTTTTATTGAATATTTTTCTTTAAAGGTTGTATAGTTTGGAGAGGGACAACCTAAACCTTTTTTTTAAATAATGTATTTAAATTATTTAAATAATGTATTTAAATTATTCATTCCTTGCTGCCAAATCAGTGCCCACAAAATAACATTAATGTATTGGCTTATTAGTTACACTATGTGTCAAATCTCAAAATGCTTCCTTTAATATTTAGTTTAATAATAGAAATAAAAGTTTAATATTCAAAGGTCTAAATCGGATTCCTATTCAACGTCAAAGGTCCGTAACGACTGGTGATAAGCAAATGACTTTTATTAAACTTTCAAGCAGCGTATATTTGTGGCGATGAAGATGTTGGGTGATTTAAATGGATTTCCAGCACTGAAAATCCCTTGCATTAACCCTAGCTACAAAAAATATTTTGTGAACAAAAAGGGGGGAAAACATCATGCTTGGGTGCTTCCCACCCTTCAAAAATTAAGAAACCAAGGAGAATTTCACCAGTTAATCCAGGAAGACAAAAGGAGTAAAGCTTATTGTTTGGTTTTTGTCACATGACCTGTAGGATTCTGAAACGTTTTATTCCGCTGCGGCGTGGATGTGCATGCATCCGCATCCGAACCAGATTCCAGACTTTGAAAAGCCCTGTTCTAGGAGTTAGTAAAAATATCCAGATAAATTATTTTTTTCTATCCAGAAATATTTAAAATGTGAAAAATTATCTAACAAAAAAACTATTTAATCCTGAAATTGTCCAGAAATAGGTTTGATAATTTATATTTGTCATATCGAAATTTTATGCTAGGACATACAGTAATAAATCGGACAATATTCACTTGTGATTTAATTTTTTTTATCTGGGGGTGGCAAGAATTTTTAAAGGATGGCAGCTGCCACTGTGTGAACTTCATGTGTCCACGCCCCTGCATAAAACCAAGGAAAAAGGCAAGTAGCACAATATTTTTTAAACCAAGTTGTAGAATATTGTATTAATCGAAATTATTAACATGTGATAAGGAATGCATAATAACTACCATGATCGACATAGAACTACCATAGTAAGACAAATATTTTTTTATATTAAAACTCATTATCTTAATATAATGGTGTCTATATACACCAATCAGCCACAACATTAACACCATGTAATATCAACACTGATTATTAATTATATACCAGTAAACTCAGACAATTTAGTACAACGCCCCAAAAAAGTCAATGCCCCAGAACATCCCCAGAACATCCAGTGGACCATAGCCTGCTACACATGGGGCCTAGCAGGCAAAGAGCCCAAGGCTGCTGAACTGTTCTCCAAATTTCCCAGATGACAAATCCGATTGAGCACTCATGGGATGTGCCGGACAAACAAATTCAATCCACAGAGGACTTACCTGGCAACTCTCAGCACCCACAGGATCCATTTCCAACATCTGGGTGCCGTACACCACAGCACACCCCCAGAGGTCTTGTGGAATCATATGCCTCGAGGGGCCAGAACTGCCCAGGTGGCACAAGGGAAACCTACACAATACTGGGCGTAATGTTTTGTGTTGTAATGTCATGGCTCATTGGTGTAGTAAATAGAGGGGAAGCCCAACACTGTGTATCAACAGACAGTTTATTTCGTTGTCATGGAGAGCATACAGAACAATATTGACATGACAGCAAATTCTAATACCCTTCTCCACGCAGACACATACTAAAACACACTGAAACACATGAACATGTGCATAGACACAAATATATACACACCCACCATTGCTGGAAGATAACCAAGATAGTAATGGTTGTGGTTTTGGAAGTGGGCTCCATATGTGACAGGCCTCCATTCATCACCCTGTTTTTCTTTTTCATTTCATGACTCCTGAATAAAGCCATTTAAAAAAATAATCTTTAGCTGCATTTATTGAAATCAAACTTTTCAAGAAGACAAACCGAAAATACAATAAAAGGGGGAAGATCTAGCATAAAGGAAGTAAACAAAAGGTTTTGGCATGGGTCAGCTTCAGTGAAATCCTGTAGGAAAAAGGAAGAGCCTATTAGGAGTCGATTCAGCAGTTACTGTATGAATGTTCTTAATTCAGAAGCAAAAATATTTAAAAGAAGGCTGTACAGTAGAACAGAAATAGTATTTACAAGTTGATGTTGCCCCAAATTTAGACTGTATACATATGAATATACTGTATATGTTTGTGTTCTGCATGTCATTCAGTCTAGGAGTGGTGGCTGATACATTAAGAACACATCTTATTATAATACTGTGTGACAGCGAATGTGGATTTTTATGTGAAACATATGAGATCATGAATTTATTATCTTTTGTTTTCCTAATTATTAAAAACACAAAAAATGAGAGAAAGTAAATGTTTCAGCGAAATATATTGCCTCCATATCTGTTACTTGCTACTGTAAATAACAGTGACATCAAGGAATACAAAAAAAATTACTTGAGAAATCACAGAAAATTCATTACAGTGCAAATAATCATAACATTATTATGGTGTGCATGTGTTAGTTAAGGTGTACTGTGCAGACAACTACAATAAACAGTATTATATTAGCATTGATGACCCTCTGTCTGTAGCGGTATTTGAGCACTATCTATCCATACATGTGTACAAACGTAAACCACTGTATGCAAAACTTTGTTAGACAAAACAGGCCTGTTAAGTGTGATACATTCCAAAAGGCGTATTCATTAAAAAAAAAAAAAAAAACATTAAAACAGTACCAAGCCTACACTTGGAAAGCTCAGCAACTAGTTGCGCAGTTTTTGCTGATGGCAAATGCTCCTTTATCGAGACATGCTTTTCTCTTAAGCTGACTAATTCAATAAACATTCCATAGCTTGGATATTGCCCTGTCTTCAGTACTGGAGATAGTTTTTTTTTTTTTTTTCAAAATAGACTGGGGAATAACTCATTTTTTACTACAAAGTATCCCAAAAGTCCCAATACATAATTAAACTTAATATTGTTTTGTAAATGTAACTTCATTTACAATACACCATCTATAACATTGCCATTTCTTTGGAAGAGTCACCTCTCCAACTCATGATGAACTCGAGTTAACACATGTGGTGTTGTGCATATAATTGCACTTTGAATGTGTTCCTTTAAATGTTCTTTGTGCTGAATCTCTTCCTGGAACGCCATGGCCTTCATGTGTCCCTACAGGTAAAGGTCCAGTGGGCTTTAGATCTGAAGCTCTAATATCCATCTATCAATCTATAAATCAATCTATCTATCTATCTGTCACATATATATATATTGAGAGAGAGAGAGAGATACTAAGTATAAAAAAAATTGCAAGACATTTTTCTTAAAAAAAAGTGTTCATTTCCCGCTATTTATGGATGCTTTTGGGACACCCTGTAGTGATTTGAAAGTAAGCAGTTGACAACAGACAGTCACACAAATAATAAGTTTATGCATATTAGTAATTTCTAATATGCAGTGTCTAACTTAGACAGGAGCTGCTAGAGATAGTATGATTCTTTTGCTAGTCTGCTCTTAGCCATCCAAATCCAGACTATCACATATGACAGATGGTGAAAGGAAAAACAGCAGGATATACATAAAGCAAGATCAAATAACATGTTGAAAAATAACTCAAGTAAAAAGCAATTATTTTGGTATTTGGTGCTTCTGCAAACCATCAACCCCTTGCTAAAATGTCTTCCAAACTGTGGCCTCTTCAAGAATGTCTCTTTCTCTTCTTTTGATATTCTACATTTTTTACTTTTAATTTTAATGTTTCAGTATTTTCTGCTTCCCAGTTTAATTTTAACTGTTGGCTTCTTAATGGATGTGTCTTTAGCATTAAAATATTCCTGAATATCAATTAAAAGTATTAAAATCCTGCAGCAATATGTTAGTTAGGTGTAGTTTTAAACATATCCTTTAGAGAGGATAGCTCAAGTTCATATGATTCTTAACTTAAACAAATACTGTATGCAATAATTAAAAATAGATCAAATAAATATGATTCTTAAAAATGCCTCAGCTAGCTATGTAGGTATCTTGAGAAAAAGACCAATGCAAATTGCGAGGACAAATCAGAGAACAAATAAATAAATAATATAAAAAATCTGCTAAAATAAACTATCTGTCACTCTGAAAAGTCAGCTGTTTCAGTCTGGACTCAGTGTCCAGAAGATGGAATAAATGTGTTGATGTTTCACCATACAGCAAATAGGTTGCATAATTTTCCACCATAAAGGGCTTATTTAAGGTTTTATGTAGAAGCTTACAACATAGGTTTTCAAAAAAAATAAAGTTCTAAAAAAGTTCTTTTTTGAAGCAGACAAAAAGTACAATGCTACGATGTAAAATTTGCAATATTGCCAAGATGCAACGATTGTTTTGTAATTCTAACCAACAGGTGATTACATACCGCTGTCAAATAAAGGATCAGCATCGGCTATAACAAGCTGCACAACCATATGCCCTTATACCAGTAGATAGACACAACTTGAGATTAAACTGACTTTGAATAATTATTTTAAACTAAAATTGTAATAACAGTGTTATAAAGAGAGTAACAGCATGTCATATATTTTAGATGAGAAAGGTGGAAAGTTTCTCTAGGTTCTTGCACAAAAAGCATACCCCTTTTTGTGTATGAGTGCCTGAATGTGTGTGATTGAGCTCTGTGATGGATTTATGTCCCATCCCAGGGTGTATTCCTGCCTGGTACCTACTGCTCCTCTCCTAAAATCTAATGCCTGTCCAGCATCTCAAACACAAACACTGAATCTCAATACTGAAGTTGTACTGTACGTCCCTTTAAAAAACAAAGTCTCCTAGTCCTATTGTGTTGTACATTTGCTGGATACTGATCAGAGATCCATATGGCATGAGGGTACATGCAGTATGATGCTTCCATAACCAGCAGCTATTACAAGATGTAGCTTAAACCAGCAGAATGCTACAATTTCACAGGATAGAAACTCCACCCTACACTGTACAATGGACACACAGGTAATAAATCATAAGTAAACAATCTTGCCATCTTCATCTGGTGTATACTGTTACACAGGCAGAGCAAGGAATGATAGGATGAGCAAGCTGCACATCAACATACTTAGATATCATGGAAGGACTAACAGCAGATAATTTTCCTCATTAGTTATTATTTCAGTTAGTTGCACTATCGACAAACATTTTATTTTACAGTGCAAATAAGACATCTCTGTTTTTTGTATTTTAATGCATGCTTATTCCACACATGAATTATTAACATTACCATTTTCTTTCAGAAGAATTAAAAGTACAGGCTGTTCAAAATATCAGCAAAGCTTCAGAATGCACCCAATAATTGAAACTAAATGTAGATACGGCATGCATGTCACTACTATATATACAGTGTATTGACTTTATTACAATTATCCTGACATCCGTAGAAACACTCATTCACACACTCATCGCATATACCGCTTAATATTGTATACAGTTGGTGCCAATCCCAGGAGACTTGGACAGGGTGGCAATCCATCGCAGGGCACACACATATATCCAAACAGTTTTACTCTCATTCACACACTATGGTCAATTTTGTGAATGGCAAATCTGTGTCTTGAGGGAGGAAACCGGAATACCCGGAGGAAAGCTACAAAGTGCAAGGAGAACATGCAAACACCATGCAGACAGGGGCGGGAATCGAACCTGACCGGGAATCAAACCCGGACAGTGCTAACCACTAAGCCACCGTGCCATAGAACCAATCATTTGGATTTAGAAACAATCATTTGAATTTAGCTATTTAACCAAAACAACAACAACCACAAAAGCAACACAAGCTTCTCTGTACCCCTGAATTATACATGGGCATAGGGTTAAGGACCTTGGGCAGAGTCCTTAACCCTATGCCCATATATAATCCCCAGCCTCTGAGAAGCAATGTATCCTCAGCACCAGTCCCAAGCCTGGAGAAATGTGTGGGTTGCAGCAGGAAGGGCATAAGGATATTAAAAAGTGTCAAACCTATGCAAATAATTAGCAGATTGAATGATCCAACTTCGCAATCCCAAGTAGGGAAAAAGCCTAAGGGAAAAAAATAATTCAAGGAACATTACCCACAAACTCATTACCCATTCTGCCACAAAACCTGTGTACTATGCTGTTTAACCAAAGAAAAAATGCAGTAAATAACTATAAATGATATAAACTCTAAAGTACTGTAATATCTAATATAGTATTAAATACAAATAAATTTTTCATTTGGCTAATGCTTTTTTATAAGTACTGGGCACATACAATTGATGCAACTGAGCAGAATTTTAATAGTCATAAGTAAACGGTGCTGGGATTTGAACACATGATTATTATCAGATATGTAATTTAAAGTCTTAACCATTAATCCACTACAATTAGCTCAGCAGTCAATGCAGTCTTTTAGTCCTAGTTCATTGAGAGATGAAGGTGGTTGAATCTATGCAAGTTAGTTAAGCCAGTTGTGGTGACTCAGTGGCTAAGGCCTTGTGTTACATGTCAGTTGGTTATACTTTCAAATCCCAGCACTGCCATGTTGCCATAGATAGGTCCTTGGGCGTGTCCTGCATCAACTGTAAGTAGCTTTAAATTAAAAGCCTCAGCCAAATGAGCCAATGTCCTGGACTATGTTTTATTTTATAGAATATAACTTATTACAGTATTTTCTGGAAATATGCTTTACAGTTGTTTACCCTCATGTCAGATTTTCTTTTCTGTGTATTACAATAATAGTTTGAGAGTAATATAAGAAAATACTGACAAATGAGTCAACCAGCTACTGTAGTTAAAGATAGATTAATAATATTAAACTATCTGAGAAGCAAGAAAGCCTTTTAAAAGCTCCCATTCAGGTTCAATTTAATTTCAATTACATTTTATTTAGATAGCACTTTTAACAATAGTCATTGTCACAAAGCAGCTTTACAGAATTTTAAAAAAGTACAGAAATGCATTTGAAAAGTGTGAGGACATATGCATAATTTATAACTACCAGGTTGTCCCTGTTCCCCACATTCATATATAGATCACAGATTGATCCTAGAAGGTTTGTAATGAAGAAAACACTTGTAGAGATGCCAGATCTAAGCCATTTTGAATAATTTATTGGGCATTTAAAACATTGTAAATATACATTATTTCACACTCTTTGAAATGGATAAAATTATATGTGTTTGTTGCGTATACACAACTGATGCTGTGGATAGAGATTACCCTGGAAGTGTTATATAGTAATTTAGTTACACATTCCTGAACCCAGGCCAGGGTACAACAGTTTTTTTGCTAAACAGCTCATCAGGGACTATCTGACCATTTTGATTCATACACATTCACATTCCATACAAACTTAATTAATTCTTTTGATTGTGTAAAGCTGCTTTGCAACAATGACAACTGTTAAAAGCGCTATACAAATAAAATTGAATTGAATAAAAAAAAAAACCATTTGTTACCATCTACACCTAACATTATAGCATGACATCAATTGACTATTATACTGTACTTCCCTAATTACACCTGTTCTGTCTTTTAAAGCCACAGAGACAGATTTTGCCTCACCTGTTCTGAAACTCCGTATCATATTCAGTAACACACAGTTCACATAGACACAACATCCCGACCCATTAAACACACACACACACACACACACACACACACATATATATGAAAATCTGTTTTCTACTTCCTAATGCATCTCCCTGCTAGACACACAACATTTATTTGAAAAAAAATTCCTTTTGATCTCTGTCTACTGGCCAGCCACTGTTTCCCTCTCTTTCTGTCTCGTTTTCCTCCTTCCCAGTATGCCATTAGAAAGCCTTCCACCCACTCTCTCTCTCTCTCTCTCTCTCGTGCTCTCTCTCTCTCTCTCTCGAAGTGTCGATCTGTGTGTTGCCTTCAGGGCTTCTCCGGCAAAGGGAAAGAAAAGGCTTCAGCCCTCACAGCTGTTCCCAATGCTTTAGTCCCTATTGCTCAGCAACCGAGAACAAAACAAAAGCACATCCCCTCCTTTGTACCCTCCCTCCTGCACTCTATGAACCATTCCCCCTGCCCCAGCACCCACATACACGCCCCAACCATGTCCCCTAACCCTTTAAACCCCCTCCCACCCCCACCACCCTTGTACTCAAACGGCAAATCCTTTGTCCACATTCACTTGGCAAAATTGCCAAGGATATTGTGCAGTAACGGTGATTTGAGGTCTCAACTGCTGCTTGCTACTATAAATAAACTGCAACAACAAAACACATAATCAAGTAGCAAACTATCTGTCTGAACTGACTTTCATAGATGTCCTTTTTTCCCCGCGACACTAAGGAAGACAGAGCGGGTTCAGTTTGTTCGGCTTGCACCAGACTGACCACGCGGAATACATATGCATCTGAAAGAAGAGAACTTTTCTCTGGCTATGCTGAAATTATAGATACAGCGATATTATTTGTGAAAAAAAAATACAAAAAGCTTTTGCATAATAATCATACATTTTATGTGCAGCCCATTGCATAACTGGGTTGAAATAAACCAATAACGTTTGGTGTGCTCAGTCAGGCAAAAATACAGCTAATGATAGCAGACACAGCGCCTGTAAGGCTGACAGAGGAAGGGAGGGAGAGAGAGAGAGAGAGAGAGAGAGAGAGAGAGAGAGAGAATCAGTCAATATATGTCAGAGAGAAATAGAAAGGAGTGAATAAGACAGGGAGAGACACAATAAAAGAAAAAAGGAACAGAGACTCAGAGAGGGAGAGAGAGAGAGAGAGAGAAAGAGAGAGAGAGAAAGAGAGAGTCAATATGTGGTTCGGAGACTGAGATAGACGGGTTTGAGCCAGACAGGGAGAGAAACAGAATGAGAGAAAGAGAAGGAAGGAGACTCGGAAAGAGAGGGAACAAGAGAAAAAGAGAGGGAGAGAGAGAATCTGAGTGAATATAT
>JAQMYJ010000039.1:13026111-13038984 GCA_030014305.1 Clarias laeviceps | reverse complement strand
CCCCCCCCCCCCCGCAGCGGGCCATCAGTGAGCTCTGTTCTCACAGCATCTGTGGCTGTGACTCCCAGCAGCTCTCTTTTCTGTCGTATGCACTTTGATTTCTAGCTGGTTAACAGAATGAGAAAGAAAGACAATATCTCTGCCGCACAACTGATCTGTGCTCATATACATTACAGCTGACAGACAATAGGGAAGCATGAAGCCTTTCAGCTGATCCACTATGTCTCGCCTCTGCCAACCACAATCTTGGCAGTATCGTTGAGCACTGGTGGCGAGCTGGAGGCGTGGAGCTCATCTGGCACATGGTGCCTCCTGCTCACTCTTATTTTCATCCAGCCATTCTGTCACTCACTCATTATAGTGTTGGGCAGGTTGGATTAGAAATCAAGCATCTGTTTGGCAAATCAGAGGTGTGTGAACACCACACCTCTTACAGAGACAGCTGGAGTGCTTTATGTTATGTTATGTTACATTGGGCCATAGAGGGAGCCATTGTTGAGCCAAATTGATGTGCCTATTCATATTAGAGTGTTAACGGGACATATTTGAACTCATATTTGAAAAAAGATACCAAATTGCTGGTGGTCTTTGAAAGATCAGGTCAGGAATAATAAAAATACATAAAGAAATAGTAAAATAACCACACTCTTCAACTGTCAAGACAAAGAGACTTCTTTGGGTTTTTTCTTTTTTTTTTGGAAAAACACTGTGATTAGCTAGGCTCACGCAGGCAGGAGTCTAGGAGTCTAGGAGTGCGGTGTGATAATGGGGAGTTTTATAATAAGGGTGGAGCGGACTCAACTCCACTCGATCCACATAATGAGGGGCTTGGAGAGGAAGGCCAGCCATGAGAGAATGTGCCCTTTATTCCTGCTGCTTGTCGCCTGACTGCAGCCTCTGTTCACCAGGCCTGGCACACATTTATGATGCAAGGCACCAAACCAGCACTAGCAATGTGTCTCTTACTACAATGCTGGGCTCAGCTGCTAAAAACCAGGGAATGTTGGGAAACGGAGATTCACCTGCCAATCTGCCGCTAAGTGTCATTACGGTGTAGGCACAGTCATCAATGACAAACACCAGAGGAAACTGATAACAGAACTTTCTTCATTTAGCTACAGTATATTCACTTAAGTTCTTTTTTTTACTACCCACCAATTCGTTTCATTTATTTATATTTTTATGTATAGTTTAGTATAGTAGTTTAAGTATAGTTCTTTTGCGTCTTTATGGGAGCTGATTATATCTCCAAGTACTCAATTCCTAAGTTGATTTCACTAATTTTAATAATAAGCCTGACATACTAAGCAGACGTCAAAGATCTAATGCCAACTTGAGTCGATTGATGATTACCTTTCAATCCTTTGGTGAAATGCTATACTCAAGCACAATGCCTGATATCTGTTATTCACCTCCACATACAGAATTCACTCACTCTTGGTCATCGTCTATACCGCTTTATCCTCCAAACAGGGTCACAGGTTGCTTGGAGCCTATCCCAGAAGAGTTAGGGCACGAGGCAGGGTACACCCTGGACACTTAGCCAATCCATCGCAGAACACATACACACACACACACACACACACACACACTCATTCACACACTTCGAGCAACTTTGAAACATCAATTAGCCTGATCTGCATGTCTTTAGACTGTGGAAGGAAACTGGAGTACCCGGAGGAAACCCACCAAGCACGGGGAGAACATGCAAACTCCATGCACACAGACCTGAAGACTTGAATCAAACCCAGACTCTGGAGGTGCAAGGCGACAGTGCTAACCACTAAACCCCCACACTATACAAAATTCATATTTCTTTCTAAAGGGTAAAAGTACAAAATCTCATACAAAATAGTTTATTAAAATAGTACACCACTTACAAGTATGATACATAGTGCACACTGTTTTAACATGCTATTTGGTGTTGTATTGTGCAATGTGGCATGTAAACATTCATTCATTCAATTATTCATTCATTTATTCATTCATATCTTGATTTCTTTTACATTTCATCTTTTTAAAAGGCCTGCTTGAACCTATAGCCTTCTGGAAACTATTTCTAGTGGTAGATTTTGAGAAATAATCAGCAAATAGGCCGAAGTTGCCCATATCCTGTGACATATTGAGATTTGCCATTTGCTCGTTCTGTTCACTTTTCATTTCCTGCACTAACTTGTTAAATTGAACAGCTAATCAGAGAACCCACTCGCCTGTCACTTCAACATGCTCAATGAGCACTGACAAAAGTCAGATATACCACCAGGACTGTGGGTGACCATGAGCCACTAATGCTTTCAGTGTTCAACAGTTGGCTGTGAGTAAGAGAGAGGGAAAGATGGAAACAGACACAGAGACAGAGAAACAGAGAGCCCTGTGACCTAGGCCAGAGTGTGGCTTGTGAGGCCAGGCTGCTGATCCTGCTTACCTGAGACACACACCCACCACTTCGGCTTATCCATTATTCAGCACAAACAATTCACAGAACAATAACACAGGACCATCTCGACTGTCTGATGATCATGCAAAGGAAAAAGCAGCCTTAGCGATTATACCTACGCTGATGATAATATTTTGCCCAATAACAAATCGCAGCCCTGTTACAAAGTAGCATTTTCAATCTGTCTATTGTTTACCGATGTGCATTTTTACTTACAATCTGTAGGGTTAATAGAAATTAATCATATTAAAATCAAACTGTGGCAAAGCTACTTCCTGCACTAGTCATGTAATATCAAGTGCACATTAACAGCAGAAAGTGTCTGGGTGCTTAGTCATCAGAATTCCCCTGCTGTCTAGTTTTACATATTGGAACACAATAAAGCAAGACTGAGGCATAAAGGAAACAGAGAGCCACGCAGGCATAAAGAGCAAAATCCTGCTACCCGGTACACAAATTAACTTATGTTAATGTTCTACACTGAAAACACAAGAAGTGGCTGAAAGGGTATATATAAAAGGGTATTATTATTATTATTATTATTACATGCTAATACAGACTATAGTTATTATTCCTTTATAAAAACATTAGATTTAAGTTATTGTCTCATTTAACGTGAAATGTTGGAAATAGAATAAACTAGATATGTTTATATCAGGTTTCAGCTGGCGCTTAGTCAATATCGTATCAACACCGTGTCAGGAAGGGCATCCGGCGTAAAAACCTGTGCCAAGTTGTTGCGCGGATTGATGGTCCGCTGTGGTGACCCCTCAACGAGAGCAGCCGAAAGACTAACAACAACAAAAACTATGATGAAGTATTTAATAACACATGTGGAATTACATTTATCATCATTATTTTATTAACTTTGACCAATTCTACCATTACTTAAGACCATGTACTTCTGTTGGTCTTATCCGCACTTTATGTTCAAGGCTACTGTATCCCCGTCACTTATGCGCAGGTGTGAACATGTTACATCAGTTCATTTGTAACTGTGGTACGGGCACAAGTATATACCCCACTTTGATTTGCACGAAAGAAGAGCTGCACGCAGTGATTTATTTATTGTGGTCTGAGGGTGTACCTGGTGCTGAAACAACTCAAAGAAGAGCTTAAACAGGAGCGTTTTGATATCTCCAAACAAAATTTGGACCGACACTCTAAAGAAGGTGAAAGTTTCTTAAACAGGGCCCCCAAGTGGTGCAGTGGTAAAGTCCTCGCCATATCATCCGGAGATTGTTGGTTCGATCCCCGGATGATGCTATAGCCTCTCGCACCAAAGGGTCTAGACAGAGCTGATTGGCCGAGCTCTCTCAGCGAGGTGGGATAGGAGGCACTTAGTGCTCCCACATTAATATCAGGGACATCTGTGAGCTCATGCAGGTGGAAGGAGCGGATAGTGCTGTCCTCCAAGTGTGTTATGCCGCCCCCAACAGTGCGTGAGTGAGCAAACACGGAGGAAACACGTGATGTTCTTCGGCCCTCCCGACTAAATGGTTGTAGTAGCCTTAATCTGGGAGCCTCTAGTGATGGGGAGGAATTGGAGATGTCTAAATTAGGGAGAAAAATGGGGGAAAAAAAATTATTCTTAAAGAAACTTAAACTCATGCATTCAGTACGAGCCTGAACGTAAGTGGCAGAGTATGGAATGGAAACATCCTCAAACACTGACCAAGGAAAAGTTCAAAAGTGCTCATTACAGTGAAATGCTCTTTAAACATCGGATTAAATGCAGAGGACTGCGATCTATGAGTGTTGTGATCTTGCATGTCCTCACACTTGACCACACTGTCTACACTCAGCAAAACTTTGATTTGAGGTGTTAAAACATCCTCCCTATAGTCCTGATTTCGCTCCATCTGACTTTCACCTGTTTGGTCCTCTGAAAGCAGCCCTATGAGGACAAAGATGCACTTCTGATGAAGAAGTAAGGACAGTGGTGCATTCGTGGCTTGAAGCTCAGCCTAAAACATTTTTAATGAGAGAATATGAAAGCTTGTTGACAGATGGACAAAGTGTATTGAAAGGCAAGGAGATAATATAAAAAAAATATTTTTGTCTTTTTAAAAAGGTAATTTACATAAATTCAACAGCCAGAGTGAGGATGATTTTTGACTTACCGTAGTACATAGCTTTACTATCAATTTCACAATTACTGAAAAATTTATTGTATTTCCTGAACAATATGCTTAAATAGAAATAACTGAGAAGTGTACTGTCAAGTCTAAAAGTTAGTGCCCCCTCATTTAATTTTATTTTGTTGTTGTTTTTGTGTGTGTGTGTGTAAGGTAAAAAATCATCTGATCATAGCGGATCTCAGTATTAATCACATACAACCTGAGACAAACAACAACATATATTTTTCACTGTGCCATTATTTATTTAACAGAAATCAAGCCTAGAATTAAAAACATGTGGGCAATACTAAGTGACCCTGTACTGCTTCCACAGGTTTTAAGAGGGTAAGTTGCAGTCAGATGCTGCTAATCATCAGCCCTTGATTAATTGATCATCAGTAGGTACGCAGACCTCTTTAAAAGCAGATGTTTTAGCAGTTTGCTGATCTGGAACATTCAGGTGTGAGTTAACACAATGCCAAGAGGAAAAGACATAAGCAAAGGTCTTAGAAAAGGAATTGTTGCTACAGTTCAATCTGGAAAAAGTTATAAAACCATTTCCAAACAATTTGGAGTTCAATGTTCTACAGTGAGAAAGATTATTCACAAGTGAAAAGCATTCAAGACAGTTGCCACGAGTGGACTTTCCCCCACATTCTCCCCAAGATCAGACCATGCAATGTTCAGTGAAAAACAAAAAAAACAAATACTTCATCTCAGACCCTACAGGCCTCACTGAGCATGTCAAATGTAAAAAAGTCCATGGCAGAACAATAAGAAGAAGACATTTACGATCTGCTTGGAAGGATTGCCTAAAGAAACCTCTTCTGTCTAAAAAGAACATGGAGACTGAGGTTCGCAAAACTGCATATGTGCATCTGAAGAATCCACAAGGCTTCTATAACAATGTCCAATGGACAGATGATACCAAAGTGGAGTTGTTTGGCCTTAATGCACAGTGCCATGTTTGGAGAAAACCAAACAGCATTTCAGCAGAAACACCTCATACCAACTGTCAAGAACGGTGATGGAGGGGTGACGGTTTGGGCTTGTTTTGCAGCCACAGGACCTGGGAACCATGTGGTCACTGAGTCTACCATGAACTCCTGCATACACCAGAGTATTTCAGAGGCAAATGTGAGGCCATCTGTCTGGCAGCTAAAACTTTGTTGAAATGCAGTTATGCAACAGGACAATAATCCGAAGCACACCAGTAAATCTACATCAGAATGTCTGAAAAATGAAAGAATCAAGGTTTTGAAATTGCCTAGTCAAAGTCGAGACCTCAACCCAATTGAAATGCTGTGGTGGGACCTTAAGAGAGCTGTGCATAAGCAATGTTGTGAAGAATGAAATGAGAGACTGATAAAGTCATACAGGAAATTATTACTTCAAGTTATTGCTGCTAAGGGTGGATCTACAAACTATTGAATTATATGGTATTTAGTATTGCATACAAGATTTTTTTCCTTTTTAAAAAAAGAAATTACATAATAAATTATATTTGTTGTTTCTCTGAGGTTGTAGTCGCCTAATATTAATAATATTATTAACTGCTACAGTCAGATCATTTTTACTATGTTTTTACACCAAAAATTTGAACGAGAGGGGCAGTAACCTTTACACATGACTGTATAATGCCCTCCCCTACAGTGAGCACTATAACTATTTATCAACTAAGAAGAACATGAAATCAGATCAGTTTCACGATTCATAAATGTATTTCATGACCCACCTATAAATGTCATCTGTTTCACAAACGTACTTTCTGATTACATTTATTTACAGACAGACAAATCTACCTTTACAAACGGCTCATCATTCATGAACATCGCTGCCTTTGTGTGTGGATTTTTGGAGACATGGTGCACCAGATGTAATGCAATTATGCCCTCGAATTTATGTTCATCTGGTTGGCTGAAATTGTAGGAGACATTTGATAGGCTGCAGGAAATGCCCTTTAAAAAAAAAATGCATTTGTGAATCTAACCACATCAGAGAATACACACACAAATGGAGGGATGTTCATAAATGCTAAGCAGTTTATAAATGCAAATTCGTCAGTAGGTAAATAAATGTATTGACTAAATAACTTTGTAAATCTCATTACATTTATTTGTGGGTCACATAAAACATTGGTGAATGATGTTACATTTCTATGTGGATTAATAAATACATGTGCGACATTTATTTCTGAATTATGAGACTTCCTAAGTGATCACTTAGTCTCTTGATTAAATATAAACAGATACTTAGATAAACAGATGTTTATTATTATACATTTAGTGTATAAGTGTCTACCATACTAATCAATGTTTAAGTTGTCACCAGAGAAATTATACCCCCCCCCAATGAATCAATAAATAAATAAATAGCCCAAAGCAGTCATTCAGGTTGTCAGCTGACTTCATTTTATTGCCACATGACGTTGCTGAGTCTAGACCTGACCAACTGAAACAACCCCAGATCATAACACTGCCTCCAGAGACTTGTACAGTGGCCACTGTGCATGGTGGATGCATCGCTTCATGCGCTTCCCTGCTTTCCCTGACACACCCATCGCTCTGGAATAGGGGCAATCTGGACTCATAAGACCACATGTCCTTCTTCTATTGCTCCAAAGTCCAATCTTTATGTTCCTAGAAAACTGAAACCTTTTTCTGATTAGCCTCACTAACTAGTGGTTTTCTTATGGTTATATAGTTGTTTTTGTCAACTATAAGTTCTTGTTGCATTGTGCGTTTGGAAATGTTCGCAATTTCAACCTAGAAGTGATTTTTACCGCCAATGTTTTTACAATGCAACTTCACCAAGCATTTCAAGTGATCGCCATTCATGATTTTTCTGTTGTTTCTTTCACAACGTTGACAAATTGGTAGTTTATCACTGTCTTTCAAGGATATAAGAGAGTTCTTAAAAGATTCCATTTGTTTAAAATATCTCCTTAGCTGTTTTCTTTGCTTAATGCAGGCAACTAATTTGACCATTCAGAAAGGACAACTTTTTGACCAGACGATGTATAATGTATTAGAATGAAACCTGTAATTTGCCTTACAGCCAGCACTATTATCGGAACAGCTGTTATAGATAATTAATCAACCTTCTGCCGTATAAGAATTGACCAGTGGTACAATTAGTCATTATAATATCTAAGTAACCAAACAAGCACAATAATTTGAGCACACACTCAGCAGAAAGGTTTTTTTTTTCTTCTTAAATGGTTTAAGAAGTGACTAATATGCATTCACAATGACAATGTTGAGAAGATCTTCAAATATGCATGCCGGAGTGATGAGTAATGAATGCCATATAGAACAACGTTCAACTAAAACATGCGTCTATTCTAGTGGAACACTGAACGGGTTACAAATTGTTACTAATGGTAAGTAAAGAGTGTGAGCTTAGCATGCTTTGTTATGCCTCTGAGCATTGCTTGTCTTAAGACTATTGTAGCTCGCCCCATCATCCTCCTCTGTTAAAGGTGGGCTGATGAAATATTAATGCCGCAGAAGGAAGGCCTCGTGCTCTCTAGCTCTTTGTGTGTGTTTGTGTGTGTGTGTGTGTGTGTGTGTGTGTAGCTGCTGCTCAAGAGAAATTCGATATATGCACCTCTGGAATTTCCACCACTGCTGCTTTTAGAGTGGCACTTTTCTTAAAAAGACTGAAACATTATTGCATACTGTTATAAACCATCCCTTCCGTGTCATAGGAGTATGACAATGATACACAGTCTTAATACCTTTAATATGTATATTTTACAGAGAAATGTAAGAAATATGTATATCCGACAAGAATCTAAGGCTAATATGTGCACAGACTTAACCTAACTGGACAGCTAATTGGCAGATTAGAAAAAAACACCTGGTCTTTTTCCAGTTTTCATCTATAACGTTTGGGTGAGCCTGTGCCCATGACAGCCTCAGATTCCCGTTGTTGGTTCATTATGTCTGTAAAAAATAATTACTACATACGCATCCTGGCAGTTCAAATCAATCTGACTATATTCCTCCTACCTTTCTTATTGGCAGGACAGACAGCTGATCTGTCCTCAGTACTGCGTACTGCACCGACCCATTTTTACCCATGCTATAACCCACGGTTAGTGTAATGCACGGTTATAAGAGCACCTGGGACAAAACTGATACATATAGTTAAACACCCCAGTGCTGTTACCATCTATTATCGCCACTCGTGGAATAATTCTCATCCAGTCAGATTGCTCTGTCAGAACTAGGTGTGGTATAATATATAATACATAATAACAAGAATAACCTTGGATGTGCACTATTATCATTATTTGCACTTCTTCACAGACTCATTCTATATACAGTACCACTTATACTGTACAGGGTCGCGAGAGACCTGGAGTCCTGGTACCAGGAAGAGTACACCCTGGATGGGGTGCAAATTCATCACAGGGCACAAGCACGCACACACACACACACACACACACATACACACACAGTCACTCACAGACTACAGGAAACTCCACACACATAGACCCGAAGGTGGGACTAAAAACTTCCACCCTGGAGGTGCGAAGCCACAGTGCTAACCACTAACCCACTGTGCTGCCTATTTACACTACCAATAGGAGTATGTGTATTTATTTCATGTATTCTGCAAAGCAGCCCATATTTATGTTGTTCTGCTGCTGTGTTAAAGTTTTTTTTTCTTCTTTTTTTGAACATTTCATATTCACATGACAATAGAATTTGAACTGTAAAATACAGCATTTTTTTTTACAGTCTTCAACACAGAGAATACATTTCCTGTGAGTCATAACCGAAAGCAGGTCACTCTTCCAGCTCCTGGGATGAATTGCCCGAAAGACAAGCAAAAACATTAGCCTTTTAAAGCTTTGGCTAATTATTTAGTTATTCAGCTTAAAGTTTCTTATTCAGAACAATTATGGATAACTCGATAAAAACTGTGAAAATCAATGAGGTTTGTAGTTCAAGAATAAGAAATATAAATCTGGAGTACCAGGCTCTGGGCATTGAACAAAGTTACACAGGACACCATAATACATACACAGTACAGTATATTTGGAACCAATCACTAATATGTATAAAATTAATAAATTACACCCAGTTGAATCAGCTACATTCAGGCCAAAGAGCTAATGTTACACAGCCTATGAGTAGCACTAAGCTAATGAAGTGACTACAATCAGGCTGAGCACTAAACTCAGTCATCCCGAGCAGCACTCTAATCTGGATTATCAGCAAACTTAGATGTGCTCCTCTAATCCTGCAAGGACAAAACCAAGACCACAACAATTTGCAACAGCAAGTGCATATGGAAGTGCAATGGAATAAAGTTCAGTTCATAAATTTCAGTTTATATCTCAATGGCATCACCATAGCCAACCATAAACCAATCCATGAGCAGGTTAATTATAACAATAATTATTACAACATTATTAGGCAATCATAAGCGAATAATGAGCGTATATGTGGACAGAAAAAACAAATACTTATCTGAATTAGTTGAATTCAGAAAGTGCATTATGGGTAATTTCTGTTTGCTTAATGCTAAAAAGCCTTTGGAACAGTTATCATGAAATGGAGTTGCCTTACATTTTACCACACTGTAAATGGTATATGACTTTAAGAAGGTTTCACTTCCTTAATATTAAAAATAAAAAAATATGCTATTGATAAACAACGCAGTGTGAAATGCAGTCTGTGTTGCCACCCTTCCTGTTGCTTAAAAATGTCAGCTTCACATTTTTCCTTGCTCTGACAATCCTGATAAAAAATTATGGGATAGAATTAATTATGCATATTGTAAGATATATTTATCCGTTATTATTATAACTGATATTAAAACACCTACATTTTAGCACTGGTCAATTGGTGAATGATTATCCAGGGTGTAGAAGTACAGCTGAGAGACAATGCATAATCTTTGTAAAGATTTTTTTTTTACTGATCTCTGTGTTTTGTGTGTGTGTGTGTGTGTGTGTGTGTGTGTGCGTGTGTGTGTGTGTGTGTGAGAGAGAGAGAGAGAGAGAGATTTCCATTTTCACATATTTTTGAAATTCTTAAAAAAAGAAAAGAAAAGAAAAGAAAAGAAAAACTGGTCCAGTCTGTTTTCTCAAAACTTACTTATAGTGGAAGCCTAAAAGGCTGTCAATAAATATCTAGCCACATAACTGCTATATATAATGCTTGGTCCTAGGACAAAACCTTTGTCCAATGTATTTTTAATTAAATGCATCTTCATGCCAACAAATGTTTTAGCATTTGTCCAACGTCACTTACATTTGAGACAGGATACAAAAACATCATTGAAAGATAAGTACACAAGCACCCATTGCCAACTTTAGAGGCTAGGATTTACTATTAAGGTGATATATGCCACATATTATAGTTCTTCCTTTGCACAAAACATGTGATTCCATGGATGAGTTCTGGTTGAAAAGTTGTGCTATTTAAACTTTAAAACTAGTGAATAAAAAATGGCTATGTTACAATGGTATTCAGCTTCTGCAGCCATAGCCTGGGTCATCTGAAGCCTTTAACCCAATAGAAAACTGTTGGGCAATGGAGAAGAAATGGTTTCCGTCAAGAGACCATCGTCTGTACATAAATCTTCAGAAAGCAATCAAGCAGACATGGATTGAGCAAGTGACACCAGAAAACTGCAGATGTATTTTTGAATATATGCCCAGTCGGATCCAGCAGGTTTTAAGGAATAAAAGACTTCATATTAAATATATAAAAAAAATAACAAATTATTCTTATTATCTTGATTGTGATAATTTTGAGAATGCCATTAAATCACTGAATGTCACTTTTGTCCACAATACATTTGACCACCACTGTAGTTATATTTAAGTTTACACATAGCCTCAACAAAAACCCAGTCCTCATTCGCATTTTCTTCCAACTACATTGTGTGTACATCTTTGTAAGATCCTCATATGAGGATCATTGATTATTAATCTTTTGCCTTGTTCTAACAAGGCTGATGTAAATAAATTGACTGATTCTTTGTCAAGGATCGAGATAGTATTTCTGACACTGAAACAGTAGCCTCTTGATGAAAAATTACTTGTACGTACTATATTTAAAGCCCAAATTAGCTTTGAATAATACTAAAAATATGTTTTATATGAATGTTTACTTACTGACCAACAACTAGTCTAAGTAAGTTCTGAAAAAACATGTTTCTGTTAGGCCTTGTCTTAATTAAAGGAAACGTAAAAATACTTGTTAGAAAATATTTGGATTTGTTCTTTGTTGTGCATATACATCATGGTCTGTAAAAGATAAAAAATAAGCATGATGCTTATTCAATTGACCTATACAAATGAGCAGTTCCCTATCTGTAACACATTTTTTTCAACATATCAGCAACACAGCAGCTCTTGCTGAGTTGAAGAGGGTGTGTTAGAGCAGGGAAAACACACCAGGGTCCAGGATAGGACAGGGGGACTCCAGGGGGGCCCGATATGAGAAATTTGTGCAGTAGTTACTGTAAAAAAAAAATATATATATATATATATATATATATATATATATATATACATACATATATATACACTGTATACCAATAGGGATTTTACTGTCAGTCATAAGAGGTCACTGCAGCAGTTCTTATCATCTGCCACGTTACGTAACTGTACCATGAGCACGCGCGTCCTGTTGTACTGAGCGCAGCGGTCCGAGCTCGCGGACATGTCACGTGGTCCACGGTCATTTAAAACATCAGCGTGTTTCAGCTTCAACACGGACGGGGTTAAAAGACACCCGCGCGCACACGCATGCATGCACACACACACACACACACACAAACTGAAAGGCTGCACCACTTTAAATGCTACTGCAAGCATGTAAACTTGCCAAATTGTTGTATTAGAGTGTCGCTGTGTCACTTACCCCGTTTTTAAACGCACTATCCGGTCCGCTTTAGCAACTCATGTAGCTCCGGCTCTGAAGTAAACTACTGCACCGTATAGTGGTATAGCGCGTAGGGCTGCCCGATTTCACATGACACTTTCTGCATGTAACCCGTCAGATCATTTCAGCGTCAGACGTCTCGCTTGTCCACTCGCATGAAGCAGGTTAAAGATTTGGTAACCGCATGTCTCGGCTTGAATTGCAGAACATAGGAAATGACTGACAGATCGAGCACTGACTCGAAGGCTGAATCACGGCTTTAACCCCGCCCATTGTGTGTAAATCCGCCAACAGGAGTGCTCTGTGAGCCAGCCGCGTGTGTTAAAGAGGCTGCTGTAAATTGTTTTGTTTTATTTTTTTTAAGATACAGAGCTTAACTTACTTCCAACGAGACGCACCCTTCAAG
>JAQMYJ010000039.1:13014564-13026011 GCA_030014305.1 Clarias laeviceps | reverse complement strand
TTGTAGTATAGCAATGGTAGCTGTACTGCTGTTGTATCATCTATTCAGCCCTCATTATTCACGCGCTCATACCTACAGTATAGAGGCATCTCACAACAGCCCAACCTTATGATATGCATATGGTATGACTATCAGTCTCACTCCTTATAGTGGTTAAGTAAAGAAGAGGCAGCATGCAATCTGACAATTGCTTTCCTCAAGTGTTTTCTTACTAAGTTCAATCTAGGCTGTGTAACAAGAGATGGAGTGTTCAAGATGTCATCCAGTCTGATGACAGCTTTGAGATGCTTTTGCAGATTGTGTATCATATTTTAACAAGCAATGTGTAGAGGATGGCGGCATGGTGGTTTAGTGGTTAGCACTGTCACCTTGCCACAGCCGGGTTCTATTTCCAGCCAGGTTTTGATTCCTGCCTCTGTGTGCATGAAGTTTGCATGTTCTTCCCGAGCTTGGTGGGTTTCCTCCGGGTACTCTGGTTTCCTCCCACAGTCCGAAGACATGCAGATTAAGCTAATTGGCACTCCTAAATTGCCTGTAGTATATGAGTGTGTGCCCTGTGATGGATTGCCACCCCGTCCAGGGTGTACCCCACCTCGTGCCCTAAGTCTCCTGGAATAGGCTCCAGGCTCCCTGCAACCCTGGATACAGGATTAAGCTGTACAGACGATGAGTGAGTGTATAGAGGTTCTACCAGTCTATGCAGTCCATTTGTTTATTTTCTGTTCTGCTTATTCTGCAGAACAGAAAATAAACTTGCCTGATACGAGGCAAGTCAGGCAACAAGGCAGAGGAGAACCTGAATGTGGTGCCAACCCATTGCTGAGTACAACCACACACAAACACAACAACACCCAATCATACATTACGGGCAATATGGAAACGCTAAGTAGCCCACAATGCATATCTTTGGACTGTAGGAAGTAACCAAAGTATAGTACCTAAAGGAAACCCACCAAGCACAGGAAGAACATGCAAACACTAACCAGAGGGGAGATGTGAACCCCCATCCCTGGAGGTGCAAGGGAGCAGGCTATATGGTGCTTGATCTGAACTTTTTTACTCAAAATGTATACAATATGGATGGTACAGTGCCTTAATGCTAGCATTGCGCCACAAACATTGGATACATTTTAAGAGGAAAGGTTAAGATCTATAACCATACAGCACTGCTTAGTTTGTCCCTCTACAGAAACCACTAACGTTTCTATGCAAAACTGTTCAACATAGAGTTTCCCTTTCAGAAAGGATGTTAAGTCTAACCCTTTGGGAGATTATAAACCTTAACTGTTAGAATAACCCATGTGGAACCTGTTATCCTTAGAGTTAAATAAATATTCACCTGGTGGTTTGTGAAAACAGTTATTAATCTTGGATCATGCCAGGTGTTTAAGTAGTGTTTGCTGTCCTGTCTGTGTCTAGTGATTATCTGCTTACCAGACTCTCTCTCTCTCTCTCTATCTATCTATCTATCTATCTATCTATCCGCCCGTCCGTCCATCCATCCATCCAACTATCTCTCTATCTATCTGAATACTTCACATGCAACACAAGGACCATACAAAACCCATCTTGCATATAAACCACACAGAAGATCTTAATGTATTCAGTTATTCATATAGTTAGCTTACAGAAGCTTAAATCCACAGAATTATTGCTGCAGCTGAAATAAAATATGCAGTGCTAAAATTTTGTGTAAAATGAGGCAGGATGTAGGCCTAAGTAAAATACTCTATATGGCCAAACCTTTTCAGACATCTGACCTTCACCCCCAAACTATAGCCACAAGATTAGAATCATACAATCATATAGGGTGACTTTGTTAGCTGTAGCATTACAAGTTCCCTTCACTGGAACTAAAGAAACCAAACATGTTCTAACATGACAATGCCTCTGTACATTTATGGAAGTTCATAAAATTATGGCTCGCCAAGGTTGGTGTGAAAGAGAATGAGTGACCTGCATTTAACTCTGACCTCAATGCAACTCTACACTTTTGGGATGAACTGGAACACTAACTACACTGTGAGGGACAAATCCCTCAGCCATGCTTCAAAATCTAATGGGGTCTTCTCAGAAAACTGGAGCTAATTGGAAACTAAATCTGGAACTGTGTGACAGTCAGGTGTCCACAAACAATTTGCTATGTAGTGTACTGTATGTAAAAAAATATTCAGTGGTATAGTCAAATCATGTGCTTTAGACCAGGGAATCACCAGGACCATGATGAATGTGATGTGATGAATGAGCACCTTAGTTTGAACAGTCTTTGTTTTTTTTAAATGTCTGCTGTATAGGTTAAATCAATCAGTACATATTCCTAGATGCTGTGTATATATAAATAAATAAAAATCCTCATAATGAGCTTTACAGTTAATGTAGCCAAAGAACTTGTATAATGTTTGCTTATGTTTATAAGAATGCAAGAAGTAATGATTACATACAGAAGCAGAAGAAATACCCAAAGTGAGGTAATTTAAAGGAAATTGTGGCCCTGTTATACAGGTGACATTTTCCCCACTGTGGTATTGTGCAGGTCCACCTGCTTCTTCCTCTAAAGGGAAATGTCAGTGCAAATCAATACAAGTTTTTCTGACTGATCACCTTTATCCTAGCTGAAATACTTTTTTAATTGGAATAAACGCATAAACTGAATGCTTTGATAAACATGAAAATGATGTACTGTTGCTAATTAAGCAGATTTCAGTTAACAGATTTCACAGGGGCAGTGGTGGCTCAAATGGTTAAGGTTTTGGGTTATTGATTAGAAGGTTGGGGTTCTAGCCCCCGCACATTCATGTTGCCACTGTTGAGCCCATGAGCAAGGCCCTTAACCCTATTTGCTCCAGGGGCACTGCACTCCAACCCCAGCTTCCTAACTGGGATATGCAAAAAATTAAATAAATAAATTTACTGTGCTGTAAGGTACATGTGACAAATAATTGAATCTTAATCCTATCGAGCACTTACAGGGAGATTATTAAATGACATATACAGCAATCTCCATTTGTGTCTCCTCCAACGTAGTGAATATATTTTTGGAAAAACATGTTTAGTCCTCCAAAGGAGGAATTCTAGAGAATCTACAGCAAAGTATGCAAAAACTGTTTTGTGGCTTGTCACCTTAATATTGCACTTTTTCCTCTTTAGGTAATACACATTTATGAATATTCTACTTTACATCACATGCTGTTGATTTTAATGAACATAATCACTCTGATCACAGTGAGGAACAGACATTTGTCAGTACAGTAGTTAGATTATACATATGCATTTGCTTTAGTATTACCCATATTATAGACTGTCATAGCTTTATTTATGGTGTAAATGATTTTGCACTTTTGACTCAGACAAGTACTGCGGAAAAGGGATGCTTCGATCTTTAATTTTGATAAGATTAGACCCCTGACTAGTGTTCTTATGGTACATATTTCAAATTAGCCAAAATAATCAACATGCTTACCACACAATAGTTTAGCAGCTTGTTGCTGCTACACCATTCCAGGCAGTCCAGATTTGTAGTAGAGGGACAACAGCAGTGACAGACAATCAGGTCGTATTGCGCCATCTAGTTGAAGGACAAAGTTAGTGCACTTGATGAGACATTTTTCTTGTGGCTCAGACACTCCGTCCACCCACACAGACTGCGTATGCCGAAATTCTCTCTCTCTCTCACACACACACACACACACACGCACAAACACACCATCTCACGCACTTTCCATTCACATTTGATTCTGGTCAGGACTACAGCGGGTCGCGATCCTTTTCAGGGACCTCTGCAAGTTGGTTAAGGCAGAGGATTTGACCCCGCTGCATGCACACACACACACACACACACACACACAGTAGTACACAATTACATGCACACACACACACACACACACACACAGTAGTACACAATTACACACTGGTTATACTGCTTTGTTTTTGGTAAGTGGTAGGAAACCAGAAAAACCAAAGGGAAACCCACACAGACACAGAGAGAATGTGCACAGAAACTCTGAGAGTACCCTGAGCTTTAATTTTTTTTTTTAAATCAAACTCAAGACTCTAAGTGTGTAATAAGGCAATGTTTAAATAATCAATCCATAAATCTTAATATCCTAAAAGTGTATTTTTTATACACTTGTTGCAAAATCAACTTGCATGTCTGGTCTGCAGTTCATGTTGACACATGGCAATGAGATATTTAATAACTGTCTTCGATTAGGTACTGTTTAACTGATTATTTTTGTAGATCTAAGCATCATTACAGGGTGACTTGACCAACAAGTGTTTTTCTAAGCACATATTTGTATGGAAGTAAAACATTAGAAAATAAAATAACCTGTTCACATTTTTTGCTTTCAACAGAAAAACATATATATTGGGTAGCACTGCCTCACAGTTCCCAGGTTCCTGGTTTCTCTGTGTGCATCTGTGGTTCTTCCTACATCCTCCAGTCTAATTTGCCAGTAGGTCTGCATGATGTTGGACTAGTGTCTGGCTTATGCCCAGTGTTCCCAGAATAGGGACTGGATCTACTCTGACCTTGACTAGGATAAAGCACTTACTGAAAATGAATGAATGAATGAATTAATGTTTTAGTTTGTATGGAGTGAAGCTTTATACACTATATGACCAAAAGTATATAGACACATAACCATTACTGTACACTCATATGTCCCCATTCCAAAACCATGTGCATTGACACACGGTTGGTCTCCACTTTGCTGTTACAACATTCTCCATTCTTCTGGGAACGCTTTTCACTAAATCCTGGAATGTGGCTCTTAGTATTTGTGCTTATTCATTCACATGAGCATTAAGGAGGGTGCTCACTGATGTCCAAGCCTGAAAAGGCCTGATTTTATAGTCCAATTCATGTCAAAGGTGTTTAGTGGGGTTGAAATAACCTATTAATCAGTAGACAATATGCTTATTTATCAGCAAAATCTAACCATGTTTTCTATAGGTAAAATGTCATGGCCCAATAAATCTTTACTCTTATGGAAAAAAATTATTTAAGTCACCTCCTGGACTTCTGTTTATCCATTGGAATAAACAGAAAAGAGCTTATTAGATCAGAGAGAAAGAGGATATTCAGATGGTTCTGAAATAGGCCTATATAGAATCATTGTAGAGACATGTAGTTTACTTTAATGGTTAATTTAATTTAGAACAGCTGACATTTTGTATTTCAAGTAGCCTAAGTGTAAGGTATTGTGGTAGACCTTGTTCTAGCTAAATAAATAAATAAATAAATAAGGCGATATGTTATATACTGTATGTCCATGATCTGATACACCAAAATATTTTTAGGGGTTTCACACAGCCAGACTGGGCACGTGGCAGTGCAGATAAAGTCCAATGAAAGCCGTTTTAATTTATAACCCCCATTTTAATTTAATTAACCCTACATCAGTTAGATAAAATTGGCATTCGGTCTAAATCTAAATACATTAAAAATGTTTATGTTAAATAGCTACGTGTCACTGAACGTGTCATTTTGCATCAACAATTAAAAAGCTTATTAAAATTCTTCATTGACCAGCAAGAACGGCTGGAGTTGCATCATATCAGCTTTAAAATGAGGAGAGGAGCGCGCATGCGCACACGCCGGTCGCGCTGGTAGATCAGTCTTTTCTAGCACTTGTCCTCACATTGTGCGCGCACGCTTTCTTTACGGCTAGACTACACACACGCACACACACATTTTTCATCTGTTATCTCGAGAAGACAAATAGAATCAGACTGGTTCCTATAAACACGCTTATTTCTCTTACTTAGACAGCAGTTGTAATCGATTTAATCATGACTGAAAATAAAAGCGAGATTAACGGGCACGCTGTGTCGGAAACCGTTATTCCAGTCGTCTCCGTAAAATCAGAGAAGAGGGATTGCAAAGATAAGTTCAAGTCCTTTTTACGCAGAAATCTTGTAGTGATTTTGACCGTGTCCGGGGTGCTCGTGGGCGTCGGGCTCGGCGTGGCGGTGCGTAAAATGAACCTGACTCGAGCGCAGATGACTTATTTTGCGTTTCCCGGTGAGATGCTGCTGAGGATGCTGAAGATGATCATCCTGCCTCTCGTGGTCTGCAGCCTGATCTCGGGCTCTGCCAGCTTGGACACTCGCTCTTTGGGAAAACTTGGAGGGATCGCAGTGTCCTACTTTTTGGTCACCACGCTCATTGCCTCGTCCATTGGAGTCGCCTTGGCTTTCCTCATCAAGCCCGGGGTCGGCGCTGGAGCGCTCAACACCAACAGCCTGGCGCTGGAAAGCGTGAGCAACAACAAGGAGACCGCCGACTCTTTCTTAGATCTAGCAAGGTACTCATATGATCTTACCAGCTCTGGTTATTATATCTATCAATTAAGTGAAAAAGTGTACTTTGTATAACTTTAGGTCTAAATGATCGTGTTTGATGATTTAATTTCTGAATTTGATGTAGCCTGATATGCACGTCTACTCTTCTTGAGTTGAATGAACTTTTATGGCGTCTTGCTTCTTTTTTTTTTTTTTTTTGATTGATTCCACTGACCTTTCTTTCAGTCTTTGGATGCGTAGTCAGGAATTAATTTGAGGGGCTCGAGGGGGGCGTGGGCGGGGCGGCACGGCACGTGGGTATATTAATAAGAATTTCACGGGTAGGCCTATATTAATAACATTTAATAGAGTGCCCATACACTTTATAGACACTTCCACTGAACATGATGAACTAAAGTCCCTTATGAACAAGAGAAACTACTGTATATAGTGTCTCATAAACCATATTATGGTTTTATTTCCCTGCACTAGACCTCCAGAACTTCATCAGCTGTCACCTCGATTAGTTCAGAATGCAGCTTTAAAACCAGAAACCTTTGCATGAATTGCATTGGTTGAGCTTATTTCTTACAATAGCAGCCGCAATACAGCATGTGGGGAGAGAAATGATCCCACAGTTTTGGAGTAGTTTTATGAACATCAATATAAGCAGTGTTGTATTTGATATTGCATGCATTGTGCATATATGAAAGTAGGTCCATAAAAAGTACAGGTGTGATACTGTTATTAGCCATCGGAATAAGCGTTTGGAGCTAGCAAATATTTCCCAAACTAGAAATCCACCCCTGTCTACCCCACTGCGTGGTGATGTGTTTCTGTCTTTGTGGTTGTGTCTTCATTTCAGAATGGTTGTTTTCCCTATCCCTATTCTCTATTCCCAGTCCCTGTTGGTACTGTTATGTCTAAACCTGATATGTTTTCTGTCCTGCTCCAGTGATGTGAAAGGACAACATTTTCTGTTTGTAGTTCTTGTGAATGCTGTATTCCTGATCCTATTGACCGATCCTATCAACCAGAGTGTTTCAAAAAGGTTGAAAAATTGAGCCATTTTTTTCAAATCCACCACTGGATACATCATTGATTTATAGTATGATAAATAAATAATATGTCAAACTAAGTTTTATTATATAATATAATATAATATTGAAAATGGTATGCCTATATTCACTCACCATCATATATGAAAGTAGGCCAATATATGTTCCGGTACTGTGTACCACCAAAAGATTTATTAGCGGTCCACTGTACTGGAAAGAGGAGGAAGCAGCTGCCTGCTAAAACCCACATTCTAAAACAGGCATGGAATCACTTTCACAAGAAAACATCTGCTAATATTGCATCATCTTATACAACACTTTGTCTCCATATTAATTGCTTCTACGTTGTTTTGAATTGCCTCTGAATCAGGTTTCAAATTTTCATTATTACCAGTTAACGTGAGCACGAGCTCCCGCCAACATGCTGTAAATGACTAATATCCAGTGCTTTGGGGTTTTGGCAGGCAGCCGGCTATTGCAAAATCTTCCAGGTAAAATGTGTAGCAGGATAGGATGTGCTGGTGCAGTATATTCTGTTTTATTTAATCACAGACAGCAGAATTTTTTTAACGCTACACTAAGCGTATGGTACCTTAGTGGTTAGCACTTACATCTTGCACCTCCAGGGTCCGGGTTCGATTCCCGGCCAGCTTCGATTCTTGTCTCTGTGTGCATGGATTTCGGATGTTCTCCTTAGGCTAATTGGTGTTCCCAAATTGCTCGTAGTGTGTGTTTGTGAGTGTGTATATATGTGTGTGACCTTACTCCGCCTCGTGCCCTGGGTCTCTTGAGATAGGCTCCAGGTACCCCACAACCCTGTGTACAGGATAAAAATGATGAGACGATGATGAAATGCGTTTAGCCGTTATGAAGTGAATAATATGAAGATTGTGGTAGTAGTAGTACTTTCAGCCCTACTTACCATCCACTTTATTAGGAACATCTGTACACCTGCACATTTATGCAGTTATCTGATCAGTCAATAAGGTGGCAGCAGAGCAGTGCATAAAATTATGTAGATATAGGTCAAGAGCTCCAAGTAATGTTCACATCAAATATTAAAGTCAACATATGTGACTCTGACTGTGGCATGGATTTGGGTACCACAACAGAAAAACTATTAATGTATCAAAATAGTTAAGGGCAGAATTTCCACTCAAATAAAACACGGTACTATATCTATTGAACTTTGCAACTTTGCCCCCACCAATGAGCAGGCCGTTCAGGACACAAAAAGAGCCAACTAAAGAGATTAGCCACTAAGAGTAACTCATTGCAGTCTAGGGCGTCTTAAACAGGTTGGGGGTGTGGCATCTGCATCCAGAATTGGTAACCCATGTGAAAAAGGTGTGGTGTGATTGTATCTAGTTCACTGCCAAGTTCCAAAGACCACCTTTTTGGAAATGCTAGACAGTTGTAATGTCCCAATCTGTACTAAAAGGAACCACATTCTCTGGCAATAAGTCACCTCACGTGTTAAGAGAACTTGTGGAGTCCTGAACAATATTATATTTCTTGGTTTTGTGAATAAAGTATGTGATTCTACACAGCATTCCTTTCTATACATGGTCCATATAAACAAGCAATTTAAATAAGAATTAAAAGCTAGGTCTTATGCTATAACTCTTTGCTATATAGCTACAGGTTGCACCAACATATTTTTACAGTAGATTATGATTTTAAATGAAGTTTATGACATAAATTAGTTAGATTTAGTAATGTTAATATATTTCTGTTAAATTTACTCTTAACTTCTTCATGCAAATGGAAAAGAGAGAGACACTGCCTGCTTGCAATAAAATGCTTACCTGTTTTTTCTTATGTGTTTCATGCCAGTGAGCAATGCAAGCACTGGATGGAAGGAAAGTAAACACACAGCTGGCTAAGCAAATTTGTGGGTTACTGTGCACTTTAATCCATGTGTGTGTGGGAAAAACTGATGGGGTTATTTGTCATTTGTCATGACCAGATGGAAAGTATAAAAAGCCTCATAAATGACATCTGATTTGTGACCAGTGTATATATTACTTTTTAAAGAATTTAAATTACTGTCAGTTACATTACAGCGTGACTTTCTGATAAAAGTAACTAGTTCGAGTACTTTTCCATTGCAGAAAATGAAAACTCCTTTGTGATCCCTCATGCATGTTGTCTTAGTCAAGCCTTTTATAATTATTCTACCATCATCACTCAGCGAAGTTTGGCCCATAATCTGTTAACTACTAATACCCCTATCTCACCTACGCGGTTTCGTGCTGTGGCTGTAAGTACGGTTCATCATGATTCACCGCGAGTTTTGATTAGGTTTCCATGTCCGTCGGTCCTCACATAGTCAAACCGCATAGGTGAGATAGGGGTATAACAGCAGGAATAACAAAGGGGGGCGGGTTATCGGGGGCGGGGCTTGTAGGACGACTTTCACACACACACACAATAACAGACTGGGAATGACTGCTGTCTGGCTCACGGATTACATAAATTGTCTGAACAATGGATTAATTTAAAAAAAGTAATCCAAGTACTCTATCGCGTTACTTTGTAACGAGTTACACCCAGGATGGTAGGTCATCTGTTTGTGACATACCAACCTGACTAAGAATGAAGTGGTACTGGTAGTGTATTTGAAGTAGTAGCGGTATTTGTCATTGTACACATCATATCAAGCATATTTTTCTGTTTTTTTTACAGAAACCTGTTTCCATCTAACCTGGTAGCTGCTGCTTTTCGCTCAGTGAGTACCTTTCTTCTATCCTTTTGATACTTAAACTCAGATTGTAAAACTTGCGTACTGTCTCCATACATAAGTAGCACCAGTTTAGCCTTGGTATTTATGGCCACTTTGAAATCACAGTTCCACCATATTAACAGCCCTATGCTACTTAATGAACAGAGTCTCTGACTGGTGTGAGCTTTGTTCACTTTACCCAGTAAATATCTCTCATGGTGTCCCTCACCATTAAAAGCTTCCCAGTCGTTGCCATAGCACGAGTATTCCGTTCCCTGATGCCTGGCAACCTGGCGAGCTTTACGAGGATGTAGTACATGGGTGACTGCTCCGGCTTGTGCAAGTTTGGCGAAAGAAATGAAAGGGTCACAGGGTTGAGTTGTGGGGTGGAAGATAATGTCACCAGGCAGAGTGGGGAATGTGTGCAGCTGAGTACGTAATGTCCCCTCACTCACTGACTCAGGCCTGAGTCACTCAATACATGATCATGCAGATATAAAGGAGATCAGTTACAACTCATAATAAATGAAGAAAAATAACCACGCCTAAATTATATAGATGCAAAGAAGTATTTAGGAAAAAAATGCTGTCTTCTGAAAACCAGTCAAACTAAACCAAATCTATTTCAAACTTAAATCCTACTTCAAATTTTAAAAGGCTTTTTGGTCTGGTAGTCAGGTTATAGTCAGAAATACTTATCTCGTAAGGATTAAATTAAAATAAACATTAAATATTCTGAGTAGAATATTTATGTTTGCTGCACATTGGGTATTCATGTATTACACAAGGGATTGGGCAGATTGGGAGACGACCACAGCCAATATAGTTTCTGAGCAAGAGGAGCCTCTGAATATCCTTGTCATTGTCCATGTGTGTGCCAGTTGGCAGGTTCTCTTCAGCTATGCTTTAAATGCTACTTTTGTAGACTTCTGGCGAGACTTCCTTGAATCATGGTGATGTCTAAACTTGAAAGCAGAGGGAAATGTCAGAGAGTTGAAATTCAAAGTTCTGGGAAAATCAATGCATGAATAGCTATTATCTATTGTTAATTAAGCAACATATTTCTAACTCAGTCTCTTGTTTGTTGTAGTATGCTACAGACTATAAGATGATTCCAGTGGGAAACATAACAAATGGGACCATACTCTATCAAAAGGTATATATTTTTTCCGTACATTATGTCAGCAGACATTGAAATACTGTTTCAACACAACATTCTGCTTGCTTAGATAAATTACTGTATTCATTTTTATTTTTTGTTGTTATATTCTATAGCTATACTTTCTATAGAAAAGTTTTCCTATATTTATTTCTTATTTTATTCCATAATTTATTAATTTTTATTATTAATCCTTTTTTTTTTTAGGTCACAGGCAGGC
>JAQMYJ010000039.1:12984877-13014464 GCA_030014305.1 Clarias laeviceps | reverse complement strand
CCCCCCCCCCCCCCCCCCCATCTCTACTAAACATGCCTTGCAATCATATAACCTAAATTATTATTTAGTATCTGTACCATGCAGATGCAACAATTTCTCAGTTCACTAATAAAATTCCCCTTGAATCTTTTGAGATTCAAAATTCATGTTAATAATCAAGCCAAAAAAAAAGCCATATTAGAAACACAATTATAGTTTTTTTTTAATTATTTTGATCTTATTCCTAAGATAGATACAGGATAAGAACTCCATCTCTCCTGAGTTGCTGGCTTAATTGTAGGCTTCACTTCATTGAATGTCAAAGACTATGGGCATTTTTGAGGTTTTTGGCCCAGGCCCAGCTTGGGTTCCCTGTGCCGGCTATTCGGCAGCTCTGAATACACAGCCTGTTCGTCTACGTGCTGCATGCTTGGTACAGACGCTCTTGCCACTCTTCAACTACTAAATTACTTGAACAGCTGTTAACAGCAAGTCTTTCCAAGGAAGTTTTAGTCAACAGGTATTGCAAAACAGCAGCATTTAAACTCCAGTGGAACATTTAGATCTTTCCAGAAAATGATAGTTCCTGACTTTCAGTAGTATTCACAATGTTTATTCACATTTTATGTTAAAAAAAATGTTCAATAGTCAAAATATATTTTGTATAATAGATAATCCACAGGCTTCTTCAGACACAGATAATCCACAAGTGAGTCTCTGATGGAGCACATTATTTGTGTAAATTCCTGTGTGGTCCCTTTGCATTCTCATTCCAATGTAAATGTTCTAGCCCACGCCAGTGTGCGAGGCTACTTACCCATAGTTATTATAATTGAAGGTACTGACAGAACAACACAGTCTCTTATTTGTAATAGTCCGCATAGTCTGTATGAAAGTGAACTAAATACAAATCTGAGATCAGGTTGGGCATAGAGCACACGGTCCTGCATGCACAGAAACTTCACATAGCCACTGTACTATAGGGGATGATATTGACAAATTTAGCTATTTTATAGCAGCCACTAAGAATTCATCATGAAATAATACTAATACTAATTATAATAATAAAAACATTTAAATGTTGAAAAACATAAAATTATAACATTTATTTAATATGATTGTTTGCAGTTTTATTATAATTAATAAATTATAATATAGCATCTAATTATGCATATAAATAATTTATTTAATATTTGCTGTGTCCTTCCTTCATAAATGTTTATCAGGCATATTTTAACCCAGAGATAATTATAACATTTTCATGTTTTTTTGGTCTTGAGCAGCCCCAGTGCCTTAATGGGCTCATTTTCTCTGTTTGTCTGTTAGTGTTTAACCTGTGAAAATAACCAAATAGACACCTCTACAGTATATAGCTTCCCAGTGATTATGCCAGGACACAGTGTTACCATTGACACAGATGATGTTTAAACATAGGCGTGACATAGTAAGAAAAACAAAAACTCTGAACTTGTGGACTTTGCATTAGGTTTAGCTGAATTAGTCTATTGAAGGTATCCTTTTGCCTAAAAAGCATGAAAAGTTCAAACAGGATCACTCAAGCGGTTTGCTATGTGCAGGCATCTATAAACAGAAAATATTGCCCTTGACTGTGCTGGAGAAGGTTATGCAAACATTACGTTTTTGGATACCATTACTAAATAAACATAGAGACACCGCCAAGAGAGGAAAAATGATAACGGGGGAAAAAATTAAGTTCTTGGTGGAAAGAGAAATAAAAGTTTACATTTCTATAACTTTTTTTTTATTCATTATTATAATAATTTTTTTATCTTTTTTTTTTTCCTGACAATGTTTTTTAAAGTAAGCACCTTGCATTAGGCTAAAGATATATGTGGCTTGGTGCAGGTGCCAGTGGGAACAGAAGCAGATGGGATGAACATTCTTGGCCTGGTTCTGTTTGCCATGGTGTTTGGAGTGGCCTTGAGAAAGCTGGGAGCTGAAGGGGAGGAGCTCATACGTTTCTTTAATGCTTTCAATGAAGCCACGATGGTGCTGGTATCTTGGATCATGTGGTGAGTGAACGCCTCTGATTAAGGACCAATTTAAACAGTTGATGCAAGCAGTCTGAATTGATTTTGCTGTATTCCTCCAAGTCGGTTAAATTTTTCTAAAAGTTTTAGACTATTAACAAGTCTTAATGACAAGTAGTTTAGTTCATGTAGAGTAACTTACAGATAGTTTTATCGACAGGTTGTCTTATTGACTAGTGTGGAAAAAAACTACAGTACTCAGAATCTTTTAAATACCCTTTAATGAGTTCTTAAAGGGCCTTACTCAAGGGCCCAACAGTGGCAACTTGGTTGTTGTGGGGTTTGAACCTGGGACCTTCCAAACCATAGTCCAATGCCTTAACCACAGAGGTACCCCTGACCCCGAACACACAGGCATACTGGTACATATCACTATTTACTGTTTACATTTTTAGCATTTACCACTGCCTTAACCACTGAGCTACCCCTGACCTATATCTTCTAAAATTACCTCAATTAAAATGTAAATGATTCCTGTCTCTTACAGGTATGTACCAGTTGGCATCATGTTCCTGGTAGGCAGTAAGATTGTGGAGATGGAGGATGTGGTTCTGCTTGTCACCAGTTTAGGAAAATACATCTTTGCCTCAATCTTGGGTCACATTATCCATGGTGGCATTATCTTACCTCTTATCTACTTTGGGCTCACCCGCAAAAACCCCTTCAGCTTCCTCTCTGGCCTGATCACACCTTTCACCACAGCCTTCGCTACCTGTTCCAGGTAATTTCAGTTGCCGTCTGGACAGTCCTCAAGTCTTTACCCAAACAGGAATTAAATGCCAGCATTCCACATTCTGATTGGTATGTTCACCTTATTTGCATGCTTTAGGGTTTTTAACACAAAGCTACCCAGACATTGGCTTCCTTTGAAGCCGACCGTCTGGCTTTAATCTGCACAGAGAATTTCCCAGTGTTCAAGACCCAGAGTGTTGAAATAACACCATACAGTGTTTATATAGGTCCTGTTGGACTTTTATGAACTAAAGTCTTAAATCAACATTGGGGTGTTAACTGTGTGTTTTCAAAAGAAAGGTAAAAGATGGCGTTGCAAGTTAATGTGGGCATATATTCTGTCTCTTATACTGTCCTACTAATTTCTGTTGTCTGGCCTTCTTTCCGTTCTAACTAGTTTTTTCTGCTTTCTCAGCTCGGCAACACTGCCCTCCATGATTAAATGTGTCGAGGAGAACAATGGTGTGGACAAAAGGATCAGCCGTTTCATCCTGCCGATCGGAGCTACTGTAAACATGGATGGCGCCGCTATCTTCCAGTGCATCGCTGCCGTATTCATTGCCCAACTCAACAATGTCGAACTCAACGCAGGCCAAATCTTTACTATTCTGTGAGTGCATGACTGAGAGCTCAGCTTCTGACAGAGTAACCAGGCGTATTAATAGACTCAGTATGTGTTCTAGAAGGCATTCCTGTCCCGGGAGTTAAAACAACCTATGCAGACTCTGTCTTATGCCAAGCTAGTGCTATTAAGAGCGATCTAATTTTACTAGCACAGGAACCATTCTTGCTTCTCAGTTTCCTGCTGTCTGTGCAGAAGTTACCAAGGAAGGATATTAAATTGCTCTTTCTTTCTTACTTTCTTTCTTTCTTTATTTTAAAAAATAAAAGTTATTTACAATTTTAATAGCATACAGTCCAAGCAGAGTGTGTGAAGGGCCATTCAAATTCTAATACTTGAATTCACATTGTTCATCGTAAGCTGAGAGTTTATTTCTTTCTGTTGCCCATATGTTAAAAGATTTAATGAAAAAGTATTTTTTTTTTCCTATCCTTCACGCAGTGTGACAGCTACAGCATCTAGTGTTGGAGCGGCAGGTATTCCAGCTGGAGGAATCATCACCATTGCAATCATTTTGGAAGCGATTGGCCTGCCTACCAATGATCTGTCACTTATGCTGGCTGTGGACTGGATTGTGTAAGATAGCCTCTACTATGTAAAGTTCGTTAGTTTTTACTTACATGTTTAAGTCTAATTACTTTGTTTTTTAATTAGAATTAATTTTTATTGTATCCGATCTGGAAATATATTAACAATTTCTTATATGACAAACACAGACAGATTTAGGTCTGATTTTTACTCTCTTAAAATGTCATGTGTGATGTAACACATGCTTGAGAATTAAGTAGCAAGTTATTTATACTGTATATTGATATCGTGTGTGCGTGTATGTGCGGATGTGTGTGTGTGGATGTGCGTGTGGGTGTGCGCGTGGGTGTGTGTTCCTGCATATTCTTTTTTTCAGGGACCGTACCACCACTGTGGTAAATGTGGAAGGTGATGCTCTGGGCGCTGGGATCTTGCACCATATAAATGAGCAGGAGATGAAAAAGCAAAAACATTGTGACAGCCAGGAGGAAGAGGAGGAGCTGAAGGAGATTAAAGTGGAAGCCGTGGCCAACGTCCAGGCTGAAGAGGAGACCTCGCCTCTTGTCACACACCAAAAGCTGGCTGATGACTGCTCGTACAACTCTGCTCATGAAAAGGATGGCATGGAGTCTGTGTTCTAAACTTACTTTCTTCTAATCACTGAAAGCAGTTTAGCAGTTCAAAGCATTTCCAAACTCTGTCCTTGATTACCCCACTCTAAGGTCTAGGAGTACGGGCCATATCTCCCATCTACAGGTTACGAAACTTGCTGTATACAGTATTTCTTCTGTGGTATTAGCACACGAGAATGGATGACATGATCAGTGTGGTTACATTCATACCATTTTTATTGTGCCAAATCATTTTATTAATCTCTCTTTTGGTAAAGAAATTTCCATATATTTTTGTTGTACATGTCTGTTCCCTATTTTGAGTAGTTGTTTAAGATAGTGAAGAGAATCATTTACAGACTGACGTCTTTCACTGGCTCTATTTATTTGCTGTATCTTCACTTGTGAAACATTAACTGTTTTGAGGATGGATAAGAAAACATGTGCTGTAAATGTTTGTTTCCCTAATGGCTTAATGTCTTATCACAGGCCAGTTGAGTCCCGGGCTAGGGGCAATGACTTATACTCCAGGGACATTTATGTCCGGTTTCTCCTGGGTGCCACAGACGTGCTAGCATAGTAAAACACTAGTGACACCCAGTGTTATAAATGTGAAAGTACTGTTATTTTCAATAATGTTTTCATTAAAATTATGTCGAGGTGTTACAGTTCACTTAAACATTCAATAGACCTCTAATAGACAAAATCCAATCTTCATTTACATTGTAGTATTGATTTACAACAAAATGAAGTAATGTTTAAAAGGGCCATTAAACTTTTGATTTTCAATGCATTGATAACTGTAACTACTAGGTACTGTAAACATGTGATTTTACATAATTTATTGTAATTTTTGTTACTTTTATACAATATTTGTTAAACTTTTTCTGTTTTTCTTAATCCAAATGCCAAATGCATTGGCTGCCAAATGGTAAAGAGTATTATTGACTGGTTTTAACAGGTTAATACCACTGTATGTGTTGATAATGTGCTATTAAGATATGACTGGTACATAATATAATACACCATTTAATCTTAAAACTGTGACTTAACTATGTAACTGCTACTGATCTTTCTCAGCAATGAAACCTGTATGTCATTAAATCAAGAGCAAGGTGCCCTGTCTTCTCTATTGTGTTTCAAACAGGTTGAATATTATCACAAATAAAAACAAACAAACAAAAAAACAATTAAATAGGGTTTTCAGGTTGATGTGAAATTGTGTGTCCAACTATATGAATATAGTGCAAATACCACTATAATGGAATTTCATTTGTTGAAGATAGATACATACAGTACATAAGGGGAAAATGCTACTTAACTGTCCTTAAGTGGTATCCTCAAGTGTTCTCTAGAAACATAGATGATGTTGAACATGTAGTCTAGTGTACTTTTAAAACTTTAATCTAAAATGAAACTGGTCCAGGGGCACGGTGGCTTAGTAGTTAGTACTGTGGCCGTACACCTCCAGAGTCGAATGTTTGATTCCCACCTCAAGTCTGTGTGCATAGAGTTTGCATGTTGCCTCTGTGTTTGGTGGGTTTCTTCTCACAGTCCAAAGACATATTGATTAGGATAATGAGTGTTCCCAAAAAGTCCATAGTGTGTGTGGATTATACCTACAATAATAACAGCAGTGGTGGCTCAAACAGTTAAGGCTGTAGGTTACTGTTTGTTTGTTTGTTTGCTGCCCCTGTTGAACCCTTGAGCAAGGCCCTTAGCCCCATCTGCTCCAGGGGCGCTGTATCCTGGCTGAACATGTGCTCTGACCACAGTTTCCTAACTGGGATATGCGAAAAAAAATCATTTCACTGACAAATAATGGCATTAATTGGCACCCTGTCCAGGGTGTACCCCGCCTTGTGCCCTAGTCTCCTGGGATAGGCTCCAGGCCACCCGCAACTCTGTCTGTACACAGGGTAATCGGTATATAAAACAATGAACAAATTGTGGCCCAATTATGTATTTTAAAGCTTGTTGTACACTAGACCACTTGTTACACCACATTTTCCAATGAAATGCACAAAAGATAAGGTTACCTCACCAGTGACAAGGAAAAAATATAGTGGCATAGTGTACAATATAGCCTATGCAGTATCAGTATGAGTGATTTTGAGTAAAATGGCATTTTAGGGATTTTACTGTATGGTTTTCAACATGGATTTTAGTTGTGACATTAATATTAAACAAGACTTTCTCAGTGTTCTCAAATAGAAAGTTTTATGCAGTTCACTGCCCGTGACTGGTGTATTGTGTAGTAATAATAATAGGAATAATCACATATTTGCATTCAACAGATATATATAAAAGGAAATAGGAATGCAGAAGGAGAGAGAAGCCTGAGAGGAACCGGGGTTAAAATCCTGATGTTCCTATTGGCTGCCTGCCGCGCGCTCTTCCGCTTTTTCCGTTTCCCTTTAAAGGAACCATTTACTACCGGACGCAACTGTATTTTAACTGCTGAACATTTCACTACGTACTATCACGTTTGATGTTTCATATACATATAGTTTTTTTTTTATATATTTTCTCTTCTGCGCTACATCTGGAAAAAGGTATTTACACTGTATTATTAGCCCACATAAAATGGCTGCCTAGTAACACCGAAGATTGTCTTTGTTTCTGATGAGAAGCGGCGGAACATTCAGACGCGGTGCAAGTTTACACCGATTAACAGTTACGCTTAGGTTAAATTGTGACAAATTACAGCAGTTATGTGTTAAAGGTAACTTTTTTTTTTTTTTTCATTTTATTAACCCTTTAGTCATTTTTCCTTCCCAGAAAATACCTACAATAATAATTATTAATATAATAATAAAAGCTTTCGGTTTCTTCAGCGTCTGCTGTTTATCAGCTGGAGAGTTATTACCTCTCCAAAAGCTTGATGCAGGCCTAAATGATGCATGTAGTAGATTAAACATTTACAACTTACTATTCTACAGAAACCTGTGGGTCTGTAGCAGCTTCATTATTATACTTTGCTTTAAACGCAGGTCATACATTCTGGCCAAGTCCAGTTATCTAAAATAAATACTGGTTTTAAAAAAGGCATAGATTGATCAGGTTTAAAACCATCAAGTCTTGAATTAAGTCCATGAGAACACACGTGAACACTATAATTTGGTTCAGTCGCTCAGTCCACAGTTGCCATGGTGGTGTCCAAACATGTAGGCATCTATGTGACAGAGTAGCTTCTGATAGGTAAGTATGCAAACACCATCATGAGGGTTATTACAACTCGCATGCAGAATGTTTCACATCTGTATTTGCAATGAAGTTACAATACCAGGCCTTTAAATAAGAATAGTATCACCACAGCTAAAACATACAGTCAAATCACTGTTTTCAGTCATTGATTTATATGCAGGCATTTTAAAAGTGTAAGCCTTTTAAATGTGTTCAGTCATTTATCATCTGCAACCTTTCTGTGGTACAAATCCTATCCCAGGAATAATGAGCAAAAACCTGGGATGGTATATACCAACACACATGTGCATACTTGCTCATTCCTAGGTAATTTACTATAGCATAGAGGTAAGCAACATGTACAGCAAATCCACACAAATAGTTCAGGATTGAACTGAGGATAGCGATGGGAAGTTTGAATCATTTAAGTGACTCGGTTCTTTGAATCTCGTTCATCAAAATGAACAAATCTTTTTAGTTCATTTAGTTCATTTCGTTCTTTTGATCAGAAATAAAATAAAATGTTGCATTTTCAATAAAAAGACTCCCAATACATCTACATACACAAATTTTGGCTATAGTTCCAGTAATGAAAATATTACAATGCAGCTAAGAAATATTATAATAAACAGAATGAGTAGCTCACCTCCCATATCTTTATCCCATATTTGCGCATGCTCGCCCAGTAGAAAATGAACGAATCACTCTCCGAGACTACTCGTTCTTCTGAGTCACGGTAAAGATTCGTTCAATAAGAACGAAACGTTCATGAAACTAACTGAGGACCTTAGAGCTGTGAGGCAGCTCTGGTACTTGCTGTGCCACTACAGCAGTATGTCTGACAAAGGTTTTCATCAGACTGTCTCCCAAGTATCAATATATTTGTTTTCTTTAGTGCAAGATGATCACATTTAAACAAACGCAATGGTAATACCACTTTCCCTTTGTCATTTGGCAGCCCTTGGTTTCGAAAAACACTAGCTGCATTGAAATCATTCAGATTAGAGATTACAACTGTTTTATATGGTTGAATTTTATAAACAGATTTTTTTTTTACAACTTCATTTCATTCAATAGAAGACTATAAACAAGAAGGACCCACAATATGTCTCGGGAATTATATTTGTGTTTCTACTGTTCATTTTAATTATCCCTGAAACACATACTGCTCCTGCCATTTTTTTAACAGGATAAAAGAGCAAGGTCACGTTTACAGCTCATTGAGAACCGTAAAACATCCCTCCCAGAAACTCATCACCTCAAGTACTGCTGCCCCCACATGGCACCAACATGTGCAAAAAGAATATAATTATTCCAAACGTAATAAATAATTGGATTGAGTGTTTACATGGCTTGTATTTTTCTATTGAATGGGTTATCAAAGGTTTACACCACCCTTTTCATTACACTTGAACATTCTTTTTGACCAGGCTAGCTTGGTCTAATCTGTTCGGATTGTGTTTTCGAGTGTATTTTATTTTGATTGGACTATTACTGCAACTTCTGAGGCTTTAGAATTGATGTACAGCACTGTCCAAAAGAGTTGATGAATGCTGAATGCTGAGTGATTGGAACAGATGAGAGGGGAAATATGGTTGCTGCTGAGTTTGTTACATAAACAATCAATTTTGAATTTGTATCTATGGGCACTTTGTAGCCTGTCAGTAAAACATTTGTTCCTATTTCTTTAACTTAATCTAAATAATTTAATATGGAGAAAGAGAGGTGGCTCAAGACTTTTGCACAGCACTTGCACATTGTACCTTAAAGCAATGTGTTGCACTCAGCATGTGAGCATCTTTTTAGCTAAGCCATCCTCTGTCATTCACCATGGAAACCAGACGTGCCTAAAATCACTGAACCAGGCTAGGAGGAAAATGGCAAGAGTAGTCTAATCTGCTGATAGATAAAATCACACTGAGAAGAGGTAGAGATAATAATAGGGATATTATTGATCAGTACTGATCTTTTTGTTAAATATATGAAGGCTGATCCTTTTGTCCACATCAGGTTCTGCATTACTTTCCTGGAACATTATTTACAGATTGTGGCAGTGTACAAAGAACAAATTTAATCTTAAATAGCAGGCAAGTCTGAGCATGTACTCATTACTGAGCCATATCAAGTATTAGCCTCATCATTACATTTAACTGAGCTTATTTTGCTTTTCACATGCAATGTTGTGTGGATTTATATGTTCACTATGTGATTTTGCATAATGGTAATTATAAAGCATATACAGAGACATGCAAGAAGTAAATGGACCCCCATTAGTAAAGTAAAGTTTAGCTATTAATTACGTTATTAATACTTTATTGACTAGCCGTTTAGCAGCCTTTAAAAGCAACAGCCTGCATAGGCATAGAATAAAAGGACTGTTCTCAACAGTCCTACAAAAAGCAAGAAGACATCTTTCAGAAGGCCCTTGCTGATCAGTTCATAGCATGTTTTACCCATTTCTTTAAACTGAACTATAATTATGTTTCCGGTAAAAAGGGGGATTTAAAGATTCATGAAAATGGTTGTCTCTGAGACAGGATATGTTTGTATTGAACAACAATCTGGTCTGTTTGAAAATCAGAAATTTCTTTAAACTTTTACTTGGCCTGCTTAATGAATCTGAAAAAAAAGAAAACAAATGGTAGTTGCAAAATTGTAACACATTTTGGTTCATACATTTTTATCATAAAACTCTGGGGGTTGATGGCACATGATTTAGTGGTTAGCACTGTTGCCCCACACCTCCAGAGGGTTCGAATCTAGCCTCTGTTCTATGTGCATGAGTTTGTGTGTTCTCACTGTCCTTGGTGGGTTTCCTCTGGTTTATTGCCACAGTCAAAAGACAGTCTAGGTTGCCATTTCCAAATTGCCTATAGTGTATACATATTTAGCAAAGTGCTTGTTCCATGCAATGGGCTGGCACCCCATCCAAGGTCTATCCTGCCTTGTGCCTTAAGTTCTATGAGATAGGCTCCAGTCCACCCGTAACACTACAGCGGTCTATTTACTTCTGTGTAGTTATCTTACATGTGATGCTGACTCCTTACTTTTGATCACCTTAATTTCACAGTTCATCCATCTTGCTGAGAAAAATGGGAAATTGACTAAGTTTTATCAGACACCTTGACTCAGATGGAGCAGAGGAACTATGGGAGCCATAAAAGCAGGATCCCAACGTTTATTCGCAGTGGCTACACGAGACACCTCACGCAGGAAGCCAGTGACAGATCAAGGTCACTCCTTGGCCAGGAGGCTAAGGACTCTGCCAGAGAGATCGGTTCTAGCAAAAAAACAGTTACCATGGCACCTACTTCTAGGTACATGACAGGCAAAAGCTTGTATACTGCACGAAAGCCACTGATCTCAACAGAGCACCAGATTTCAATTTTGAAGAATCCTTCCACACATGAATACTTAGAAAGGGTAAGTTGGTAAAGGCTATAAATTTGATTTTGAAAGGTTCTAATCCTTGTAGATTTGTTGTTGATTATTAATTTGCTATGGATCATAGTCTTATTGTGTATATCTAGAAATTACCAACTTGGTCTTTGCATTATTAGAGAAACATTGTTACTAAACCCTGAGGAAAAGCTGACATACTCATTCACACAGTATTATAGTGTAGGGCTGTAGCATAGGAATTCTGCGTAAATGATAGTTTCATAGCAATATATTAATGCCTTCTTTTATGCATTTTCACAGGTTCACATGAGCACTGTGGACAAACATGAAACACAAGATGAGGGGATGGATTCTAACATGTTGGATAGCACGAGTGTTCCACGGATCATTGCTTCTCCTCTTTCAGCAACCAGAGAAGATCTTTGTGCCTCTTTAAATTTGTCAGAACTTAGACTATGTTCTTCTCACGAGGAACCTAATTTCTGCCCTGTTCCTTCAGCAAACAAAATTGAAAGTAGGAGCCTTTCGAGTTCCTTTTTAGATGATTTAGACCTCACAGTCCCATTAAGCCCTAAATTGACTTCTACCCAGCGTATTATTCCTCATTCATACACCTCCCGAACATCCCAAAGGGCAACCACAAGGGAATCCAAGCAAGTAAGACCCTCTCTTCTTAACACTGGCTGTTCACGGAGTAACAACAAGAGCTACTCATCTGAACCTAAACGAATGTCCCACTATCAGACCACTTATTGGGCCTGTGCTATCCCCAGTACCTTACCACCCTCTCCAAACCGCAAGTCTCCAAGCTGGGACCCTGACAAGGAGTATCAGTCCCTCCTGGATTATACATACCCTCTAAGGCCCAATATGACAAATACCTGGGGATCAAATGAACAGATCTTACGAACTGATCAGCCTTTACAAGACTCTGGCATTGAAGTGGACAGTTTTCTCAGCTCGTCTAGTCTTTCCTTCTTGGACCAGCCTGTTTCTGGAATGAGGAAGGGAAAAACTGGGTCAGGTTCCAGTCAAACTTTTGGATTTCAAAATCTGAATCTGAAGAATCTGGCACATTCCAGGTCATCAGACCTCAGGGTGTCAAGAAGCATGAATTCCTCCCTGGAGCAGGTGGGTTTATCAATTGAAAGTCTGGATTGTGAGGGGAAAGACAGCTTTCATTATAAGAAATGTGGCATCTTTTCCACATCCAGGTCTCCTCCAACCTTTATCAGGTCCACAAGCATCTTACCCCATCCAGGGTCACTTGGTGAGTGGGATGAGGAGTTTCTCCACTTGCCTGAGCAGCTACAGGAGATTCAAGATCTTTCTCAGAAACTAAAAGACATTACAATACACATAAGTCAGCCAATCACCACCGACTGGGAGTCTCTACAGAAAGGCAGTGCATCAGTTAGATTTTCACCAGTACAAGTGGAGAAACAGGCAGCTGAGGTCTCTTGTGTGCAAGGGTCTACTGAAGACATTCATTTTACAGAGAAGACCAAGGGAGTGAATAATAGAGTGCAGGTAATCAGCCAGCAGGTAACCAGAAATAACCTGAGGGATTTGGAAGCCATTGTGGATCAGCTAGGTGGAATGTCCTGGTATGAGTTTAAGAGGGAGACAGAGACTGTTGAGGGGGCGAATGAGACACAGGACTCCCTTTTGCAGCACTTGCAAGTGAGTTAAAACTTTCTGTTGTTCTGAATTAACTGTCGGTGACTTCAAAGCTAATGTAACATCTATTGTGTCTTGTTAGACTTTCTGCTCAAATTTAGAAAAACTGATTCAATGGTTGCACAAGGTGGTGGAGAAGATGGATGTGCTTTACCCTGCTTCAGTGGACATTGAGAGTGTTAAAGCCTCTCTGGCTGACTATAAGGTCAGGACTATGAACACTATATGTGAATGTACATATTGTATGATTTATTACAAACATTTAATACAAGTCATTTTACCATGAACGAATCAATGAATCAATCAGTATATTATTTAAAGAGTTTTCAGGAGGAAGTCCAAACCCACAGGCCACTTACTGCATCCATCCTCCAGACTGGAGAGATGCTTTTGTGCTGTATGAGCTCAGCTGCTCCCTGTGAGTCTTTATGATAGATCTTATCTCTGATTGTGCCATGAATATGTATAAATATTCATTTTTATTTGTATGTATTAAGGTGCTAAATGTTTAACTATGTTTTATGTCTGAAAAAAATCCTGTTGCCTTGTGTATGTCCTTATAGGTATATTTGCATTATTAACACAATTTTTGAATATGACTCTACTTACATTACTCACTTTAGTAAATTACAGAAGTAATGCTAGATTTATTAATCTATGCTCTGTTTAGAAGTTGCATATTGAATTATCATACTAGTGTAATGTCTTAGTAGAAGAAATAGTTATAAAATATGTAAAACTTTACTGGGCAATGTGTTCCCTGAGGCCACTGATCATAAGCAGATTTTTATAATATAAAATTTTCAGTAATATTCATGTAAATGCTATGTCAGTGTTCTTGTTTATTAATAACTCCCCCTGGTGGACCCTGTGTTAAAGAGTCCTAATGGAAAACATGCCCCTACGTCATTACTCAATTCTCCAAATTGTTTGTCCTGTTTGTTCCCCCAGTCACTGGAAAGAAGAGCTGCATTGTGTTACAGAATGTTCAGAAGGATCAAAGTTCTGCTAAAGCACTGTCATCCTTACTTAGCAAAAACATGATCATTTATTTTCTGTGTTTGGCATATGGTTATAGCACTGTAGTTGTAAACAAATAGTACACTGTAACCCAAGAGCACAGTCATGTGTGACAGCAGTCCAGCTGGAGAATAATTTACCATGCATGCCTGACATAAAGGCTGTATTGTTGTTGTTCCTTTCTCATCAATCTGTGGCTGCACTTGTACTTTAGAAATGTACACATATACAGTATGTTATTGCAGTAACTAACTATCAGTGCATTTAAATAATAACTTATTATTATTGTTATATATTCTCTTACTTCTATGGGTATCAAGTTCTGAAAGAGACACTGACGTTAATAGAGAGGCAGTCTCATACACTGGAGACTCATTCAGAGCATCTCTTCTCCTCGATTTTATCCACCATGGACTGTCTCACTGAACCAAACTCACAGGACAGCACAGGTTAGTAATGTTCACGTAAACATTTGTTAGTCAGACGGGAGCTCAAAATGTTTAAATGTTTGTTCAATGTTTCCCTTAAATATTGTTAATATTGACATTAGTATTGAATATATTATTAAAAAATGTTTTTATATTGAATGGTTATTGGGTATTATGTGTAGTCTATTTACCAAGTTAATTTGTCTTTTGACCTGTGTTTAATGGCACATTGTACTATAAACCTTCATTCTCTTACCCTGCAGAAGAGACATCATTCAGCAGTCAGGATCAGTACCATTGAATGTGCCTGTGTCCCTCGTTTTATGTACAGGTGCTGTAGCAAAGCGGTAATTCTGAGTTGCTGAAGTATTTAACACTTCAGTTATTGTGTTTTGCTTAATACTACAGATCCCTAATAGTATCACATCTGGCCATAATTTCATGTATGGTTATGTTTGTTGCCTGTGCATTACATTTTTAATCATTTACTTTGAATAGCTATCATGTTGTACTTTAAGCACAAGTACTTGTATGTCAACTGTTACCACAGATGCACTTTTAATTTTGCACATTTGCTTTGGATATGTTCAGTGACATGTACTGTATATTGCTCTCATATTACTAAAAGGTCACTCAATGTCATAAGTATATTATTTTGCAACACTTTACAGTATAGTGCTCTTCTGTCCTGCTACATATCAGGATCTCAGGTTATTAGGGCTATTCATTAAGGTTTAATAAGAGCTTAATACCAGCCCTGCAGCTTCAGTTTCTATCTAAGCAAAAAGGTACACAATAGACTGTTGACCACAGTACACAGTGTGTACCTTTTATAAGCACTATTAACTAAGTCCTTATTGATGTTATGTATGTTATTATAGCTTATTCTAGAAAGACTACATTAAACTTTCCAGACACTCCATACTGGCATTTAAGAATCAAACTATTTTTTGGATTATTAAAAATGATCTTGATTGCAGTTTTCTATCAACAAGAGAATAAACTTTGTACAACTCTTTGTCTTGTGTCCTGTGTTCTATAAATAAGAGTATATATTTGACATTTATAAAATTATTTGACTACACCAAGACAACTTTTTTTTAAATTGATTTATGCGCACAAGAAAAGAGTTAGGTTTAGGTTAAAATAATTGTTACTGAATAAACTGAAACTGTTTGAGTTTTAAAATACCACATCTTGTTTGGAGTATATATTCTGGTCTTAAAGAGTACCTGAGATACTGTCCATACTAACTGCAAAACACTTTTATAGTATTGTAAAAAACAGGGATAATTAAAGAGGCAGGTATCCAACATATAATGTATACCATAATAGTCAGGATCTAGCAAGATCAAAAATGTATGCTTGAGCATCAGGCGACAAACTATATGCCACACTGTTAACACGCTTGTTCAAAGCGGACTTCAGTTGTCTTTATTATGAAAAATGAGAACATAGTGTATATGCCATAGTGTTGGGCCACTTGCAAGATATTCCATAGGTAACTGCTAACTTGAAACTCATTTCAGATTACATTAGGAACAGTATTTTTCCTCCATGTGAATGTTGAATAAATAATCAAAACACGTACAAGGTCTCTACAAGTTGTATCAAGAATTCCAAACATATGTGATATTGTACAGTGTGGTGGTACAATATTTATTTTTACTTGTTTGTTAAATGTTACATGTAGCGCAACAAAAGTACAAGTCTGCAGCCACAAAGTAAATACAAAAGGTTTAAAAGTAAAACTACTTCGATAATGTCTTCATTTCTACAGAACTGGCAATTCGATCTTACATATATATACATAATGTATATGTACATATATTTCACTAGACTTTTTGACATTGGACAGCCACTGTTGTGCAGTTTGTTAAAATGCAGATTGGCAAATCACCGTATATGGGGACAAAGACCTACACATGCTGATATTAACAGTAAAATAAATCAACACAGAAAATATGAGAAACCAAAAAAAAAGGAGGAAAGGAGGAGTCATTGTATTTTGCCCACAGTAGCCCTGCAGCAGGAATGCAGTGAAATGCAGTGAGAAATACACACAATATTCCTTAGAAACCTGCACACAGACACACACAGTTGTGTGAAAATGGAATCTGTCTGGGGAGTTTTTGATGGGGGACGGGAAAAGGATTGAGTGTAGGGCTGTCTCAATGCAGCCCCAGACCATTCATTACCAAATAACTGACCTGTTAGCATGTTTAAAAGGGGGGACCCAGGAAGGTTGTAGGTTCTTCTATGGTTTTGTTGGTAGTGCGGCTACATACAGTACAATTTAGGCAACTTAAGTTGGTTCCTGTCTCTTGATCTCACCCTTGTCTCTGTGGAAATAAGTGGTCTAGTTCTGTTTCTCTTGTATTGTTGGGCCTTGTTGCTTGGGATTCTGGGACTTTTTTTTTTGTAGAGGAGCGCCTCAGCAGCAGCCCCCAGATGCAGGTTTCACTGGAGTGCTCTGAATCTTCACGTTGGACTTCTCTGTGCCTCCGGCTGTTGCTCCAGGTCCCATTCGCTTCTTGATCTCGGCCGCCATGGTCATGAAGGCCTGCTCCACATTGGTGGCATTCTTCGCGCTAGTTTCCAGGAAAGGGATTCCAAGAGAGTCCGCGAATTCCTAGAGAAAATATAAGTCTTTAAGTTGAGAAACAGCAATATACAGAATGGTATATTGTACAACGATACTGCAAGCAAAAAAGGGTGCATTTTACATAAAGAAGAAAAACACTTTAGGTGTGCCGTTAAGGGAAAATAATTAACAACCAGCATGGTGTTAGCCAAATTGATTATTTTTCTTTAACATTATGCCATAAATTGATTGATTCCTTTTCTACCACAGCAATTTGTCAACAATTGATTTTTCTTAATTAATGAAGGAAATTTTATCAAAGGTTACATTAAGTATTGCGTGTATCATGTTCATGAGACTAGTTAGTTCCTATTATTACTTTCATTTCTTGCAGCCTTTGTCTTTATTCCTTCATTTACAAAGGCAAAAAACAGCTTGTAGATTTACAGAGAAACTATTAAAAAAAAAAATTATAAAAAAAAAAAAATAATAATAATAATAATAATAATAATAAATAAACACAGCCCTCTGTCATGAATACTGTGTTACCTGTTGCAAAATACTGACAGGGCAGATTCTTTAAATGTTAAATATAATTAATATTGTTAATGTTAAATTACATGTTTTACTTTTTTTTAAAAAAAAACAATACATTTTAATAAGAATCAGTTTATTATAATAGAGAAGCTGATGTTGAAACTTTGTCGATACTTTATCAAAATTAGAAATTCAATAGCGCTGTAGTAAAATGTACAGAATGTTAAAAAATGAAACGTTAAAAAAAAAAAAAAAAAAAGAATACATAAAAAAGGGATCAGAAAAGCATGCTTACCTTTGCTGTTGTGTAGTCCACCACTTTTTTTGTTGTTAAGTCACACTTGTTGCCCACCAATAACTTGTTTACATTTTCACTGGCATAGCGATCTATCTCCTGTAGCCACTGTTTAACATTGTTGAAGGACTCCTTCAAAAAAAAAAAAAAAAAAAAATACAATTATGAGAATCACAAATAGGCCATCTGGTATGAACTTAAAGCCTTATCAGAAACTTTGAGGGGCTACGGAAAACAGCTACAGTTTCTGGCAGTCCTACCTGGTCTGTAACATCATAGACTACAATAATGCCGTGTGCTCCTCTGTAGTAGCTCGACGTGATTGTGCGAAACCTCTCCTGCCCTGCTGTGTCCCACTGTAAAGTAGATAAAAATATAATTTAAAAAAATAACAAGGAGGACATTGTACACTGGAGAATTCATCAAAGAAAACTGAGATCAGAGCTGCTCTGCATAAAATATTGCAGGATGTAACCATTATTTGATCTGAAGTAGACTCACGATTTGAAGTTTGATGGTCTTTCCATCTAATTCTATAGTCCTTATTTTGAAGTCCACACCGATAGTGCTAATATAGCTTTCTGTGTATGTGTCATCCTGGAAAAAGCATGATAATTAGCAAGTACAATCAAAGCATATTGCATTTTAAGTTTTTTTGTACAACACAAAAAAGCAGATTTAGACTTCGTTCACACAGCAAGGCATTTGCACAGTTATAAATACACTAGCATGACTACACTAAAAAGGGCAAGGTGAACGTTTAACATAAGATCTTAATGCAAGGTGAACATTAAACATAATCTTAATGTCAAGTTGTTGTTCAGAATGTATTTGGCACAGACAAATGTGAAAAAAATAAAGAAATAAAGAAAAAGAACAAAGACGCCCTCATTGCTCCAGGCCCAAATACTCGCCACCACATACACATTCTTGTCACATATTTCTGACATGAAGAAACAGTGCAGCAAATGAAGTTTAAATGTAACAAGATTCAAGAAGAAAGAAAAACATGAAAAATAAATACATTAATTAATTAAAACAAAAATAGATTTAGGTCAGCTATCTGAACATAGAAGTAATGCGACATGTCTCATTATGCTTGCAATCAAAGAGGTATTTCTGCATCCAATTCCTTCTTCCCAAATTACACTTCACAGTGGATGTGGCCGTCTTATCACCTAACGTAAGCAAAGTGTCAGCCACTGCTAAAATAGAGTGATGGCCAATTAGTTGCAAAGGCAGCGAGATGTATACATCTGGCCTTTTTTACCTTCTCACACTAATCACAAACAGCTGGTGAAATGCCAGATTCTTCATTCCATCACTGTGACAATTTTTCTCGCAGTGATAATTACTTTCTGTGGTTCACAGAGAGAGAAATGTGCACCTTGCCATTACTGATTTTAAAATTGTGCTCATGCAGGGCCTCCAGCCAGATGCCTGTTAATGAATTAATTAAACACTAGTCACCTACAAATGCAGAAACTAACAGTTTGATCTCAGCAAAAACCGTAACTAAACTATAAGGCTTGTAATTGTAAGTGAATGTCACATACTGTAAACGCACATCAAACTCAGCTGAGGCTTACACACAGACACCCATTTCTGTTTAACACTCGCCAGCCACTTCATTAGGTACACCAGTTTAACTGCTTGCTACTTAATCAGCCAATCACATGGCAGCAACAAAATGCATTCAGGCATGTAGACACAGCCAACACGACCTGCTGAAGTTCAAACCGAACATCAGAATGGTGAAGAAAGGTGATTTAAGTGACCTTGAATTTGGCGCGGTTTGTCTGAGTATTTCCGAACCTGCTGATCATCTAGTATTTTCACTCACAGCCATCTCTAGGGTTTACAGAGAATGGTCTGGAAAAAGGCAGTCGCAGTGCGCTGGGCGAAAAATTTTTGCTCATGCCAGAGAATGGCCAGACTAGTTTGAAAGGCAACAGTAACTCAAATAACATCTCGTTACAACCTCAGGTATTCCCGAAGATCATCTCTGAAAGCACAACATTTCAAACCTCAAAGCAAATGTGCTACAGCAGCAGAAGACCACACCAAATGGCGATTATGCGAACCGTAACCTTAGTTTCACCAAAATTGGACAATAGAAGATTGGAAAAATCGATTTCTGCTGAGACAAATGGTAGGGTCAAAATTCGGTACAAACAACATGAAAGCATGGATCTATCCTGCCTTATAGCAACAGTACAGGCTGCTGCTGGTGCTGTAACGTTGTGCGGCACATATTCTTGGCACACTTTGGGCCACTTAGTACTAAGCAAGCATCAGTTAAATGCCACACCCTACACAAGTATTGTTACTGATCATGTCCATCCCTTTATGACCATAGGATAACCATGCACCATGTCACAAAGCTAAAATCATCTCAGATGTGGTGACACGAGAGATGCGATCATGTCAATATGGTCCAAAATCTCTAAGGAATGTTTCCAATGTTGTTGAATCTATACAATGAAGAATTAAAGCAGTACTGAACGAAAACACTACCAAGTTGAACCTAATACTATGAAGTTGAAGCTAATACTATCAAATGATGGCCGGTGATCGCATGTCTATTCAATTCAATTTTATTTTTATAGCGCTTTTAACAACGGTCATTGATGCAAAGCAGCTTTACAAAATCAAAAGAAAGTTATGGATCAAAATGGATCAGAACTGCATATCTGAACTAGATGTAAGCACTTACCGCAAATCGGAGGAGAAGACAAGACTTTCCAACGCCAGAGTCCCCAATCAAGAGCAGCTTGAATAAATAATCACTGTTGGGAAGAGAGCAACAAAGAGAATTAGACACCGAGTCATTGAGATCTTTTGATATATTTGAACTCCGGGCACATGGGATTGAGTTACAGAAATGGTGAACACAACACATCATTTCTTTTTTTGGTAGGATGTGATAACACAGGTAATGTTAGACGGTTGCAGCACGACACTTTGTGACTGGAATTAACTTCTCAAGCAAAACAGTGTTAAGGCTTCAAAAATATTTATAATGACACCAACAACTCATGGTTTGAGATGATTTCAAGCTTTGTGACATGTCAAGTAACACTTGTGCATTTAATTCAACCATGAGAACGATTACAATACTTACTCATTTTGTCAAGGGCATTCTTAGAGGCTACTGGATAAATTGAACTAACTGAACAATTTCAGAAGACATTTAGCTAATCAACAGGACACCCTGTATTAAACATGTTAAACTTTATTAAATACAAACATAATATGAAAAAACTCTGTCCAAACACCAGTTGTATCGACTGATTAGACATATTTGAGAACTGTCTGGGTGTGGCCCTTTTATTGTTATAGGCAGGCCGGATTTACATGCCTTGGTCAACAGCACATTATCTGCTTTTTCACTGCGTCAGGGGTTTAATACAGTACATTAGAGCTGTAATGATTACTTCACAGTACTACCATAAAAACGTAACACTTTTTAGCACATAAAGAAAAATGTCTAGATTTGAATCTAATCTCAAAGTAAACTGGTAACTTTACAAGTTATACCATCACAGAAGTGCAGATATTTTAAAACGCAGGCATGTTTCTGGGTTTGAGATGCAGCAAACCCCAATTTCATCAACTATTTCAAACTATGCCTTCACACCAGACTGCAAAAAAAAAAATCCTTGTATCAGCTCTTGTATTCACAACAAAATGAATTCTGTTTAAATCCAGGCTTCCTTGACCAGAATTTGATCCCTGTATTATTTCCTGAACTGACCTGGCTTAACTTGTACAGGAACGTTTGTATCAGAGTCATGAACTGGGAAAACAGATCAATAGATTCCTAGCACTGGAATTACGCATTTAATTAATATTTGAACTAAATAAGTACATTTTAACTACACACTAATGACTGCCAAGGTTAGAAAAATACATCTGCAGTGAAATGTAAACAAGTTTAGGTTCTTCAGAGAAAACACTGAAGCATGATATAGGTGTATAGCGTTATTTGGTGGTGGTTATAACGGCTTATACGACGCTACAGTGGCTGGTTCTGTGTTCGTGAAGTTTGATGCTAAGGAAACTTGAGTAAGCAGATTAAGAATTCCACAGAGGGGGAATTTAGCTTGTGGTGCTCAAGCCTCTGAACGTTTCTTTATAGCGTTTCCATTTCCAACTGATTGAGAAGGCAAACATAATTGGCTGAGCCACATGTTTAAGTTCAGACTAAGGGTCTGTATCCTTGTGTTTGATGTAGACTGCTTGGCCGGCTTCCACTCTGTTTTGTATTTATGAGACAATGGACAGAGATGTATGATGAGAAACAAGCGCAATACAAAAAGATCTGGTGCAAGATATCTAAATAAAGTTCCTCATGTGGCTTAGTGCTTAGCACTGTTGCCTTGCACCTCCAGGTCCTGGGTTCGATTCCCGCATCGGGGCTGTGTGCATGGTGTTTGCATGTTCTCCCAGGCATGGTGAATTTCCTCTGGGTTTGCCGGTCTCCCACAGTCCAAAGACATGCAGATTGGGCTAACTGTCGTTCTCAAATTGCCCAAATAGTGTGTGAATGTGGTAAGATCTCCGATCAACAGTCATACAAAATGGTCATCACTGGCCTCCATGGTCCCTGGTTGGACTACAGAGGTTCCTAGACGGATGGGTGGGTGGATGTGATTACTAGTGATAATTTAAAAAGAGGCAAAAAAAAATTATCAAAAGGAAATTAAGGTAGGTAAGGTTATGTTTTACTGAAGCACTCAACTCAGCTTCAACTGAAAATTACACAGGGCTCAAGCATCACTTCCTTCAAGTGTTGAATGAAACACCAACCTAACTATGCTTCCTGTAAACAAATCAAACACTGATGTGGCTTTCATGTTTGAAAAAAATATGTAGAGTACCTACAAAATCGAAACCATATTGATAATTACAAGCTGTGTATAGACTGGCTTGGTACATGTATTACTTTTTTCCTTGATTGGCTGCTTTAGCTACCCTTTTAAATGTGGTAACAACCTTGCAAACTGAAAGTGTTTTATCAGAATAATAAGTTACTGTTTTGTGCAAGCAACAGAATGAACAGATTAGCCATAACATTATGACCACTGAATAATGCTGATTATCTTACTATAATAGCACTTGGGAGTGGGTGGGATATATTAGGCAGCAAGTGAATAATTTGTCCCTGAAGTGTATGTGTTGGAAGCAGAAAAAAATGGGCAAGAGTAAGGAAATTTTATAAACTTTGTCAAGGGCCATATTGTGATGAGTAGATGAATGGGTTAGGGCAGCTCCAAAAGTGCAGCTCTTCTGGTGTGTTTCCAGGCTGCAGTGTTCAGGGACGACCAAAAGTGGTCCAAGGAAGTAAAACTGGTGAACTCAAAAAAAAAAAAAAAAAAAAAAAGTCAAAGGCAGCTAACGCTCATTGATGGATTTGGATAGCGAAGGCTAATCCATGTTCAAGAATAGTTGAAATTACTATAAATGTTATTGCTGGTTCTGATAGAAACGTGTCAGAACACACGGTGCATTGGAGTTTGATTTGTAACTGGAGACTGGTCAAGGTGCTAATGCTGACTGCCTACAATGGGCTCTTGAGCATCAGAACTGGAACATAGAGCCATGGAAGAAGGTGGCCTGGCCTGATGAATCATGATTTCTTTTACATCATGTGGATGGCCGGGGTGCGTGTGCATCGTTTTCCTGGGGAAGAGTTGCACCAGGATGCACTTTAGGTATGTATCAAAGTAACATCCACATGAATGGCAGAACATTGCACCACCCTGCCAATGGTTTCAGGAACACAAATTTGAGGTGCTGACTTGGCCTCCAAATTCTTCAGATCTCAGTTCAATTAAGCATCCATGGGATGTGCTGGAAAAATAAGTCCAATCCATGGTCCACCTTATAGCTTAAAGGATCTATTACTGACAGCTTGGTGCCATATACCACAGCACAGCTTCAGAGGTCTATTGGAGTCGATACCTCGATGGGCCAGGGCTGTTTTGGTGGTAAAAGTGGACCTACACATTATTAGGCAGGTGGTCATAATGTTATGGCGGATCGGAGTATATTGAGTGAGTGCTGTTGCATGCCGCCTGCATATGTGATCCTATGACCAGTCAGTCTCAGACAGTGGGGTTATATGTTTGGTTATAAACAATTCTGCGAAAGACAATAAAAACACTTCTCTATTATAAAAAATTAAATAAATAAAAAAACCTATGGAAGTAACTGAAAACTTAGGTTGTAGAATGTTTGTCGTGCAGAGGGGTGTGGATTGGGAAATCCTGTTTTCAGAGCCCTAACAAAGCAAAGCAAAGGAATTATGTTTGTATATGCTCATCCTCCTGCTCTGGGTTTTTCATTGGCTCACCTGAGGGGCTCTGCAAATTCTTGCCCAATCTCAATGCAATAAATTTGAGTCATACTCTCCTCATTAGGCTGACGACAGCTGACAATGCATGCTGCTGTGTTGTACACAGACACCCAGAACATAATGTTTTGCTGCTGCACTTTAGACATATAATATAATAGAATTTAGACAATAATAATAATAAAAATCACACATCACAAGGCATGTCACTATCATATTCCAAGAAAATTAATGAAGACATATTTCTTTTCAATAATGTTCTTAAAACAGGCCTTTCGTTCAGTAAATCTGGCACAACAGCAATTTCTCATGGATGTAACTCATGTATCTTTCTGGCTTCATCTAGTATTCAAAGTGGCACAATGTGAATGATTTGCAACACATCCTGGAGGCAAGCGTATTTCCAGTTGTTCAGCATTTAGCATAAAGGTTTGTAAGAGCCGCGTCATCTGGCATGTGACCCGCACATGACTAACACACAGCTGAGCGGAGGAAGGGTGGCTTCCTTTCCTAAACTTGCACTTATTGCGTTTTTAACCCATAAGAAAACAGGAATGGATTTGTAAATGGTGAGAAGATCATGGTCATGACAGCACTGCCTGTGTAAGAATAATGAAACGAAGCACAAAAAAGCACCACCAGTCTGGCTTCTTTTAATTTCTGGTTAGCTCTAGTGTATCAGTTCATATCTGAAATGTCACAAATATGGTTAATCTGATAATAGATGTAGTTTTTTTACTTTTACTTTTTCACAGACCAAGAAATACACAATGTTGACACAAATAATTTGGTCTGCAAACATTTCTATTTATTGCTTTACTTTTCTGTCTTGGTGTAAACATAATCCCAAAAAAAGAAAAAGTATGGTTCATTATGTGTAAAATAACCCAACTGTCTGATCAGATAGGTTTACATGGTAATAAATGTACAGAGAAATGTATGAGCGAGACAATCCTGAGTAACCTACGAACTCTGCTCTCTGGATATCTGCCTTCAACGAAATGTGAAACATAACACATATGAGATATTCATTTCTTATTAAAATTTTACTTTTAGTAGTTTGAGTATAACCTATATGAATCCTGTAACAGTAAGTAAATATCCAGCAGTATCCAATGTTAAATATTTGTTTAGTACAACTTGACAGTTACTCAATGAAAGTGAGTAAACAGTAAAATCCCAGTTTATGTAATTGTAGCCATTTTACGTGCTATCTATTTTCATAAACAATACTCATATGAAATTTTCATCTTTAAAACAGATACCCAAGTAACTTAAACACTTTACCTACATGGTTAAATCTTCCGCTAACCCTTTATACATTAAATATGTAACTGCAGTAAGGAGACAAATCAACAGTTGGCTACCTAACCTTAATAAACGGCTAGTCAACCCAAACGGCTAATAACCGACTGCTAGTTATTAAAGTAAATGAGACGTAAGCGTCATACTGGATGAAAAACAATATTATAAGAATTAACAAGTCTAAAGGGAAGATAAACGGTTTGATTTTGACACAGGTAAGCAAGTCGCCTCTGCTGACAGAAAGATAACTAAAAGATAGTTAACCTGCTGGCTAGCTGTCAAACCTGATCACTGTGGAAAAAAATGCTAACGCTAGCTGAGTAAGAGCTAGCAGGCTATCCCGTTATCAATCCACTTACTATTCCGGATTCATCGTGGATTTGATACTGTGGAAGTAACTCCTCTTCTTAAATAACACTTCGGTCGGTTTGAACGAAGTATAAACAGTAAATCTCCTCTGATTAAAAAAAAGTAACTCTCCGGTTAGCTACTCCCTCAGACCAGAGGCTCCTCGTTTGAAACCCAAAATGGCTGACTGTTCAACCAGGAAATAGCGGCTCTTCAAACACACTGCGTCACAAACAGCGGGGCCGCATTCCCGGAAGTTGTAGTTCTGTTTTACAAGACCCGAAACGTTTACGGAATGAAAACCACAGGTCGAAAAACTACAATTCCCTACACTGCACAGCATCGATAATGAGTTCATAGATGTTAGGCCGTCTCACTCGTTACTACTGCAATCCTGCCCTCTATCATAAGAGGTAAAAATTACGTCATTAGTGAAACGTGGCAGAGGCTGGTGTGAATATGAATCAGTGATCAATAAGTCTGCGCGCGCGTGTGTGTGTGTGTGTGTGTGTGTGTTAAGAAATGCTGAATCAAACAGGTTATTCCTTTATTATTAAAATTAAATCAATTAAATTATAACTCTTTATGATGCTTGTCATTACAACCAACAAATTACCTTTAAAAAAAAACAAAATAATCTGGCATATAATAATAAAATTATATTTGTATATATTTATAAATTCATTAATTAATTCATGCATTCTCTATATTACTTGTACTGTACAGCAGGGCTTCCCAACCCTGGACTCCGATTCAGATCTGGACTGTACGGCAAGTCAGTCTGGACCCAGCCCACCCAGCCCACACCTTGTATTAGGAATGTAACAATTCAATGTAATAAAGTATTGTTACAGCGATCCTGTCCCGAGATTAAGGCTAAACATAATAGTTTCCATCTTTACCGTTCTTGTCATGCAACAATGACAGCAGATGAGCTTATAGTGTTTAACATCACACAGATCAAGTGTCAGAGTATGTCACAAAGGACAAGGGCTCTCTCTTTCTGTCCTCCTGGATCAGCTAGTGATATTCTCTGTGTTTTCCTCATGCCTGAAAGACGGGGTGCACACAAACATGGCTTATTACTCATTTGTCCACAAATAATGGCTGGCATTTTCCACTCATTTTAGAAGCAACAAGCAAACAACCCCCCCAGGCAGCATATAACTTTTACTTCTAAATCGTTTTGATATTACAGTGTCTTGTGTTGTACTTTTAATGTTTAATCAGTTTAGTCAGGCATGAAAACAAATATACTTTGCTTATTAAGTTTGTTTAGGCATGAACATCAGTTGAAAGAAGATTTTTCTACTACACGTTTCACCTGTAAACTTAAAAAATTTGGAGCTACTCAGGTTCACAAGCAACAATTTGCAGGCAAACAGTGCCATTTCTTTTGCACTAACTTGAGCGTATTTTGAACCTTTGACACATGAATGCATGTTGCTTTTTATGTTAGAGTTGCTTTGTTTTAAGCATCTGATTGCAGTCAGACTGTAAGTTATAAGCAATCTATTTGCTTATAACCAATCGGTCCAGACCTCTGACCTTGAATAGAAATCACATGAGGACCTTTGAATATCAAGTATGAGAACCTTGGCTGTTCACAGTCACAGGAAGTCTGGACCTATCCCTGGGGGAGTCTTTACAGGATATATTCATTTTAATTGTACTAATTTAAGACAAGAATAAAAAAAAAATTTCTGCAATAAAATTAACCTAAAACATGAGAATTATTCAATAAAATCCATTTTTAAATACTTTAGTACACAAACAATTATGCATACAGATTACAGTTCTATAATTTATATTGCTGTACAAAACAATTTAAAACAAGATTTGTATCTCTTGAAATTTTATATTTGAACATTTATACTGTTAAGAAGAAAGCGAAAATTTAATAAGAGAGGACATGCTTTTCCACTGAATCCATTCCCTGGTTCCAGAAAGTATATGGGAATTCCACTGAGGAAGCTGCACCAACTTCTCCCTGAAAGAACCAGCCTTAAGGTTAAGAATTTACAGATCACCTTGAAGATGTTACTTTAAGGTGACTTTTAAAAATATGAAAAATTAGGTGGACAAGCATCCCCTATATATCAGAAAAAGACAAATTTGTATGCATATTTTTATACTAAATTTATTGCTATATGTAATATATTGATATATATGATAATATTATTCATATTATAGTAGTATAATATACATCATACTATTTTTTGGGGGGGCTTGTACATTTTTTGGCAGACTGTTTGTACATTTTTTCTCTTAAGCTGTGTAGTATGCAGTATACATAGTAAGATGATGCAAGTACGCATGTCTATGTGTTTGCAATTTGCTCATATTTACACTCTGTACATTAATCATTCCTTTAAACATACAAATTGTGGCAAATTATGAAGCAGACTGTGCCAGGAAATATGTAATTCGTTCAGAAATATATAATTTACCTTCAGATTTAAGGCAATAAGTGCAATCTCAAAGCATTTATCTTCTCCTGTTCTTTTTCTTATATCGGCAAGGACAGAACAACAGGCTTCTTTAGGAGACAGACCCTTGTAGGCAAAGAAAAAAGGCAGGTTGACATGTGGCAGATTCTCCATATTTTAGACAATGCATACAAATCAGAATATCAATAATATTCTATATCTGTATCACACAATGTGGATTCACATATCACATAATAGTACTGTATTTCCTTTTGCTTTTATAAATTAATATTAAGTTTATTTGTATGTGAAAACCTGCAAATACTACTAAAATCTCTGAATGTTAACAAGCCATAAAGCTTTAGAATCAATCCAATAGATACATTATTGTGCAATATTAAAACTAAAAGATTTGGATGGCGAAAATGTGATGCAAAGTCTATTGTCAAACTAATGATCAACATTAAAATAACCAAAACAAATGCATAAAATTTCTTATCTTATTACTGATACACAGTAGACATTAAATTTGCATTAAAAAAATGGATACTTTAACCCTTGTATTTTACAGTACTGTTGTATATTGTATGTGCTAAAATGTAGTTACAATGGATCTCTCACCAGTTATTGCTTATAATACTTATTTAAAGCACAGATTACATACCTGTCTCATCAACTGTACAATTTGAAAGCTAGGACAGTAGCACATTATGTTGTCCCCATCACCTGATGCTGGGATAGACAAACATAAAAAATACAATGCACAATATAGAGACAAAAATGCTAAAAAATTCTGATTCTGAAGTATTACAGAGCACCAACCTGCTGCAGCACCCACCTAAACACAGAAACAAGCCTTAAATTCATAATTAGAATAGAATATAATAGTCTTTATTGTCATTGCAGCAAGTACAACGAAATTTAAAGTGCCATCCCTCAATGCAACCCTTGAAACATAATCACACGCACGCGCGCACACACACACACACACACGCACACACACACACACACACGCACACACACTCCCACAAAGCGTACATTCTGTTATTGCACGATCCCCGATCTTTTTTGCATTAATTGCATAAATTGCAATTAATTGCAGAAAAATGCATAAATAATTTAATCTTATTGCACATTGTTTGAACCTTTTTTTTTAATAGCAGCATTCAGTATTTTTATTGCACTGGGATAAAACCTGTTTTTATATCTACTGGTTCTAGTTTTTAATGTTCTATACCGTCTGCCAGACGGCAGTAGATCAAACAGTTGATGTCCCGGGTGTGAGTTGTCCTTTACAATTTTATTGGCAAGTTTAAGGCAGCGGGAATTGTGTAAGTTTTCCAGGTTGCTGAGGGGGCAGCCGACAATCTTTTGGGCAGTTGTAATGACCCTCTGCAGTGCCATTCTCTGGGCCACAGTGCAGCTGCTGTACCACACACATATGCAGTATGTCAGTATGCTCTCAATGGAGCACAGATAAAAAGACACCAGC
>JAQMYJ010000039.1:12959541-12972420 GCA_030014305.1 Clarias laeviceps | reverse complement strand
CCCCCCCCCCCCCCCCCCCCCCCCCCCCCCCCCCCCCCCCCCCCCCCCCAAATCAATAATTGTTTAATAGCAATCTATGCAAGATCATTTCATCACAATAACTCAACTGAATCAGCGAACTTTAAACTTTTCAAAATAATATTCTTTATACCCATACTTCTCAAAGTGGGCTCCAGGAAGCATGGCCAGGGGGTCTACAATTTATTACAGTAAAGGAAATAATTCTTCATCCAACTTAATTGATTTTGAGCTTTTATAGGTTTGTTTTTTACCCCTCTTTGAAAAGTCATTTGAAATAAATACTTAATTCTCACTTCAATTCAAACATAAGGAGGCACACACTATGCCCACTTGAATTTAATCAGGTTTTTAAGATTTAATTAAATCCTTTAAGCCATAGTTAGGCAAGAGAACAATTTTTAAAAAGCATTTGGGATTAAAATGGAAATGGTAACCTTTAGTATGAAATTATTGAACAGTAAACCCTTTCCTGCATGGTGTCCACCCTCATGAACAGTCAATTTAGTAAAATATAAGATACAAATCACTATAAAATATCTTGAAAGCATTACTTGGTTTCTATAAATGTAAACCAACAAAACATTCTAGACCATGGCACTCAAAATACACTCAGTTTCTTCATACAGTATATTATAACAGTAATGTGAAAATACTTTTTTGTGCCAGACTCCAGTGAACACCTGAAAAACTACTACAAACACAATTCTAATTTTATCATGCAACATTCTAAAACTGTTCATTTTGTATGGTCACAAATGTTTAATTAAACAAAATCTATCATTGCATATTTTAGACCTGAATGTAAAAAAAATTATGAACCTGAAAAACGTACTACAGCTATTATTATTATTACTACTACTATTACCATGTTGAGCATCCTTCAAGTCACTGAAAGTACTTTTACTTTTCAATAATTAATATTTAGACAATCAAATTATTTACACCAACTAGTGATAACATTACAGGTGACTTGAATAACATCATTCTTATTAAAGTGGCACCTGATAAGTTTAAGTTGAGCCCTTATTTATCACATATACATTACTGCAATTTTTTGCAACTGATTTTTTTTTTGTTCTTTGCATATCCCAGCATGGCTATGAGGCTGCAGTTAGAGCATAGGCTCAGACATTATACACATCCCTGAAGCAGACGTGTGTGTGTGTGTGTTGGTGTGACTGAAGGAGCACAGTATCAAATTACGCACGCGCACACACACACTACACACTCTCTCACCTTTACAGACCCCCTCCCACCCCCTCCTCCTCCTCTCGGCTTCCCACACAACCACACACTCTCTGCCTTACACAGAAACTCTGCAAGCACTAAGACCCAGGGGAGACGAATACCTACAATTCCGCAGCGCAAGAGAGAGAAAAACCGTTGCCTCAGTTGTGATCACGTGACGCTCCGCGTCAAAACAAGAAGCGTATGCGTGAAACATGATACACGGTACTCGTAAACCAAGACAATGATCGTTTTTCAAGTCAAAATGTATTAAAAATCTTTACTCGTATTGCGGAACACTCTTAAACCGCGTTACTCGTAATCCGAGGTTCCACTGTACTTAAATCAGGAGTTTTAGACAGATTTGTGCAATTTTATAAGAAAACAGCTGTTAGGTTTTACTGAGAATGCTGGAGAATATCAGTTCTTCTGGTAACTTTGTCACACTTGCTCCTTCCTATTTTTATGCAAATCCCAGGAGCATGCAATAGGTTTTTTGTTTCCATCTAAAAACTGGTCTGTCTTCTACTATATTGTTTTTCTTTACAGCCATGCATATATTCCTGTAATGTTATTTATTTATTAATTTTTAAGTTATATATAGAAATACTGAATGATTTTGTACATAATTATGCAAACATGATAAACATATAACAAAATTGGTACTGCATATAATATGGTGCCTAAAACATTTGCACAGTACTGTATATTAAATATTTTTCCTTAATATAAAATATATTATAAAATATTATAATATTACAAAAATATTTTCTCTGTACATCTTATAAAATTATCAAATATTGTATTTACATTTCAATAGTTGGATGTTTCACAGCTTGGATGTTACTTTGACACCTACTTAATCATTGTTGCAGACCAAGTACACCACTTCACTGCAATGGTGTTCCCTAATAAAAGTTGACCCTTTCACACTACACAAACTATTCAGGAATCTTTTGAAACATCAAGGTGACTTGACTTCCAAATTCCCTAGATATAAATCCGCTCGAGCATCTGTGGGAGGGCCTGGACAAACAAGTCCGATTCGTGGAGGTCCCCTATGCAACCTGGAAAACTTAAAGGACCTGCTGCTAACGTCTTAGTTCCAGGTCCTACAGAATACCTTCAGAGAGGTCTAGTAGATTTCAAGCCGCGACGTGTCAGAGTCGTTTTGGTGGCACAAGGGGACCGACACCATATTATGCAGGTTGTTTTAATTTTTATAGAGGATCAGTGTATATCATGGAAATTAAAGTAAAAACAGAACATGTAAAGAATTTGGATTATGTGGGGGAGGGAAGTATATATGAAAGAATTAAAGACGCAGATACATGGTGGTTGGTTCTGTGGTTTTGCTCTGTACAGTATTTGCTGGCACTGTTCCAGGCTGTCAAAGTAAGTTTACCTTTAAAACACCGGTTGTTGTTCGCAGTGTAGCACGCGGGAGTCTTACAGCAGAATACGTACAGTGTCCGATGAAAACTCCGCTCTTGCCCGACAATAGGTGCATAAACCTGTAATAAAAATACTGTCGGAAGCTGACATGTTTCACACACAAGCTCGGCGACGGTCGGTAAATTCAGCAGGCTGAGCCACGCGGGCCTCCCGCCGACTTTACTGGGAAACTGAGCGCTCGCGAGCTGCCAACGCTCTGCCTCCTCTAAAAAGCCCAACACAACCCCGGTTTCCCTTTCTGAGTCCGTACGGTTTCCAGACATCTGTGCCCAGTTTAATTTCCAGCATCAACTAACACTTCAGCACAACATGCTTTCCTGTGTGTGTCCGTAATAACGTCCGGGTTGAAACAGAAGTCTTTACAGGACCGCAGCAGCGTGGTCACTGTAAAGATACATTCAGCTTGCTTCCATAACAAGAATTAACCTATAAATAACTCACTTAAAGTTCTTAAACTTAAAAGTTTACGATTACTTAAAGTTCTAATTAAACAAGTCTGCATTATTTGTAATTTCAGTTCCAGATATCGACTTTGCAATATTCAATAATCTGGTCCCTACAGCCTATGAATAAACCAGTTATGAGAGACATTAGTACTACAGTTTTCTCGACACCAATGACTTGCATGAAGTTGTAGTAACATTTGTAACTTCGCGGTCAACACATTTGATTGGCTGTCGAATTTCTGGTTCACTAGTAAAAACACTACTCCGTTTTTCTTGAATTGTCAGTGGCGATTAGAGTTAACAAACACTTTATTTCTATTGTAAAATAAATACAGTGATATTAAAGTTTACTTTATGTATTTCCACTTTCAGTCAATGTTTTACAAGGTAAAACTCAATCACCTAAATACAAACAATGAAGACAAGATAGATAAAATAGGCAAATGGCTGGATGTACATCCAGGGTCGAGGGCTCAATTCCAACCAAGTCTCCTAGTGACCCTGTACACAAGATAAAGCGATGGAGAAGATGTATGAATGAATATACCTTTGACCATTGACATGGTACTCTGCCTATAATGTGTAATGCCGCCCCAGTTCCAGACCTCAGAGATTCCAGACTGGTAAAGACCCTCATGTAGATATTTACTGCTGAAACACACCATAAATATCAATATTCAAACCTTGTTTTATTGTCATGGCGATTATGGACATTTCCATTGCCAAAGCTCAGTTACAGACTTTGGGAACAAGTTAAAAAAAAAAAAAAAAACTACAGAAATGTATAGATAGAAACAAATATACATACAGTACATTCATGAAAACCACTAAAAAGAATGAAATAATAATAATAATAATAATATCCACTAGATGGCAGAATTGAGCTGATGTACGTATTCTAACGAGATACTGACATTAGATTTTTAACTTTTTTTTTTACTTGGGATTAAATCTTAGTGATATCCACACTACTGTATTAATATCACTGTCTATAGTACATATCAGTACTGACAGACACCTATGTGACCATTTATACCTCGGTTTATGTTAGTTTATAAAGAGTATCCATGAATAAAAAAAAAACTCATTTAGCACAATTCACTCTACAAAATATTACACGCAAAGAGAGTAGAAATGATTCTGTATATACTGAAAGATACATAGTTAAGTGCAGGTCAAGTGAACGTCATCAGAAGCATGTTCTCTTCGCGTGTGTAATTGAAATGTGTGCGCGCGCGCTGGATGATGTCATCTTGTTGGAGTAAAGCGATGGGGTCGGATCACATGGTCGAGGAGGGGAGGAGTGGACCCTCATCATCCTCCTCAGTTCAAAACCGAATCCAAGTTTGTGTCTGCACCATTCACTCTTTGCTCGCATTTGGAAGTGTCTAAAATTAACTGGACTTTATTTAACTGGATCTTTTTTGCACATGGATATTACTTTCGTGTCCAGGGACACATCAGAGATATCTTATCACAGACTAGGGCTAAACATGAACGCGTGTGGACTAGAGAAATCAGGGATATCCTAACAGTGTTGGGCTGTCTGTGTGCAGCGATGCCTCCACAGGGTGTTGGGGAGTACAAGCCCGTGTCAGGCTCTTCAGTGCCTCCGGTACCACCGCGCAGATTTAGGAGTAAAGATGTGGGCAAAAAGAGCCGCTGGGGCTCGGCGCCGGAGCGCAGGGTGAAGTGCGTGCTGGTCGGAGACGGAGCAGTTGGGAAAACAAGTCTGATCATCAGTTACACCACAAATGGCTACCCCACGGAGTATGTTCCAACGGCTTTTGATAACTTTTCAGGTAACTAATAAGAGCATAGAATGAATATTTATAAAGTGATCCCTAACACGTGTCTCTCAGTCAGCTACATTAACGTATTTAAAGTCTCTTTTCACCTTGAGCTTGGGAAAGATATTGTATACAGTTTATAGATACATAAATATCAATCAATCAGAACTGATTTAGGATATCGTGTAACAAATTTATCCAGAAAACAAAGATAGGCTACTTAAATAATTTCACATTAAATATAAAATATGTTTAAAACTCGTTAATTACACTTTGATGTCTGTTGTTTATATTATATTATATTATATTATATTATATTAAGGCGGCACAGTTACATAGTAGTTAGCACTGTGTCCTCGCACCTCCAGGGTCGAGGGTTCGAGTCCCGCATCGGGTCCGTGTGCGTGGAGTTCTCCCCCTGCTTTGTGGGGTCCTCCCACACTCCCAAGGTATTCCCAAATAACTCGTATTGTATGTGTGCCTTATGATGGATTGGCACCCCATCCAGGGTTACCCATGCCTCATGCCCGGTATATTCTCCTGGAATAGGCTCAAAACCCCATGATCCTGTACACAGAATAAGCATTATATTATATTACATTACATTACATTACATCCCAAGGGAAAAACAGATATTGTACAAAAAAACTAAATCACACTGAAAAGTGAACATTGTGTACCTTTAAAATTGATTTACAGGACACTGTATGTCCAAAAGTATATGCCTCCCTGACCATCATATTCATATGTAGTTCTTCCTCAAATTGTTGTCACAAAGTTGGAAGCACATAATTGTCTAGCTTGTCTTGTACAAATGGCATTAAGATTTCCATTCACCAGAGCTAAGAAGCCCATACTTCAAAACTCTTTCATCATGACAATGCTCAGAGCAAGTGCTTACGTCAACACCACTGAAAAGCTCTGGGACAAATTAGACCGCCAACTGCACACAAGGCAAGGCCTTTTTAATGCGACATCAGTGCCTGACCTTACTAATGCTCTTGTGGATAAATATACAAATCCTTGCAGCCATCTCCAAAAATTTTGAGGAAAGCCTTACGAATGGTGCAGAGCACTAACTTTATATTAATGCCCACTGTTTTGGATCTGAGCATTAATATACACCAACATTGGATCTTCAACATGCTTGTGCATGTGAGATGGTCATGTATCCACATATTTTTGTGCATATTGTGTACATAACTGTTGTAACTTTCTGCACATATTTGCATTACATGTACATTGTAACAAAAATAACATTTCCCCAACACTAAAAGGAATTATATGATTAGGTAAATTAGATGGGAGCAAAATCTGTGTGGCCTGAAAACTCCATAATAGTTTTCAATAGACTGCTATTATCCTAGTCTGTCCCCCATACCAGTGTAGGGGAGAGAGGAAGGCAGTCCCTCCAGACATATGTCTGATTTGGATTTGATTTTTTTCTGCAGGGGTTGTCGCAGTTGATGGCAAGCCTGTGAAACTCCAGCTGTGTGACACCGCAGGCCAGGTCAGTGCAGCATTCCTCTGATCACAACACATCACCTCACACATGCACCTTTCAGACGAGCAGCTTCTGTATGTGTAGCCTCTGGATTCCCTCATTGTGTAAACATATGACACATTGTTTATGCAAGAGTGCTGACTTAAGCTCTGGTTTTGTTTCTGTACACTCCTTAAGTAGTTGTTTATTCTCTGAATATGTAGAGGAAGTGAAAAGAGATAGATTTTCAATTGGTCATGACAGAGTAAAAGTAGAATAAAGCCAAGTGAGTAATGAATTGCTCAGATGTTCTTGCTGATACAGCAAGAACGATACAGAGTTTTGGTAAAGTTTACCAGAGTGGACTTACTGCTTCCTCCTGTGGGAATGTAGAAATAATTTTACATCAGTCAAATACTGTATATAGCAGTGCATGAAGGAAGAACCAGCTCCAGGGGACTGCAAATAGGAAGTGCTGTAATTGTGATGAATGATTCATGATCCGGGAAAAAGGAGGCCTACTTTTGGTCGAGGCACAGCTGGGGCGAGTCAGTGGAAACGTGAGACCAGTGTGTTTTAAGGAGCCAAGCGGGCTGGGGAAAGAGTGAGCAGGGAAGTTTGCCAGGATGACATGGAGCAGCACTGCTGTCTTGATAGAGAAAGAATGATTTAGATTTCATTTTGGGGTCAGGGGACAAGCAAGTGGAAGCAAGATAGTAAGTGTTAGCAAAAATAAATATTTATTATTAATAATGAATTTGTTTTCAAAAGGTGACATGGTGACATTTTAAAATGCAGTGCACTGTCATTTATAAGCATCTAATAAAATTGAAGCTATCTAAAGAAGTATGAGCTTGAGCAGACGCATATAGACCCAGAATAATGTCTTGTGATTTTCTTTGTTTGAGTAAACAGGTAAATGAAATTTTATAATGGCATCTGCCAGCCAGCTAAATAAATGTTGTTTATATTAGTCACTGCAACCACGGTAATTAACTTTATAACTAACATTTAAAAAAAGCTTAACTGGTATGAATCATGAATGTTTTCCCTTGTGGTGAGAAAATCCCAGTTAACTCAGCTTTAAGGAAATGGCTTTTTCCATGTGAACTAGTTCCAGTCCAAAGGTTTATGAGGAAAAGTGAAAGTGGTGGAAAGCTTTGTTAATAAACCACTCTATTTTGTTAGATTTTATCTTAAGTGCTGGTTAATATCACAGATCTGGATGAAGTCCTACTGAAATATATTTTATATAGGCCTACTGATGTATACAACAGTTAGTGCTGACCGGGTAATCAAATTGGGTAAGAGGCACCCTGCGAGTGGTGACAACACATAACGGCACTAGAACGTTTAACTATATGTATCACGCTATGTCCCAGGTCTAAGGGTTGGTTTCAGCATGAGTGAAATGGGCTGGTACGATCCACAGTACTGAGGAGAAAGCAGCTAGATGCCAAAGCCCACATTCAAAAAGAGTAATCAAAGCAGTTTCAGCAAGAAAACTCATCTGATAATGTTGTCATCTTAAACAATACTTCATCTACTTAATATTTGCTTTTAAATCATTCTGAATTGTCTCTGAACTGTGTGTGTTGTTTTATTTATGTCTAAGGTGAGCTACAAAGCTAACTAGCTTTTAACACAAGGCTGAATCCAAAGTCCCTCTAATCAATACCTCTAATCAAGGATTGTATTTATAGCACAAAATTGTTTTTTACAACCCAAATTCTCTATGGTTTTCTATGTTCTATTTTAATTTTTATTCAAATTAAAAAAATGCCCTAACTTTTCTGGAATTTGAGTAGTACATATTACCTGAAAATGTTTTGATCCCCTCTGCATCAAACCTAGAAACTGTTCAAATACAATGTAAATTTAGAGCACTACATGTCCTTGATGTCCTTAACAACGTGTTTCTGAATTTCCTATCCAGGATGAGTTTGATAAACTGCGACCTCTGTGCTACACCAATGCTGACGTCTTCCTGTTGTGCTTCAGTGTCGTCACACCATCCTCGTTCCAGAATGTCAGGGAGAAATGGGTGCCTGAGATCCGACGGCACTGTCCACGCACACCCATCCTGCTAGTGGGCACACAGGCTGACCTCCGCCAAGATGTCAACATTCTCATTCAGCTGGCCAAGTACAAAGAGCGTCCAGTGGAGCCACAAGAGGCCTACACATGTGCTGAGGAGGTACATGCTGTGTCTTATATGGAGTGCTCAGCACTTACACAGAAGAACTTGAAAGAGGTGTTTGATGCAGCGATACTTGCCAGTATTCAGAACATGGACAGCCAGCAGCACAGGTTGAAGAAGCGGACACCTAATAAGATGAGGACGCTGTCCAAGTCTTGGTGGAGGAAATACTGCTGTTTGACATGAAGAGAGAAGACTCTTGGAGATTTTCAGTTAAAACTTGGCTTGGGGGGTTCCTGGAGTAATTTATGAACATAGATTAAAGTTTTACTAAAATGTGATGGGGAACAAGGCAGAGGAAAAAGAATGAAATAAAAATATTCTATAGGCTGTAACTGCACTAATCCCTTCTTTACAGTGGAAAATGCAAAAATGCCCTTTGAAACAAGTTGTCTTGTTTCATGTTTCTGCCCCAGCTACTTTTTTCCCTTTGTCTTAAATAACCGAGAGCAATGAGAATTAATCATGCAATGTAGTATTGCAAAGCAGAGCCACATGCATTATAACATTGAATACCCTTTTTCACTTGATAAACTCATAAAATCATCATTGCGGGTGCAGGTAGTTTAATATTGGTAAAATCTTATGTACCTGAAGTTACTTTTTCTGAAATTCCGACTACTCAGCCTACACTGTGAAAGAACAAAGATCACTTGGGTGGTCCAAGATAGAGGACAATAGTCCACCAATATTTATGCTCTGTCCTTTTTACAACATAAAATTGTTTCTAAACTTAATTGAATTACATGAACGAACAGCTTTCCTCAAGCTGGGATATTGCAATTTTCTGTTGGCAAGCTGCCAAGGCCTGCTTCACTCAAGGATTACTAAAGGGTTACAACCCCCTGGTATATCTGTCAAAACCAAATTAAGATGTTTATTTCAAAGTCGAATTAATACTCTAGTTCAGTTTTAGTATTCTGAAATAGTTTTTTTTTTCTCGATCTGTGAGGTTCTGTGAGGTTGAAGGACCTCACAGTTCAAAATCAGCTGAATGAACAAAGGGCTTATTTACTTTATGACTTAATCCAGAGCTTCCATTTAAAGCATACCATGAGTTCATGGTCAGCAAGTGTGTATTAACCAGGCCAGTTAAATTTTGTGTATGTACTGCATGTGCAACATGAAAAACAATGTTTGCTTTTTATGTCACTAGGCATTGGCTGTTTATCTGTCATAAAGATAAGGTGTATAATAGGGGTTAGTATATACTGTTACACAGGAGTTCCATGAAATTACAGATTGTTATCTCACAGAGCTGAAGTTTCAGAAAGCTTTGATAATGCTGATAAATTTGAATGTATAACTTTAATAAATCAGTATAGTAAGATGCAGCGTATATTATTTACAATTTCTGTATTTTTATGTTTATTTGAATGAAAAATAATCCAGTTATTCATAAATTCCTTACAGCAAACTAGAAAACATGAAACTATGAAAGCTGGGTATCGCGTGTATAAATAGCCTAAAATAATATGATATACATAGAAAAATGTGAGATTATGTACAGGAATATCCAAAATGGTCTGTGAAGCTCAGTTAAAGCTCAGTATCATACAGGGTTTATTTAATAAGTCGAGAACAAGAGACCCTAGGGGATTATATTTCTTACCTGCTATTACCCTTTAAATGTTATGTCACAAACGAATACATTCTTTTTAATTTTATTTCTTTTTTTAAAGAAATCCTATCGATATGACATATTCAAAGTCATATTAATAGCTAATAGCATTTGTGATTACAGTTATTAATATTAAAAGTGCTGTTGTTCGTTAGGAATCGGTCTCCAGAACTTGTTTCTGAATTCAATAAGCATGAAAACGTCTATTAAACAACATCGTTATCTCCAGTCTGAAGTCTTGATCAACTCTACAGTTATGAATCACTAGCATTAGTTATTGCTTAACATTTTCCCAATTGTTGTAAATGCTAGAGCTTTCTCCTCTGGTAAATAATTGATCAGGTCCACATACGTAGGATGAACTGGAAAAGTCACCTGCTGAAGCGGGACATGAGCAAGTGAAAATGGAGTGGCATTGAATAGAGAGGTTAAAGTTTCACAAGATAAGCAGTTGTAGACACCAGAGTATCGGTAAGCCTGCCCTTCCCATCATGCTTGTATCAGCAATGAACTGAAGCTGATGTCTTTTTGAAGGTTGCCATCCTATAGTAAAAAGCAAAAATAGCTCCTCATGTCTACCATCCATAAGAGTGTAAGTGAATGTCGAGAAACGGAGTTACTGGCTCTCTGAATGTGAAAAACTGAATAACTGCACATGTGAAAGAGAATGTTCACTGGAGACATATAAAACTGGAAGGTGCCGTTAAAAGACTTTTGAACACAATACTTGGTACATTGCAGTCAACATGTTACATATTCAATTGTTAAGTTACATAATGTATCAATTATGTTTGACACTGGTATTTTCTAATCAGTCTGAATTAAACTGAATGTTGGTTGGTAAAAGACAGAATTTCAGGCTACAGTGCAGTTCACTTTTTTGTTATCAAATTGCAACACTGTGAACTGCGTGTTTTTGAAGGTAATGAGCTTACTGTAAGATGTTGTAAGATTTACCAGAGTTGAAAATATCCCCAAGACCTGGTCACGACCCGGTGGGATATGAGATGAAAGAATAGCAGAGAATTATACATTGATTATTATTTTTAAAATAAAAATGGAAGGTCTTTCTATAGTCCGATTACAACTGAAACCATGTTGTCTATGTTAATTATATACCAATTATATAGTTAATTATAGTGTAATTGTAGTAGGTTTGCCTGATTCCTTCCTGAATGTAAATGGAAATATGTTCAATTGTAAAATTTTGCATTTTTTGTAAGTATTTAATTTATGCTTTCAAAATAGTTCCATAATAGTTCCATACTCAGATTTGAAAATATTTTCATATGTCATATTTCATAATTGCATATTTTTCTTGCATGATTAAACTCTTCAATGTAAACTTTTTTGTTCTTTCAGTATATACAATACAATACAGTACAACACAATACAAAATACACACACACTCTGCACGGCCAAAAAAAAAAGTAACACGCTAGTATTTCTTTGGACTGTCTTTTTCTTTGAATACGTCGATGGCATCATCTCGATAAGCTTATGCAATCTCACAACATTAGTTTCAGGTCAAAGTCACAATTCCTGCTCAAGATCTTGTATTGATGATGGGACCACAGGACCGCTGCATAAAGCCTTCTCCAGCACATTCCAAAGATTCTCAGTGGGGGTAAGGTCTGGACTCTGTGACAGCCTATCCAAAATTTAAGTGAAAATGATGTCTCATGTTCTCTGAATCACTCTTTCACAATTTGAGAAATTTCGTAATTATGAATCCTAGTTAAAACTAACAGCCCTGAAAATGACCTGACCAACAGAATCAATGCCACATCATAACACACTGCCCCCACAGACTTATACGCCAGACATTAGGCATGATGTGTGCATCACTTAATCCACCTCTGTTCTTACCCTGATGCGTAGATCACAAATCTGGACTCATCAGACCACATGACATTTTTCCAATGCTACACAGTCAATTCTTTATGCTCACTAGCAATCTGATTAGAGTTCTCTTTGCATTGTGTATGTGGAAATGCCCTTACTTTCATGATTTTATTCCACTAAGCATTAATGTGATCTCCCATCATGCTCATTCATGAAGTTTTTCTGACCATATTTCTTCCTTGTAGATGATGGATGTCCACTATCCTTATAGGTGTTAATAATGTGTTTTCATTTCTTAACCCAATTTTATTATGGTCCGACAAACTCCTTAGTTGTTTTCTTGATGCAGGACAATAATTTGATCCTTCTGAAACAAAGTAAAACCTTGACCACATAATATGTTGACTGACATGGTTGTTTAAGAAATGTGAAGCTTATTGCATTAGTTAGGATTAAATAACTTGTTGCCAGCAGAAGCAGTGAAGTAATTATCCAGTAAAAGGCTTTTAAATATTTGAATAATTAAATCCAGATGGGGACTTTTATTTATTTTTTGGCTAGGCAGTGGCCAAAAAATGATAAAGTTATTTATTTATGTGAAATTCATTTAGGTTACTACTGGTGAGCTGCCTTAATGCAATAATAGAGCCAGGAAAAATGTTTCGTGACATGCATTTCTTCGAAACTGAGTTATATATATACTGTATATATATATATATATATATATATATATATATATATTTTTTTTTTTTTAAATATATATATATATATATATATATATATATACACAA
>JAQMYJ010000039.1:12906251-12957727 GCA_030014305.1 Clarias laeviceps | reverse complement strand
TTTAGAAATGGGGTAAAATTAAATCTATTTTTGGAGAAAACTAAAGTGTTTTTTGACCTTGCATACATGTAAACCTGATTTAAGAGACTCATTAAGCAATATTAGCAACCTTTAGAATGGCATAATAGGGGCACTTTAAGGTCCTGCCACAGCATTTCAATTGGGGTGAGCTAGGCCATTCCAAAACCTTAATTATTTTCTTTTTCAGCCATTCTGATGTAGATTTACTGGTTCGGGTCGTTGTCCTGTTGCATGATCGAATTTCAGCCAAACTTTACTTGTCAGACAGATGGCCTCACATTTTCCTCTAGAATACTCTGGTATACAGAGGAGTTCATGGAGGAGTTCAAAGTTGCCTCAATAACTGCAAGGTGCCCAGGTCCTGTGGCTGGAAATACAAGCCCAAATCATCATCCCTCCATCATCCCTCTAACTGCTCGAAGTGTTTCTGCTGAAATGCTGTTTGGTTTTTGCCAAACATGGCTCCAAACTACTCCAAACAAAATTGGACATTGTGCCAGAAGCTTTGTGATGCATTCAGATGCATTTCGCATTCATGTGCTTTTATGTTCTTTTTAAACAGCATGGCTTTCTCTTGGCAACCCTTCCAAGCAAACCATACTTGTTAAGTCTTCTTCTAATTGTGCTCTCATTAACTTAACATTTAACATGCTCAGTGAGGCCTGTAGGGTCTGAGATGTAGCTCTTGTTTCTTTTCTTTTTCCCTATGAGCATTGCACGGTCTGATCTTGGCATGAGTGTACTGGGACGTCCGCTCCTCCAAAGATTGCCAACTCTCTTGAATGCTTTTTATTTGTGAATAATCTTTCCCACTGTAGGATGTCCAAATTGTTTTATAACCCGTTCCAGATTGATGTGCTGCAACAATTGCTTCTCTAATACCATTGCTTGTGTCTTCCGCTCTTGGCATTGTGTTAACCCACACCTGAATGCTCCAGACCAGGAAACTGCCAAAATGTCTGCTTTTGTTAGAGGTCTGTACACCTGCTGAAGATCAATTAATTAAGGGCTGATGATTAGCAGCACCTGGCTGCAACCTACACTCTTAAATCCTCTGGAAGCAGTAAGAAGGTACTTAGTATTGCCCACAAGTTTTTTGTGCTCTCATGGACTTTTTTGGCTTCACATAAAAATGGTAAAAAAAAAAAAAAAAGTGAAAGAAAGAAAGACGTACATTGTTGTTCATCTGAAGTTGTATTTGCCTAATATTATACACTGCTACAATTAGAAGATTTTTATTACGTTTTTACACGAACAAACATAAAATTAAAAGAGGGTCACTAACTTTTACACATGACTGTATGCTAATGCATTTAAACACTGTTAAATTAAATTGTTATATTATACAGTATATGTTATAATAATAATAAACATACAGCTAAAATTGTTTCAGAATGCAATAATCCTGTTACTCCCTGGACACTCCTCTGAGCTGTACATTTGTCATGTACAGATGATGAATTAGAAAGTTTCTGAAATATCAGTGTGAATATGAATAACAGAGACAGCAATATGGTCCATGTCTTTGTGTGTGTGTGTGTGTGTGTGTGTATAAATTTAAACACCAGGCATTCCTCCAAACAGGCAGAGCAAGCCTTAAACAAACCATTTGCCAAGCTTCCAAACACACAGCTGTTTGCAAATCTAGCTCCAGGTTGTTGCATTGAGTGGTACAAACCTTTTGTCGAGTCTGTCCATCTCTGCTGACCCCAGCTTCTGTTTCTGTTTCGGTCATTGTTCAACTAAAGACAACAGATCCCAGTTTGGAAAAATGATCCCTCTGCTCCCTACCGCCTGTCGCATCTACTTCGAATAAACTCTGATGTAGGTACAGGCAAATGTCTCTTTGCTTTTTCTTTGAAGAAGAGCCTTTAACATTAGGGTTATCAAGTGTCACTGAGTGACAACAGTTATAAAGTGCAGACTCACACTTCATGGTTGTGTGATAAAAAGAAAGTGGTTACTGAAGTTAAGTAAAAAATGAAGAAAATTAACTCGATCCAGTTGTGTGAATTAGTCCCATATTGTCATTTGTATATAACTTGTTATCCTCTTGAGAAAATATTATTTTGGTTCGATTTGGGAACCCTATGCTTTTGGGGAGCTCATGCTTGGCTTAGCTCCAAGACTCTGTCACACATCCACACACTCTGTCTTGTTTTCATCTTTTCTCTGCTGACACAACGTGAAAGCAACAAGTGTTTTTCTGGGAAAGGTGACTCATGCTCTTCACAAGAATATCATGACACACTTATAGAATGGAATCAGAGGACTCTCTATGTTACCTTTTAATAAATATAAAAAGTGTTTATTTCTGTGAAATAAAATATAACTACTTAACCAATCTTATTTCACACCGTTTTATAAAAGTTTCGAGATTTTATTGGCAGCAGCCAGATATTTCACAATGTGGTGGCCAGGTTATACATAGCAGTTTGTTGAATTCAACAAATAATAACTGTTTCTCTGCCTACTGCCTTCATATTAAGGTTTTAAGGCCTTAATATGACTATAGGATAAAAAAATGTTTAATTTGTGTTATTTTTAATACCTACAGGTATTACTCTTTTGCAATCTACTACAATATAGTCAATATAATCTTTTATGTATAGTTATAAATTGTAAACTTTTTTCTTTGTTCTTATATGATGGTGATAATTTGTACAGTTAAGGCTTGCTGTTATAAATTTTTGTGAGTTCAAATTCCCTTTATAGAAACAAACTTATTTACCTCTTACACACAATATGCTTCTGTCTGTGAAACTGTTAACCGTCTGTTATCTGCTTCAGTCTCTCCAAAGTAAGTACTTGTCTAGTTGTGTGATGTCATGATGATGAAATGCAGGCTCTGGTCAGTGTTAGGACATGAGTGCACCGCAACTCCTCCTCTGCAGCCTGGAATTCTGGTGCATCTGCTGATATACTGCTAGTTTGTTTGTCTTTTGGGTGTGGGGATCATCTTATCATGCAATGATCAAGAACAGTAAAGGTTTTGATTCATAACACTGCCTTACATTGCACATGACTTCTAAAACGTCTTCAGATGATTTCACCAAAGTAGTTAATTGCAGATTATTTACAGATCCTGTATCATTTAACCTTATACTGTACGTGTATGTGTAAAATTTCGAATCAGGAATCATTAGTGTTTTCACTGAAAGTAACTCTTTTTAAAATAAGCCAACACCAAGAACAAGCTCAATGAACATGTTTACTAAAATTCGTTTAAAAAAAAAAAGGCTCCTGGTTACACCTTCCCTTTGTTTACAAAGTCCTAATCCTAAAAGACAGGGTCATGCTCTTATCACAGCCCACACGCAATGGAATTTGAATCCAACAGTTATTTTCCACATGGCTTTTCTTATCCTTGGTCCCATGTATTTTTTACACAGTTTTGTTCCATCTGTATGGCCATGCCCAGATCCGGTATTTATACAGCATATTTTTGTGAGGGGAAAAGAGTAGCGGGTGTTATCTACACTGATAATGGAGCAGTCTGTGTGGGGCCAGCTGTGTTATGAAATGAAAACGAGGCAGTGAAAGTCAATCAGCAAAAGCATTGGTGTGCAGTCAATAAACTATATAAACATGCACTGTTGGTTGCTAAAATTTGGTCTTATGTGTATTAATACTATACTAACTCTAATCTCCAGAAGGCACTTGCATGTTGTTTACTATAGTATTTGAAAAATTACACTGGTAAACATGCACCCTTAAACAGTGACACAGCCTTAAACCACACAAAAGAGTACGATTTGACTGTACAGACTTAAAACAAGCTTTGTTCAACACTTTGTCCAGCAGGGGACAAACCACAATATACAATATATACAATATAACATACACATACAGTTCAAATACAGGTTACATGTACTGAAACATTGTGACAAATCTGTGTTCCAGTCAAATTGTTACTGAGGCAGGAAAAACATCTGTAGCTTTAGTGTACTGAGAAACTTATTATGTAATGTTTTGATGAGCAGCCAGACAATATGTCAGCATAAGCAAATCTCAACCAAATGTTGTCCAGTGTTAGTTCATTAAATATATTCAGACATTAGACTGATGTCATTCTAGACATTGGCACTTTATTGCATGTGTTGCTCAAAGAAAGACAATAAAGGAATGCTTATTCAAAGTTATAATATATATATATATATATATATATATATATTATTTCTCAGATTCCACAATGCTTAACAAACTGTATAATATGCAAATATAATCAGGATAAAGATATTATTAAACATATGCGCTAAATTTGGAATTTTCAAACATAGATTTGATTTTATCTTTTTAAGCTCATGTGTCAGATTTTTGTGTGCCTGATTCACTCAGTTTTAAACTACAAGTGCAGCAGCAGAAAAAAGTTCAGCAAGCTCAGAGCATGATGATAAGTTTGGTGTACTTTCCACAAGCATTATCTGTTGGATCCTGTTCTCCTTCCTGCCCCTTCATTCCACAACAGATTCTGTTTTTCAGATAGAAACCCTCTGATCACAGTTTTGCTGTCTGTAGGTAATGTAATTATTTTTTTCCAAACACCTGACATGCTGATGACCTAACTTGATGAGATTGGCTTGAATTTGTTGCTGATGAACTTCTTTACTGAAATGTTCAGTCACACTTTGGATATTTATTACTAATTTGTACAGAAAAAGTCCATAGGACTAAAAATCTGTCATTTACTTTATCTGGATTGTTCCAACTAAACTTGGGTGGTGAGGCAAAAAGGTAAAAATAATATTTTATGCTGAAAGACATTTCATTACTTAAAAACATAATTATGCTCCATTTTGGCCAAATTTAACCATATTTATTTAATTTGTTATTGTTGTTTGAGTGAATTTTAATCCCAACTTTAATAACCCCAAAACTGTAAATTTGTTCAATTTAATTACAATTTTCCTAAAAAGGACGACGAGGAATGGAAAAACCCAATAGCGTCAATAAATGGGCAAAATAAATTAATTTACAAAATAAATAATAAGTCTTGTATTTGATTGTTTGGATAATGCCTCTTAAATAAATCTACACTAAGGAAGCCCATGGAATATTTGACAGTAAAGAAAAAAGGTCTCTAACGACAAAAACTTTAAGAACTCCTGCTATACAATACATTCAGGCCTACCACTGATCTAAAACAAAGTACATTTTTCTTTCAGCGTCCTTTTTCAATTTTTCAAAATTTTAAGTTTGATCTAATGAATGAAATTGGCCAACATGAGAGCTAGTGGGCTGGCTTAGATGAAGTGCCTTTTATTGCAGAACGGCACATAAAACCCTTTTCGCTTGCCATCGGTGAAAGGTCCCCATGAAGACGCAGTGGGGTCATCGCTGATGCAATTGACTTGCTAAGCTTTGCTGTGACAGCTGCGCTCACCTCATTAGCATTCAATCCACAGCCACTTGAATACCACAGAGATGTGTATTCAGCTTGTGCATATTGTCACAGAGTCCCTTTATCATGGCATTTTTTTTCTTCCTGAAATCACACAAGAGCAGCTAGAATCTCCAAACTTAAAAGAGAAGAGAAAGAGAAACTGAAGAGAAACTGTGAGGTAGGGTGGAGACTAAGATAGAGAGGACATGCCTGAGCTAGACAAGGTTTAACCCAGAGAAGGTTTGGATCCAGAATGTTTAAAGGTGCCTTGTGACTACTGGAAGACCAATATAGTCTTTTGGGATTAATTATTGTTGGGTTATATATTTAGAAATTGTGTGCCTGAAGGGTATATGTGATTTTTTAATTACTTAAATCACAAATTCATTTTTCAATTTGAAATCAGTGTAAGAAAAAACACCAGGTTCAGCGTTGAACTAAGTTGAACGTTACTCCAATTTTAATAAATTCATGGAAAAATACACTTATTAATTGACCATTGTCCAATCAGTGTTAAGAATAAGTGCTGCTTGACTTCAAAGTTGAGTGTTTGATGATCAGCAGCGTTAAGGTTTTATTGGGCCCCTGAATGCTCGCAGTGACCCTCAGCACACATGCAGAATGATCGTGGCTCTCCTTTTGTGTCTGTTTAGTGAACACTGAAGTGATGAAAAAAAGAGCCAAGTCCCACCCCTCTGTGCTCCCCTCTTCAACTCTCCCTCTCTCACTCCTGTTGCTCTGCCTGCTGCCTTCCCGGCTGTCTGTTTCCAATAGTGATGGGCTGGGAACAATGGTGAACTCTGTGTACTGTGGAGGCGACACTGCTTCAAAGAAGGCTTTCAGCTCTACACTTTACGCACACACTCACTCACTTAGGGGTTCTCTCTCCTATTTTAAACACATTATCATACTTTAGAGAGCTTTACATACAGTAGAACAGGGACTCTCACTTTAGATTATAATGCAGCCAATTATTTAAGGCTTTTGGCATCAGACATCTAAACCAAGCCAGACTATACACTTTAATCAGGCCCAAAGATCAGAAATAAGGACATGTCAATAACGTCACTATAGACAAACATGCACACACAACATACACTGTAAACAGTGATATTAAATGAGAATATTATGTGTATAGTTTGGTTTTTCTAATCGTTCTCTCATTTTGCAATTATGAATTATAATTGCTCCATTTGCAGATACTATTGCTTATTTCTTGAAGAAGCATAATTATAGGTTAATTATGGTTGAACAAAACCATTTTACAATTAGTTTATAAAAAAAAATCTAGCAATGATCATGTTTTTTTATTTCATAAAAATAAGCATTAAATTATTTTTGCCATGTTTTTACAATTTTTTATCCCCTCGTCCACACCATCCATCAACACAAGGGGAGTACAAAGAGAAAACACCTGACCAGAAAATATTTGGAACCCAACAGTGATACTGACATTTTCATGACTGATGATGTGTTGGTTGTGTAACTGTGTCGAGCTGGTACAAGTGTAATGAACACAGTAGCATTGATGGATTAAGAACAGCATTTAGGAGCACTGGTCAACTCTACACATCAGGATACTGTCTTAAGTTATTAACTGTAAGATCTACAAAGTGTGTATAATGATTTAGTAGGTGAACCTAATAAAATAGCCATTTTTTGGTATTTTAAGTGTGTTTGTGTGTTTGTCTGTCTGTTTGCCTATCTGGGTGTTTGTGTGTGTTAATCTTAACTGAGAAGATCTTTTAGTGACATGTACAAATCTCTGTGATCTTTGGCCTTAGTTATGTTGTATTGCTTGTGTGGCATGACATGCAACAAATTGACCTGAACCTGACACTAAAAGCAGCTGTGCCACATGACTGACCTTAATTTAAATTATAATCAACACGCCATGAGTCAAAGCTTACTTGATATTTTGACCTAAAACATATGTGATTAAGAGGAAGGCATTAGTCTATGTTGCCTGCAACTTGTCATAAAGTGATTATGCATGTCGAAGGGAGGCATGTTCAGAACTAAGTTTGTACAACTGTAATATTACCAGTTGGAAATCATAAAATGACCAGTAGTGACCAATTGAATTTATATAATTTAGGTTCTGAGTCTTTTAAGAGATTAACATCAAATCACACACACACACACACACACACACACATTGGATTTTATGTGCTTAGCCAGTGTACATTTTTACACACTGTACACTGCCCTCCTTCCCCTTCAGAACTATTTCTCAGCTAACTGCTTTCTACCTTCAGCACAAGGACAGCATTCAGAGTGTTTGCTATTACTGTTTGTCTGTATGTCTGCAAGTTAAGCTTCAGCTCAGCCTAGGCCAGCATAGAGGAAGCTGCCTATAGGATAAACAGGTCTATAGTGGCCTGTTGGGTTTGAAAGTGAGACACTGTGGCACTAATACTGTCTGCACAAGGCCAGGCCTGTGAAAGCCTGCACTGTTAATGTACAGCCTCCCAAGGCCTCTTTAAACTAACAAACCACATGTTGTTTAGAGCCTTATGGCACAGTGGAAAGGCTGGGTGTTATTCTCCTGTTACTTGCATAAGAAGTTATTTTATGATCCCAAATTCAAACCACCTGCACAAAGTACTCTCATTAATTCAAGACTGTTTCATTAAAAAGTGGTCAAGTTGTGCAAAACAAACAATTTAACATTACCGCATTCAAATGTATAACTTCACACATCTCACTCTTACTCATTTTCTACATCACTATGTAGATAGAGTCTATCCCAGGAGACTTAGGGGACAAGGTGGGGTACACCCTGGACGGTGTGCCAATTCATTGCAGGGCGCACACACAAATTTGGGAACACCAATTAATCTAATTTGCATGTCTTTGGAGTGTGAAAACTTTTTTTTATAAAAAATTATATTACTATTATTATTAATTGCTGTTTATACATATATTGTTGAACAAATTTAGGTTGCAAGTATGTCAATGTATAAATAGGCCACCAAAAATTGGAAAATTTGGACAATAGCATTTCAGCTCATGAGAGTGTCTGATGTGTTTTTCTGTCTGGTTAGGTGTTCTTTGCCCCAGTGGCCTTAACCTGGCACAGATGCAAGCACTTGTGATCACTGGTTTCAGCTGAAATAAAATTTAAAAAAGACTCCCACATTTCAGAATAACATCCTGCCTTCGAGAATGTGATGACATTTTTAGATTTCAAGGACAGTCAGTTTCCCTGCTTCCTGGTTACCATTGTACTGCAGTGATAGTGAAGATCCCTGGTGGGGCCTAATTCCCCAGAGTTCACACTGCAGGTTCATGGATTTTTTTTACCACTCATATCATTAAATATATCCTGTTGGTTGCAGCAATTAGCTGTAGTATTAACTGGTTTAAGGTGCTCATAACAACTAAGCAACCAGGGTATAAATTAAAAGAGAGGAAAAATATTAATAATTAATTTAATGAGCATTGGATATTGGAGGAAAGCACAAAACCCAGAAATGCATACAAGCATATGGGAACATGAGAAACTCCTTACACACAGCAACGAGTTTTAAAAAATCCTGATCTGAGGATTAAACCAGGGCCGTTGTAGCTGTGGAAATATTATGTATCTATTTGTAGATACCTAATGCGTATATGCATATATTAAATGCGTATATTAAAAACATTTAAGATGAAGCAAATATGGTTTTCACATGATATCTCTGAACCAATACTCAGGGATCTTAAATATACACTATCTTACATTTCCAGTCAGGAAGGATTTAAACAAAACAGGAAATGCCAAAACAAAGGAAGGAAGGAATATATAGAAACATCTCAAACCTCTCTCTCTCTCTCTATATATATATATATATATATATATATATATATATATATATATCAACTGATGCATGGCCCCTGACAACAGTTTATAGCCTGTGCCATTAAAACAAAACAACATAGTAAAACAATGACAAAATGTCTCTGCACACCTGACCATCACACCCATATGTGGATGTCCCTCTATGTAGAAAGACCCAGAGTAACTTGAACAGAGCCCTGACTTCAACCCCAATGAACATATTTGAAATGAGTTGGAATGCTGACTGCACAACAGGCCTTTCTGATCGACATCAGTGCCTGACCTCATTAATGCTCTTGTGGCTGAATGAGCAAATACTCACAAAATGTAATGAAAAGCATTCCCAAATATATAGAGGTTATTGTAACTGAGAAGCAAGGACTAAATCTATCATGGGATGTTAAACAAACACACTTATGTGATTGATCAGATGTCTACAGACTTTTGACCAAACAACATATTTACATTGTATTTAAAGTGGAGCTACAATCTAGGCTGAGGCATGTAATGTACAGTGTATATTAACAGTGCCATTAGACGATTTATTGGAATATGTATTAAACTATATGCTTATGATTCTCAGAATCAGTCCTAGAAATTCCTTGCTCTTGATTTTCTCATTTATTGCTTTTAAAGTAACTGCTTTATCTATAATCATTTCACTGCATATCATACTGTGTACGGCTGTGTATGTAACAAATACGATTGTAATTTTTAATTTATCCTGACTACCTTTGCATTTGACAACGGACTGGCGTCTATCCCAGAAACATTGGGCATGAGGATGGAATACTACCTAAAGTAGATGGGTAGTAGAAAGTGTGCCAAGAAAACATTCCCCACACCATTACAACACCTCTTTAAGCCTGGAATGATGGCACAAAGCAGGTTGGATCCATGGATTCATGCTGTTGGAACAGAATTCTGACCCTACCATCTGTGTGCCTCAGCAGAAATTGAGATTCATCAGTCCAGGCTACATTTCTTTTTTTTCTTCTTTTTTGAATGTACATTTTTGCCTGTTCAGTTTTGGTGAGTGTGTGCCTGCTGCAGCCTTGGCTTTGTGTTCTTGGCTGACAGGAGTGGAACCTGACATGGTATTCTACTGTACATTGTACATTTGTGAAGTCTGGGGTGTTTTTCCGCTTAACACCATTGTACAGTACAGAGTTGTATAATCTAAGCTCAAACCAGGGTCTCCATTTTCGGTAGAACTGGTAGAACTGCTATTCATTGGATGTTTTTGCACCTTTATAAATCACCTCTATAAATTATTGTACATGAAAATCTCAAGATATCAGCAGTTATAGAAATATTCAGTTTGGCACCAACAATCATGCCATGGTCACAGCTTTTGCCCCTTCTGATAGTTAATGTTAGCCTTATCTGAAGCTATCGGCTAGCATCTGTATGATTTGATGCATTGCTCCCACATGATTAACCGTTTTAATGATTGCATGCATGAGTATGTATATCTCTCTATCATAGCATTATTCTATATACAGTACTTTTTGATGTAAAACGCTGCTCTCCAGTAACTGCATTTCTTTCACTAAAGCATGAATATCACCATCTAGTGGTAAGCAAGTTTTCAGCTAACCATCCTCAAATAGCAATACAATTTTTGTGCTAGTTACAATCACAGAATTACCACAGTTTAGTCTGATAGACGCTCTTAAATCTGCTTCAGTGCTTGGATTGTGTCCCTCTTCTTGTGCACGTTGCAGTGATAAACTGTCAAATCCACTGCCATTTTAGTGAAACAAAAGGAACGGGTAAAAGATGAGATGAGGTGTAGCCTATTTAATAAGTAGCTACACAATCTCCAAAATTATTGCCACTTCATAAAAATAATAACACAAAAACAATAGCACAAACAGGTGTGACATATGAGAATGCAGTACTGGTTTATTTTTATGTAACTGATCCCACTTAAAAAATATTTTAACAAATAACTAAAATGACAGTTGTGTTGACAATAAATGAATTTTAATGAATGTCAATAAAATACTAAGCCAACCAATTCTCATTCAAAGGATCATTATTTATGTCGCGTCAGGTGGAAAGTTGTCCCATTATCTATGTGCAGTTTTATTCTGATATACGCTGAAATCAGGCAGCTGGTAAAGTCAAACAGTATCACACTTTCTTGTCGCTGCACGTTAGCGACACCTGGAATCGATTCCAACACGTCTCAAACCAGGTCAAACCGCTATCAGCGTCTTTCTCGTGACTAGCAATAATCATTGGTGTGTAAACTATAGCGTTTATTAAAAGTTCATGTCATCGTAAGGCAGCTAGATACCCAGATGAATTATTCAATGTGGAATTCTTTTGTTTTGTATATTGTTCATGTTATGTTTATGTGAGCGACGTCTGTATGTCAGGATGGCCGAGCGGTCTAAGGCGCTGCGTTCAGGTCGCAGTCTCCCCTGGAGGCGTGGGTTCGAATCCCACTTCTGACAATATAGGTTTTTATTTTATTTTACTCCGAATCCAAAAACGTGCAACAATAAACAGTGCTGTATTGTTGCACGGTTGCTGGAAAATATGTAACACTATTAATGGCTGAATCGTACTAAATATCAGCAGGGCAGTATCAGTGCCGTATCTCAACTGCCCGGATATTCAGTCTAACCACAGTCTGGTCAGTTTGCTACTGCTTTTATAAGAGAAATTAATAATGTGTAAATGACACTTAATAATATGGACAAATGTATAATTTATTTTGCTGCTCTAATGGAAATAGATCCCCAATACTCACTTTTTAAAAAAATATATTTTTTCCTTTCCAGCTTTTTCTAATGTCCATTTTCATATTTTGGATGTTATATTCCTAACAATTATCATTTACCATGGCTACTAACCGATGTCGCTAACACGAATGTATATGAGGCGCCGTATAGGGCTTAAATCAAACTTTACTCATGCACACACATGAAACACTTGCATACACATATGAAATAGTCACACACACTTGTGAGATGCACACACATACAAACTCTTTGCGCACACACACCTATGAGATGCACACACATACACACACACCTATGAAACTCGCACAAACACAATACATGGTTCTCAGTGTAATCGGAAGTCATTTCAGTATAAACGGAAGGCATTTCAGTGTAATCAGAGGTCATTTCAGCATAAATGTAAGTAAAAGAAAAATTAAGGTACGAAATCTGTGGCTAATATGGCGGATCCAACAAGAGAAGCAGTTAATATTTTGCGAAATGTGCTTTCCTCGCCTTCGCTAATAGGAACAATAGCTAACTCATCGGAAGCCCACATGACTCGTGGACAAATCCAAATACAGATTCGGAAATGCAAACATTGTTCCGACCCTCCATACCACCCACTTCTCCAGGACCACGGTTCCGCACATGCCAGCAGTATGGCACATGGCTGTCCAGATCCAGAAAAAGGTGAAAAGCCAGAATTATCTTCTTTTAAGCACTGAAGTGTTGGTTTTGTACCATAAGCAAATGAATAGTTTTCAGTTCTTTGTCTAGAATTTCACGATTCCACGATTTAATGCCTTTAAAAGGTCTTAAGTTAGAGCAGAATGTTCTAAGCCCTTTTAACAAGATTTTCAGTCTAAGACTGGCTTAAAACTGTTTTCGGGTAACAAGTTCTGAAAATTTAATTATTTTTTTATACTACAATAACAATAGGCCAATCAATTGAACCTTTAATTGCGATTTGCATTAGGGGTCTTTGTGGTTAAGCTGTTCATCTCTTGACAGACCCAGGGCTCCATATCATCGAACATTCAACAAGGATGTTATACTGCTGAAGAATCCAGCTGATGATGCAGTTGTGAAACAGTGGACCAAACAAAACTTGCATGAAATTGAACATATATTAAGTGCATTTGAATTTGATAAAGCATGGGACAGTATAACGGTTGTACAAAAAAAATCAAAGATGCCTTCAAAGAAAAAATTGATGTAAGGTATGAGTCCTTGAATGTGCATTCATTACCATAATTACGAGATTCCAAATTGTCCAAAGCATTCCTGTCAAGGTTGGGAACTGAAAATCGATTCCAATTCTGGAAGCAAATATTTGTGGTAAAATTTAAATTTTGATTCCGATGTGTGCATCTTTTTTTTCTCTTTTATCTGCAAGGATTTAACCTGGCGACCTGCCTGGACTTTCCATGCTAATCCAGCCTTAAACTGTCTTTTCAAGCACACAGTATATCCTAACTGTAACCTGTCACTATTTCTGTGTAATAAATGTAAATTTGTAAATTTTCGTATTGATAATTTTTAACAGTTTAAAATGTATTTTAGGTATTTTTCCGCAAGTTTTTTTAAGCTGACTGCATGGCAAAAGAAGAAAATGCTATATGTGGACGCATGTCGACGCCTGGACGCAAATGTGCCTATTTTGCTAAGCCGCACCTGCTCCACCTTCACTTGTAAAAGCAAAACAATATTAGATAAATGATGAAACCTTCCAATTCTGTATGATTTATTGCTTAGAAAGCACACAAAGAGTGCTACCCTTATAATCACTGGAAAGCTGTCACTCATTTTAGTTCATCTGAATCTTACAAAGTTAATTTCAAGTTATCAAAGGAGCTTTACAAAGCGCAATTAATCTCTAACTTGCATCATGTCTATACTGTTTGTTATAATGAGAGGATTCGCTAACATGCAGAATTCAGCAGCATTGAACAGAGAATTGGTATTTGGAGCAGTGAGTGGATCCTAACTTGACCACTTCTGATTGGCCATTGTGTTCATGAAATCCACAAATACTGTATGTCTGTGATACAATGATCAACGCTGCATAAACATGCAGTAAATATGAACTTTCATTGAATTATTCATTCATAAATTACTTGCTATTTTGTTTAGTTGTTGAAATGTTTTTTCTTCAGAATCATGAGAGAACTTCCATTTTAAAAAAAAATCTTAATTGATCCAGAATCGTGCAACTTTTATTTTGCACACACAGCTCATAAATGAGTCCAATTTTTATGTTGGTATGTAGCCTGCTGATTTTGTTTTGCAAAAAGAGACACAGAAGAAATATGTCTGATATATAAATGTTTGACTTAATCTTTTTAACCACATTGGAATTTAAACTGGGAATCAATAAGAATCGGAATCAGTACATAGAATTGGAATTGGAATTAGAATTGATGAAATTCAAATTATATTAACCCTAATGTCCTCATAGAACTCTTAATTACAATTTCTAAACTGGGATTCTACTTGTGCCATGTAACTGCCTGACCACTGCAAATTTGTTTAGGCATTGATAGTGTTGCCGTATAGAAATGCCTAATTAATTAAAGTAGAACGTCACATTATCATCTTAAAATAATGCTCATTCTGGCACGAAGCCACCATTTCTGTTATAGAATTATGGATCATGAGCTAATTAACATTAAAGTGATAAATTAAAATTATGATCATTTACTAGACCTTGAGTTCTTTCAAATGTGTGAAAAACATGTCTTTTGCTGAACACAAAAAGATGTTTTAATGAAAATGTTTAATCAAACAGATGATGAGCCCCTATTGACTTCCATTGTACTGTGGAAGTCATTGGGGGCCTTCATTTTCTTCACAATATCTTCAAGTTCAAAACAAGAAAGAATCTCCTACATGTCTGAAGAAACATGAGGGTGAGAAATGACAAAATTTTCATTTTCACGTGAACTATCCCTTTAAAATACCTTTTTTTTTTTTTTTACTTTTTCTTTTAAACATTAGGCCCTTTTTGTTGTACACAGCTTGGAAATATTGATAGGGTGTGGAAACAGGCTGATTACACCAAAGTTGAGTGATGGTCAAGAACTTAATGGTGACTTGATTCAGAAAGTTTACACGTTGAAGACCTTATATGTTAGACCATCAAGACCACTTCACCAGGTAAGAATAATGTGTGTTGCAAAATAAAACAAGATTTAAGTGTATGAAAAATGCATATTTGTTGGCAAGAAATTGAGGTTATTTTCTCTTTGTTATACTTTTTCCTAAGCTGAAATAGATTTGATGAAAGCTTCTTTGAGGTTTACCAGTCATCTGACAGTTCAAATTGCGAGTCTTCCACTAGTGCCCAGTGCTCCACCAGAGACCAGTTCTCTTCAGATGCACCATCTTCATCTGCTGGCCAGTCCTCCAGTTCTGCCCAATTAATCACAACTAGCAACACTTCCTGGGAAAGTGATTACAATACTTACCTTACCATTATTTAGGGAATTTCAGTGGCTTAAAACTGTTGTCCTGTGTGGCTCTTCGTTTCTGCAATTAGACATATATCATTTAGTTACTAGCGTGACATATCAATGCTTGAACAATGTTATTTTCTGTCAAATGATCCTTGTCACCTCACTAAGGAAAGTGGTGATAAAGTAGGCTGATGTGTATCTGTGTAGCTAAGAAAGTAGAAAACAAGTCCTCCAGTTCTGCCCAATTAATCACAACTAGCAACACTTCCTGGGAAAGTGATTACAATACTTACCTTACAATTATTTAGGGAATTTCAGCGGACGAGGATGAGAATGAGGATCTTTGCAATGCTATAATGCATTACTAGCATCTAAGACCAGATGTGAATTTGCAGTTGCAATTGCATCTACAATCCTTAGAAATAATTGTTATAGTAGTGGATCAAACATTAAACAGAGCAAAATATGTTGTGATCTTTTATAGCATTGCCTTAACAGAGGACATTCCAGTCAAGCAAATCTTGAAAGAACTTTCGGAAATAAATCGGTTGCAACCAAAGGTTTAATATAAACCGTGCAGCAGTATTGGATGGTGCAATACGTGGATTTACAAGAGTCTCATACAACCCTAATAATAGAATGGTCATTAGGTTTTCTGATGACAAAGGCAGTTATGAAGAAGTCATTGATCTGGGAGATCCTAGGAGGGAATTTTTACGCCTTCTCTTGGAAGCACTGATGCATTCTTCATTGTTTGAAGGGAAAGAGGGGAGCCTCAAGTTGGCACTAGATTCACAAGGTATCAAATTGCACTTGCTATATGTATGTCATACATTTAGTGAATGAAGTATGTAGGGCAGGGCGATATGAATAATAAATTTATCAACAATAAAATTTTTCTTATCGGATAATATCAATTAATATCACAAATGCCAAATCTTTAAGTTTAAAGGCAGATTTTTGCTGGGTGAAAATGGCAATAAGCAGACTGTTAATTTTGGTTTTATCATCAGACTACTCCTTATCATCAGAATATGACAAACATTTGTCAAACAGGTGAACATTTCACAAATGAATAGTTTTGTCTCTTAAAGATGCACGTTTGACTGTAGCTGAAATTGGCCTGCAGATGTACATTCATGTTCATAAAAGAAAATAGTAACATCTGTAAAAAATTTAACCACATAAATTTTTTATGGTAAATTTAAAATATTCTGACCAAGTTAGAATTAAATAGTATTTAGATCACGTTAACCCCAGGTAAAACCATGCATTGTCATTACCATGGAAAAAAGTAACTGTTGTTTCTATGGTATTAATGGTATTTAAAAACAGTAGCCTAAAGTATTTGGCATCATACAAACACACTAAAACTGCTATAACTTAACAAAAATACTGTAATTATATTAAATTATTCCTTTAATAAATGTAATATCTACAGTAATATGATAAAATGCTATGTAAATATCCAATGTTTCTGCCACAGTACCATGGTTCTTGTTAATGTTGGGTGATTTGTGGAACGATAAGGCTTTTAACTGGATCGTTGTGTAACACAATGTTTCTTGTGTTGTTGAGAATGTCAGTGCTGTTTCATTAGGCTTTAAGACAGTTTAAATGACATTTGAGCTTTGTATCTGAGAACTTCACATTTGACATTGTTCTTAATTTAAATACATATTCCACATGTTCTTTTTTTTTTTTTTTTTTTGTACATGTACAGGTTTCCGAGTCCAAAGCTCTAGAAGAGCTTCAACACTCAATAGAGCCCATCACAGACTATCTAGCCAATGCAGGCTGTCTGAGACCTTTAAGAAGTGTTAAGGAGAAGGACAGGCTGATAGAAGATGTTCTTATGTTTCAGGTCATCAATCGTGTTTGTGGACCATTTAATAGGTTTGCTCTAACTTCAGAAAGCTCTTTGCTCTTCAGAAATATGGTTTTTTATTTATTTATTTTTTTTACTTAAATTTGTCATAAACAATCGTCTTTTATGTGTGTGTTTGTTTTGGCTTCTGAAACTTTATTTTTTAAGTGTACAATGTGCATGTAAAAAGGAAGGAATATTTTATCTCATATATATTTTATTGGATGTCACAAAATATTTTGTATAAAGTTGTACAATTGTGATTTATTAATTATTCTTTATTTAGGTTTTGTAAAGGACTGAAGACCCTGGGGATCTTTGCTAAGATCCAGCAATATCCAGAATCTTTCAGATCTTTATTTTGTCACCAGATGAATTCACTCACGGCTGAATTAATGGATGACCTGTTTGACATTCTGTGGTTAGAGAGCGGGAGCAACAAAAGGGCTGATGAAAACAGAGCAGTTGCTTTTTGGAGGGACTACTTGCAAGATGTTGAAGGTAACAGTTTAATAAGCAATATATAGGGCCAAAAAAATCCTATGATTGGATCTTTATTTATTATTTTTTGTTTCTGTTGTTTATGTTTCTGACTTGTTTTAGGTTTGGCAAATATTCTTTTAACCCTACCAGGTACATAACACTGCTCCATGGGGTTAATAATAGCCTTCTAAAGTGAAGCAATGCATTTTTGTGTAAAAAATATATATCCATGTTTAAAACCTTATAAACCTTACTCTCTAGCTTACTGTCTAGTTCATGAACATGCGTTCATGAGAGAGTGGCATTCCACGTACGACATAGACACAGTGTAGGCTCGGGTGAGAATATGTTTGTCTTACAAGAGCAATGTTATGTTAACAGCAAAGGAAAAAGTACAGTATGTGAAAAAGTGATGGTCGGTATACTCTGGTTCAAACAAATATGGCTGGCTTATATTGAAATCTTCTGACGTTTTTCTTATCAAACAAATCTTTGTTTTGTACTTCTAGATTTGTTTTGCCAACTATCGAGGGAACAGAATTGTGAAGCCCCCAAGCCCCTAGTTCGATTCCTGGGTAATGCTGTAGCCTCTGGCAGCCGAGGGCCTAGAGAGAGCTGATTGGCCAAACCATCACAGTGGGGTGGGATGGGAGGCACTTGGCACTTTTGCGTCAATCATGGGTGTCTTTGAGCTCACACAAGCAGAAGGAGCAGACAGCGCTGTCCTCCTAGTGCGTTATGCCGCCTCCAACAGTGCGTGAGCGAGCAGTTTGAAAAGATTCGGTCAGCTGGCATCATGTGGGCCCTCCCTGACTGGTGGTGGTGGTGACCTTGGTGCGGGAGCCCCCTGGTGATGGCTGGGAATTGGATACGACTAAATTAGGGAGAAAAATCGAGAGAGAGAGAAAAAAAAAGAAAGGTAACAGAATTGTATTTTAGACAGACTTCTTTTGTAATTTGATAAAGTTTTGTTTAAAGCCGCTCTCCCCATTTCTGTATTCTGTATTTTACTCAAAAACAGATAAAAATTATTTTGCAGGAACAGAAACAGATATTGTCACCACTGCACACCCCTACCAATTACAATATATTTTTAATTACTGTAGAAGATGTAAACAAAGTCAAATAATACATTTAAACTGCATAGTATTAAATTATAATTTTTTTCCTTTTTTGTCAATTTCTTTTTTTCATTTGCTACATAGTTCAATCAAGTTCATCCTATTGGATTTCATCCTCAACCATCTGTTGAATTTCTTCATCCAACTGAGTCCACAAAGGTTTCTAGTTGCAAATACCTACATTAACTGTCTTCCCTTGCCAATATACAGCACATATGGTGCATTCAAAAGTAACATGGACTTTGGCATTGAGAACACACAAGGATCTGGAAGAGAATAAGAATCTTGAATTGATGTTACCTGATTGGAGGTATTGCTGTTGCAGAGAATTTTTTACTGATTGTTATTGTTGAGTTGAACTATTTTGTACTGTTGCCTGTTGTACTATCGTTACTGCCGAAAGTGTTTTGTAACCCAAAAGTGAAGATTGTCATTACTCACCATCCTGTCAATCTAAGCTCACAAGACTTTGATACATTTTTGAAATGCAAATAAAGATAGTTTTGTTGAAAACTGAGAGGTTTCTGTTCCTCCATTTGAAAGTCTTTTAAAGCAACCAAAAAGTAACCAAAATCCAAAAAAAAGTCATACAGGCTTCAATGAGTTTCATCCAGTGTGAGCAGCTCAAGGTCAAATGTCCGCGAATCTCATTTTTTTGAGATTCTCAGAAATATCAGTTTGTGTGTATTTGCGAAGAGTTTGTGTGTGTGTGTGTGTGTGTGTGTGTGTGTGTGTGTGTGTGTCTCATAGGTGTGTGCACGGGCATCTCATAAAATTTAATTTATTACAAATTACATATAAGAACAGAGTCTAACATGAAAACCTTCTGGTGCATAGATATGCCTAAAATGCAGGGTGAACATAAAGTATTCCCTAATTTCAAACATTTATTGCACAAAACCTGTGCTTGGTACATAGGGTTTAATTGCAAAGTTTTTCTTATGAAGCTTCATTTCTATCAAACATAGTGATAAGATATTACTTTACAAAATCAGGAAAAGACTTGATGCTCACCCTGTATGTTTTACACCAGTCTGAACAGTAGACCCTCGTCAGTGATCAGATTCATTACTTGAATACTATTAATACTTGATCGAATGCAACCAGACTCTGGTTTCCACATTTCTGTTGACTAAACATTGCACTTATACAGTATACATTTGCTGTAGAGTCTGCTGTACACTCTCAGGCTCTTACGTTGAAAATCGGAACCGGAAGTGTTCGGCCTGTGAAATTCTAGCAGGATGCACGGATCCCGCTGAGGGATTTTCCCTTTATTTAATATCCTCCTCTACTGCGCTGAGAAACACATAGCAATCTGACACAAACATCTGCCATGTCCGAGACATACGGTAGGGTATATTTATTTTCGTGCACCAGTGTACTGGCTAAATCCAGGAGGTTGTGCTGCATGGAATAAGCAGGTGTCCCGTTGTGATGCATCGCAATAATAATAATAACGGCTCGCAGGCTAATAGCGCTGTGCACGAGCAGCTACGCCCGCGGGGAGTCACAGCGATCTCATTACGACTACACGGCTGCCTGGATTGATACAGGAGAGTCTAATTAACTTTTTAGCACTTAGGATGTGCGACTCGAGGCAAATCTGTAAGAAACGGGTTTGTCTGTAAACAGCGCAGTGAAGCCCGGAAGAAGCTGTTATACCCTGCACCGCTACACCCAGCATCCAATTCCTGTATTGTGCAATCACAAACACAGTTGGATGGCTATTCGACACTACCCAAAACCAGAGTTCTAAGAAACACATAAGACTTGTTGGTTTCATTGGCAGTTTTTTTTTTGTACCAAAGAGTGCACGGGTTCAAAGACTGTTCTTGTGGTTAACAACACTGCAGAGTTATGTGGTGTTCGTGGTGTGCCATCAGTCAATGCCAAGTCGACATTATTACAGTTATGCATTCCCTCCTGTGGGGGAAAAAAGGCAAAAAGAGTCATGTTTTAAAGGATTTCTTGAATTTAAACAGGGAATAGTGTGTATATCCTGTAACTAGACCACATTTCAAATGAAAAGTGAAAAGAACTGATTTAAAGAAGGTACCTATTGACATCAGACAGAGTAATAATTCTTATAGTGCAAGAAGACTGAGAATATTACAACTGACAGGATACAAAAGCAGTAATAAAGAAACAGTTTGGATTAACAATGGGGTAGGGGTGGCTCGGTAGTTAAGGTGTTGTTGGACTGCTAATCAGGAAGTCATGGGCTGCCACTGTTGGACTCTTGAGCCACGTCCTTCACCCCCTAGTGCTTAGATACAAATCGGCTGTCGAACTGGCAATCCGGCCTTGTAAGTGATTGCCACAGAAAAGAGTGGGGAGTATCTGTCTCCAGGTGGCATGTAGATCATCGACCCCTTTTTGTATTAACAAGCTATTAGTACATGTTCCTATCATTCTCAACTGGATATCAAACCATTTCAACTGATAATTTTTCAATATGTCTACTGTTAATGCCTCTTTGTTATGAATTGCATTCATTGTATTCTCCATTTTGTCCAAAAAAAGAATGCTAACATTTTCAATAGGCTGATTATTTTCCCTTAGTTGCCTCAGTATTAAAGCCGCTATTAAACTTTGTTGTGAAATGTTGCCTTTCAGAGCTCAGGCATAAATGAACTAATCAGATTATGAATTGGTAAGGCTTTAATAAATAAATAGTTTTTTTTTTTTCTGTGCAGATTTCCTCTTTAAATTCCTTGTTATCGGGAATGCAGGAACTGGAAAATCATGTCTCCTTCACCAGTTCATAGAGAAGAAATGTATGTCAACTTTCAACAGCACCACACAAGTTCATTTTAAATCCATGTCATTAGTAACACAAATTTTTACCATGCAGATAAATTAAATATATCTTTTTCCCCAGTCAAGGACGACTCAAATCATACAATTGGAGTGGAGTTTGGCTCAAAGATCATCAATGTGGTCAACAAATTTGTCAAACTCCAGATTTGGGACACAGCAGGACAGGAGCGGTTCAGGTATGTTCAGAGCTTGGGCATGGCTGGAAAACTGGTTTGCATTACTCTTTATTCTTTCATGATGTGAGCATTGCTGATTGGCTTGATGCTTGTTCCAGGAATGCTCATTACTTTTAGTGAATCTAGAGAGCCTGTCGATGTTGATTTAATATAGGAGTTGTTAAAGCTTTATACAACATTCATTGGGCACTGATCATCCTTACAGAGCGAAGCAGGCCAACGGTGGCCATGCAATACACAACATCCTACCTTTCACTCATTTCACAGATGTTGTTTTTCAGCTTAAATCAGGTAGGAGCAGGGGAAGTTAAATTACCTTTAAAAAATTGTGGAGTCACCTCAAAGCTCCAGGGTCAAAAAATGTTGTATGAGGCACATTAACAACTCCCGTATTAAATCAATATTGACAGAGTCTCTAAATCCATTACAGTACTGAGCTAGACTAAAACAAGGATCAAGGCAATCAATAATGATTTGTGGTAGGTAAATCTCTCCTGAAAACTAATGAAGCCACAGTTTTTTTTTTATTCTGTATGAAACAGACATGTTTGTCTCCTCAGATCTGTAACACGAAGCTATTACAGAGGGGCAGCAGGAGCTCTCCTTGTCTATGACATCACCAGGTAAGTGAACATTAACAGGTCATCTAGGCCATGCTCTTGCAAATAAATCCCAGATTTTCATGTACATCATTTCCAGCTGTATTTTGGGAATCTGCTCCTGTTGCCACAAATGGTCTTAGGTGGCTGTAAAATAATGAGATAAAATACTATATATGTAGTATATATAGCTCAGTGCAGATTACAGACTCATGTTAATGCTTTTGTTGTTGTCTGTTGGACAAGTTAATGGCCTTCCATAGAGATCAAAATAGGAACTGAAACAGAACCAGCACTATTACCTTTAAAAAAAAAATAATAATAAAAAATGCAACAAACCTGTAAGAAGTACACAATTGCCATTGCCTTCAGAGAGTTGGAAGTAGGGGAGGAGGATGTGAACAGAACAACCAGACTAAAGAGATGAAGAGATGGAAGGCAAAAACAACAGGGGGTGCTCTCCTCTGCCAGAAACTACAGTTTCATCTTGATGAAATGAAAGAGAAAATAAAGAGAATAAACCTGTGTAGGCAGAAGAGAATATGTGGTCGACTAACATCCCCTACAAAGCTGAGCGCATAAAGATAAAATACAACAAAGCCCTTCTGAAAACTTCCTTCAAGAGGAAGGAGAAATAAGGCCACTAAGGAAAAGACATTGTCTGAAAGGTGTCAGCACAAGAAGCAAGAACAAAGACACAAAAACATACAAAAACAACAAGCCAGACAAGATGAAATGGGAAATGTAAATAAAGGGTCAGAAAGAAAGACAGGGAGCTGTCTGAGGATCTAGCTGTACGGGAAAAGGAAATAAAATAAAGAACTGAGAGAAATGAGCGTCAAGCTAAAAGTATAAAAAAGACAATCACCATATCAGGATTCTAATCTATTAAGCTGTGCTACAGTTCTGTTTTATTTGTAGCAATAGTGTTCATACTTTAATTAATGAATTGATTATTATCTGTTGAGTACAAATGTGTATAAATAGGGAAAATACCAAAATGTACAAATATGCAGAGTATGTTTCAGAAAAAAGGGATTTATTTTGTGTCTTTGTTAAAGCTATTATGATGCCTTTTATTTTGTAAGAAAGAGTTAGTGTGTCAACGTTTTACACTTTTCATGTTTACTTTTTACTGCTTAAAAAGTTTATCTGCTGTAACAAATGTGATCAGTGGAACTAACTTGTTTGACCAACTTTCAATGTACTGTATCCCTAAATAGGTTCAGTAAAAACTATAACGCCTTTCTGTAATGAAAATAAAAATAATTGCCAAATTCAAAATATTTTAAATTCAAAATTTTATTTGTCACATAGACAGCCATACACAATATGAAATGCAGTGAAATGATTGATTAGACTGCAATAAAAACTCATTAACTTTTGATTGTTTTCTCGTAACAGTACTACCAGTCTATTGTTTACTTACCAGCTGTTGGTTAATATTAATTATATTATAATTAACCATGTTTGGTGAAAATTGCACTTGTTGACCATATGGGATATTTAAGAAAAGAATGTACAAAATGTACAAAGTGCACTTTTCATTTTTCTTTCCTTTCCTAATTTTCACATTAGTCGGGAGACATACAATGCTCTGACAAACTGGCTGACAGATGCCAGGATGTTAGCCAGTCAGAACATTGTTATTATACTATGTGGCAATAAGAAGGACCTGGATGCTGATCGGGAGGTAACCTTTCTGGAGGCATCTCGCTTCGCTCAGGAGAACGGTGCGTCTACCTGGCTTAAACTATCCAAACATCCAGTATGTACACAGCAGCTTATTAAAATCATGTTTTAAATCATACTGTCTACCCAGACTGATGAATAATAAAAATTATAATATAAATTATAATAATCTATTTTAGCAGTTTTATATAGATTTTTTTTTTTAAACATTAAACTCAGAATTGTATAAATACAAAGTATTTTTTGGGATGTTTTTTTTCGTTGTTGGTTGGCTGTAACTGTTTTAAAAGGCATGTCATAATTAGTATTTGGAACTGGACCACAAGAGGCCACTGTAGGATTGTAAATTAGCTCCAACCTCCCATGGATTACCATGCTCTAATTTCAGGAGAGGGTGCCTCATTCCTACTCACTATATACTGTAGTAATTCTAGGCTAAATGGAAAAGGGGCTACTAATGTTTTCAAAACCAAGATATTATTATATATAATTATAATATATAATTTTAACAAAATTAAGCTTTTATATTTGTGTATTCCAGAACTCATGTTTTTAGAGACCAGTGCACTAACTGGAGAAAATGTGGAAGAGGCCTTTGTTCAGTGTGCACGGAAAATCCTCAACAAAATAGAATCAGGTACTGTAAAAGCACAAAAAGTATCACGACATTTAGGAAATCCTCTCCTAATGAGATTTTATTTGTTGGTCAGGTGAACTGGATCCAGAGCGGATGGGTTCAGGGATTCAGTATGGTGATGCAGCACTACGGCAGCTTCGTTCCCCGAGAAGAGCTCAAGCTGAGAGTGTGCAGGAGTGTGGATGTTAGAGCCGAATAGCCAGGTGAGACGAAACATTCCTTATTCTAGTACCTAGTTATGTGGACTTTTATTACCTGTGTTGGAACTGTGTGTGGCTTAGTGGTTAGTATAGTCGCCATGAACCTCCAGGGCCTGGGTTCTATTCCCGCCTCGGGTTTGTATGCATGGAGTTTGTATTTTCTTCCCATCCTTGGAGTTCTCCCTATGCTTCGTGCTGGTACTCTGGTTTCCTCCCACAGTCCAAAGACATGCAGAGTAGGCTAATTGGCGTTCCCAAAGTGCTCTTAGTGTGTGAATGAGCGTGTGTCCTGCAATGGATTGGCATCCCACCAGGGTGTACCCCGCCTCATGCCTTAAGTATCCTGGGATAGGCTCCAGGCCCCCCACGACCCTATATACAGGATAAAGGTCGATAAAGACGATGAGTGAGTGTGTGAGTAAGTGTTGGAACTATAGATGTAGGTTTGAATAAGGAAAATATAGTGCATATGGCTACTTTTGGAATATTGAACCCAGGCATCTAAGACAACCTCTTTCACCTATCTTGCACTGCAGATGCACTAGGGAGGGATTGCGGCTCATATGCACAGCTCTTAAAAAATTAGACACACTAAAAATAGCAAGGCTTCTTAGAGTTTTCATAAGGGGTGGAATAGATTACATTCAGATATTTCAGTTTAGTTTTTCATGTAGTAAAAGTTTTCAGCAATAGTTTTTAACATTTGCGTTTTGCTTGTGACAGAATTTACAGTATTTCCATCCAACACTGTATATTATAAATAGTACATTCACACCAAGCAGTTTTTATTAATTATTTCAATCAGTGGTTGATCAGTCTTACATTAATGTATTAATGTATGTAAATCAGAAAGCATTAGTTTTGAGAGGCATTTTAATGGAGCCTCATTGTCTCTGATGTTTACATTCACAGTTTCATTAAGTGTTAGTCTTTTTGGGGATAATTTTAGGGCTCTGTTTGGCATTATACAATAAATTAATAAAAATGTGATTTTCTTATAATCATATGTAATACTTAAAATCTTTGAATACTAAATGTAAGGAATGAGCAGTCACTTTCCCTAATAATGGGTATCAGACTGATGTCTGGGACGGCTCCTGTATGGTGACCAGGCTCAGTTCACCAGTGAATAAGCTAAATGTGATGTGTTAGAATAGTGTTCCCATTCTATGATTGGAGTTTAATACCCTAGTCTATTATAATGGCCTGCCCTATATGATTTATTCTTCTGTTCCCTCTTGTCTGTAAAAGGATGTTGGTGGTAACAGCTCAGCAGCATCTGTTCTGTATTTAGTTTGCTCAGGGAAGGCGGAGACCACTTTAATATAGGGGGCTATTTTGGTCATTAATGCCCCCTGAGCCCTGATCAAGTTTGCTTCTGCATGCCCGAGTGACGATGACACAGCGATGCTGAGCCACGTTAAGCATATCCTTCTCTAGCCTCCCCCACACACATTGAGAGATACACACCCAGGGTCAGAGTCTTTCCCAACTAGAGTAAGAACAAGTGCCTAAACCTTTATTCCCACCCCTAGAACTTATCAGTTAGACTGCACTCACAGACAAATACAGAACAGTGCAGGCTATCAGTTATATTTAACTCCAGACTCTGTGTGTCCTTCCCAGACTCTTGGCATCTTAGGCACCTTATTTGGCTACTTTGGTATGCTAACCAGAAATAGAGATCCAAGGTGGGCCAAGGTATCTATGAAAGGAGAAGTATAATTAATAGGCAGCTTCATATATAACTCTATACTTTATACACGGAAAAATGAATAGGAAGGAGACTGGTTTGGGTCTCAGTTAGCAATAGTCAGCATTCCGTCTTGAAAATGATCCGGCTTGGTTTTGTACCCTAAGTTTCAGCACATATGCTAGACATGTAATTTATTACCTATAATTTAAGTAAGGCAACACGGAGGTATTTGCATTGCCTGACGAATGCACTCATGTATGGAGATTAACAAATATCCGGTCAATAAATTTTATTATTATTATTATAATATTTTTTTATTTCGCATGTGCACAATCACTTTAACGATATGGTTCTTCATTGGCTTTTAAGAATGTTTGCACTAGTTTTTAGAAATGTGCTTTTTCGTTTCTACAGTAGGATGGGTGAGTTTCCAATAATCTAAAGCACATAATCAATAATGTTAAAAGTTGATTAAAATTATAAAAAAATATATATATACTAAACATCATTTAACAAAAAAACTGTATATATATATATATATATATATATATATATATATACACAGTATATATATGTTCCACATCACAGTACTGAATGGAAAAAATACACTGATAAAAAGGAAGATGTGCATTCTATAATTAATAGAAAAATTAAGCTGTGATATAAGGAACAAAACTCAATGACATGCTGCTAGAGCAAAATAATAAACCTTGTGCTAGTAACATCCCATCGTTTTATGTAACGGTTCATTATAACACCCCAACATTGATTCTTGTCCTGCAACTGCATGCCCTGTTGTGTTTTATTACTCATTTTCAAAATTTAACTGATTTCTTTATAGAAAACGTTTGTAAAGACTATTTGAGGAATGGGCCGAGAGACGCAAAACAGTGGAGAAACTCTTCCTTCTCCTTCCTTTTTACTTCGGTTCAGACAAGTCTGAGATCTTGGGACGCTGCTGTGCTGTGGAACAATCCAGGCCGAGGCAAAGACACCAACCGTGGATGAGGAATCTAGGTGCTTGCTGAACGTTCTGCAATGAGCTTTACCCGTTTAACCCTCCGTTTCCAGTCCTTCTTCTATTAATGTATTTAGGTCTCGTGTAAAGAAAAACTTAAATCAATATTTTGAAGCATGTTTATGGACTGCATTTCCATAACTTGAATGATTGTTTTATCAGCTCAGGAGTTCTATGGGTTACAACGACATATCAGCTGAAAACATTTATCTTAATGATGTACCTTCACTTACATATCATTTGATCGGTATAAAAATCCCACACACCACTTTCTTTTTCTTTTTTTTAGAAATGTAATTGCTTTCTTTGGAAAGCATGCATTGTTGTAATTCCATTATTCTGCTTTATTTTTGCACATATATACAACATATACCAGATGTTATGTTACTCTTAAAACCTGGAATGTCAAATTATAGTAGATATTGAAAAGATCTATTATCTATATATATATATATATATATATATATATAAATATATAGTACTGACAAATATGTTTAAAAAATAATAATAAATGAATACATTGAGAAGTCACCGTTACATAATGTTTGACTAACTCATGGTAAGTGTTATTAAATAGATCACATTTATAAATGTAATTGCTATGTAGTCATTCAGTTTTTCATACATTTTTGGAAAAGCTGTCAAGTCATATATTTCATTTGTTCTTAACCCAGCTGTGTTACTTACTGTATAACTGTTACTGATTAAGGGTGGGGAAATATTGTCTGTGTTTTCAACATTGTATGCATACAGTGCTGAAAGTGTTTACACTTAATTGTTAATTCAAAGGCCATACAAGGTATTTGCATTATGTTTGTTTGTGTATTCTTTAACAAAAGCCACTTATTTGAGGAGAGATGAAAATAATCGTGTAATAATAATTACCCTTAAATATTTGTGCTCAAGTAACTGTAAGAGAGCTAGACGGAAGCAAAGCTTGGACCAGTGTAAGTTCAGATATGTTGCAATGTAACAGTAATTGTGAAAAATATTGTTCCGATATGGTCCAGCTTTACTTGGAAGCATCCTCCAATCAAACATCTGTTCATACTACATTAAATTATTTTAATATAATAATTTTAACCATGTTGTACAATACTTTTGGATGGCATATTTGTGAATAATAAAGGTAACAGGAAAAAAAACAAGCACTTTGTGATAAAACTAAAAAAAGTTTTATTAATGTTTGAAAACACATCATAGTGGCACAGTCACAGTCACAATTATAACATTTTCAAGTAATAGCGATATAAACACTAAAGATGTGTCCTGTGAGTCTGCACATTCACGTAAGCCAAAAGCACAAATCTTAACGTATCTATCTACCCTTCAAACCAGATTCTTCAGCTTTTTACACACAAAAAAGGTATTGATTGACAGATTGATAGAAGCCTCATTGTTGTCACTGTAACAAGTCATTACTAATCAAATCACTATTACAATATAGAAAAATGCCTTACACTGAGAAATACTAATCTCGCTTTGATCTTCAAAAACCTGAAATCAGTAGTGACTCAATCCATACTTACAAGGTAAACAGTTTAAAGTTTTACATTAATTGTGATAATATTACAGTAACAAGTGCAAAATACTGGTGCACCATTGGGCACAATATTCTGTAGAACAGGAAAATGTGCTGTTGTTCAATGCTCATTTCAAAAGTTGTCAGGAAACCTGGTGTGTATAATACCTTAACATCACCTTATTTTAACACAATGTTCCAATGAATCCCTCTTTATATTGTATGTATTATTTATGAACCGCATTCGAGGTAGACCATAGCATTACACACTTAAAAAAAAAAAAAAGTCCACTGCTTTATACACCATCCTGAAAAGACATTATGTATAATATCTGCTGTACTGTGTAATTCATATTCACATTAAACTAGAGAAATAGTATAAAAGCATTTCAAATAAGCTACACATTGTAGATAATGAGTAGAAATTTTGTAAACTTAAAAAAAAGTGTTGGGGACATGATGACAGGGAAAAAAAAAAAAAAGATAATGGTTTAATTTAAACCAAATGTTTTCAAAAACTTTGGAAGTCGATATCAAAAAGTGTTAGGAACATGTCCTTGGCAACAGTTACATTTATGGCAGAATTGACTCTATGGAATGAGTTGAGTATAAACATGTCATATTTACATATAAATTGCGAGTACAAAGTGGCAAAAATAAACCGTCCAACCAACAAATGTAACTCCTAGAAAATACAAGACAAAAAAAAAATCTAAAAATCTAGGTGGAGCCTTTAGTACAGTATTCATCACTGTCATTATAAGTTCCTGGTGCAAGTTGCAATTAGGCTAAAACTAGCTTTTGTTTACCTTAGCAATAAGCATCTGCTGTGGATTACTGCACTTGAGCTGAAAACTTGAAAAGGGATGCTGTGGTGAATGACTGACTTTAAAATGCTTTATAAAATCTGGTCCCTGACGTTTGTTAAAACTCTGTCAATAACCATGACAAGAAATTGCCCAAATAAGATCAAATAAATAGCACAAACCAAAAATGTCACTGTCATTTGAATTTTTTTTATGACCTCAATCCAAATAAGAAGACACCATCTGGATGCACATCACTACGTGTGACTGGAATGAATGTTGCAGGCCATCACAGAGATTTACTGTGTCCTAGCAGTGAAGCAGCGCATGTACTCTGTCATCCAAGGGTTATACTCGGGGACAAGCTTGCTTTTGTTAACTTTTTCCAAGTTGGCTGATTTTGCTCTTCTCTTGTCCGTTCTCTTCATTTGCTTCTCAACCTCCCGTCTGTTTTTTGCTCGTAGTGCTGACTCATGGATCTAAACAGTGGAAAAGGGCTTCATGAACAAACCTGAACAAAGCCTTGTAAAACATTTTACCATTGAAACAGTTCACCCACTGTCTTAACCTAAACTTCTGCCCCTCATACACAGATGAAAGGACAGCCTAGATGCAGCTTTATAATTTTTTTATAATCCCTTACACCAATTTCAGCTGTCTACAGAAAAATATATATTAATAAGGACTCAAAGCATTCGTGGTACTGTAAGGTAATGTAATGTTTCTGAGAGATGTAAAAATATGCAGCTGAAGAGCAGCTTACCTCCTTGGTTGATGCAGCTGGACCAACATTGTGCGTTCTTTTCGAAGCCATATCCGCCTGCCTCTCTCCTGAGCCATACATAGCAAAAGGATGTCTGCTTTCTTTTTCACTGGGTCTGGTGATGTGATGTTTATCTTTACTTCGGGTTGACTTGTATGAATGTCTTGGTTTGCTTTTCTTTTTGCTCTCAACATGGTGATACTTTTCTGGTGTGATGACAGGGGCAAGAGGTGGAAGAACATTCTCTTCCTCCTTTTCCTGAGGTTTGACATCTTCTGTTAGTTGTTCTGTTAAAAAAAAAGTTAGTTAATCCTTAATCTTTTGGAGAGTTAAACCCAACTAAACTATTGAGAGTTTTCTCCCAATGAGGTTATGTAATACAGGTAACTTAATCCTATACATTAGGTATATACCACTAGTAGCCTACAAGTTCAGTGGGACACACTTGCCCGATACTTTATAGGGCTGATAGTGGCCTGAAAATGTGGATCAATAGCAGATTAAAGCTCAGACATTAACCTACCTCTGAACTGGCTTGTTTCAGGGTCTCTCCTCTCTTTTGCCCCATCCTCTTCAAGCAGTGCTGTCTCTGCTGGATCGTTCTGCAACCTGTAGTCTTTAGTTCTCTCCAGAGGTGTACATTTGCCGCTGGACTCTGTGTCGCTTTCACATTCATCCCAAAACCACGCATTGTGTGCCTGCTCTAACATTCGCCTTGACAATCTGTAGCTCACCAAATCCTCATAACACTTGGAGTATGTTTCCCATTTCGGATCCTTAAATTTCTTCATATATTCGGACCTTACCCGTTTAGTCACCATATTCCTGTGAAAGTGAAAGGAGAATTACTTTTAAGTAGTAGATCACGTTTATTTATCACTATCTGAAGTACCCATCGTTGACGGTAAAAGGTAAAAAGCTAAAAATAAGTTGATCAGCTTTAATTTAATCAGTGATATTATTATTTTAGGTTTAAGCCCACATACATATCTGCCTGCAACAAAAATGAACCCCTTAATTTTTAAAAAATCTAATTTTCAAAAATTTTGGTTGGTTTGACAACATTATATTTTATTAGTTAACACTTGATTGGTGGCTTAACATACTAGCTTGGGAGTTGTACATACTAGTATGGGAGTTGTACAAAATTCACCTAGTTTAAGGCAAGAGTTTGAATCTACAGTCATTTCATCTTATGACAATCAATGGAAAAGAGAGGATCTCGAAAAGTTTATATGTATGCCTTGTTCACGCTAAGTTGTTCAGTAATCAGAGAGTGAATTACAGAAGAGAAATCGAAGAAATAGATCAGATAAAGATTTTTAAGTTTTGTCTTAAAACGACTTCAGTGCATTAAAACTCACACCACTTCAGCGCTGTTATTTCAGTTAACTAACTAATCCCAGTAAAATTATTCAGTTTCCTAATTAATATCTATTAGTGCAGGTCTTTGTTTACGTTGATCAAGTAGATTATTGATTCTGGCACATAACTGTTTTATGTGGCACATAACCTTTTCTCAACACTTTCATTTAATTTATGGTGCAATGTTTAATGTCTGGCAAATACCTAAGTAATACCCAAGTTTCATTCAATTCTGTCCAGACAGTTTTGTGTGAGGGTGTGACAAAATCTGTCTGGACAGACATAATTTTCTGAGACTGGGTTTGCTATATTCATACACAAGACATCACTGAAAGAGCGGGTTCTGACCAACGACAAAACATTTCTTTCATTTATATAGATGCATCTGTGTGACTCGTTAACTAACCCTGTGCTGCCTTCAAGTGCTGCCCTAATTGTAGTTCCTGCTTGCAAAATTGTAAGCCTTTACATAAAATATACATACTAACGTTTGCTAGTGTATTCTGGTATCTTTCTAACCCTTTCTACTGTTACATATGACAATGTACGGCTAAATAAAGATTGCCAAAAATGAAAAGAAATTATCTACTAACCAATAATTATTGAAGCCCCTTATCTCTTCTACTAGGAAAAGTTCAATTTAGTAACAAACCTGGGGTGTCAACGTTTTGAAGCTCTTAAAGGATTGTGGGTGACGGTTAGGTGGAAAACTTGTGTTTACATTTATTCCAGTAGGACATGAAAAACGCAGTCTTCCTCTCCCTCCCGCTCGACATTTAAATCAAAACACGTACTGCAGAAAAGCCCTTTCCTGGTAGCAGACCAATCACAAACCAGCTGCTCGTGACCCGCGCATGGTCACACCCCTTCTTTATACAGCATGTCCTGTTTAAACTGCACACCACATATCTATTCAAACCACGGATTTCATCCCATTCACAGATTTAAACACGATGTAATATCGAAATAATCCTGTCACTTGTGCTGCTATCAGGTTGTTTGCACAGTGAACCACAGACATATGCGTTGTGTCAACCACACTGTACGCTGCGGTTTAATCTATATACATCAGTCTAAATAATAAGGTGCACAACCATGTTTAAATCATGTACAGTGTTTTTAGGAGGAATACAATGTATTTTTAAATTTGTGTACATTTAATTATCAGTTGACATGATGCCGATCTTAACTGTCGCTTTACATTACAACAAGCATCCGCCATGATCTTTTGAAAGGAACACTGAAGAATCAAAATCCCGCGATCGTGTCCTGTCAGATAGATCCAAATCTGGGTACGGAAAAGTATATCGGCTTTTACTTACGGTTTCAGGTTGCACACCAGAAGAAAGGCGGCAGGTGGTCTCGATAACACGACCCTTCGCTGTTGTTGTGCTGCTGATTTGCTGTAAGCCCCGCCCACTGCTTAAAGCGTGGCAGGGAGAGTAACAGGTGGGGATTAGACTCGAGTGTCGATTCAAATATGCAGACCCGTTGTCTTCTACAAACAAAAAAAATAATAAATCAATAAACTGTTTAATACATGATTGAAAGGGAATTGAATGGTTCTTATTTTTAAAACAAGATGGCAGTGAACTCAGTATTTCTGATGAAAAAAATCCAGTTTGGTCTGCCTGAGTTGATTAACTGATTAAAAAAAAAAAAAAAAAAAGAACAGTAAGGTAATCCCAATTCTTAAGATTCATTGATCAGTTTAGTCGTTATATGGAAGCTGAAAAATAACTTACTGAATGATAAAAATATTTTCTCTCTCTCTCTAAAACCTTTTTTTGTTGTTGTTGAGGGTCATTGTTGTCTATTCAAGTGAGATAACTAAGTAACTAAAAATAATCCAATCCCAAAATACAGTTTGACTTTATATTAAACAATTAATGGTTTATGATCCTACTGGTGTCAAATTGTGATTCTTCTCAAGGTTTCGCCTTTATGTTATCTCAGGTTTCCCCTTCAATTTCTCTAGCTTTTTTGTGAAAATATGTATTGTTAAATAAAATTTTATAAAAGTAAAATAAGTATGAACTGAGAGATGTCCTCAAAGCATCTGGTCCAAAACTTAACTATAGATGCACTAAAATCTCATTTTACAGCAAACATCGGAATTAATATTTGGCAGGTCATTTGTTGCTATTTTAAATCAATGAATTAAATTAGCTATAGGCGTAGTGATAATATTTATTGGGAAAAAAGAGGAAAAAGGAACTCCAGAGGGGATTCCAGAAGAGTTTTGTAACAAGCTTGAATTCTCTGAGCCTTATGAATAAATTTAAATATGTCTCTGTCCATATAGGTCTATTAAGAAGGTTAGGAATTACTGACAAGGGTCAGATATCAGCTGGCTCAAAGAAGAAAATGAGCCAGCCATAGCTAAGATAACTGGTGTGTCAGCTTTCACTCATCTCAAGTACATTCACACAGTGGGTAGAGTGCTTTAAAAATAGAAATGACCTTAGTGACCACTCAGTGCTTTCTTGGAACACTTGTAAACTTATTTGAATTTCATGGATAGTGAAACTGGGAGGGGATGCTGGATGGATAATGTAGCTACAGTTATTAATTATTAGGTTATTAGGACAAATCACAACAAAGACCCATTGACAGACAAGAAGAACAACCAAAATGATACCAAATAATGGACTTTAATAAATTAATATGTATGTACATTTCACATTTGGCTGTATGACATAGCATGTCAATCATCTTGATGTTGCTTAATCTTCACTGAAGTATATTCATTCCGTAACACTGGGTTACAAAATAAATTTTAATTAAATCTGTCCGTTGCCAATGGAGTGCTCCACTGCTGCTCGGCTTATAGCGAGAAGTTGCAGATGATAACGACAATGGTGGATTTAGAAGCACTTGCGGTGGACAATGCTGGGGCCAGCCTCATCGTATTCCTGCTTGGTGATCCACATCTGTTGGAAGGTGGACAGGGAAGCCAAGATAGAGCCACCGATCCATACAGAGTACTTACGCTCAGGTGGGGCAATGATCTGGTATAAAAAAAGAGAGAAATGTATTTCAGAAATGGGCAAAATGTAGTTTTGCAATGAATATAAATGTGAGAAAATACACTAATCCATTACCTTGATCTTCATTGTGCTGGGGGCCAGAGCAGTGATCTCCTTCTGCATACGGTCAGCAATACCAGGGTACATGGTGGTACCACCAGACAATACATTGTTGGCATACAGATCCTTCCTGATGTCAATGTCACACTTCATGATGCTATTGTAAGCAGTCTCATGGATGCCAGCAGACTCCATACCTTTTCGAAAAAAAAGATGATTTAATATAAGAGAATAACATACAGTTACATATGTTATATACATAGTATATGTTGTAAAGAGAGGCTGTTAAATACTCACCAATGAAAGAAGGCTGGAAGAGGGTCTCTGGGCAACGGAAACGCTCATTACCAATGGTGATAACCTGACCATCAGGCAACTCGTAGCTCTTCTCCAGGGAGGAGGAAGAAGCAGCGGTGGCCATCTCATTCTCGAAGTCCAGAGCAACATAGCAGAGCTTCTCCTTGATGTCACGCACAATCTCACGCTCAGCTGTAATGGAGATTTGCGCAAGTCAAAGAGCAATTTAAAAAAGTTTTAAGACCACCCTGATAAAGATAGAAACCTGAGAACAAACCACAACGAAAGAAACATAATATTTACCGGTTGTGACGAAAGAGTAGCCACGCTCAGTCAGGATCTTCATGAGGTAGTCAGTCAGATCGCGACCAGCCAGGTCCAGACGCATGATGGCGTGGGGCAGAGCATAACCCTCATAGATGGGGACATTGTGGGTGACACCATCACCAGAATCCAGCACAATACCTGAACCACAGAAAAAGGTGTCATGTTAGTGCCTCAAGTTTTTCTACTTCCTGTTTTAATGTCATCATCATAATTTGATGGCGGTATGTGGGACTTAAAAGGTAAAAGGTAGTGGAGGTGCTTTCTCACCAGTGGTACGGCCAGAAGCGTACAGAGACAGCACAGCCTGGATGGCCACATACATGGCAGGGACGTTGAAGGTCTCAAACATGATCTGGGTCATCTTCTCACGGTTAGCCTTGGGGTTCAGGGGAGCCTCAGTGAGCAGGGTGGGGTGCTCCTCAGGGGCAACACGGAGCTCATTGTAGAAGGTGTGATGCCAGATCTTCTCCATATCGTCCCAGTTGGTAATGATGCCATGCTCAATGGGATACTTCAGAGTGAGGATACCCCTCTTGCTCTGAGCTTCATCACCTACATAGGAATCCTTCTGACCCATACCCACCATGACACCCTAAAGGAGAGGAAAGATGAATTTAATATTACAGTAAATATTTATTTAAAATTATTATTTGATATTATTATCTAATTATATTTAATTATTCCAAACTTCTATGAAGAATTACAGCGCAATTTATAAAGTCATACCTGATGACGGGGGCGACCAACGATGGATGGAAACACAGCCCTGGGAGCATCATCACCGGCGAAGCCAGCCTTCACCAGGCCTGAGCCGTTGTCGCACACCAAGGCGGTAGTCTCATCATCATCACACATCTTGGCAGGTTCTGTGTGTAAACATATTCATATATCACTGAGTAGCTGAGTAGGTGATATGTATCACATGCAACACAGACAAAATAGACAAAAAAATTCAATAATATGCTTTTACTCATTGCAACTATACATTGATTTCTATTCCACTGATGAAGGATTATGAAATGGTAATAATGTCATTGCTTAATTTGGGTTAAAAAATAGTTTTACATTTTTTTGTAGATAATTCCACATTGCGATTTAATAGGTGCATCACAGTGAGCTACATGAATGAACTGAAATCATAATCACTTGACTTATTAAATGATCAAATCTATAGTGAGAGTAAACAAATATTAATATCAAATCTATAGTAAGTGAGGTTAAACAAAAATGAATATTCATTCCTAATTATTATTTAGGTCTGGGCAACAAGCAGAGCCATTTTGACATATGTGAACACTTTAAACTTATTAGTGTGCATTACATTGATAATTCCCTTATGATATATGAAGAAACAGTATTTTTCTATTAGTTCCTGTTGCACGAAGACTATGGTGCGGTTAGCTCAGATCTTACCTTTGGTGTTGCCCTTCTCAGATGAAGCTCAGTGCAGAACGAAACCTCTGCTGGTTCCAGCTACAGGGTGACTGCTGGCCTTGGCCAACCTTTATACCCGAACACCTTCATTTCCCGCCCATTGAACATGGTCCATGTGCTCAATTGGATTTTTTCCCAGTCTTTGGCCATATTAGGTTCTTGGGCGTTAAGCGAACGGGACTCCCGGTTGGAAGTGTCCTCGACTGTCCTAATATGGCGATAGTCCTGATGTGAAGCCCATCACGCTCGAACCGTATATGGGGACTGAATGTTTTCATTACCGCTCTATTCGCACATGGTGCATCCTACTACACTGGCATGACTGCTACCATTGAGAGTAGGCTGTCATTTCTGATTATGTAGTGGGATTCAGCGGCGGCAAGAGGGTAGAACTGTGTAAACTTATTGACCACGGACAAGGCGCACCGAAATTACGTCTTACTACGGTAGACGCAAGCGATTAGGACAAGGTTATTAGAGCCGTTTATTAATTCAGTGACTGCAGCATAATGTTAACGTTATGGTAAGCATTCAGTCGTTTTATTCAATTTAATGCAAGGGGAAAAGAAGAGCAATAGTACAGGACAAGGGCTATGGATAGCGAGGTTTGATCTGAGAAGGTAATAATGTTTAGATTGCTATAATAAAAGCTGTGCTTGTATAGCTATTTGTCATCAGGGATTAAATTAGGATTTAGGAGTTGGGTGAGCACTTCTACCAACAATCTCGCTACATCACCGTTCAAATGATAGCTGGAGTTGTAAAGATCGATATAATTTAATTGTGATTAAAACGTTTTTATATTTCATTTTCTATCCTGAATGCTTAATCAGATACAGTTGGATAACAGTTTCTTCAGCATTCCTGTTTAATTATTGCAGCGTCATAAATATTGAAATCACTTTGGGTTTATATTTTATTTTAATGCTTTCCTTGCTCTAACAATGTACACAGGGATAAAATTAACATGTGCGGTACAGTAGCCCGACTGCAGGACACACTCCATGCTACACGTGTGTATGGGTGTTTGGTTTAAGTAATAGACAATTCAGTTGTGAAAAGACTGTATGATATGATATAATATAATATACTGTTATAATACTGCAGTTCCCATGACCTATATAAAAAAAAACAAATAAAATTTGACAACTTTTGTCCACTACCATAGTATATCTAAAATTAAAATGTTGTGAATTTCCCAAGCAGTTAATTATTTAAGCAGCTTATTCACTTGGTGAAGCCGGAGTGAAGTCTGAGCAAGAATCTTAACTTGGTAGAATCTTAGTGCTTAGGATTTAATCTGACCAGGAGATGCAATTAAATGAAATCTTAATAAAGGGTTTGGGAAGATGTTGCACTAAATGCTATGAATCATAACACAATCAAACAAGAGGAATTTTACCAACACAAAAGCGTGTATTTGTGATTTCAGTTACTAGTAATTTATTTAAAGTAACGCATAACCTTTGCTTTATTTATAACTGCACTAAAAGGTTCTCTACATGTGTAGAGAATGTGCATCTAAAATGTCAGGCCAACAGTGCCCTCTTTAGGTACCACATGCTTTTTGATCCTCAAATCATGTTAAAGTTGTGAGAGATTTCTTGACACTGTCATTAATTTAATCAGTAGTTTATTTATATAAGGATAAATAATAGGATGTTCACAGCTTTTTAAAAATTTTTTTTAAATGTCCTAATTAGGACACCAAACAATTAGTTTTGTTGAAGGCCCATCACTATAACTGTTTTTCACAGACAAATAATCTCTTCACCGTTTTCTCTACTGTATTTGCAAATATGAATGGTTCCCTGTGTTGAAGGCCAATAAAATGCTTTAATGCAAGACTGCAAAACAGTGCTGGGTGGATCTTTCTGGCTTTTTTCCACAAACAAATAATGTGGACATTTTTGACACCGAATTGACCAGCTCATATTTTTAGCAACCAAAATACCACAGTTTAGACAAACATTGTATACTGAATACACCAGTCAAGATTTACACCACTACCAGGTCAACTGAATAACATTAACTGGCAACGCGATCAGGGCACCCAAAGCCCATGGGGACCTGCCTGTCCGGCCCAATCCCACAGAAAAGCCAATGTAGTACAAACCGCCAAACAGAGTCAATGCTCATCACCACAGCACATCCCCAGAGGGCACGTTGAGCCATTCCATGAGGGGCCAGAGATGGCCCGGTGACACAAGGGGAACCTTAAACCTAGGTTTGTTAATAGTTATAAAGCAATGACTTATCATCAGTGCATATCATTACATATAGCAAAACTGAAACCACAATGATCCCAAAACCTTTTATAAATTTGCAGTATACGTGTCTTTTATCAGAAAAGAGAGCATTGCATCACATACTACTGTATGATCATGATCCTAAAAAAATATTACTAGTAATATTTCTACTGTATAAATGGATATAAAATATTAAATGACTCTGTCAGACAAATATATAATCACAGAAGCATAGTGTCATGATCTGTGATTCTAAAAGAAAGTACAACTTCCAGTTATACTGCATGTAAAGTGCCAGTATCTTAAATAAATAATCTTTTGTCTTTATCACACATTTGTAACTTATAATGGAGTTGAGTGTTGACATCATATTTAGTGTAAACATAACACTACCAGTCAAAAGTTTGTATACACTAGACTGACTACACGATTTTCATTGTCTTAAAGCGCATTTAAGTTGAACTTTGGTAAATTTGCTAATTGGGAGGGAACAAAATTGAATTTTATATTAAGGTATTAAGTATTAAATATTTTTAAATATCTAAAGATATTTATAAATATGTGTGTTTAATTAAAATTTACCCAAACAAGTAATTCCTACTTATAAAATAGGAAAAGGAGCCAACCTATTCGGAGGTGCTTCTTAAAGTTCCCAGAGTGAAGCTCTATTAAAAACCTGCTTGAGAAGATGCCAGGTATGCAAAGTTTTATGTTAATACTATTAAAATGTCAAATACAAACTTGTTTGGATTTGTTAAACAAATTTCTTGATTTTCTTGCTGATTCATAGAGTAAATGTTTTCATTAATACTCTAAAATAAGGGAAATCTTTAAATGGAAAAAAACTTCCAAACTTTTGACTGGTGGTTTATACTGCAAATAGGCACTCTGAAGCTGTTTTCTTCTGACACTGCACATCAGGATTCATAAACTTTCATTTTTATTAGTACTTTTTTTAGACGTCAAAACGTCGTCTTCTATTTGGCAAGAGCCAGCTTCTGATCAGCATGTAAAAAGGCTTGTTTCTCCATGAGCTTGCGAAAGAGACCATCTTGGTTGGCGAGAAGCTGAGCATGACGGCCACACTCCACAACATGCCGCTGGTCCAGCACAGCCACAGCATCTGCATTCTGTATGGTGGAGAGACGGTGAGCGATGACGAGCACCGTGCGGTCCTGCATCAGTCGCTCCAAAGCCTCTTGCACTAGGAACTCATTCTCTGCATCCAGAGCACTGTGGAGTTCAGAGGACAATGAGACGAGTATAAATTTATGAAAAAGACATTTGTATATATTAAATATATAAAGCTTGTCCCTGAGGCCAACTCTATCAATTTTGCGGCATACAAAACCTGACAAATGAGCCTTCCTCAACCAAAAATTGGCATAGCAGCCTGAATAAACTAATTTACTTGTTAATAATGTATTGCTAGTAACAATGTACATTATTTTGGCAAAAATCAATACACAAATTAATAACTTACCTTGTGGCTTCATCTAACAACAGTATTTTTGGGTTCTATCAGGGAAAAAAAAAAGCAATATTTTAAACTTCAATAATAACTTCCATATTCTGTGTTATGGGATATGCTGGAAGAAAGCATTATAGTTACCTTTAGCAAGGCTCTTGCTATAGCAATTCTTTGTTTCTGTCCACCTGTTCATCCAATAAATCATTAGTGACATCAAGTTTGAAATATCAGCATAGTCATAATAAAGACTGTATCAGAAAAACAAAGCAGACTATATATTTCAAATGGCCACACAAAAAAAATTAAATAAGATATTTTGGTACCTGACAGTAGTACTCCTTTCTCTCCAACAATAGTGTCAAAGCCTTTGGGAAATCCATTAATAAATTCATGAGCATTAGCTATCTGTGCTACTCGGAGAATGTCCTGTGCTGTGACCTGACTGGGATGTGCTGCTCCATAAGCAATGTTCTCAGCAATAGAACAGGAGAAGAGGACTGGCTCCTATACAAGAAAAAAAAACAAAAAAAAAAAACGATACTTTATCCAAGGGCATTCCATAAGCATGATGATCCTAGGGAATAAATAGTCATAACAGTGACATGGTCTAATAATGTAACTATTTGCTTACAGTGCTGTGGTGCTGCTTACCTGGCTTACAGTTCCAATATGACTCCGCAGCCACTGAGCATTCAAATTCCGAATGTCATCACCATCAATAGTTACCATACCTAAGTCAGGGTGAGAAATGAAACAGAATTGGTACTACAAAAGCCTGATTCTGTGCACATGTGCAAAATGACCCTACTGCTCACCAGAGTCTGGGTCATACAGACGGAGCAGAAGAGACACAAGAGAAGATTTTCCAGAGCCACTTGACCCCACCACTGCCATCACTGAACCAGCTGGCACAGACAGATTTAGGTTTTGGAATATGGGGACATCCTTCCTTGTTGGGTAAGCAAATGACACATCATGAAACTCAATGGCTCCTTTTAGTTGCTCTGGTCTCAACACAAGTCCCTCTAAAAGACAAGTGGAAGAGAGGATTAAATGGGTCTTTTAAACTGATTGATCAATGCAGTGCAAGTATTTGTCATGACCATACAATTTTTTGTAAAGGCATATTTACCATTGAGAGGAAACTCAGGCTTCCGCTCCATTAGTTCCCAAAGGCGTGTACCAGCTCCAAACCCTTTCATCAGTTCTGAATAGAATGAGCTCAGGCCTTGCAATTAATAGTAAAAACACAGTGCACACAAGTTAGGAATACTACATGAAGCTACCTTTTCTTGTCTGTTATTGTGTGAAAAAATGGTATATGACTGATATGTGGTGTTTGCTTATGTACAGTGATTTGTCCTCACCAGCAATGCTAATTCCCACCCAGAAGGCATACATGAGGAAAGAGGAAAGCTCTCCTACCGTCATGTGCTCACTACCCATCAGCAGCCCACCTTTATACAGCACACTTAGGACGATCATGTTGCCACTCAGCCCTGTCTACTCACAGACATATACAGTTTGTTTTTAATATAACTGCTCAAAGTGTAAAGGCAATATTTGTAATTGTATTTTAATAGAGCATACCATGCCATAGAACCCAGCAGTAAGCTTAGCTTCCTTCTTAGCCAGTCGAAGGACATATTCCACCTTCTCTGCATAGGACCGCACTTCTGTCAGCTCTTTGCCGAATGCCCTAACTGTTCGTAAGTTACTGATCCTCTCTTCTGCCAGCTGTATCATGCACAGAAAAGTAAATAGATAAAGAGATAAATAGCTAAATAAATTAATACTACAAGTAAATAAATCCTTTCAGTAAATTAAGAAAAAATTATAAATTTGCAATCTTTGATAATGAAATCATCATTTTCTTATAAAAACACCTGGAACAAACACTAGAAATAGGTTACCAAATTCAAATTCTATTTGTCACATACACAGTCATACACAGTATGATATGCAGTGGAATGCTTATACGACCGCCTGTGACCTTAAAAAATTTTAAAACGGAGAAATAAATAAATTTGTGCAGTCCTTCAAGAAATAAGAAAGAGAAATAAATAGCTAAAACTATAAGAAAGTTGAACAAAATATAAAAATTTTCAAAAGTATATAAGAAATATAAACCTTATCTGTACAAAAGACAAAATAACAAATTTAAATGGAAAAGTTACTGAAAATAAACTTAAAATACAAAAACAAAGAAAAATAGGTCGGAGCAGTCGTGACGGCATCCGACCTCACCGGCACCATCTTGGATCCAAATGTCAAATGATTTTTTGCATAGTATACAGTACATAATATAACATCAGATGTGAGTCTAGCTAACCAGTGACGCATTTAAGTACAGGTTGAAATGTGTAGCCAAGATGGTTAAAATCCTATCAGGATCCAATCCTGTTAAGTAAAAAAAAAAAAAAAAAAAAAAAAAAAATGCTCCATAAAACGTTCATGTGCAATCAGTATTAATGCTATAGCACCTAAAATTTAAAGTGCACAAAGAGCTGGTTCTTACCTGTGTGGCCTCTGCCAGAGCATCCTGTGTTTGCTTGGATATGGAGTGCACGTATCTTCCATAGATTACTGCCAGGCCGGCCACAGGAGGTACAATCATTAGGATAAAGCTGGCAAGACTGGGTGAGACATAGAACTAGAGAGAAGGAAACTAAGAGTTGAAATGTAGGCAGCTGGTAAAATATTAAGTTATATCTGCAATTACCAATGCAATCTAGCACTATAAGCCTGTTTTTATAAGACCTACTGTATCATTTTTGGTAAAATACTGCTACAGCACAGTAACAATATAGAAATGCTTATTTCTTGCCGACAAATTATTATTATGTTCGAACAACACAACCAACAACAAAACATAGTTAATGTGACTCATGGTGAAGATATATTACTTTCTTAACAAGAAAAACATGTATTTTACAGGAAAATCACTGCAAATATTTATATTTATGGTTCTGAACCAAACTAACATTTAACAATATTAAATAATATTAACAAATTAAATAATGCTAAATACAACTGTCAGTCACAATTACTGAGGCTCATGATTACAGTCACAGCATCTGTTAGCTTAAGACTATTGCTCACCATCATGCTGATTCCAGCTCCAGCTTGAGCCATCGATCGTAGACCATCAGACACGTTATCAGTGAGAGCATGTCCAACTATATTTGTGTCTGATGAAAGGCGGTTAATGAGTTCACCAGTGCGGGTCTTATCAAAGAATCCCACTTCCTGCCTCAAAACCGAGGAAAAAAGGGATTCGCGCAAGTTTCTCACAATCTTCTGCCCTGCAAAAGCCATCCACAATAATGTGTTGAAGTTGAGCAGAAGAATTGGTGATGACAATTTCATTCATTCAGACTCCTTTCCACTTAGACAACCTCCAGTGTAAGATCTACTGCTAATTTTCTATATTGTAAATAAGCATGGCAAAACAAAACATTTTTCTTTAAGTAACTTTTGCACTGTGGTTCCTGCTAAGAGCTCACCTGAGACCTGAATAAGATATATGCGTGCAGCGTTAGCAGCACCACCACACAGGAATACCCCTGCCAGCATGATGCACAGGGAGGTCAGGGAGGAAGTAAAGTCCGCTGGTGAGTTCGTGTAGACAGTGTCGATCACTTTACCCAGGAAAAATGGAGCAGACATGGTGACAGCACTGGAGATCACAAGGAAGCTAACAGCAGCTGTGAGGAAATTCAGATGGGAGCAAAAAGAACAGTAGTGAAAAACATTTATCATATGCACATATAAACTTGACAACTGCTCAATACAATTTATGTATTTGAAAAATGGCATTGCTGACATTAAATAAGGAGTTTAAATATGATTGCTTAAATAAATCAAGAAAATGAGTACTAACTGGCATTGAAAACTCAGCATTTGAAATCTCTGAAATACTGAAATATAAAATACATCAAACATACACAGCAACAAAAGAACAGTCACATTAACAAAACCCTGAAAATAGCACTAAGAGGCACATTAAAGGACTGCAAACACCCAATTATGCACAGGACAAACTTGCTGTGTGGAATGTAAAACCTTGGCCTTAAACCATAAGCAGCCATTCGTAAATTGTTTAAACAGTAGCTCACTTGGGAAACAAGTCTGACAAGAAGTCAGTCACATGTTCAAATATTTTTGATCCCCTGATTAGATTTAACCATCAGGAAGCACAAGGTGAAATACTGTTGTTTCATTTCTTGATCTCCAAAATCTTCAGTGTATTACAAAAACAAAAGAACTGGCCTAGGTGTTCCAGTACTTTCGGAGAAGATTGTACTACTTTAATATAAATAAAACTGCAATCCAAAATTTGGAAAAAATTAATTTCATTCAAGATATTAAAGCGATGTACTAAACTTCCTATAATTCAAAATTATTAAGACAATCAATTTGATGTTTATACTTTAACTGGTCATGGAGCTACTGGCAAAGATTATAGAATAATCATATTTAAAGTAAAGCTTTTTTTTTTTTTTTTTTTTTTTTACATCAAAGTAAATGAACAAATTAAATATATTGCTCAAAACTATTTGTGCTTAATAGTTAAATATTTTGGCTTTATGAAACACCTCAAAAAAATAAAAGCCACATATCTTTTACAGATTAAATACAGAAAACATGGATGTTCAGGAAAGTTGAAGAATCAAGAATCGTTAAAAAAAAACAAAAACAAAAAAAAACAACAACAACAACACACTTGGTTCTTTACTGGTTATCCTCGGGCTTTTACAAGAGAATGAATTATTTTAGGTATGGACTTACTTATGAAAAACAGTATTCTTTATCAAGCTGTTTCAAACTATCAAATCGCAACTGCCAGATCAGCACAGCAGGATGGAGCCTTATCATTGACCAAATTCTTTTTATTCTCACCATAAATGTTCAATCGTATTAAGACTAAGACTGTTTGCTGGCCATGTTGTTGACTTCATATAACTTCCCTGAAAAGAAAAGGTTTTAACACTCCGCTTTGTGGCAAGATGTACACCAATCAGCCGTAACATTGAACCCGAAACAGTCATGATTCCATAAGACCTCTGGGTTGCACAGTGGGGCCTCTGTGGATTAGACTTGTTTGACTGGCACATACCATGGGTGCTTGATCGGACTGAGATCTGGGAAATTAGGGGCCTTTTCCTGGAGGTCTTTTGCAGTCAAACAGGGATTCTGACTTGCTTTTTTAGAAATCCTATGAGCAGTTCTCTCTGATATTTTTATTGGTCTTCCAGACTTTATCCTGGCCTCCACTGTTCCTGTTAACTGCCATTTTTAATTGCAATCCAAACTGACGAAATCGGTACCTGAAAACACTTTGCTATCTTCTTATAGCCTTCTTTTGCTTTGTGATCATTTTCAGAGTGCTAGACAACTGCTTAGAGGAACCCATGGCTGCTGATTGTTAGAAGAGTCTGCTTATTTAGAAAGCTTTGGAATTTGCATTACCTGCTCTTTCCTAACAATGAACAAAACATGACCCTAACAGGCTAATTAAGGTCTACCTTGGTCAAAGTTATCTAAAGGCACAAGTCTTCTGGGGTTCCCAAAACAAAAATACACTGATATTTCTTTTAAACAGACAAAAGAGTGTTTCATGTTTAAACTTTGTTTTTTTAAGATCATTTCACCTTCCACTTACTTAACTGTTCACATTAACAGAAATTTTGACCAGGGGTGCCCAAACATGCCACTGTATAATTAACAATCAATGTTACTTAATTCACCTACTGTAGCTCTGGTGATAGTCTTGTGTCTGATCAGTGTATTATCAACCCAAAAAATTACTTAACCATTACCAAGCCTATATTCTACTGATGGGATGAGAAGAATGTTTAAAAATTAAACGTACATCCATGCAAAGACTGTTGATTGTGATCTCACCAGTTCCTTTATCTGACACTCAAACCTGCATCATTAATAAAAGTGAGGAATGTAATTGTTTTGTTCAGGCAGTCATATTTGCAGGTGTCATGAAAATGGCACCAAGTTAAAGCTTCAGTATCACCTCTTCGGCCAATTATTCTTGATTGTATCATTATCATCCACACTACATATTTCTCTTCAGCCATCTGTAACTAGGTTTTCTCCTATTTTGGAGTTAGTTTTCATTCAGCTTTTTGTATATGTAAATCCAATTTCCTTCAGGCGATTTTTACAGTTCTGACACAAACACTTCCTTTCCATTTCTGTAAACTCTCTTGTTGAGGGTATGTGTCCAAAGGGCTTCTTAAGGCCTGTAAACACTCTCTTTAAGCTGTTGGCTTATTTGCATAATCATCTTAATCATTAATTCATAAAGGAACAGCTTTAACATTTAACTAGGGTGAAATCTTTCCTATAGCTTATGAAAAAAAAATTATTAATTGAATACACACACATCAGATCTACTTAGACTCAATTATGTTAGTTTTCTTATCAGCAAGTGACAAAAGACAGGACATTTGTGATTAAGGTCGATAAACAATGAGTATTAGTGTGCTTTTTTTTCCCCCCCCATCATTCTGGTTTAACTTCTTTACCTTGTTGATAGGGGGCAACTTAAAAAATAAAGCATGCAATTCTCTCCATATAGGATTGTGCTTATGGCCCGAGGAATTCAGAAGCAGTCCTAATCACCAACACAATGTCACCAAAATTTGGACAGACCTTTACTGCCTAGGAAATGAACATCTCCCAAACATGTCACATGTTTCAACATTGAATAGATGTTCCATTAGGTCATAATGAGTCCATTAGGTCATAATGAGGGCCTTAAAGCAAATTTTATATAAATAAAACTGCAACCCAGGATTTGGATAGAATTTGGGGAGAAAAAAAATTAATTCCAAATAATAAAGCGGTGTGCTAAACTTCCTATAGTTCAATATTATTAAGACAATCAATGTGATGATTAACTGAACAAAGATTAACTGGAAATGCTTATTTTCTATTGGGTCATTGAATAGACTCTAGTTATCACTCAATAATATCTAAAAGAACATACACTGTCATCTTTGTATGGCTGATTATTTCTCTGTTCTTAATCAAAGGTTTCTCAAGGGTTCTACTTGAGATCCGTTAGCAAAGAAATCTCTCTGTTAAGATTTTTTAAGACGTTAAGGCATGTTAAGCTCTGATTTGAATGTTTATATTTTGGCAATAGAGAGCATTTATGCCATGTCAGCATGAGAGGAATTTGTTGTTGCTTGGTTGTTGTTTTGGTACATTAGGAGTCATTATGTTTCTCTCCTAGGAGACAAACAAAAAAAATGCTCCATCTAACACGATAAACTGAGTCAAGCCAGGGTTTTAAGTGAAAATGAAAGAGATCTCAAATAAAACCCTTTGATTAAGAACAGAAATAATCAGCCATACAAAGATGGTATTTGAGGTCAGAGTTTGGGTGTGTCTGCCACAACAAAGGTTGTGTCTGCCTCAAATATCTATAGTTGAGGTGTGTGCTTTTTACCTGATAGCCTCCAGCGCTCTGGATGAGCGAGCTGCAATAACTTTTTGAGGTCATCTGATGATACCCGTCCCGGTTTGTCATTGGTCTTAACTTCACTTGCCACATGCTTTGCCTCTTGCTTGGAGTCTGTCGATGTGCTGTAAAAAGCAAACGGAGTGGAAGCCGTGAAGTGGGTCCAAACAAAATGTGGACCTACAGTCGCTCCAAGTCGGACGTGGGAAAAAACTGATGCTTTAGGAAGTATGGGTTTACAGTTCAGTTTTCTCTGGGATCTCAATGAAGTCAGACCAGACAGCTGGTAAAGTTTTACAGAGCGTTTGCAGGTGATATTCCACTGCGGTAACAGTTTGCAGCTTGCGATTCTTAACATATACAACATTGTTACTCCACACATTTACAGGAAGCAAGCTGAACTGAGGCTTTAGCTTTGATCCACTTCACTTTCAATGAAGGACATTACCACAGGTACATCCAAAACAGCGCAGAAACATTAATACAGTCCGCTTGGCGCTCAGGTGGAGAGCAGTTAGCCACACTGCTAACTAAACACGTATTATAGATAAATTTGTCCGCATTCACAAGGCACCGATTCCGCTCCTTTCATCTTCAAGGACTTGTGATCCAGGCTCGTGTTGAGTTTCTGACGGTTACGGAACATTATCTGTGCCTGACAGCTACACACAGCCTTTTTACTCGTTATCTCCTCTCACACCCAGGCAGGTTACTGGCACTCCCAAATGTTTGCAAAATCTGTCACACACACCAAAGTGTCCTATATGTCCTTCCCTGTAACGTCCATGTTGCTTGGATGGCAATGAAACGACATCGATACCAATAAATAAATAAATGCATACAATTTTAAAGAAATCATAAAACAGGAACCACACAGAAAAGTTACCCCAAACACATATGCTGATCGAAGCTGTTAGTTACATCCAAGGAGTGACTAGTTTTCCTACGCACAGGTTACTACCGGACGGCGAGCACAACTACCACACTGAGACCGCACTTTTCTAATGTACTGTATTGCACAGAAGGACGCTGAGTCTTTTCTTACTTCCGGATTTTTTTATTCCCGGAAGCTGCCGTTGCACGGTAACTTTAATTCTGTCGAAAGAACAAAGATTAAGTCTGGTCTGTGAACCAGATTATCAGCACTTTAGTTTCATTGGCTTTAACGTCAGCGAGGTGGAAAAAATACAGTTTTATGGGACCAGGACGGAAAAAAGCAATGTAGGGAAATGATGCGGAGTTATCAGTTAAAAGCTAGTGCGGTTTTAGTGAAGCATTCTGCATGTTTACTTTGTTAAGTTTTTAGTGTCATAGGCAAACAGCTCGTCAGAGAAGCATATGATCATTTCCATACGGTAATGTTTTGTAACAGACAATCATGGGCGGAGCACTATAAACTAGGGCTGGGGAATACCATTTTCCCCATTCAATACCAAGGAAATACACAAATAAGTTATAACTTGTTTTGAATGAATTCCAAAAAGAAAATGGCTATGGAGAGTTCTGTGTGAAAGAGATTTCATTTTTTGGATTTTGTTTATATACTGAAATGATCCACACGAACGGTTTTTCCCCATTAACTAATTTGTTAGAATGTATAAATGCATTAAGACCTATAACTGCACTCCAGTGTCGGATACCAAAACAAGGATAAAGCAAAACCGGCTTCCATGTCAAGCTCAGACGAAAAACATATTAACGTTTAAATGCATGGCGGAAACATTAGTTTTAGTCTACGTTTAAGTCCTTCCGGTTATGGCAACATTCTCATAGACATGTTTAAGGATGCACGATTCATCGATTCACATGAAGAGCACAGATAGCACTGCTCTCAGTACTTTGAAATGAAATACCGTGCGTGATCTACACTAATTTAAAGTCCACGCATTTTTATTTAAAAAAAGAGAAAGGTTAGACTTTAAATTTACCCAGAATATATGGAATAAAGATATGTGTTTACTACATAGTATCGTTATTAACAGTTCTTTTTTTTATTAGCAGTAATTTGGTTGTGGCGATCAATTGCTATTTAAATAATAGGTATAAATGTTGCTTTTATTATAAGCATTATGTCTATGTGTCTGCCCATCAGATTTTTTTTTGGGGGGGGGGGGGATTCATTTCCTACAATTTTTTTCTGAAAATTCTATTTTATTTACTAACATCAGCATTATCCAAAACAAAATGTATGTTTGTACACCATAAACACACAGCCATAACATTAAAACCACCAACATGATATCAGGTACATCCCGCTTTGTGTGACTCATAGACCCATAGAGGCATGGACTCGACAATATCTCTGAAGGTAAACTGTGATATCTGGCACCAAGACATTAGCAGTAGATAATTTAATTCCTATGAATTATGAGGTGGGCCTCACTGGTTGGAAATTGTTGGTTCAGCATATCTCACAGATGCTTGATCAGACTCAGACTCAGTTATTTAAAAGCCTCGCCAACACCTCAAACTTTATCATGTTCCTCACACTGTTCCTGAATGATTTTTGCAGTTTGTCAGCATGCATTATCCTGCTGAAACAGCTCCCTGCCATCAAGGCATACTCTTGCCATGAAAGGCAATGAAAATGCCAGGACGCAGGGTTTCCCAGCAGAACATTTCCCAGAATATCATACTGCCCCAGCCAGCTTGCTTTCTTCCCATAATGTATCCTAGTGCAATCACTTTCTCGGGTAAGCACATGATGTAATTTTTTAATTAAAAAAAAATTAATTAATTTACACTTCTTTCACTGCCCAGTGGTACAGTTCTGATGCCCTTCTGCTCATTGAATGCATCAGTAATTTTTTTTGATTGTATACACTCAGCAAAAAAAGAAACGTCCTCTGACTTTCAACCGTTTTTACTTTCAGTAAACTTAATGTGTAAATATTTGTATGAACACTAAAAGAGTCAACACCATAAGACATAAACT
>JAQMYJ010000039.1:12890829-12906151 GCA_030014305.1 Clarias laeviceps | reverse complement strand
ATTTGGATTTTTACAACATTATTGTTGAAATACACAGTCCTGAAAAAGGGACGTTTCTTTTTTTTGCTGAGTATATAACCCTGTCACAGGTTCACCTTTTGTCCTTCCATGGACCATTTTGTTAGCTACAAATTTAGTTCCACTTAGTTCCACAAATTTAGACCATTTAGTTCCAAAGCATACTGGGAATACCCCACAAGACATACTGTTGCTGGAGATGCTCTGACCCAGTCATCTAGCTATAACAATTTGATCCTAGTCAAAGTCGCTCAGATCCTTACACTTGCCAATCCTTCTTCCTCCAGCATGTTATCTATGAGAGCTCACTGTTGACTTGCTACTTAACATATCCCACCTCTTGACAGGGGCTATTATAACAAAATCTAAACAAAATAAAAGAAATGAAACAAAATTGGTGTTATTGACTTCACTTGTCGCGTTAATGTTATGACTGATCAGTGAATGTAGGAAAATGACTGCCCAGTGGAGATAACTTTTATGACTGAGAAGAACACATAAAAACAAAGATAAGATTTCGATAAGTAGCTTACTGTGGAAGATCTGTAAACCCGAGTTGCCTTCACTAATAGTCACTCGATTACTACTGTCTGGGGGAAGTGCTCCGGTTGGTGTTACAACTTTAACAGGAACACGTGTGTGATGTGACTGTAACTACTTGGGATGTTAAGGGAGAATAGTGGCTTTAAAAACGTAAGTTAAAATTATATTTGCGTTAGATTCTTAGAAACACATGACCAAGTCATTCTTACAAGGATGTTAATGATGTTTGCGATCATTAAAATGGCAAGCAAGGGGGAAACCTGCGCCTCGAAAAATAATCGCTATTAAAACTGCAATAGTTTAATAGTAACCATATTTATACCATTTACTTTATGTCAGTACTTGGACCAGTGCAAAAGGGCACATTAATGCCAGGGGCTTATTTGTGCATCTGGTGCTGTAGTTTATATACAATAACAAATGAATCACGTAATATAATAAAGCAATTTAAATACTAGTTTCATTAAGCAAATGTATAATGTTATGCTTACTTATGGGAGACATTTTATTCTACTCATTTAAAACCTACAGAAAAATATCAGACACATAGAAAATTTAACTTTTAGACCCTAAATGTTTTTTCTAATATTATTAAAATGACATTTAAGTTGAAAATATTAGATTATGTTTCCATAAAGTGAAGCATTAGTAACCAAATTCAGTTCAACTAACATTACAACTATATTAAATTATGATTTTGTCCACAGTAATGTCTTTAAATACATGTTTATGCACTTAACTCATTTGAACCATGGGTGCAGCCATGCTATTTGAGAACCACTGTCTTGCATGTTTTTGTATTTTCCTTGTTCCCAACACACATGAATCAAACAATTACCAAAGTAATGGCACGTCCCAAGTCCCTAACTTCCATTTTCTTATCAGCTAGACTTGCGTTAAAAATGACTGCCATCTACTCTGGCATCCATGAAAAACTAAACAGCCATCTCACACCATGGCCAGATAAGCTGAAGCTGGCTCGATTTGCATGGGTATCCAGTCAGTGCCTTCTTCCAAATAAAGAACAGGTGAATATTCATTTTCTTTCACATACTTTGAGATTTTATTAACTTATAATGCCATGTTTGACAGTCTTATATTTTCGATATCAACACAGTTACATGTAGCATGATCTACAAAATTAAGAAGCCACATACCATCTAAGATTACACAAATTTTTTAAAAAGTCTCAGTTTGCATATCTTTCTGTGTCATTTTATTCTGTTCTTGTGTTTTTATCTTCCATTATTTTCTCTTTGCAGTTTTTGTTTGATTGGGTTGCTCGTGCCCTATCCGGTTATTACAGCAAGAAAGTAGAGGTGTCGCAGGAGGTGCTGGAAGGTTTATGGACCTACCTGACAGAAATTCTTCATAGTAAGAAGCTTTGTAATGTCCTGAGGACAGGAAAGACCTTTAAGATACACCCAGCAGTTCCCCAGGTATGTACGATACAGACCAATTAAATATATTTTTTAAATTATATATTCTATATATTGTTTATTGTTGTATTTTGTGGTAAATACTATTAAGAGGGGTGTTCAGGTAAAACTGGGACTTGAGAAGTGAAAGACAGTTATAAGAGTAAGAAAATATCATTATCTCTCTATATAATCCCTGCTACAATAATGCACTTTCCCCAGTGTTTCACTAGATACTGTCATGAGCATTTTAGACCCTGCTTCATTTTTTATTTTTGGGGGGGGGGATTTTTCCCCGATCTTCTTCCTAATTTAGTCCGAGTCCTCCCACATTAAGGTTAAGGCTACTACTACCACTCAGTCGGGAGGGCCGAAGGATATCACATGTTTCCTCCGAACGACGTGACGCCAACCGACAGCATTTTTTCGCACTGCTCTTTTTTCGAACCGACAGCATTTTTTCGAACTGCTGTCTCACGCACCGTTAACGTGAGCTCACAGACGCCCGTGATTGCCTGTAGAGCTGTGATTAAGAGGGGAGGGAGAGCTCCGGCTGCGAGAGGTTACAGCATCACCCGGGAATCGAACCAGCGATCTCCGGATGATAGGGCGAGCACTTTACCACTGCGCTACTAGGAGGCCCAAAGACTGCCTGCTTCATGTCTGAAACACTGGCCTCCTAGGAATTCCTTTAATGGCCCAAACATAGGAATAGCTTGGAGCGAGGTCAAGACTATACAGGGGAGGTAACTCCCAATAACTTTCCATAACTCCCAATAACTTCACAATAACTGAAATGTGCAATTGGTGTTTATGAGTGATTGTTTGTACAGTTCCCACAGATAGATGCGCCTCTTTCACGAATTGGTGACAAGTTATCAGTAGATTTTCAAGCATCAGCTGTTCCACATCCTGAATGTTCATGGAAATGACTGCAGGTGGGCTCTGAGCCACCTTGGCTGGGATCGTCATTTGTGGATCTATGGCTTTCTTTAAAACATTTGCACCATTCAAATGTTTTACTGCAGTTAAGAGGCCATCCCTGTACTGTGCTTGAAGTCAATCCCAGTTTTACTTGAATGCTGCTTGTATATATTGTTTTCAAATGTTTAATCATTTTATTGAACGTATTAGTGCTGGATTATTGTACTTCTATTATGTGCGTACTTTGAGCCTAAAACTTTTTATCATCCAAAAATAAACTTTGTTACTTGTCAAATAATTTTACTTGTCAGAAATGTAATCTTGTATAATAGAATCCTTGGAAAGATGCTGCAAGATACTTCAGACTAATCCTAACATTTAATAAAAAGTTTACTGCCTTGTATTTTTTTCCCTATTTGCCATAGATTATCAATGAAAGGATTTTGGAAAGCACGTCAGGAACTCTGTCTGTTGACCTGTCTACTATTTTGAGTTGTTGTGAAGGAATCCTGACAATTCCAGTCCTTGCTGTGACATACACTGCCAAATATGAGCTGCTGGTGGAGGTTGTGGTTAGGACCAGTGGCCTGGCCTGTTTTCAGCTCCAGCAGCAGGACTCTTCCGAACCCCTTTCAGTTAAGGTGTTTGAAGTTCTGCTTCTTGTACTAAGCACTTATTTAACTGTGCAAAAGCAGCAAGGAAACCCTAAGAGAGTGTTTGTTCAGGTGACAGAACACCTTCTACAGCCCCTCTGCCTGTTAAGACACTTAATAACCTTTAGGACATGGACAGAGAAGGATAATACAAGGATCCGGCAACACATTTGCAAAGAGATCCGGAGCAAAGTGGACTTGATTCTTCAGTCTGCTCTTTTCTATCATGAGCACCTACAGCACTACAAAGAAGAAGTTCTCCCATCGGAACAGGGATCAGGTGGAAAAAAGGGATCTACAGGCAAAACCTTGCTCTGCCCTGCTGCAACTATTCTGTCGAAACTTGTCCATGGACATGATGTTAATGAAGAGTCTTTCTTTTACAGTGTCCAAGCCAATTCTCTTCCACTGCTCTTCAAATTCTTTTTAGATGCATTTTGCAAAGGAGGAGAGAACAAGCTGGTTTGCTTTCATCTTATGACAAAGTTTCTTACAGCCCTTGAGTTTACACAGGACCTGAATGTCAAAGAAACGTTTAATGAGGCAAACTGGAGCTTTGCTCTACTTGCCATGGAGAAGATTTTAAACTCCTGTTTGGCTGGAGATACTTATAATGTAGCTGCAGACAAAATACATCATGGAGAGGTGCAGTTCAATTTCTACAGGAAAGTGGCTCAGCTTTTATTCAATAATGCACAGACAGGAATTCCAGCTTGGTACCGCTGCTTGAAAGTATTGCTTTCACTGAACCACCAAATTATAGAGCCAGATCTTGATGAGCTTGTGTCTTCCGTCTGGGTGGATGCTGACAACATGGAAGTACGGGTGAGGAAAGCTCAAGAGACTCTTGTTTGTGCAGTCCTTCAGACCTACACAAAGCTACGTCAGCTGCCAAGACTCATTGAGGAACTGCTTTTGGTAATCTGTAGACCAGCTGCTGATGAACTGAGGCAGGAGTTGTTGCCTGAGGCTTTGCAAAATTGCTTAAGTCAGTGTCTCTTGGACAACCCTCCTAGCCAGAATCTTGAAATCTGCAGACTTATTCTGGAGAAGATGCTTAATGATCTCCCTTATATCCAAAAGGGAAGAAGGGAGTCTGCACTAAAGATGTTTTCTCTGAGTGTTCTCCTGCACGAAGTGGTCTTTAGTCTTAAGACGCTAGATGACAGCACTCCTATGCCCATAATCAGAAAAACACAAAGTCTTATGGAGGAAATGCTAAATTTTGTTAGGGAACTGCTGCAGTCTATAGCGGGAGTTTTGATCACAGACAAGACCTGGGTAGAAAAGATTCAAGAAGCAAGTCTTCTTCTTACTCACACTTGGCATGAGGCAGACACCCTTTTTCAAATTCATTGCAGTAAATACACCTCACCAGCTGGTCTAACTGATGATGTCAGTCCTATCACTGATACAATACAGAAAGTTTTGGCACTCACAATCTCAGGAGGCCAAGTCAGTCCACTGAGCAGGTTTCTTCAAAAACATCTTGCGCTCCACAAGATGAAGAGATACTTGCTCAACTTACCTTCACCCACTCTGGACATGGACACCCAAAATGTTCTTCATCAAACTGCTCAAGTTGTCGCAGATAGTCATGAATTTTCAGTTAATATGTACACTGACCAAACATGGGACCGTCAGCTTTGCAGTGTTAATAGTGACACCTATCCAGTAGCTTTTTGGTTTTTAGTAACTACTAACCTGCCATTAATTGCTCCATACCTTACACAAGAGGTTACATCTCGCATAGCAGAGACCATCCTGAACTCACTGCTTCAGGGTCACTCAAGAAACAATATGGAGAAGAGTGAGCAGTCATTCCTACTTATTTCAAAACAACTGCTTGAAAGCAGAGTGCTTTGTGAGTTGCCCAGCTTGCATTCAGCAGTGGTAACTTCCATAACCAACAAATTTTTTGGAGTGCCAGATGCTTCCGAAGTGCAGGCCTTTTGTCCATCATTTTTTAAATCCAGCACCGGAATTGGTGTCACATCTGAAGGCAAACAAGGTCGTAATGATGACGTCTCATCATCTTTTAACAGACTGAAAGCCATAGCACAGAACATTATGGACAATGCTAAATCTGGTGCTTCCATCACCATATCTGAAACACAAGTAGACGGCCTTCTGCAGTTATTAAGGATAACACATGTCCTAAATCCCTATGCAATGTCTCCTGAAGATTACGTAGGACTTTTTCTGGGTTTGCTCTTCATGATGCTTTGTGTGCAACGAAATGAAAATGGGGTATTTTCAGTACCAGTCAACCTTTTGAAAGAGCTATTTGCCCTCATGGATTCATTCTTGGTGGGTAAAAATTCTCATGCAGTACTCAAAGTTGTACATGGTAGTACGCTCTTGGAGACGGTGATGACCTCTCTTTTCTCTCGCTGTGACAAGAATCTGTTTCAAAGTCTGGACAACTCGGCTTGGTTTTCTTTTCTCCAGTCTGCCCAAACTTTTATTGACAGTATAACGCATGTAATACTGGAGAGAAAAAGCAGTGTGCTAATCAATCTGGACAAGTTCACCAATTTTATGATTGTCTTAGGAAAATCATATCTGGTCTCTGGGGATTGTGATGAAGCCCTGTACTCATTTCAGCTCCACTTAGTAACTTTGAGCACACTTTGTAAGGACATAATGTCTGTGTTGGGAAAAAGTACTCAGCTGGATGAGACTTTAACTCAGTTGTTGGGAAAGATCATCTCTGTAATGGGACCTGCCACACAGACTGTGCTGATTAGAAAGTCAGACAATGGACATAGTCAGTCATTCTCTGTTGATGTGGTGACTGTAATGATCAAGTGTGAGTTAGCAAAGGTCTCTCATCAGACCCAGGATATTAGTGATGGTGATCAAAAACACAAACTATCCAACATGGCACTGTACAATAGCTTTGGCCAGCAGATTTTGGAGGAAATGTACTCAGCACCACAACCTGTAGAGTTTATCATTGCATCTCTCAGTTATCTCTCAGAATTTTATTTGGCTGCAGAGAAAACACAAGAGTCCAATCTTGACAGTCTTCATTTTAAGATTCTGCAGAGTGTTTATAAGCTATTATCAGGTACGGATGCATTTGAAATTATATAATAACAAAGATAAGCCTCTGAACACTTTATATATGTTTTAAAACCTAAATTATATGCCCTATAGGTGAGTGGCTTTCTGTATCAGAGGCAAAAGAACTGGAAGTCCCACTTGGGAATCTTCTCAACCAGCTGATGGTCAACTCCTCAGAAGAACAACTCCAATCGTTATTTCTCATGATCCGGGATGGACTTGATGCATCCCAGATTGAAATAGGCAGCTACAAAGTGAGTTGGCATTTCAAACCTTGATATTGATGCTAATTTAATTCAACACCACCTGACATTTTACAATATAGTATTAGCTGCAGCCTTTAGTTTTTAAGTATCTAAGAATGTAACTTCTCGACTGAATATATGCGTTTGTGCTAAATGGAAATATGTGCAATTTCAATCAACTTCCAACAGGATGTGTTTGCAACTGTGACTATAATAAGACTACTTGCCAGCTGTTCACTGTCGGAGGCCTCCACAGAGAAGTTCTGGCGTACTGTTCCTCACATCATGTCTTCTCTTGTTGTGAGTATTGCATTGAAGCCTTTGTTTAAATGTCCGGAAATACAGAAGGAATTATTTTATTGTATGAAGTAGTTTTGTTTTAATAAATGGTGTGCTGATTTGCATTTTGTTGTCAGTTTAAAGCAAATATTTTTTTGTTGAGTAAAGCCATGTGGTCGGTCCAATAGATACAAATAATTTGTTGTGAATGAAGAACATTTTTACATTACAATAATAAAATATGTTTAAACAGATAAATGCTGCTGACCTCAGTATTACCGTTAGAATGTCTTTCTGGCCTATATTGACTCAACCTAACTCTAGTGTACCTGAAGACTTGTTGGGTATTGGTGCAAATAAATAAATAAATATCCCTGTGTTGTACAGTAGAAGCATTTCGCATTTCCTGTAGTTAAAGTCTCTGTGATTTTATGTGGTCTGGTGTAAGTAATCTGTAGTACATATGTGTAATGAAATGTAAAACCTCATGGAATCTTTTTTAAAGTGTCCTGGGTAATACAATTTTACTTTTTTTGTTTCAGTTTGTAGTTAGAACATCTGGTCAAATCTCTTCTCTAACCAGTATACTGACTGTGCCAGTGATAGAAACTCTAATCACACTGCTCCGTCAAGGTGAAACTCACATCTCTGACCCTCACCATGTTGTCCTGGTGCTCGGAGCTCTTGAGTTTGTGCCCCTGGAAAATCAATGCAAGGAGGAGTATTATTCAGCTTTCCAGGCCATTCATGAAGTCTTGTATGCCATCATCCTGTGCTACCCAAAGGTATGTAACCTTCTCCTGCCAGGAGGGTCTGTTACCGCTGTATGGCATCGAGTTAATTGTTGATGGTTTTACAATCAGAAAAAAAACAATCTGAGTATATTAACGTTTGAATGTTTCTTCTGTTTAAAAAAAAAAAAGCGTTTGTGAACTCATACAATGATTCCCGAATTTGATTGACCTTTCTGAGTAAAAAACATACAAGAAGTTATATTTAAACAGCTTTTATTAAAAACCCTTTTTCAAAATTGTTTTAGAAAGTTATCTTCAGTTCCCTTGTATCGTTCATTTTTATGTTGTTTTTGTTTAAAATGTATCTTGTTACATCCGAATTAAGAATACAGACTAAAAATTAATTTAGTGTGTGAAGAGTAAACATGTCAAGATTTCACTGTAGTAGTAAATTTAGCCAGTATGTAATAATTTTTTTAACTATGTCTCTCTGAATAGGTGATGCTGAAAGCTTCTCCAGTCTTCCTGAACTGTTTTTACCGTCTGGTGGCGTCCATTATCCGAGAGGGCAGGCAAAAAGGGGAGAATGAGAAAGGTGAGCCAAATCAGCCCTTTATTCCTTTTTTTCACCTTTCTGACTGCTAAAACTTAACATGTGTTCAATGTTGTATTTGCAGTCAAATTTAAGAACCAGCTCATAAGAACGTCCCCCCTACATTGCTGTGTAATAGGCATGAAAATGCTTTAAAATTAGATAATATTGTTTCAAATATTTTCAGAGACTTCTTGTTACTTAGGATTAATCATAATGCACCTTTGATTACTTTAATCTCAGGAAAGGATTCTGAGAAGCTTTTAAAATGTGCCATGCTAGTGGAACGGATGTATACCCATATTGGCACAACTGCAGATGGTTTCACGCTCCTGAACGCTTTCATTGTGGCTCAGTTTGTCACTGAACTTCAGAAGGTAAAATCTTTAGCATATAGAGTTTTTAAATAAAAAAATAATTTTAAAGAAATTAAATTGGTGTGCAAAAATTTTTTAAATCGAGTGTAGTCTAAAGATTTTCTCTACTAAAATTTTTCATATATTGTATTCAGCCCCCTTTACTCTGATACCGCTACCTAAAATTCAGTAAAAACCAATTGCCTTGTGAAGTCATATAATTAGTAAATAGAGCCCACCTGTGTGTAATTTAATCTCCATATAAATACAGTTGTTTTGTGAAGCCCTCAGAGAGTTGTTAGAGAACATTAGTGAACAAACAGCATCATGAAGCCCAGGGAACACACCAGACAGGTCAGGAATAAAGGTGTGGAGAAGTTTAAAGCAGGGTTAGGTTATAAAAAAAATATCCAAAGCTTTGAACATCTCACAGAGCACTATTCAATCCATCATCCGAAAAAGGAAAGGGTATGGCACCACTGCTAACCTATCAAGAAATGGCCGTCCACCTTAACTGACAGGCCAGGTAAGGAGAGGATTAATGAGAAAAGCAGACAAGAGGCACATGGTAACTGTGGAGCAGCTCGGGGGAGAATCTGCTCACAGGACATATGTTAGTCATGCATTCCATGAATCTGGCCTTTATTGAAGAGTGGCGAGAAGAAAGGCCTAAGATGTCCTGTTTGCAGTTTACGACAAGCCATGTGGGGAACACAGCGTGAAAGAGGATGCTCTGGTCAAATTAAAATTTTTGGCCTAAATGCAAACAACACTGCACATCACCCTAAACATACCATTCCCATAATGAAACATGGGGGTGGCAACATCATGTGGTAGGGATGCTTTTCTTCAGCAGAGACAGGAAAGCTGGTCAGAGTTGGTGGCAAGATGGATGGAGCCAAATACAGGGCAATCTTAGAAGAAAACCTGTTAGAGTCTGCAAAAGACATTGAGACTGGGCCAGATGTTCACCTTCCAAACAGAACCTAAACAGCCAAGGCTACAATGGAATGGTTTAGATCAAAGCATATTCATGTGTTAGAATGGCACCGTCAAAGTACAGACCTAAATCCACTTGAGAATCTGGGACAAGACTTTAAACTTGCTATTTACAGATTCTCTATCCAATCTGACTGGGCCTGAGCAATTTTGCAAAGAAGAATGGGCAAAAGTTTCACTCACTAGATGTGCAAAGCTGGTATAGTCATACCCCAGAAGACTTGCCGTTGTAACTGCAGCAAAAGGTGGTTCTACAAAATATTTACTTGTGGAGGCTGAACACAAATGCGTGTAACACTTTTTAGATATTTAATTGTTAAAAATTTTAAAAAGCATTTATCATTTACCTTCCACTTAACAATTATGTGCTACTTTGTGTTGGTCTATCACATAAAATCCCAATAAAATACAATACGTTCAAGGGGTATGAAAACTTTTGCAAGGCACTGTATTAATGTACATTATTGGCATTCTGCTTAATGCTTCTCTGTTTATAATATTTTACTGCACCAGCAATGATGGCAATGCTTCTTTCTTTAATATGTGAAGGTGACACTTCGACCAGAAATCAAAACACATCTGACAGAAGGCATCTACTGCATCCTCGACCGGTGTGTTGAACAGGACATAAAGTTCTTGAACAGGACATTGCAAATGGGTGTTAAGGAAGTATTTAGCGAGCTCTACAAAAACTACACACATTACCACAAATCCCAAAGGCAAGGGGAAGAGAAGTACACTGTTTAACCCCATTGTTAACAAATATGTTTGTATGAATTATGTTTTTTATTACTGTTTTTTGACATGGATAACACGTGGAGGAGAAATAAATTTATATCTGTGAAACATGAGTTGAGCATGTTTTTACTTTCCTAGGTTTAAGTGCATTCATCTTAAATTAAGGTGCTATTATTGTAAGAATTCCATAAAAAGCACAAATGATTTCCACAAAGGAAAGGTTTATATCATATATTTAAAAAAAATTAAATCTGTTTATGACTGATAACTGAGGGAATATGTTTGGGACAAGGGTGCCATGACTACCTTGTGGGGGACGGGCATGGTTAATACTTGAATGGGCAATACTTTGACACAGCCGCGATGTGAAAGTTGTGCAAGGCATCGTTTAAGCGCCTCAAAATCAGCCACACTGTTGTTTCAAGAGTTTGCTAAAAACCTATTGACCACAAATACTAATATCACAGATTTAACCAACAATAGGTGTATAGATTTTTTTAATACTATGATGATAGAGATTTGAATGCATGGAATTTAAAACAGTAGCTAAGAAAAAAATAATTTATGATTAATTAACAATGATTTATGATTAATAATTTTAACCTTCCTGTTGTGTTCATTTAATGTTAAATGTGCAATTTAAATGCCCAAAATGGCCACCCCCTTATAGCTGATTATAAGTCCTTAATAAGCCATATATTATCACCCAATGTAGGGATGGATCTTTTTATCAATAATATTTTGTGAACATTACAAATTTTTAACTTCTGTTTGCTATTTATGGGCCGTAGGTCTCATTAGCCTGAGCTCCTGCAACTAATTTTTTTATTTAAAAAAAGCCTAATTCATGGATTATTTTGACTATAAAGAATTCTCAAATGTCCAATACTGTTATTTATCTCAGACTATCTTATGCCAAAGTTTAAAAAGGACGTTTGTTTTGAAACCATTTCAGATTTTTAATAGTGGCACCACTATTACCAGTATTATTTCATTACTGCATTTTACTGCCATTCTTTGGCCTATATTTATACTGGTTATTACATTTACATACATTACATTTACATTTAGGCATTTGGCATACAATCTTATCCTTATTACATATATCAGCAAGTAGTGTATGATCTGGTTGTATTATTGTGTGTATGTGTGTTGTCTTGTGCCTTGTGATGGGTTCACATCTCTCCCTTGTGCCTGAGATCACTGGGACAGGATCCAGACTCCCTGCAACCTTATACATGCTAGTGTTACAGAAGATGGAGCATGGTGTCAGGATTTTCGAGTGAGATGCACTCAGGTGTGGTGGAAACTTAATAAGCAGGGCACAAGTTGTTCAGGATCCTGGGAAAAGAACTTCCAAGTCCAAAGAGATATATGCAGTAAGATACATTTCTTGGGTTTATACTGCTCAATACAACAATTAATTTTTTTGTAACATACTGTACCTTCAAATGTTATGCATGACCACCCACTTTGGCCATGTGCAGAAGAAGGAGGGGAGAAAGAAGAAGAATTTTATTTGGACTGATTTCATGCCATCTCTGTGCTGGTGAGATGCTGGATGTTGGGGTATAGGGTCTCATATCTCCTGAATTTCAGTCTTCCTGAATTGCCTTATATGTACATGGAAGGCACAGTGGCGTAATGGTTTGCACCTCCAGGTTCCGAGTTTGATTCTTGCATCAGGTCTGTGTGCATAGAGTTGCATGTTCTCCCCATGCTTGGTAGTTTTCCTCTTGGTACTCCGGTTTCATCCTCCAGTCCAAACACAATCAGATTAGGCTAATTGCCGTTCCCAAATTGTCCGTAGTGTGTGAATGAGCATGTGTGTGTGTGTGTGCGCGCGCCCTGCAATGGATTGGCACCACGTACAGGGTGTACCCTGTCTCGTGCCCTAAGTCTCCTGGGATAGGCTCAAGGCCCCCCACGACCCTGTATACAGGATAAAGCTGTATAGACGGTGAGTGTGCGATTTTTTTTTTTTTTTTACCGTCTGTGTTGAATGCTGCATTATTTCTAACTTGAACATTTTCCTGACACCTTTCTCTTCAGCACTGCTTGGTTAAATATAATGACCATGTAAAGTGAAAAACAGAAACTATCACCGCGTTCTTCTCAGTATAAATATTTTTGAACATGTTTATGTACTAATTTGTAACTACATTCAGATAGCTCTAAATACTCGCTATGTAGACCGCAAGCGTTCCCTATCCGGAACCTCGTCTGTATGGTGTGTTTCTCACCGGTCCCTTCACGAGTTGCACACAGCACTCTTGAAAAATTCTTAGCGGGCCGAGACATCCACGAAGGACTCGATCAATAAACGCTAATTCTCGTGGGTGAGTTATTTCCAATTTTTGTGTTTATGCGTGTGACTTTTCTTTCAGATAAACAACACGAGATGTTAGATGTGTAAATAATTCGCAGTCGTAGCAACAGGAGCAGTTTCGTAGCAAAACTAGCAGCATCTATTTTCCCTCCAGTGTCTGTGATTAAAGGGTTCCTTGTGAGACGTGTTCTTCATTACAATGAGCGCTAACGTTCTTCTTTCTGTCCATGGGCATTCTACATATAACGTACGGTATCACAGAAAAACGAGATGGTACAGAAATAACGAGGTGTCTTTTTAGTAACATAATGTCAGAAAGTATTTGCAAAGGATGCAAACCGGAAAACAGTTGTTGACTGTGGCTAATCTCTTGCTATAAACAATTTGCCACTTTCTAGTCCATCCATTAATGCACAGGGACCTTCTGGCATCCACTGACTAGACAGCACTTCAGTTACACTAATATGATACCTTTTGCATTGATTTAACTCAGTGCCTCAGTGCCACTATTCATTTATTTTATATAAATGTTTTTTTTAGATATATACTAATGTTTTGTGTGTGTGTGTATAGCTATTGTTTCCCCACGTTAAGATGTGAAATTAATCCAGTTTTTTTTTTTTTGTCCTCTGCTACAAAGCAAACATCATGGAGGTGGAAGACCCTATATCTGCCAAATTTCGGACAGTCGTCGAAGCACTCATGCTAAAGACGACGTCGGAGATTGTGAAGGCTTTTGCTGATGTCCTGTTGGAGACGAGGATGGAGGTCTCTCGCAGCTGGATGGAAATTGACGACCTGAAGAAGGAGTTGGAACAGAGAGAAAAGCAGCGAGCAGAACCTAATTTCAGAAGTCAGACGACTCAAGTGATTTTCAAAACTGAAGAAGACGAAATGGTAGTGTCCCAGCAGAACACTATGATTCTTGAAAGTACAGAAAGCAAGGTAAGGCATTTTTCAAATGCACTGCAGCACTGCACATTGAACTGGGTCTATAAGGGCAAAGTTTTCAGCTTTAATTCAAGGAGGGTTTGTGTATATGTGTTGATTAAACTATCCGGGAATTGCAGTTTTTTCATACATGACTTATTTCCAAGAATAAAAAAAAGAACAGCCATGTAATCCTTAAAGGCTCTGTGGTGATCCCTCTTTGGGAAACCCTTTATAGCTCTGTGTTTACACCAGCTTTTTTCACTTGCCAGATCGGAACCCTTTTAAAATAAGACTCCTAATCTCCACTGAGACACACTTGGGGAATCTTTGAATAACTTTACTTTTATATGTATTTGGACAATTAGTCTGCATGTACGTACATTTATTTTAAATTTAGTTTGATTACATAATTTATTCGATATTGCAGTTTTCCATGAACGAAATGACATGGCATGTGCTTTTGGTTCCTATGCTTCATTGGCAGGCAAAGATATATGTGTATGCATTTATTGCATTTACAATTAGTAAATCTTGATTTTTTTAATTGCAGTTCTAATTAGGGTCTAACCATTTTGCCAATCTGCCTCATGTCCCCTAAACATTTTGCTAAAGTACATGTTTGAAAATCATTATTGTTATAGGGTGAAGAGCAAATATCTGAAGATACCATGGTTGAGGAAACGGATACCAGACCGTTCAGCATATCAGTTCCTGAACAAGCAACTTCAGAAAGACCTGGTAAAACTTTCGAGACTTACTACATTAAAAAAAAAAAAAAGGATGATTAAATAAATGTGGTGTTCAAGTCAAACCAGGAATTGATGAAATTTTTCAAGAGTGAAAGCATAAAACCAATTGACATTGACAGAAGACTTCAAGCATATTCTTCAAAATATTGAGGTGCCTAACGACAGTCAAACACTGTGAATAGTGCAACTGTTTTAAAGAAGGCTGTATGTCGTTGAAAGAGGTTTGGGCCATTAAAGGGAGTTTCTGGGAGCCAGCATTTCAGACATGAAGCAGGCAGTCTGATAATGGCTCCGGCATACTGAGAAAAGTGTCTACCTTAATGATATCCAAGAACTAATGAAACACTGGGATTAGTCCATTAGTGTAGCATTATATAGAGAATTAAAGGTAGGTTTTGCCCTCATAACTGTCTTCTGTTCTGTAGTCAAAAGTCTTGGTTTGACTTGAACGCCTCTTGTATCTTAATAGGAAAATATAGGAATCAATTTATTTGTATTATAATGTTGCATTACATCACAAGCAGTAACCTTCCAGTAACCTGCCTTGGCAAGTGGGAAAAATGGACGTACTCATGTCTCGTATTTTATGCCAGGCAGCTAATTCGGTTTAGTGATTTCTGTTTTTGTATTCAGTGTTTTAAATTTAACCTCTGTATGTTGATCGAATACTTTTATATACATTAAACTCATTTAAAGTTAAGAAGTTGGGGGCGGGGGGGGGGGGGGGGGGGGGGGGGGGGGGG
>JAQMYJ010000039.1:12879133-12889855 GCA_030014305.1 Clarias laeviceps | reverse complement strand
TGTAGAAAATAAATCACTAAACAAAAACAAAGAAATTTGCAAGTGACCCCAAACTTTTGAACGGTAGTGTATGTTTGAATCAAGATGTGTTCCATCATCGAGGTGCGAGGTGGGGCCTCTGTGGAACAGACTTGTTTGTCCATGGCATCCCATGGGTGCTCAATGGGATTGGCATCTGGGGAGTTTGAAGGCTGACTTGGTTGGCGAACTTGGGCTCATTGCCTCCAGGGCACCATGTGTGGTGGTCGGTGGTAAATTTGTTCTGGTGATATATCTATCATGGCTTGCAATTACTTATTTTTTTTAACACTGCATGCGCTTTGCTGTGGAAAAAGCTGGCCTTGAGTGGCACCAAATGCTGGCATTGGGTGCCCATGAGACAGTAGCCAGTTTCCTGATATATAGTTGGTGATCAGAGTTGTTCAGTTTACTTGGCGGTGATGTTGATGTTATGGCTTATTGGTGGATATGCAATCGTACTCCTTGCTGTAATAATGCCTAAAATATATATATTTTTTTATGAATGCAGCTGTTTTTGTTTGCTTCTGTGTTTTTACAGAAACTAAGGCCCAGATGACCCATTTAGAACCTAGATGTAAAAGTGATCATACACCTTCATCTCAGAATGTCCCAGAGCAACAAACATCTGCCACAGAGACCCGAGAGTTGCCCAGCCCTTCAGTCAAAGCAGTTTCAGTGGTCAGACCCCAGCAACCGTTGTCTAGCACAGGCATTATCATTTTGAGTAAAAGGTCACAAGAAAAGGGGGCAGCGGTTTCAAAGAAAAAGTACATGCAAAAAAAGAGCTTATCCACAGAAAGCAACAGTCTAACACATACACTCCGTGACAGGCATCTCCTGAGCAGCAACAAACCTTGCTTATGCTGTACTTCAGGCTTCAGATACTCCACTTCAACGCAGCAAAGTGAGCCAAAAAAGAATTCACCGGAGGCTTCACGTCTGCACACCTGCTTAGACTGTGGGACAAAGTTCCAGGAAAAGACTGAATTTAAGAGCCACAAGTGCTGCAGCAAGCCCAAGTGCACCAGGTGCGGACAGACATTTAGCAGCCTGAGGACTCTGAAAATTCACAATCGACATGCATCCCCTGCACTGAAGAAGCCATTTCCATACAAGTGCTATCTTTGTGATCACATGTTTGCTACTCGGTGTGGCTGGAACATACACAAGAGGATCCATGACCATGGTCATGTTTCTGAGATTGTGCAACAAAACCATCCAAGCCCTTCACATTTGTTTACAGTGCCCAAAGAACTAAAGACCAAAGTGGAGGTTCGCTTGGAGAGAATTTCAGATGCTCAGCTAGAAGCTGCATTATTCTCTAAAGGCTCCTTTTTGCTTAATGATGAAAACCGATTGAGACCTGTGTCACATTCCAAGAACGTTTCCTCAGTTGTGGAACCCACACCACAAACACGGAGCTCTTATAAACCATCTGCAGGCACAACCATGAGTGCACCCATGTTAATTAAAGACACTGTGTCGAATGGATGTACAGAACCTGTTATGGAATGCCAAGCTTCTAGCTCAGGGACTGATTCAAGTGTAAGTGTGAGGCAGTCAGATGATAAGACAGAAGATTCAGGTTTTCCAACTGCTTCTAGCAAAAAACGGGCAGCGGGAAAGTGGACCAAGTCATTGATTGCGCATAGAGTCGACAGTGTGGAGTGTGATGAAGGTTCATCCAGTGCAGGTGAAGACTCACCAAAAGGATTAAATTCACTTTCAAGGAAACGAAAAATGTCAGGTAAATGTTTTGCATTAGAAAGTGATCTGATTTTATGAAATATGAGCTAGTTAGAAAGTTCTCAATTATCTTTTTTTTTCCCCAGATTGCAGTCATGACATATACAATGGTGTGTTTCCTGTTGAGAAAATTCTTAGATGGAGAAATACAAAGGTTGGTGACATTTAAGAAAATGAATGGAGAAAATATTATAAAATACGTAGAGCACAATATAAGATGAAAATAAAGAGACTTTATTTGTGGTGATGCAACAAAATTTGTTTGCTAGCTCTCAGGCTTTGTGTCCTGGATGGGTTGGATCCTTGAAGATCTTGGCACTGTTAAAATAATGACCTTAAAATTGAAAATGACATACATTGAGCTACACATAGTCATTAAAATAGTTTCTGTTTGTCTCTTCTTAAAGCATTTATCATAGCTAACTTTAAACAGTAGTTAATGTGAAATACACTGCCAGGCCACACACACAAGTGCTGCAAAAATTTCATTAAATTCTGTCTAGCCAGTTTTGTGTGATGCTGTGACAACTGCTCATAGCTTCACTTCTCCTCAACATTTAGATTTTAGTGATCTCAGATCGCGTATTTTACATGTCCTCACCTCGGCCTGCTACGGATATGTTAGCTTTAATGTCTCATATTGGTGCTTCACAGTACTGCTTGTTATTATTGCCACGGTTTCGGAACATGTGAGCCAAACTGGTTTTAAATTTATTGCAGCTACAATAAACATACATTGTCCATTCATTGGTTCAGTTTTCAAAGTCTCCTTGTCTATTTTTTTGGAATAAGCCATGCTATGTTGTGCTTTTGTTTGTGTTTTGTAAGGATTGTGGCGGCTTATAAATGCATTACTGTTGTTTCTGTGTCTTCTGCATACTCTATACATGGTAAACTATCACATTGATTGGCTCTGTTAAGTGATGTGTAAAGGCACGCCTGTCTTGAGTGAAAAGACGCTACAGATGCTGTGAAATAATCTGGCACATAACTGCCTGTAGTTTCACTTCTACTCAACATTTTGTTCATTTAATTTATGAAGGTTTAACTTCATGCAAATACCTGAAAGTAAGCTGAAATGACTGGCAAAGTTTTATTAAATTCTGTCCAGCCAGTTTTGCGTGATTCTGTGACAAAATCTCGACAGACATTTTTCTTAGACTGGTTTTGGGTTCTCCCGTGTATAAAATATAAAGGTTTCTTATAATTCATATATATACCGCATCAGGTATGGTTTAAAGAGTTGTTGCCAGCATATTACTGCAATAATTAGAGTCAATGGCTCTTCAGTGTTTGTTTAATTCAATGTAAACAGCTTTGTTTTTTTGACCAAGCAGTGGATTATGGGCTTGTTCTAATTTCTCTCTTTTCTATTATTTAAAACCTTAAGGGTCGAAATGAAGTCAGAATCAAGTGGATGCCGTGCTCACTATGGTAAGTTGTTCTATTCTGTATATGCCTACCATGAAAATAATTTGTAAAGCTATTAAAGACAAAGCTGTATAGATGCCTTGATGAACCAGTACTTTGTTGCATAAAATGTTTCTCTATGAGCCAATTAGCCTAGTTTACGTATTTTTATCTTTCAGTGGTGCAAAATGGAAAAACACATGGGAGCCAGCTGAAAGCTTTATCTCCTATAAGGATGGCAAAAGTGGAGAAACTGACAAATGGAATTAACACTGAATGTTTCAAATGCCATAAGGATTAGGAACTGGGAAGGTTGGTAAATGTTCTTACCTTTTGGTTTACGTCCTTCGCTTTGTATTTTGCCGAACAAAAGGCAAAAATTGTACACTAGATAAGTATTACCCTCAGCTACATTATTCTGCTGACATGATACAGCATGAATGTTACAACTTTCTCTGGTTGTTTCACCCCTTTGCAAGTACTTTTTAGCAAAATCATTGCATAACTCTTGTGTTTGCAAATATCTGTAAACATATAAATGTTGCAGTGAGAACACCTTGTCCATCATCCTGATGTATATAAAGCATTAATTCATTAAAATAAAATCCATAATTAAAACAAAATTGGCTAAGGGACTCTGGTATATTAAATGAAATGAATGAATTGTATAAAAAAACAACCATTAGAAATGCTGGACAGAATCCTGGCATTATACTTCAAATATTTTTTGATCCCTTGTTTCCTAGGAATTTTTTTTTCTGCACAAGTGCATATTTTTAAGCATGTAGGCTGAAAGATAAGATCCACCTTATCTACTTTTTTCAGGTTATTTATTTGTTTATTGTACCATAGTGCACAACTTATTTTATTACTTTTTTTGGTAAAATCTAGTTTTGTTCTTACATTTATAATTGGCAAAATGTATGTCTTGGCTTAAGCTTACTTGGGGAAGAATCTTACAATGTGGACAGTATATTGATAAACGGTAGTCACATAACATAATAAAAGGCATGTTTTTTCTAAATTCCGCATAAAAGAAAGAGTATAAAATCTGTCTGGGATGAAGATTTTGTTCTTTTTGTGGTACATAAGAAAGCATCGTATTGCATTTTGTTGTGCACATTGCTTTGAATAACTGGTTAAATATTAAATATTCAATGCTATTACTGTTCATCACATTTGATGTTTATGATATTTTTGTTTTTTAAAAAGTTTAGTAGTGAGTTGTCAGTATTTCAGTAATGCAATCCTATTTTGTCCTTTTAAATCTTTGAACAGCTAATCAAGCTACCGGCAATGCTTACATATAGCTTAGTAGTGAAAAAAATACATATATAAAAGAATATTTGTTCATAATTTTAATGACTTTTTATAAGTGAATTATTTTTATTTCCTTTTTTTTTTTTCTTTTCTTTGTTTTTAGAATATTGGGAAAGCTTTGTATTGTAGAGTTGCTACAAAAATGAACTGAATGTCAAATTGAACTTGTTCTATGCTCTTGAACAATATGTTATCATTCTATATCTTCAGCTTTGTGAATCTAAGCAAGCAGAAGCTGTAGCATAGAATTTCATGTTCTGGAACCATATTCCTCGTTTTATGGAAAATGCTGTCTGTTTTCTGTGACGTAAATTTTGCCCTGAGATTTTGTGAAGTTGTTCTGTGTCTTTGTTGTTATGCCTGTGGTACCTCAGTTAATGCTTGGCAAAATGTTTACAAATTGCCATGTTTATAGGGTACCAGTGCAGGAGAATGCATGATTAAAATAAAGTTCCAAATTCAGATTAAAAACATGTCTTCCCCTTTGTACGAGTTTCTGCAGTGTTCATGTAGTCCTTACATTAGAAATAACACTGCATGCCTGCTTTTTTTTCTTTTTTAAATACAGAAGGTGTTGGTTCTTTTTTTCAGCTTTAGTTCTTTTTTTATTTAAGGTTTCATAAATGTCCTTTTATGCAGTTTCATTACAAGAAACCAATTCAGTAACAACCTTTTAAAACTGCATAAGCACCAAGAATAAAAATAAATAAACAAAAAAAAGTACATTTTAATGAACATGGACTGTGTTACCTGAAGTGTTTGTGGCCTAGTTCATTTAGTTGTCTTGGTTTCCTGTGCATGTGGAAATGTGACAATCAACTGTTATGCTTTAGAGTCTGTGTTTCTCTTGTGTACATTTCAACACACATTTACAATCTGATCTAGTCTCCTGTTACTTAACCACACACTCTTTCATGTAGGCCATTAAAAGATTTTTCTCTTTTGATCTGGGCTATTGGTTAACCCTCCATCAGATATGTTGGCAGTTATTATACATTAATCAGCTTTTTTTGTGAACATGTAGGAGTTGTCTAGCATGAGAAGTGAAAAAAAAAAAAAAACAGGTAAAGGGGGAGGGTAGAGTCACTTCCGTTTCTATGAAGCAGTCTGGAAAATTCTGAGAAATGAAACAAGTCATGATAACTTAAAAAATGCTTTTGCTTTGGGTTTTGTCCTTCACAGGTATGTTACAATATATATAAATACATTTAAACCATTTAAAGTCTATAGATAATCAGGATGGTTGTAAATGCAAATTATGTGGTAGTAAATCATTTTAAATGGAATTTAATCATGAAATCGATATTATACCATTATATATTTTTTTTTCACTAGCGGCCCTTGTCTTGCCATTGAGGGCTTTGGGAACAATAGAACAAAAACAAGTTAAACTTGGAGAACCGGTCATTTTGAAATGTAACATTTCTTTGCATCAAGAAATTTTCTGGCTGAGAGTGAGCAAGATGGAAAAACCAAGACTTATAATGGTTGCACGCCTAAAAAATGATGGAGGATTAACAGAAGTTGTGAATTACAACAGCACCCATTATGAGGGTTGTCTGGTGGATAAGTTTTTTGGACTTAGAATTTTTACTGTTTTGAAGAACGATCTTGGATCATACTACTGTGGAACAGTAGAAGGAAAACACATGGAGTTTGAAGATGGAGTGCACATATATGGTAATATAATTTCATAAAAATTGTATGGTCTGTGCTAATTAGTATTTCTTTTTATGTCATCTTTTATCTTTTTCAGGAAACATGGTAAAAGAAAGTGTCTCCATATATAATGAAGGTACCATAGCACTATTATGTAGTATATTGTGATCCTTATATAAATTAGCTAAATTTAAAGTGTACAAAAAAACTATGCCATGAAAAGCCTTTTGTTGGCTGAATAAGGCAAGTGAAGATACCAGCAGCAAGCCATGTAGATCGTGAATGTAATAACATTTTTACTTTTAATGGTTAAAGTTAGGTTCTAGTATAGAGAAACATTTTGAACACCAAAACTGTATCTGTCCACAACAGTAAGAAATTATTTATCAAACACTTGTTATTAAGGAAAAGCTCAATAACTTATTTTATTTTTCACAGCCTTCCCCTATGTTCCACCAGTGGCTGAAAAAAGACAAAACTCATACACAATATATGCAGCAGTTCTGGGTATTGGACTACTAATAATGGTTCTTGTGGTTTTTATTGTACATATGATAACCTACAGGAAAATTGACTAAATAAAGCATAAAAAAAACAAACATTTACATGCTTAATCATTAAATTAAAATATAATTTGGCCAGTATTACAGTAACAGATCTACAATTGGGACTGATAATGAACACCTTTTATCCAAGCTTTTATTTACATTATAAGTGTCCTGCTTCTTTTTTGTTTTTATGTTGTATGATCCATTATAACCCATTTATTCATCTATCAAAATGTATTTAAACCAAGACAAATTATTTTTTATTTACTATTATTTATTTAATGTTATCTCATTTCTGCTGCTCCATTCAGTATGTTTAGATACTTAATAGGCATGTTTTAATGATAAGAATAATGATGATTATTATTATTTTTTTTATTTTGTTGACTCATCTTGTCAAATTATTTATTTAATTTCTGAAAAACTGCATTTAGATGATGGTAAAATATGCTTTGATATGATAGAATAAAATGTTTTCCTTAAAAATGTTCCTGTTGTACCTATTAGAGAAAAAACTAAGCTGTGAGCTTTTTGGTTTTCATTGCATTTCATGTAAACTCTATTCTAAAATACTAAAATTTGGTACAAAAAAGATCAAAATTTTTCCTGTGTGTAATCACACTACGATCAAGAGAAAGAGGAAACATGATACTGAAAAATGGTCTGAAAAACTTTACAAAAGGTGCAGCTAAAATAAACTGACTTCTTACTTTAAAAAAAAATCAAGAAGCATCTAAAAAGCAGATAGCCTAGTCTGAAAATATTAGGCCATGATGAAATATCTACTTAGTGCAGTACGTCCTGTTCTTTTGCATGTATCACAAAACAATTACCTGTACTTATTTATGTTATTAAAATTATTTTACTTTTAACACAATGATGCACTAAACAACATGTCTATCTGAAATATAGGAGAGATGTGTTGTCTCTTGTGGTAAACTTAGGCTAGCTATATGTACAATTTCAGTCTATCTACATTGTAGGTTGTGAGAAAGAGCATTGTCTTTTATTTTTGTTGGTTTTATTGTGCTGTTTGCACAGCCGATGTCATATTTTAAGACCACCTGATCATATGACCATATAGTTGTGATTTCTGGTTACACGCAAACGTGGAGGATGTAGAGCAGAGCTGAAGCTGTTGAGTCTTTGCTGTTTTTCCTTTAGTTGTAGACTGCAAATTTCATTGTTATTTTAAGATTTGCATCAAAAATTAACATTTTTATGCATTAGGCAGGGGGAGGTTGTGGATCCAAAGTTCTCATGTTCAATTCCCGAGCATGACTTTTTTTTTCACACCACCCGTTAAAACACAGATTTTTACAAAATATTAGCCTATTTTTTTATCAGCCTGTTATTAATTGTCCTTTTTTTCAATACCTATACGTTTTGGAGCTCTTGTGAATGAGTCTGACAAAGATGGCCTCAACTAGATGAGAACAGTCTGGCCACTGGCCAGGTGATCCAGTGGATCCTAAGACACAGTGTGCCATGGTCTCCACACCTGGTGTAAATTCACCCTTTGTTTTGGTACGTTTGTAGCGCCTGGTGATCAGCCGCACCTGATGCCGAGCAGAGTATGCCACACACTGTTTGTCAATATGGCAAAAAGTTTTGACAGATGTGACGGTGCTGGCCTGCTGGCTGCTGTGTGTTAAACCAGTTTCAGTCCTCGGCCAGGCTGTCCACTCTGTCCATCCCTGGCAGCATGATCCTACAATAATACCACAAGCAAGTAATCAATACATGGTACTGTATAAATTCTCTCCAAAAGACTTACCAGCTGTTGCTCAGGTGCTGCTGGGGTGATAGCTGACGGTCCTGGAGGCCAGAGTAGACAAAGTGGGTAAAAGTTTGGTGAAGAAAAGAAGGGCCAGTGTTGAGGAGGTAGTGGCAGTTGGTGACACAGAAGATGGAGGAAGTGACAGAGGAGGGACAGTGAATATATTTCTTGAGACAGGGAGAGGGAGATGATTATAATCTCATATTAGTTAAATACGCATGCATCACATGTCTGTTATAATGCTGTCATGCAGCGTCTGTTAAATGTTGGAATGCTGATGTTTAACAGCCTACACTCAGTTTGTGCATGCAAATTAACCTTTGTCTTCATGTCTATTTGGCACGCACAAACGAAACGCCATGGTTTTGTTAATCTTCTGATTATATGCGGGCCAAATTCAACGAGGTCTAACTGAGTAATCTAAGTTTGACTAAGTCGCTTCCGCACTGGATTCCGCATACACTCGAAGCTGGTTGGCTGTGTACAGAATTTTGCAAACGGAGAAAGATGACTGACTTTGAATTTTACAGAACTCCAGGACGTAATTTGACGAAGAGAATCCACGCTGATTGGTCAAACTGAATTCTGGAAGGGAGGAAAGATGATTTTCAGTAAATGTTATAGAATTTTGCAAACAGGTAATTGGCTTTGAATTTTGGAAGGAGAAAGATGTGATTTGCTGAAGGCTCTAAATCTACATCTCCCTGGTGGTCTAGTGGTTAGGATTCGGCGCTCTCACCGCCGCGGCCCGGGTTCGATTCCCGGTCAGGGAATGAAGTATTTTAATCGTGAAACGTTGTTGTTGGTCTTTCGGCTGCTCCCGACAAAGGGATCGCCACAGCGGAATATCCAGTAAATGCGGTTAATTTGTTGTTCGGGTTTGGTGTTTAATGATGTTCTTGCACCTACAATTATGTAGATAAACTGCCTGTACACAAACTTCATTTCATTGTCACATAATGTTGCTGAGCCAAGAAACAGCCTGAAACAATCTCAAATCATAAAACCACCCCAAGAGGACCTCCAAAGGACCAACTGAGATAGCTGGGCTATTACCAATTTAATAGTTGTTGACCATTGCAAATCATGACCATTGCGAAAAATTGAAAGGCATCTTCGGATGTACTACCCACACCGTACAAAAAAGAAATTCAAAATGGATACGTAAACTGAGGTGTTTTGGAATATACTTTTTTTACATACATTAGAAGGATACGCTATCAGCCCGGCTAGCTCAGTCGGTAGAGCATGAGACTCTTAATCTCAGGGTCGTGGGTTCGAGCCCCACGTTGGGCGAAAAATCTTTTTCCTAGATTTTTTTTTACATTCCGCAGCACATCGACAATATGTCGTGATTGTGATTTTTTTTTTTTTTAATTAGTAGGCTAATTATAGACACTACTTTTATACCAAAAATAAATATCGCCCGAACAGGGACTTGAACCCTGGACCCTCAGATTAAAAGTCTGATGCTCTACCGACTGAGCTATCCGGGCCCTGATTCAATGCATCTGATTGATAAGAATTAGAAGATAACCTGATTTTGACGGTCCGTAAAAATATACGTTTTAACGGACATTACAGTGTTTCACATATGTACCTCAGTGAAGATTCGCTAGATTCTTTACAAATGTATGTTATTACGTAATATTATGGATAACGTCATAGAGCATATGCGCGTTAATTAAAGCTTGTACTATATTATGAACCTACAATCAGTCAAAATTTACAGCCAATCATCTTTCCTTCCTTTCAAAATTCAGTTTAACCAGTCAGCGTAGAGTCTCTTCGTCAAATTATGTTCTGGCATTTGTAAAATTCAAAGCCAATCATCTTTCTCTGTTTGCAAAATTCTGTACTCGGCCAATCAGCGTCAAGCCAACCCACATCAGTCCTTGAAGCTACAACCGCAGAAGGCCACACTGGGTGTCCTTTCTGTCACCCAAGAAAAGGAAACTGAGGATACAATTCACATGGGCTAACTAAAATTGAACATCAAATAATTGCAAAAAGGTTGCCTGGCTTGATAAGTCTTGATTTTACCTCGACAATATTATAGTCATAATTTGGGTTAAACAACATGAAAGCATGCATCCATCCTGCCTTGTATCAATGGCTTTTCTTAACATACTTTGAGCCCCTTAGTGCCATCAGAATACCACAACCTATTTGAGTATTGTTGCAGACCATGTCCATCCCTTTATGACCACAGAATAACACGCCAAGCCACAAAGCTCA
>JAQMYJ010000039.1:12865388-12879033 GCA_030014305.1 Clarias laeviceps | reverse complement strand
GACACTCGATTATTTTGCATAGGTTATTTGTTTAATTCACAAAGTTCGTAAAAACACTTTAAAACGAGAGAAAAACTTAAAATCCTCGTTCGCCTTCTAGGTAGCGAGTGACGTCATGATTTGAATCGGCGCGCGAGCGGGGAAACATAGGGACACTGAATTTCCCGGAACACCTGTTCCAAGCCCGGATAAAATGGGAGGGTTGCGTCAGGAAGGGCATCCAGCGTAAAAACCTGTGCCATGTTGTAGTGCGGACTGGCTAGTCCGCTGTGGCGACCCCTTGTCGGGAGCAGCCTAAAGACCAACAACAACAACTTATATTATGAACCTACAATCAGTCATTCGTCTGATTGTATTAAAGGTAAGTATTAAGTTGTACTTAGGTTTAAAATGTTCATATGTGATTTGATATAAGAAATAAAACCTTAAAAGTATTGTAGGCCCCAGCGAGATTTGAACTCGCGACCCCTGGTTTACAAGACCAGTGCTCTAACCCCTGAGCTATGAAGCCGTGGCATCAGAGATACTATTTTTACTTTATGACGGTGATTATAAACTGATAGCGTTATTATAATATTTGATACATTTGATATCTACAATCTACGAATCATTATTAGCTCTAGTAACCAACTAAACAGAATTTTATTTCGTGCCAAAACATTTTGCATTACTGTAACCGCGCTAAAACCGAGGTTGATTTTAGGCTACTGGCACCATCTAGCGGAGATTGCAATTAAAGGGTCCCATCTAAAAAAATCTGGCTCAATCCAACACGCGCGAATCTGAAAATGTATATGTTAAACATTCGAGGTTAAATATAGTGAAGCTAGAGGGGAGGAAATGCGGTCAGATGCTGCTTCAGAAGGTGTTGATGGACTTCGAAGGCCAAAGACACTATTTACACAAATGCAATACAGCATAAATAGAATTTGAGTAAGGATGTTTTCACACAGAAAAATACTCTAGTGTTGGTTTTAGGCTTATCTGGGTGAATTTAATACTGAATTTTATGTAGAAGAATTGCTTTTCTTTCTCCTTCCAAAATTTACAGCCAATCATCTTTACCCGTTTGCAAAATTGTGCAAAATTTACAGCCAATCATCTTTACCCGTTTGCAAAATTGTGCAAAATTTACAGCCAATCATCTTTCCTTCCTTGCAAAATTCACCTTGACCAGTCAGCGCTGAGTCTTTTTGTCAAATCACTTCCAGGCGTTTGTAAAAATTAAAGCAAATCATATTTCCCTATTTACAAAATTCTGCAAAATTTACAGCCAATCATCTTTCCTTCCTTGCAAAATTCAGCTTGACCAATCAGCGTCAATTCTCTTCGTCAAATCACGTCTTGGCGTTTGTAAAATTTAAAGCCAATCATATTTCCCCGTTTGCAAAATTACAATTTTTACAGCCAATCATCTTTACTTCCTTTCAAAATTCAGTTTAACCAGTCAGCGTAGAGTCTCTTCGTCAAATTATGTTGTGGCATTTGTAAAATTCAAAGCCAATCAACTTTCTCTGTTTGCAAAATTCTGCACCCAGCCAATCAGCGTCAAGCCAACCCACATCAGTCCTTGAAGCTACAACCGCAGAAGGCCACACTGGGTGCCCTTTCTGTCACCTAAGAAAAGTAAACTGAGGATACAATTCACATGGGCTAACTAAAATTGAACAACAGATAATTGCAAAAAGGTTGCCTGGCTTGATAAGTCTTGATTTTACTGCGACAATATTATGGTCAGAAGTTGGGTTAAACAACATGAAAGCATGCATCCATCCTGCCTCGTATCAATGGCTTTTCTTGGCAAACTTTGAGCCCCTTAGTTCCATTAGAATGCCGCAACCTATTTGAGTATTGTTGCAGACCATGTCCATCCCTTTATGACCACAGAATAACACGCCAAGCCACAAAGCTCAAATCATCTCAAGCTGTTTTTTTGAAGATGAGTTCATTGTGCTCAAATGACCTCTACACTCACCAGATCTCAATCCAATAGAACACGCTAGGGGTGGTGGAACAGGAGATTTGAATCATGGATGTGCAGCTGACAAGCTACAGCAACTATGTGATGATATCATGTCAATATGGACCAAAATCTCTGAGAAATGTTTCCAGCAGCTTTTTAAATCTATGCCAAATATTTTCTTAGCCAAAGATAAATAGTAATAAAAAGATCTTACTCTCCTAAATGTCCTGTATAATTCATGATCTTCATGTTTGTGGGTGGGGCCCATGTGTGAGGGCTTTCTCATGTCTAAGAAAAAAAGTGTTATCTAAAGGTCTGTAGCTTCCCATAATCTACTTTCTGTAAATTAAATACTAGATACTGTATCTCAACTTAACTCAGATTTCAAGTTCAGTTATTTTCATTCATATGTTCTCTGGGTGAATATAACAAGAATCAGTAAAACAGGGCCAATTTTAGGCCAATGATTAAAAGTAGAGCTCAATGTTTCACGTTAACATGTTCCCAGGGAAGTTGCTCTGCTTCAGCTGAGCAGGAATTCTCTAAATTTTCTAAATTTTCTCTTCTGGCCAGGCTTTATCTCAGAAGGAAATAAATTTTCAATCAGTGCTTCAGAATCAGCAGTCTCTTTAAAGTAGGACACAAATGCAACATTGAGGAAGCATTGCAGTGAACTGAGATCATCTTCACACTTGGCCCAAATACTAGAGTCCACACCCAGTAATGATTCTAAACTTTTCTTTGGGAAAGGTCCAAAAAATTCAAAACATGGCATTACAAAACTTTTCTTTTGGCCTTCTTAACAGCCATCTAATGGATCATAGGTTCTGGTTACTAAAAGGCACAGTTCTGTTTTTGCAATGGCATGAGATTTTGATGCATTTTTTTTTTCTGTATGACACAAAAAAGTGTGTTAGTAATGAGATAATAAATGACTGCCTACATTATCCTAACATTTGTGGGACAATGTTTTTTTATGAAATGTTAAATAACCTCATTTACTCCCATGCTCTTTTGCAAAAATATGCAATTGTGTAAGTGTGTGTACGCTCGAGTTTGGGAGGAACACCTGTATACTTGCTTGTTGATGCAGTTAGGCAATCAGTCAATCATATGTCAACAGCACAGTAACATCAGATGCAGGTTAGAGCTTCAGATGTTGTTCGCAAACATCAAGATCAGAAAGTGTGAGTTCTATGACTTTACACATGGCATGGTTGTTGGTGCCAGATGGGCTGTTGTAAGTACTTCAGAAACTGCTGACCTCCTGGGAATTTCACACACAACTGTTTTTAAAGTTCACACAGAATGGTGCAAAACTAAATAAACTTTTCTCAATCCTGTCCCATTCTATCTCCAAAGAAAATTCATCAAACTAAACTGTAGTGGTCCCACTATCTGAAAATCTGGAAGCACTTACACCCTCAGAATTATGGACAAAAAGAGAGAAAAGCCATGTCATAATTTACATGGGGTAATATGATTGGCCATTTAAACAGCAAAAGAGGAATTGCATCAAAAAATGAATATAACAATGCTTAAGCAACATCAATATAAATAAAAGTAGGGTTTTGTTTGACAGCCTTTAGAGTTTAACTGTTTCACTGTTTGAGTCCATGGAATATACCCATGCCATCACGAATTTTGTGGTATAATTTTTTTTTCATTCAAGACCATGGTGCAAAAATGACGAAAAAATCTTAGAAGAAAAGCTACATTTTAGACAACAAAATCCTAATTAACAAGAATTCAACTACAGGTGAGTTTAATTATTCATTAAACAGTTGTCTAGCAGACAGTTGATTATAAATGGGCATCACAGAATACCCTTTCCCATTTCATGTTGTCAGCATGGAAGAGAAATATCACAAGAACTCAGAAGGACAATAATTTCTTTACACAAGAAAGCTGAAAGCTACAAGAAGATCAGCAAAGCTTTACTTAGCAATCAGAATACTGTAGCATCTCAAAGAGACATCCAGGCTGTCCACGGACATTAACACCTCGACAGGAGCGTCTTCTGATGAGAAGGGTTGAAGAACACGAAGGAAGCCTCTCCTGAAGGCCAAGCACAAAAAAGGCTAGAATTTGCCAGGGCCCATGCTAAAAAAGAAGACTACTGGGACTCTGTACTATAGAGTGATGAGACCAAGATAAATGTTTTTGGAACTGATGGCTTCAAAACTGTATGGCATCTCAAAGGTGAGAAGTACAAAGAAAAATGCACGGTGCACACAGTAATACATGCTGGTGGCAGTATCCTCCTGTGGGGCTGCATGGTGTCTGGGAGCTGCATTTCATTGATGGTGTCATGAATTCAGATGTACTGCTCTATATTGAAAAGAGATGTTACCATCACTCCATGTCCTTGGTCGCCGTGCACTTTTTCAACATGACAATGATCCAAAACACGTCTAAGGCCACTGTTGTGTTTCTGAAGAAGAACAGGGTGAAAGTAATTCAGTGGCTAAGTACGTCTCCTAATCTGAACCCAATCGAACACCTATGGGGAATTCTAAAGAGACAAGTTGAGCATCACTTTTCATCCAGCATCTAAAAGAATATGTCCTTGAAGAATGGAAAAAAATTAATGTTGCAATTTGTTGCCAACTTGTTCATTCCAAGACTTGGTGCAGTCCTTACCAATCATGGAGGTCATACAAAATACTAAATGTAGTAGTTTCTGTTGTGGGGTGAATAAATTTTTGCATCAACTAATTTGATTAAAAATTATTTTGTAATCCAAGTTATATTATTAACTGTACTTTCATGTAATGCACCAAACAAATTTTCTATTAAACTCCGTTTTGACAATTTTGGAAATTGTTCTTGTGTTCTTTGAGATGTTAATTAAGATCTTACTTTTTAAAGAGGGTGTACTCATTTATGATCACTGTATGTATGTGTATACGTGTGTGTGTGTGTGTATATATGTATAATGATAACTTGATTATTCAGTACTATCTTCATTTTATTGCCACATAATGTTTCTGAACCTAGACTAACTGAAGGAACTCTAGATCATAAAACTGCCTCCAGAGGCTTGTAAAGTAGGCACTATGCATAATGAATGCATCACTTCATGTGTGTCCCTTCTCACTCTGATGTGCTTAATGCTCTGGAATAGTGTCAGTTTGGATTTATCAAACCCCATAACCTTTTTTTTCTTCATTACTCCAAAGTCCAATCTCTATGCTCTCTAGCAAACCTTTTTTGTTCAGCCTCAGTAACAAGCTATTTTTCTTCTGCCACACAGCTGTTTAGTCCTAATTCTGCTAATGCTCTTCACATTATGCATGTGTAAATAAATGCTTTTAATTTCACTATTAAATATAGTTGGGATTGCTACTGTTGATTTTGCATGATTCAACTTCATTAAGCATTTATGTGATCTCTGACAAACAGTCATTCATGATTTTTTTTTCTGACCACACTTCTTCTACAGAGTTGCCAAGTTCAGCATTATGCTTCCAGGTGTTAATGTGAAATATATATTCATAAATTTAAATATAAGGTATTTTTAATTTATTTTTTATAATTTTTTTCCTGGGTTTGTAGGCACTAATGTATCCTCTAATCTAATTCCTTCAAGACAACAAATGGGGCTCTATTTTCAATAGAAAAATATTACTTTTGTGAAATCTGACCTAGACATTAATCTATATAATCAGGATTATCTTCAAACCTCATTCTAAGTGAAGTTACCCATTAAAGAGCACATAGTTTACATTTATAGAACAATCCATAAACAAAAAAATATGCAGTTAACAGAAATTTTGTTGCCAGAAACCAACACTGATTGAGGGCTAGGGAAAACAAGCTCAGATCATCTACTGCTGTGCTTGATAGTGAGGTGTTTCTGCTGAAATGCTACTGTATGTTTTACACACACACATGGTCACATTGTTATAGTAGTGTTGATTATACCAGTAAGAGACGCACACTAAGACCCAGCAGCACAAAAGAGAGAAAAACTGTTGGCTCAGTTGTGATCACGTGACGCTCGACGTCAAAACAAGAAGCGCATGCGTGATACATGATACTCGGTACTCGTAAACCAAGTCTTGCTCGTTTTTCAAGTCAAAATTTATTAAAAATCTTTGCTTGTTTTGCAGAACACTCGCAAACCGCGTTACTCGCAATCCGAGGTTTCACTGTATTTGTTTTTTGCCAAACATTGCGTTGGCATTAAGGCCGAACAACTCTACTTCGGTCTCATTTGTCCATAGGACACATAGCCTTGTGGTTTGTTCAGAGGCAGTTTGTGAACCTCAGTTGGGCTTCCTTGTTCTTTTTAGACAGAAGAATTTCAGGGCATCCCTTTAAAACAAAGTTGTTCAGTCTTCTTCTAATTGTGCTGTGATGGACTTAAATATTTAACATGCTCAGTGAGGCCTGTAGGGTCTGAGATGTAGCTCTTGGGTTGTTTGTATTTCTCTGACCATTAGACAGACTGACCTTGTGTTGAATGTGCTGGGACGTCCACTCCTGGGAAGACTGCCAACTGTCTTGAATGCTTTTCACTTGAGAATAATCTTTCTCACTGTAGAACGTTGAACTCCAAATTGTTTGGAAATGATTTTATAACACTTTCCAGATTGATGTGCAGCAAGAATTGCTTCTCTAAGGCAATTACTTATGTCTTTCCCTTTTGCCATTGTGTTAACACACACCCGAATGATCCAGACCAGCAAACTTAGAATTGCTTGTATGTTTTTCAACCATTATGGCTTCATTTTTGTGAATGGCATAGTGAAAAAAGTTATATGTTATTGTTCGTTTGAGGTTGTATTTACCTAATACTAAGACTTGCTACGATCAGATAAAAAGCAAAAACAAACAAACAAAAAGCATAGAATTAAAGGAGGGCACTAACTTTTACGGATGACTGTATACATGTACATAGTGCCCTGCAGTGAACTGGCATCCCATCTAGGATGTATTCCTGCCTCACACCCAGGGTCAATGGGATAGAATCTAGTTTAAATATGACCCTGACCAAGATAATCAAATACATGTTTTTATTCATGTATGCTGTTAGATATGCTGTTTAGTGCCATGATTACTGAATACCACAACTTGTTTTTTCTGAATGGTTCAATTTGGTGCCCATGGTTAAAGCAGTATTCTACCATTTCGTCAGTTGTTAGTTCTCTTATGGTTTAATAAAAGCTGATAGTGATTTCGTTTAAAAAATAAATAAATAAAGACCAGCTCAACCGGTTTGTCTTATATAGCCTACGTGTGTGAAGAATTGTAGGCGGGCAAGTTTTATGCAGATGTGCGTAGAGCCGTTGGTGTTCGGTAACATGTTGGGACTCGGTGGTCTTTATGTTCCTGTGTCAGTAATGTAAAGGCGTTGGAGGTTCACCTCGGCGCGGTTCCTCTTGCTCGGAGCAGTGGGCTGAGCTACATGTCAACACATATAGGAGACACGAGTCACTGCGCTACCGACTCATCGGCTGTGATGGACGGACGCGAAACCCGATTCGGTGTAAATGTGGATATATACACGAATGACTCGGATGAATAATATACCTGATGCTTGTTTTAATCGCCTTTTACTGACACCACTTAAACGGAGCTGCCGCCATGAAAATGAGACGGAGATTGTTTTCACCCAGATGCTGCTCTTTCTCTCCGTAGCGTGCCGTAAGCTCAGTAGATGTGAGTGAACCATTTAAACCCTTTTGTATGTGTATTTCTGCAAGTTTTTATATTTTACATGGTTCATTTTGAACGATGTGTTGCAGGGATTTCGGTGAGTTTAACGTTAATTTGTTAAATCCCGTGAGCTGTCCCGTGCGCTGGCCTGTAATCGGATGAGTGTGTTTAACGATAACGTTACATTATGTGGTGTTTTCAGGGACACGGTGTTGCTGGCCTCGGCCGCGGTGGTATGGGAATGGCTGAACGAGCACGGCCGCTGGAGGCCGTACAGCCCGGCTGTGTCTCATCACATCGAGGCGGTGATCCGGAGCGAATCCCGGGGAGGGAGCGTCGTGCTAGGCCAAGCCGACAGCCGCCTCTCGCCCTACATCATCGACTTACAGTCAATGCATCAGTTCAGGCAGGACACAGGTAAGATAAATGGTCTCTCATCGAAGGCTTTTTTAACGCTCTGTGGGTCGAATAAGAGATTTTGAAACATGCGATGTGATTTTAGTAATCTAAACATTCTTACAGAGTCTAAGCCACGAGGATATGATCTTGTGTTAGGTTTTAATCAAGTGGATACTTCCGATCATACACTTTATCACAACGCCTAGACCGAGATATACGAGACATTGCGAAGTGGTCGCAGCACATTAAACACTCCTCGCAGGTCTCAACAAGACACTGCTTTTGTCGGTTGCTTTTGTCGTGAGCGGTCATGTGTTGCAACAGTTCAGTAGAGTTGTAGTTCACACCCTTTCCAGTAAGCTGTGACCGTCAAGTTGATCGTTAACAGAGAAGTTGCTGTGAACCCGTGTTTCATTACCCTCAATCTTTTACCACAGAGTTAAATGGAATTTGCGACAGTCCATTAACATAAAAAAAAAATCATATTTACACGGAACCAAAGAAGATACTAACATGAATTACTAGAAACCCCCACTACTAGCGTTCAGTGTATGATGACACATGAGTATATTTGACTATCGTAGGATTACCTTAACAGTGTTGACTAGTGGCATGAACTGTAGAAACACGAGTGGTTTCAATTGAATGTTAAAATAATAAACACCGTTCTTTGGCAACCCTTTTTTTTTTTTTAAAGTCATGTTTTCATTTTTTAAACTGGACCAAATATAAAAAGACAAATCTTTTGTAAGTGAGTGTGGAAGCTCTCATCCATTCTCTCTAGCCCTGTAGCTAATCTCTGTCGGTGTTCTGCCTTTAAAGAAATAATTTATGTAAATATGTGACTGTACAAACTGGAAGAGAGAATTTGTTGCACAACCTGCCTTACTGAACTAGGAACCACTTTATTCCTACATTTTTAATTTAAACTCTTCTACAGTATTTTTTGTTTTCCAAATACTTGTTTTGGCATGCAATGATACTTTGTGGGGTCCATATCTGAAACAAAATCCAACAATTAATGAACACTGATCTATTATGTTAGAGAGAATGCAACATGTGACCCCATAAAACAGCTGTTTTTCTTCAAGCCACATTTTCCCCCATTAAAACAATTCTTACTTGTGCAGCTGTTGTTCTGAAAGAAAATCTAACGCAAAGAAATGAGTCACAATAAGAAGAGTAGAGGGACTAGATGAGAAGTGAGGCAATATTTTTTAACAGTGTAAGCATAGCATGTTTGTGATTTGGAGACATCATAATCAGAGCTCTGTATATTGTTTGCCTTTTAATTGCTTTTTTTTTTGCATGACAGGGGATCATTTGGGAATTTTGGGATTTATTGTGGGATACAGACAGAGAGCACAGAACCAGAGAACGGGAACACGAGTCAACTTCAGAGTGGGGGTTGGTGGGCTACAAACATTTGCAAGTGAGGGGTGGTTGGAAAAGAAACCATCACCCATTCTCTTTGTTGTATCTGAGGAACAGATGTGAGCGAAGAGCGTGGGACAGAATCCACAGAGCAAACAGGAGGGGAGAAATTTCCCAAGAAAGAAAGATTAGCTATAGTAAGACTACTAATTATGCGATCAGAGGACGACATTGTTTAAAGACAAAAGAGAGATATACCTGCACCTGATGAAAGAAAGAGTAGTATAGCCCTGATCATTCCCATTTAAACACTATTGTTCATCATTACTGAAGTGACCCAATCTAGGACGTGAAGACACTTTTCCAGCTTATTAAGTCTTTAAGGTGTCTCAGATTAGTCTGTGTAGGAAGTAATAATCTAAAACATCTTCTCCATTACTACAATAGCCACAAAGGACTTGGCTGTTAGACTTTAAGAGTTATGTGCCTTATGGGAGAGTTTTATAAAAAACATTTAAAACCAGTTACATCAATTTCTTTAAAAATAGGACACTTAAGGAATCTGTTTTTTCAGCATTACTGTCAGGAACAATAAAAATATAGAAAAGAATTATAACAAATATAAACCTCTTGTGTTTGAACACCGAGAGACAAACATGCTCACATACACTCACATACCCCAATTCTTTTGAAACAAATCAACATAGCTCTCTAACTCTATTTGGCAAATGGGTTAAAGATGTGGTGCAACTGTGCTGGAGACGCCATAGCACCCAGCTGGTCTCAAGCAGCAAGATCCTTGCCAGATTTCAACAAAATTAAAAACGGACAAAGCGTGGACACAGAAATGCTGAAGTTTAATTTAGTAGAGTTTCTCCTGCAAACATTGGCTTTGCAAGTTTCAAGTTGAAAAATGCAGGACAAAGACACATTGGGGGAGGAGTGTGCTATACAGGGACTGAGAGGGAGGTTAGGGGAATAATTTAGAAATGGGGACAGAAAAAGAAAACAGAGGGGTTTTAAGTTTCTCCTTCTGATTGCGCAACAGTCTGTATAGAGTTTCAACAGCTTTGGGCCCCGTGTGTTTTCAAATGAAAGCCAGAGATTAATCATGCGTGCACAGAGACATATTCATGCATGAATGCGTGCACATTGACACACTCAAAGCTGGGTTAGGTTTCCTTTTTGCTAATCGCTTTCATGTGATTGCTCTAACGAGACCACAGAGTTAGAATTTGGTTTTCTGCTAACACATTTTATTTTGTGATCTGGGTTAGTCTGTTTTAAACCTCCAATCCTATTGCTTGTCACATGAACTTTTGTCTTGTCAGCTGTTTGATTTATTTTGTTTCACAAAAGTCATTGTCAGATAGAAAAAAGGGAAAAACAATGGAAAATAGAACCAGAATGTTGATAATAAGTAATGAATTAAGTAAAAAAGAAAACTGCTATGATTAAGATTACCATTAATTTAAATGTATGTATGTGAGTGTGAGAGAGGAAGAAATGGTTGTGGTATGTGTTGTATTAAACATGTCATTTAAAAAAAAAAAACACTTGGTTTAGAATGGCCACAAACCACACAGCATTGTTTCTAAGACTTATAATGTATATTACGGACATTACAGTATGTTTGGCTGTGTTTTTCAACTTAAATTGTGGTCACACCACAGATTTGTTCCTGCTTCTCAAAAAAGAAGAATTTCTCATTTTCCCATGACACAATATGACTTCTATTGTGTCAGCTTTCTTTTTTCAAAACAATTTGTTTATCATCACAACTGATAATACCGTATCAGTGTTTTTACCTGCTTGTTGGATGATGGTCTGTAACTTATCAGTAATTGCCCTTGTGAAAACAAAGGTATGTAAGTATGTATGTATTTGTCGATCTGTCTGTCAAGCTTGTTTCTTCTTCTTTTCAGACTTTTTAAAGCTACTTTCATTGCCAAATCCTACATGTTTTGAGGAATCTATTTTGCACACTTTTTATTTAATGTTCTTTAAGATATTGAAGTTTGTATTGTTTTTGACTTATTTCTCTTCCAACAGGACTTTTGTAGTCAATGACACAATGTGATTTTTATAGCAAAATATAGTCACAGGATTGGGGGGAAGAAACACTTAACAAAACCTGTAAAAGTTTTTAAAGAGTTTTAAAAGGATTTATGTGAAGCAGTTAATAGCGGGGAAAAAAAAAAAAAAAACTTTGCTGAATGGTTGTGTGGGGGGAAAAATGGTTGGGGTTTGATTATTTGCCCCGTACACGTGGGTGGGTCTTGGTCACATTAATTGCTGAAAATATACAGGTCTGGCTTGTAAAACTAACAGACATGGCTGAGACGTCATCAGATTAAGATTTCAGGAAAGTAGAATGAGTGACAATACAAGCATCATCATTCAATCTTTATAGAACTAACATAAGGCTATTTGAGGCTATATTTTGGGCAAAATAGTTGTTTTTTTTTTACTTGCTGTAAGTATTGGTCAAAATTCATTCCCTTTATTAAAAAGTGTATTTGTATTAACAGATTTTCAAGCACACTAGGAAAGCGGTGGTCTCTCTAATGCTATTTTAATATTAGCTTGAATTGCAGTTAAGCGGGATAAGGGGTTCATAAGGGGTTCACATAGTCAGCACATGAGAAATGGTTTGAAGAAACAGTCAGTCACAGAAGCAAGGCGCTTTTCAGAATTGAACAGATGGACGTCTCCGTACACCTGCTTTCAGGCTTTGTCTTGGCTCAGAGGTCCTGGGATTCTGAACCTAATGTCACACTATATGATATACTAAGGCATTGACTTTCTACACACACACACCCTAATGTTTGATACAGACATACATATACAGAGGCAATTATCTATGATGGCACATTGATTGACATGTGAAAGCAGACATGACCATCTGTTAATATTGTGGCAAAAAAAGGAGGGGGGGGGAAATATGTCTTTGAAGAAACACTTAAATATTTTGTAATAATTTTTTGTGTTGGTAGACAAAGTGTATTGTCCACCCAACTTGACCACTGTGTTTGTTGAGTATGTTTTGCACCTCCAGTTCATTTGGCTGTATGGATAAATTCTGAGAAAAGGAACATTAAGTATATTAAAAAATATTTAGAAACCAAGTTAATTGACGCTATATTGTATTTAGATTTTTTTTATTTTGCATTTCTATTTTTATACATTTCTAAAGGATGGATATCCTGAGTGAAATATATATCTGAACATGCACATAAAGTTCACCAAGGGTAAATGACATATTTGTAGACATTTGTATTTCAGGTGTTCCTGTTTTTTTTTTTTATTATTATTATTTTTTTATAGAACTATATTCAAGGGCATTTTTTTGCTTTTCATGCCTTTCCGAAAAAGAAGCTACTTGGTGAAGCTGTACTGTTTTATAACATGTTCAAACATCCTGGCTTTTGAGCAGGAGAAATGCTTTCAGACAGGTGTGAAAGCTTCGTTGTGCAAGCTGCTGTTTAAGAGCCCTCAGCCTTCCATTCTACTTATTGGTCAAAACAAAAAAGGTACATAATTATCAAGGGAATACTTCCATTCATCTAGTAAGCAAAGGAAACAGTGTTATCTGTGTTAGAAAACACAAAGATCACTGCAGATTTGCACAGAGAAATGATTATGGTCCAGACTAGTAGTTAATGTGAGGATCATGGAAACAATTGAATTGATTAAAATCATACCAAGTGGTGCAAAAAAATAAAAAATACAACAAGCAACACATGTGCTCAATTGGTCTGACAGGCCGTGCTTTTTTGTGACCCTGTAGGTCACTGATCTCAGTATTCTGTCTGTTGAATAGCAAGACAGCTGTCTGAGTGTGTTTGATCTGGGTATGCCCAAATACAAACAATAACTAGTTTGATCTATTGTGCCTACTCGTGTATAACAAATTATTGGGATTTTGCATGGCAGTAGACCAAAACCTGTTTTTATCCCTTTTTTTTCCTTTGTGATAGAAGATCTATTATTTATTTAATTACTTTAACAGTGTTAAAATAAGTCAATAATTTGGAGCCTTTTTAAACTATAGCACTATGATAGCTTTAACCCGTGGTTCTCAAAGTGTGGGGCACGCCCCACTAGTGGGGAATACAGACATGACAGGTGGGGCACAATGAAGGGGAGGAAATTAGTGGAAAATTTAAGGAAAGTACCTATTCTAATTCATGTTTTTCTTTATTGACAATGAAGAGCGTACACTCAACTAAACAATCACACACA
>JAQMYJ010000039.1:12851791-12865288 GCA_030014305.1 Clarias laeviceps | reverse complement strand
GACCCTTCATTTCTTTGTAAGTGGGCAAACTTAGAAAATCTGTAGGGGATCAAATACTTATTTCCCCCACTGTATGCCTGTTAAGGTCTTTATGAAATGCAACATTTGAAAAACCTAATGTAAAAAAAAAAAAAAAAATGTAGAACACATAATTATCGTTAAATACGCTGGACACCCCATTGTGTAGATTTTGGCATTTCACTGGAATCTCCAGTTTTGTTTAGCAATCAAAATAGCAGTGAAATCTCTACTAGTAAATAGTTTCTGGAAAAGTAAAATGAATACCATCTGATGTTTCTTTCTTCTTCTTTTAGGTACTTTAAGGCCAGTACGTAGAAGTTTCTATGACCCCACTTCAGCACCAGGTCAGGGCTGGCTGTGGGAGTGGGAGAATGATGCGGGTTCTTGGACACCATATGACATGGAGGTGTGCATTGCCCTGCAGGCGGCATGGGATCGTCAACAGGCATGGTTGGATCTGGCACCGCTTGGCTTCTGCTACCTCGTGGACTTTCAAAGCATGACTCAGATCAACCAGCAAACCCAGAGACGTCGCCGCATTCAAAGACGTTCAGACATGGCCTATCCACTCGTCTCTGGGCCATTGCCAAAAGCCCCTCAAGGTTGGGGTACTCTGCCTGGAGGTGCTGCTGGTGGTGGAGGCACTGCAGGTGGTGGTTCAACTGGAGCACTTCTGGGAGTTGGAGTTTCTGGCTCTAGCTCAAGTGGAAATGGTGGTCCACTCTACCCTAGTGGAACACTTTCAATGTCCTCACTTTCTCCTCCTGGACAGCCATGTGCCTGTCAACAGTGCATGCTTGTCTTGAGTGTCAAAGCAAATGCCATGACCTCTCAAACGCTAGGACGCAGAGCGCCACCCTCAAAAGCACTCAGTCCTAAATCTAGTCGGGGGAGACTTCCATACTCCTCTACAACTTCATCCATATCAAATGCATACTCACAAACGCTGCCTCATGGGCTGTCCTTGAACCGCTCACTCTCACAAGAGCGCAAGAACGCTGCTGATTTTGCTCAGTCATTGTCTATGCTTACATCAAACACTGCCACTCTTTCTCTGTCCTCCAGTCGCCCACCTCCACCATCTTTGCCCCCTCCACCACCTCCACCAGCATCCCATCAGCAGTCCTTATCAATGTCAAGCTGTAACTCAACAACATCATCTCAATCAGTACCAACTGGAACGCTCATCACTGTGGCCACAAGCAGCACATCTTGTTCATCCTCATCATCAGCATCAACAGCCGTTCCATCTCAACGTTCTGCAGCCTGTGCTGCTCCTTTGCCCCTTCGTGCCAGTCTGGCGGGGCTGAGTCGGCCAGCACTGCAAAGAATTGCCATGGCACAATCCCGGGCACTCATCGCTTCTGGGTGAGACATGCTTACTTTTATCGTTAACCTACACAGTATTTGCCATTATACAAAATAGCGTCATATTTATCTACTATGTAGGTCACTTTCTTGTCCTGGTTGCCAGGTTCCAGTAGTATGAATTTTTTTACTTGAAAATTTCAATCCAATTTCTAGTGCTTAGCACGCCAGTTTGTGTAGTTTGAGACCACCATATATGAGGAGTTTCATTAAAGGCCAAATCATTCATTCAGTTTGAGGGCATCAGTACATGTTATTTGAAGAGATGTAAATGAAATGTTTAGTTTGCTGTTATGGCAAATATACAGACAGTAGGCTTTAGATAAGTACTGCAGTTTATTTTTCTACAGAAGAAAATGAAAGTTTTGTTTAAATTCCCTGCATGAGTTTAATTCTAGCTCCTGCTCTTACTGAAATTTTATTATGATTAGATATGTTGTGGTGGTTTTGCTTGTGAAGAACTGTTGTTACCAAATCATAGTTTCATATTTATTCATGATGTATAGTTGCATGGTTGCCTCATGGTGAGCTTAAATAACGTGACACCTTTATACCCTTAATGTGTTTAGACCAGTTATGCCTTTACTTGTGATTATGTGCATATTCTCCTCTCATGTATTACTGATTAGAGTTTAGAGAACTCTAGAGATACTCATGGTCTCGTTTCCATTACCGAGATTGTTCAGGTGACAGTTGCATGCAACAGTGTGCGTGAAGTTAACATGCCTCGGTTATGCACTTGTTTTACATTTGTCTCTGTATAGACTTATTGCATGTTTATATCTATACCCCATATTGCTGTTTATGTCAAGAGAAGTTATTAGGGAACAGCTTGTAGGCTGCATGTTTATATGTTGATGCAGTCCGTTGTGGGGGAGTGTGTTTCTCACGCCGCTAAATCATCCAGTGCGGCTCAGCTTCATGGCCATCTGGGGACGGGACTAAGCATTTGAACAGTGAAGGAATGAAGCTGAAGTAAGCAAAGGGGGAGAAAAAAACACTGAAAAGAGGATTGTGAGGGGGGACTGTCTGGAAGGGGACTAACCTCCCTCAGTCTGCCCACCTTCCACATTTCTGCCTCTCCCTCTCTTTTCCTCCAACTTGCCAGGAGCGCCCCCCCCCCCCCAATACCCCCCCTCCCTCATTGTGTGTTCCTCAAGGGTTTCTATGGTAACCTTTTGTTATCATGGCAAAGCCCTAGTCAGCATTAGCAACACAATGCTGCTTCCATCAAGTGTATGCATGTGTATGTAAAGGGATAAATCATTATTTCATTGTACTATATATGCATAGCTTAAGTTTGAGCATGTTGCACACATTTGGGGAGGAGAGATGCAACAGCTGACTGGCTAATAATGGAAGTCTGATTGTGGGATAAGTGTTATTGTCTAAAAGTCTGTGGAAATAAAATATTGGCCAAAGCCTGCAAGAAATGTTCCATATAAGCTGATGTTTAAGCACAGTCGTAGATGGGGATTTAAGGACCAGAAATGATTGTCAGACAGGAGTTTTATTTATTCATCCACTGCTGTTTTCAATGAAATGAAACTTGAGCTTCATGTTTTCTCAGTGAAGCTAGTTTAGCCTAAGCATTACTGGACAATGTGGATTGACTCAAATTTTTTCTCCATGCTCGCTGGCTAATAAGTTTGATTGATTCAAGACCAACTGAAATATGCTGGTATTTCATCAAAATGGTCATCAGCAGATATAAAATTTTAAATTATACAGCAGATTATTTCTTAGATGCCCTCCATGTAATATATTTAAGGACCACTGTCTCATGTTGTAAGTCATACACATATACAAGCCCTCCACTATTGGTACAACATGGTAAAACATGCAGAAAAGTAAATCCGCTAAAGAAGATCTGCTAATAAAAAAAACATATAAAAAAATTAATTGAATGATGCATGATTTTCAAGTGTCTTTATTTAAAACACCAGACTGTTTCAGCTTAAATAATTAAGTACTTCACAAAACATCACAGCAAACAAGCAAACAAGTGCTGACATAGCCAATACAGCCTGATGTCTTAGGTTTATTATCATTCAGTAGATTCAAATATTTTAATAGTCTGGATTTTCCTCTTGTTCCAGGATATAAAAACTGCAATGTCTTTTTTTTAAGCATGAACAAAGTTGTTGTCTCTTACTGTCTTTTAACAGTACTATATGGGATAAACCTGTAGAAAATGTTAATTTGAATTTCCATTGTCTGTGTCCATGTCATTATGCACTGAGACACTGGATTCCTGAAAGTGCTTTCTCTCCTTCCCCATCTGTCCAGACAATAAGATTTAACTAGACCGTCAAGGCTAAATCTATCACCTTCTTAACAAGTAGAAACTGAAATAAAGGGAGTTTTATGGAATTTGGTTAATGAAGGTTATGTCAGTAGTGAAGGATCCATTCAAATGGCTGCTTGTTGTAGCATATTATTGTGATTAACATTATCATAGATCTATCTGTGCGTGCATGTGTGAAAGAGGAAGAGCAAAAGTGTACCTTGTCATCTTGAGATGGTTGCTTGTTGTGTTTTCCCTGATTCAGTTGTTAAATAGCTGGGTTTGCCCCTCTGTGTGAAGTCTTTTGACCTCGTGTTAGATTCGATCTGATGCTAAGTCTGAATGCCAACTAACCACAAAACTCTGTTTGGTTTTTGCTTTAGAGGTCATGAACAATGCTTTGTTTGTAGATCTACATCTTTGTATCCATAATGGGATAATTTCTTTATTGTTATTTTTTATCTAATGATGTCTGAAATGAAATTGTCTGTACATATAATTAAACATTTGGCTGTTGTTGGCTATATTTAGCATCTGATAGTTTAAATAATTGGAGTAGTTTACTCTAAATAGTCTGAGAAATTAAACATTGAGAGATTATGTGTCGAACCTTGCCTTAATGTCAAACAACCTTTTTTTAGTTAGAGTCTGAGCCTCATATTTGTCAGATTATTATAATGGTGTTAAGTGCAATTTGATTTGATTCAGATTTTAGAAGATTGCTTTCTGCAAAATCTTTAAAAAGTCCTTATTCAGTGCTAAACTAATGATTCAATTATCTGCAATTAACACAGCTGGTATGAGTATTATTGGGAGGTGGAAGAGAAGAAAAGAAATCTAATGGTAGTATATACATTTCAAAAAGCACTGGTTGTATATACATTTGTGAAGTATCTCTGTTTATATTTAGATTTATGAAGTAGTTCTCTTCTTTTTGAGTCACAGTAGGTCATATGAACCATAAAAAAATCCACCCTGCCTCACATATATAACCTGTTCTGCAAGTACTTCTTAAAAGCAAGTACAGTAACAGTATTATTGTTTATTTGTTAATCTTGTACTGCATGACTCTGTTCAAATCCACTCCTATATATTTCATATGTCTCCTCAACCAGTGGATGTGATGGTAATGAGGCAGCTGGGAGAAAGAGCTAGATTCTTAGATTAGATTAAGGAAGGATAAAATATGACTAAATATTCCCCAGCACCTATCTGTCTTCTATAGCACCTATTATGTTATTCCAAAAGTATTATGCTATACAATATCCAAGATTGTATTTATTAATGGATAAAATAGAATTATAATACAATAATAATAATAATAATAATAATAACAACACAATTTTGCACCAGAAATGCATTATATTAAACGTTTGTTATTAAACTGCCATTAGTAAAATGATGCTGAACCTTTTTGCTTAGCTTCCTCAATATTAGTATAGACTAAAATGAATATGCAAAAGTATGCATTTTCTGATTCAGCTTTATGTTGTGGTCCATTGCAGCAATGATTAATCCGAAGACTGTAAAGCTGCTGATTTAAAAAAAAAAAGGCTAGCTGGGTTCATCCTAAATTTGGTTAGGTGGTTTTTCTCACTTTATCAATACCTGAGAACTCAGTGTCCCAAAATCTGGAGTATCTGAATGGTCACAAATTCCATAGCAAAAACCCACAAAAATGACAGAATGGTGAATAATTTTGCTTGGGCTGTTATTGAATTAGCTTATGACGTTAAATACAATCCATTGCAGATGTGATGCTGGTGTGTTGTCAGGTCAGACACCAGATGAAAACTAATGGATTAAGGCTTAGGAGGACAGGAGACACCCACAAGACATTTAGATATGTAGAGTGTAGTTGAAGATGTATTTACTCATTAAGTAACGCTATTTTTGAAAATGTTAAAAAAAACAGAATGTATATGCACATAGCATTACAACTTCACCAGTGTAGTATGTGGACATATTAGAGAGCTGAAATGCTCTATTAGTAAGTTTAATTGATCAAAAACAGCCAACATGGGATTTCATCTATGTTAAATGTATCTACTAACACCCTGTCAGGTTGTGAAAAGCATTATTAAGCTTTTTGTTTGTTTAAATAGCACGCTATTGTAAAGGTTTAGGCAACACTGTGGCATAGTGGTCATCACTGTGGCCTCCAGGGTCTGTGTGCATGGAGTTTGCTTGTTCTCCCCATACTTTGTGGGCTTCCGAATTGCCCATAGTGCATAAGTGAGTGAGTGTGTCTGTGTGACCATGTACAGAAAAAGTGGTATAGAGAATGTAGAAGTGGTTTAATGTTTTCTCTATACATTTAAACATGTATTTTTTGTTGTTGTTGTTTTGCCCTAGTGTGCAAACAGTGCCAGTGAAGAACCTCAATGGTTCCAGTCCCATTCATCCAGCTTTAGCAGGTAAGATTGTAAGCATTAATGATGGGTCATTCATGAACGATTCATTCTTTTTGAACGTGACTCAGAAGAACGAGTAGTCTTGGAGAGTGATTCATTCATTTTCTACTGGACACGCATGCGCAAAGCATTGCAAAACTTCGTATGTAGGTTATGTACAGGAACAGAAATGAGTAGTTACTTTTGAGTCTTTTGCTCCGAATCGTTCATTCTTTTGTCACGTGACTCCCATAAACGCTATGCAGTGCAATAGATTCAAAAGAACGAACGATTCGGACCAGAAGATATGAAAGGTGAGCTGCTCTGTTTATCATATGTCCTTAGCTGCATTGTAATATTTTCATTACTGAACTATAGCCAAAATGTGTGTATGTAGACGTGTTGGGTGTCTGTTTATTGAAAATTTAACATTTAATTTTATTTCTGAACAAAAGAACGAAATGAACTAAATGACTAAAAAAAAGATTCGTTCATTTTGATGAACGAGATTCAAAGAACCAAGTCACTAAAATGATTCAAAGTTCCCATCACTAGTAAGCATACGAGTACATCTGATATATTAATACCAGAGGTGGAAAGTTTACTCGCGTTACTGTAATTGAGTAGTTTTTTTGTGTACTTCTACTTTTTAAAGTAGTTTTTAAAATCTGTAATTTTGCTTTTACTTAAGTATGTTTTGAAGTATTGTACTTCACTACATTTGAAATCATATTCGCTACTGAGTAAAAATTAAATGAATGAAAAATCATAAAAATAATGCAATGGGGAATGCTGCTCACCCCCCGAAACGCTCTATTCCTTTACCCTTTTCTTTTACTTTGTTTTGTATTATAATTTTGTGACGCCGAAAGAGGCCGATAAAAGTTTTGTGATAAACGTTATTCTTGGCTCTGAGCTCTTTTTTTTCCTCGGCTATCCGGCGCAAAGTGTCACATCATATTTAAGCGACCACTTTGATTTCAAGCACAAGAAAGGCAACAGCTTTATTATGCAAAGGTATTCCTTCAATTAAAAACAGCTAGTTTGAGATTTATATCCGCTTGTCTTTTTTGAACTACACTAGAATCCCCCATCCCACCACCGCTGTTAATTTAACTTGGTAACTTTTACTCTGAGTAAATTTTTAATGAGCTACTTTTTTCTTTTACTTGAGTAGATTTTTATAATGGTAACTTTACTTGTACTTGTACAGTAAAAATTCACAGAAGTAACAGTACTTTTACTTGAGTACAAAAATGTATTACTCTTTCCACCTCTGATTAATACAAAGCAATTTAAAGAAAATGAGAAATAAATAAATCAGTGTACAGAATGTTAGGGGTTTAGTTAAATCCTCAAGGCATTAATTACATTAGATTTTCAGTATATTTTATACAAAATCTACATGTAAAGAGGGTGTATATTATTATTTAAAAATGTACTACAAGTTGACAATGTTTAATAGATAAATAAATGTATAAATTCTCCCAAAACACTTAACTGAATAAATAAAGTGTCTGACCTGAATATTTAATTAAATAATTGACAGAAACATGTTGAGCTTTGTAGAGGGAATCGAGCTCCAAAGTCCCCTAAAGTGACAGTGTCCTAATTTTGCAGTGCGAATCACCGTATCACCCTTTGTAGTTACTCACCTTGTGTATGTACGTATGTTCCAGGGATCACAGGTATTCTGATGAGTGCAGCTGGACTGCCTGTGTGTTTGACTCGTCCTCCTAAACTGGTGCTTCACCCTCCTCCTGTCAGCAAAAGCGACATCAAACCCATCCCTGGTCTTGGACACTGCTGTCGGAAGACCACCAAAAAACAAGCTCGCAAAGGTGTGGCTCAACATATATACACAAATGAGTTCAAAATATTTAATATTACAACTTTGTGTATTCTATTACAATCTAATAGTTGTAAGACTTGTATCACATTTTAAAAGCTTTTCTCACTGATAATTCCAAAGCTACATATTCTACATAAACATAATATAATAACATAATAAGCATTCTTTTCCCCCCAAAACTTTACTTGAACATGAATATTATCCTTTCTAGGGAAGACTCCAGAGGAAGTAGTAAAGCGGTATCTACAGAAAGTCAAGAATCCCCCAGAAGAGGTATATGTCCTATCAATCTCCCACTATTTCTTTTCTCTTCTAGTGGTACACACACTCAAACACATGCACACACTCACTCAAACACACAAATGCAGTGTTGACTTATGTATGACCATTAACTTAAACACAAACACCTAAACATGGCATAAACCTTACAACATATTTCTGATGAGGCTGAGTTGATCAAATTTAGTTTTTTTGATTTCCCTTATCTGGTATCACACTATTTGAAGAGTATAAACATTGCGATTAACCTTCCATGTCAGAAGTGTATAAAAGTGTATTTTTTTTATTTTATTATTATTATTTTTTTTAAATATACTTTTTCTGACAAAATGTATATCCTCACTGATTCCTTTTAGGACTGCACTATCTGTATGGAACCTTTGACTGGCCCCTCTGGTTATAAAGGTCCAGGTGTGGGTGCTGTGTCCCGTGCGGAATCAGTCGGTCGACTGGCACAGTGCGGCCATCAGTACCATCTGCAGTGCCTGGTAGCTATGTACAACAATGGAAACAAAGATGGTAGCTTGCAGTGTCCCACATGCAAAACGATCTATGGTGTGAAGACAGGCAATCAGCCACCTGGGAAGATGGAATACCATGTCATTCCTCACTCACTCCCAGGACACCCTGACTGCAAAACTATTCGTATAATATACAACATACCACCTGGCATACAGGTAACCTATATTCAGGTACTGCTTGACTTAAAAAAAAAAAATAAAATAAATAAATTTAATTTGAAAAAACATGTAAGATGGAATGGACATTTATGTTTTATTTTATTTTTTGGTGTTGAAGGGCACTGAGCATCCAAACCCAGGAAAGCCTTTCACAGCAAGAGGATTTCCGCGACACTGCTATCTTCCAGACAGTGAGAAAGGACGGAAGGTATGTTGATGCTGCTTTATGATTTAGCACAATTTATTATATGTACATGCATAATACATTGCCTGGCCAAACAACAAAAAATTCATTCAGCTGATGACCTGCTTATACAGATTGACATTATTACATTAGTGGATTTTTTTTCTTCCCACATGGCACAGGCATACTCCAGGGCTCAAACTGTAAAAGGGTGGTTCTGGGAGCTTAAGGAATCATTTTCACACATGAACTAGCCACCACACTGTATGTTGTAATCAAAGCTTAAAGTAGTTGAATTAAACATTTAAACACTTTTTTTTTTTTGGCCAGGAAGTGTATATACAGTAATTGTATGTACTGTATGCATATGAATTATAGGTTTTCTTACTTGGTTTTTAAAACCTAACCTTTAATTTTCCCTTAATAGCAAGATAATTTGATTCACTTTTACATTCTGTAGCAGTACATTATGACCAAAGTTATGCACTTATACTTATAGGTGTTGAGACTTTTATTGGTAGCCTGGGACCGGAGGTTGATCTTCTCGGTGGGTACATCTAGCACCACGGGTGAGACAGATACAGTCATCTGGAATGAAATCCACCATAAAACAGAGTTTGGCTCCAACCTCACAGGCCATGGCTACCCTGACCCTAGCTATCTGGACAATGTGTTGGAGGAGCTGAAGGCCCAGGGCATGACAGAGGAAGATGGTCAGCAGCTGTGAGGGACAGGAAAGACTGGGGAAAGGGTACAGAGTTAACTTCAAATCCAAGGGGTATAACTGGACAACTGGAGAATGAGGATCTTTTTTTGTTGGGGTTTGGGGAAATTTTATGTTTTGTGAAAAAAAAAAAAATTGAGGTGCAAAATGTAAGTGTTTGTGTGTGTGTGTGCAGGAAAGAGTGAATGTATGTTTATATTAATGAGTTAATGGGGGAAAAAAAGAAAAGTTAAGTGATTTGCTCAGCTGTGGACCAAATAGTACACACATAAATGAGAGCCATGGTTTTCCTAAATTCCTGGACCCTTATTTATTGCTTAATAAATAGGAAGCACTAATACTAATAGCTAAGAAAATGAGCAGAAAGGATATAACAGGTTTAGCAACAGAAGGGAAAGAAAGTATATTGAATAGAAAGATTGGAAATGGAGGCAAATGAGAAGAAGAAAGGTCAAAGCATGTATTTTCAATTTCATAAGGTAATAAATTAGGTAGACATTTTGGTAGAGCTGAAGTAAAGATTTGAACGTTTGCCTGTGTGTGCTTGTGTGAAAGCGAGAGGAAAACCTTGTGCCCTCAAATAATTCTCTTTTCCTTACAAACATTTCTTAATATGACCATTTCATATGATTACGTTATATAATCTGAGAACTGAATGCTTAATTTGTATCACGATTGTTGGTATCATGTAATACCATTCCATGTGTTAGATTTATTTTTTATAATTAATTTTTATTGCATTATTTTTGTACGAGTCACGAATGATATGTGGGTGTGGCTCAGAGTGCTGAGTCTGTTAATTACCCTGTCACAAAGTTGTAAACACCTAGGGTGTAGTTGCTGTAGAATAAAAGAATGCTTAGTGTGGACTGGAAAGTGACTAAACAGATTTCTGTTTTTTTTTTAGTTTAGTTTAAAAAGAGGTCCTTTTCAGTCCAGGTTTACACGTTTGTTGCAGCCCTAACTTCTCCATATCAGATACAGTATATATATATATATATATATATTAGTGCCTCATTAATGTATTGGGTGTGATTAGAATGTCCTGGCTTTTCATAGTGATAAAGTGTTCGTGGACAGGCCTGTATATGATACAGCTCATTCTGATTAATGGAAGTAAAGGACATGTGCTACAATTAGGGGAGCTAGAAGATTTTACTATATTTTGTGTTGGTATAGTAGAAGAGTCCTAGTACAAAGAGAGTAACATTTGAACAGGTTATGAGGAAAGAATGGAAGGTCAAGCTGCAGTTTTGAAGTTTAATAACAATAGGCAGCTATTCAAAACAGTAACATGTCCAAAAGTTTGTGGACACCCGACCATCACACTCATATGTAGGTCTTTCCCAAACGCTTACCACAAAGACACAGATGTACTGCAAGTTTTTGTATGCTGTAGCATTTAGATTTACTTTCCCTAAACCTAAGGTCTAAACCTGATTCATCATGACAATGCCCCATTGCTTAAAAAGTGTGAAAGAATTTAACTGGCCTATACAGTGTCCTGACTTCAATCCTACTAAACACATTTGTTCTGGGTTAATTGAAGAAATCCCCACAGGCACAAACCAAACTCTGCTGGTATGTCTTGCTTAAATAGTGGACACTGTTATAACAGCTGAGGCAGGACTTAATCTGTGTTAATAACCATTTTTTTAATGAACATGCTATTTTATTATGCATACTGTATATGGATGTGGTGATTGGTTGCCCACAAATTTTTGACTATACAGTGTTTAAAAAGACAAATCTAAATACCCCTATGTTTCATTTTTAAACCTGCTCTCTAAATTTACAACTGAATTGTTGCAATCTGTTTGCAGATTATTGCAAGTGTGGTTTCAGTGCTGGTTCAGCTTAAAAGATCAATTTGAATGTTTTTGTGTGTGTTCCAAACTGTGTTGCACTGCCTTCCATATCCTTCCTGTCTGTTACCCAGTTTGTATGTTCAGTCAATAGCTGACCTGTTCTGCCTTTCTGTCTTTGACCCAAGTGTGTGCCATAATTGTGTGGCTGTATGGATGACAACATGCATGTGTGAGCACAGGTGTCGATTGTAGGCATGCATTTGTGTGTATGTATGTTTGTTTGTATGTAAGTATGGTGTGTTTTCTGAGCCAATGTATGGTACAAATATTTTCTTATTTTCTGCATGCCTTTTTGGTACATATTTAATGCATTAGTACCTGCATTTCTTAATTTTATCCCATTCCAAGTTAAATATTTCACAGCTTAAGGTACTAGGTTGTAGAACTCACCAGTCTTTCTGAAGTGTACAGGAGTTCTCTGTATTTGTCAGTCTTTTCTTTGTGAATAGGAACCTAAATGTAGAACTCAGAGTGTGTAAAATGTCCTATTGTTTGAGCAGTGTCAGCTCCCTCTTCCCGTTAACAGCGAAACTCTCAAGTCATTCCCAGTCTTGTTTGGGAGATGTGTGAAATGGATGACATTTACCTTTTTTATGGTATTTTCTGCACTGCAGGAAGTTTGGATAAATGCAAGATCAAAAGAAAATGTGTATATACTAATGGGGGTGTAAATAGAACAATTTGAGGTATGTTATTAAATGATTGAAAAAATAAAGAATGAGTAATAGTTGCTTGTGTTTTTCTTGTGACTTACTTGTAACGAATACTGTGCACAATTGAAGTGGGCATTATTTTATTGAATCATCTATTTTCCCTATTGCCTTTTCAGTGAGGGGTCACAGGGGACCTGGAGCCGCAAGGAACTCCGGGCACAATGAGGGGGGCACACTGTGGTAACTCATCACAGGTGCACAGGGGTTCCCAACCAAGCAGGCAATTTGGAAATCCTTATCTACAGTTTCTTTGGAGTGTGGAGGAAACAAACTGAGTAAACAAAGAAAACCTAAAAAGTGCTGAGTCAACAGTGTTAACAAAGCACCCATGCATACAATATTTGTTATACAGTAGTTTATCATCTTGTACTTATTTAATTATTATCACAATTAATTAATATCACAAACACAATTTGGCCCTTAAATGGCCAATGTAGTGGACTATAGGACCATTTGGGATTTAGCCTTTGGTTCAGTTCCCACATATTTAGGCTGATATGGTGACGTTTAGGTTGCGAGGTTGTTGAATATCAAGAACAATTTCAATCATAATTACTATTTATAAAGGTGTTTTTGCTAATTCCAGACACGAGTGCTGCTTCTCTCCAAGTTCATATAAATACCTTCACCTCAAAATGTACGTGTGAGAAAAGGCATTCGACGTTCGAGTGTTTAGTTCACGTTTACAGTATCCCTGACTCGTGCTCAGTAAAATAGAACAATACAAAATCATTGAGCAGCCCCTAGCACTATTGAATATTCATTATCACACCCGCGAACAAGGCGCGCACCTGCCCGGCTGGCTCTACCTGTGCGGCTGCTTCTTTCGGCAAATCACATCTCACTCCTTGCAAAATTCAAAACCAATCATCTTTGCCCGTTTGCAAAATTCTGCATAATTCACAGCCAATCACCTTTCCTTCCTTCCAAAATTCAGTTTGACCAATCCGCGTCGAGTCTCTCTGTCAAATCACGTCCTTGCGTTTGCAAAATTCAAAGCCAATCAGCTTCCTCTATTTGCAAAATATCTGCCTTGCACCCGCCTCCAGTACGGATGCAACTTAGTCAAACATTTAAATGGTTCGGAATATAGATATTCTTTCAACATAACACGGTAAGACCGCATAT
>JAQMYJ010000039.1:12834091-12846392 GCA_030014305.1 Clarias laeviceps | reverse complement strand
AGACAGAAAAAATATTTTTTTCTATTTTTTATATATATATATATATATATATATATATATATATATATATATATAAATAACTGTGTTCATGGATCAGTTATAGAAAGTCTCTACAGCCCTGTTAAAATGCAAGGTTTTTGTGATGTGAAAAAAACAAACATTAGACCAATTTGAATAACTTCAGAACTTTTTCCACCTTTAATGTGACTTTAACTTGTACAACTTAATTGAAAAATAAACAAAATCTTTTAGGTGGGGGAAGTTAAAGTAAAATATTTTTAGTTAAAATAATGTCCATAAGTGTCCTCTTATAACTGGGGATGTGGATGTGTACGGAATTAAACAATCACATTCAAACCCATGTTAAATAGGAGTCAATTCACACCTGCCATCATTTAAAGTGCATCTGATTATCCCCAAATAATGTTCAGCTGCTTCTCTTACGCTTTTCCTTACATTTTCTTAGTCACATCTTTCAGCAAAAGCCATGGTCCGCAGAGAGCTTCCAAATCATCAGAGGGATTTCATTGTAAAAAGCTATTAGTCAAGACAAGGCTAAAAAAAATTTCCCAGGCATACCATGGAACATATTGAAGACATCAATATGTCAAGGGGAGAAAATATGGCGCTAAAATGACATTTACAAGAACTGGACGCCCCTCCAAAATTGATGAAAAAATGAGAAGAAAACTGGTCAGGGAGGCTGCCAAGAGGCCTACAACAACATTAAAGGAGCTACATGTGACAACAATCTCCTGCATTCTTCATATGAATGGGGTAGGGTGAAGAAAAACATCTAAGCCCACAAGCATGTTTGAAGCATGTTTGTGAGAAAATGTGTTATGGTCTAATAAAACCAAGGTTTAACTTTTTGACCATAATTTCAAAAGTTATTTTGGTGCAAAAACAAATCACCAAAAGAACTCCATACTCACAGTGAAGCATGATGGTGGCAGCATCATGCTTTAGGGCTATTTTTCTTCAGCTGGAACTGGGCCTTAGTGATGGTAGAGGGCATTATAAACAGTTCCAAAAACCAGTGAATGTTGGCACAAAACCTTCAGGCTTTTACTAGAAAGCTGAAGATGAACTTCATCTTTCAGCATGACAGTGACCCAAACGATACATTCAAATCAACAAACAAATGGCTTCAGCAGAAGAACATTAAAGTTGGGATGGCCCAGACCTGAATCTGATTGAAAATCTGTGGGGTGACCTGTGTGTGTGAGGGCTGTGCACAGGAGCTGCCCTCGAAACATTTTTACAAAGAAAAGTGGGCAGATATTGCCAAGTCAAGCTGTGCCATGCTAACCGACTCCTACCCAAAAAGACGAGTGCCGTAATGAAATCAAAAGGTGCTTAAACAAAGTATTAGTTTAAGGGTGTGCATATTTATGCTACCACACTATTTCAGTTTTTTTATTTTAACCCCCTCAAAAAGATTTGTTTATTTTTCAATTGAGTTTGAACCAGTAAGGTTATACAGTAGGTCACATTAAAGGTGGAAAAACGTCTGAAATTATTAATCTTGGTCTAATTCTTGGCATTTAACAGGGGTGTGTAGACTTTTTATATCCACTGTAGCTATAGATGTGTAAATTTTAGGTCAATTCAGATTCTATTTAGAGGCCATTGTAGAATATAAGAATATTACCTGGAAGTGGTAAGCTCCAATCCAAGCCCTTGTTACACCAGTTATGTCAAGCAAACTCTGCAGGAAGTTGTATTCCCTAATGTTGTGTACAGATGCAAGTCTTGACTTTTGAGCTACACACTCAGCCTAAAGACATAATCAGAAAGGAAGAAAGAAAGCAGAGGAAAGGATCAGATCTTGTTGTAAGAAATCATTTTATTTATTTCTTCGTCAGTTTATTCCATACTTTACTTCTATTTAATTATTATTATTGTTATTAATCCTTACATATTTTGTTTTATGATTGTTATACTTACCTCAGCGTTGAGCCAGGACTGAATTGTCTTCACGAGACGAAAGCAACGTGATCCATATTTAACCCATCTAGATGGACAGGGGTTATACTTATCTGTGGAAAATAGTACACATCTCTGCATATGTATTTCATGCATAGTCTGTTTCCTTTAAAAATAAATTCTATTTGATCAGTCCTTTTTGATTTACTTGGTTAATAAAATTACCATCATCATCTAATTTAAGAGCTTCCACCTTATCCTTATTGAAAATACAAGTGTTGACTGCATCCTACATTCTGACTTCTACAACATCACAAACACAGTAGTGTTTGTGCTGAATAGTAGAACTAGTATACCACTGTACTGACCTGCCTCAATCACCTCCTCCACAGCCAGGTCAGTAGTTTCCCCTAGAAGAATTAACCAAATTACCAAATTATAATGGCAATGGATTCTTGTGGAAAATTGTGAAAACTTGTGTCTAAAATATCATGTTTATATTAGTGTAATGTATTTTAATAATGACAGCCAAATATATGAAATACTTATTAGAGTGTATCATTCCTACACAGACTGTTCACTGTTGGTTATCACTAACCTGGAAGTTTCTCTTCCTGTTCAGGTTTAGTCTCAACTGCTGCAGCTGCATAAACAACATACATTTCACAGTACAAATAATATTACACAAGTCAAAATCATTATTATATCAATTATCACACTATAGTTAAGATTTCTTGTTGTCTCACCTGTGGCAGGTTTCGGTGTAAAGGTAGCACACAGCAGTGCACACACAATCCAAACCTTCATGATGATCATGATGACTTTTAACTATTTGGAAAAGAAAAATAAATCTAAATGTGTTCCAAATTAAAATAATTTCAGTTTATAAAATAAATCCCCATTTTCTTCCTGTGATCCTAGAATTATACGATTCTGCCTCATGTTTATGCCTAATCCAAATTGAAGAGTCATGATATAAAGTTTTAAGTTTCAATGAGGCTTAGGCTAGGATGAAAATGCATTTTATTTTCAATTAAGAAGAGAGAAAATGTACCGATTTTTAGGTCTCAGTTAAGGTCTGTCATGCAGAAATTTAAAGTAATCTGTTGAATGACGGTCCTAGCGTGCCATTTATACCAGTCCATCCCATGAGTTGCATAAAGCACACCAGGAAACATTACTCCAGGACCATGTTCCCGCATTCATTTATGGTTTACAGAAACCTCAATTATAAAACCTGTTCATGATAACCCTATATTTTCTATGCTGATCTTTATACACCAGGACACAGCATGATTTATTTTAAGCCACTAAAACATTTGCATTTAAATGATAAGAATTTGTTCAAGGTGTTGATGTGCAATAACACCTGCCTGATATTAAATTTAATTTTTAATTACAGGAAATAGTGGCACCTTTCCAGTGACTATAATCGGATTCCTGAAAGCAATAATTGTTTCTGTTGACCTTTACCCTATGGTTCCATTGCAAAATATGAATAAAATGATTATAATTATGTAGGCCTACATAATTATCATTTTCAAATCATAGTTATAATTATAAAACATAATTTCTTTTCACAAAGCAGCTTAGTTCTAATATTGCCATAAGGTTAACTATGTTTGCTAGGTAAAGTTGGATCATTTAGCTGAGAAGTCTGAATGGGAATATTGGTTCATAAATTAGTAAACTGTTTGTTTGTGTCCTCTAGCGATGTCAAAAGTGTTACCCAGAACTGTTTTTCAGTGACAGCAATCCATGGTTAGTGATCAACAAACAAACAAAACCAGAAACAAGATATTATTGTTGCCAAAACGACAGTGCATGCAAAACATGCCATAGTGCCTACCTGTGTTGTTGTAATAATCTGATTTCCAATTCAAACATTTAACTTGCAAAGTGAAAAAAATACATAGAAGCCTCCACAGAAACATCTTTTGTTTGCTCTGCACTGGAAAATCTGCGTCTTGTGGATCAGGCAAGTAGAGCAATGATGATTTTTTTTTTTGGGGGGGGGGAAGGAGAGCAATGATAAATTTGCAGCAGTTGGAGACATGACATTCTCTAAGAATAAATATGCAACGGGCCACTTCAGCCAACATTAATCGCCATTATTTTATAAATAATACATAAGTTTGTCAGCCTGATGACAAGCAGCGCATCTGCTCATAGGATTTAACAGGTGAAGCAGCGATGAAGTCCTTGCCTTAGTGTTCAGGAGGCAGAGATCACAATGTAGTCTACTCACTGGATGTGATGGACTGGCCATGTGGGATGAGACACACTTGTAAAATAAATCATTTATTTGTCTTTGGGTGCAGTGTGTATCTATACAAGTTTTCCACCTCTATACAGCCTTAATGAACACAAATCATGCAGATTTTATGTTAAATTGTTGGCATATGTTTAATATTCAATATTCTACACTTTCTTCAGTTCTCTATTTAAATTTGTAATTCTAAGCATTTTAAATGCTTTGGTCAAAAAATCAGATTCCTCATTTTTTTATTTGTTTGACTGAAGCATGGGTAATGTTCAGATGGATTTAATCTAAAATGGATCCTAGGGTTGTGGGATTCATTCTGGCTCAAGTGCACACTGCTATTAAAGAGGAAAAGGGACATTACCAAAGACTAATAATCTCTGAAATTTGTGTCAGCTCTTCAATAAGCCTGTTGAACCGTTGAACCGTTTTCTTTATAATGTTCTAATACTGTCCCTTGAGAATCCTAGAAAACTATAAGCATCAATTTTATAGTTGATGGATGACTTTTGAAATTTTTCTGGTTTGTGAAGGAGGATGTTTCCATTCCATACTCTACCCTTCATTCTCAAACACAGATGTTGTCTTTGTTGTCACTGGCAACCAGTTGTTTATAGCTTGTCTGAATATTATGTAGTATAGTGTGTAGATGTAAAAAATATAGCTGTACGAATACAGCTATATATTAAAAATTGACATGTCCTGGGAAAATGTAAGATAGCAGTCCTACTGCCTATTGATGGGGCAGGGGGGCTCACTGAATGGTATGATATAGATAAAATTGGGTTAGATCATATCGTCAGTCATGATAAAGACCAGCCGATGTCTTTACAACAAGATAGAGAGAGAGAGAGCACCGCACTACGTAACAAATACAGAAAGTATATCATTCTTTTATCCTTTTGATGTTTTTATTAAGTGACATAAACAGTGTTCATTGGCCAAGTGTTTTCCAGACAAAAGAGGATATATTTTGCTAATAATCTTGTCAGCTTCAAAATAATGGATATTTTTTCATTTATGTCCCTTAGCATGCTTGTAGGTCAATAGCACAGACGTATGAATATCCATTTGCACAGTTAGTGTTATACCATCCAGCTGAAAAAAGGTGAAAATGCAAACTTTAGAAACACATTAAAATATAACGGTATATCTGACAGAAGTATATCAATATCAGGATGAGCACAGACAAGTAAATCAGCAAAAACGATTACCATTGTTTCTCATGTAAGCACATGGGTAGCTGGACACACTGCTAAGTGACTGCCAATTACTGTAACTCCACCGAGACGTGTCAACCCACAGCCAGACTCCCTGCACAAATCACAATCATATCCCTTACAAACTAATAATACCAAAATCACAGGGCAAAAATGGCTTAATTATTTTTTTATTTATAAAATTTTTCATTGACGCTTAGGTAGCTATAGAAACGTACATATTAAGTCAATGCAGGTGCTATCTAGAGGTCATTGTAGAATTTAAGGGTATTACCTGAAAGTTATAAGCTCCAATCCAAGCGTATGTTACACCAGCCATGTCAAGCAAACTCTGCAGGAAGTTGTATTCTCCAAGGTTGTGCACAGATACAAGTTTTGCCTTTTGAGCCACACACTGAGCCTAAATACATAATCAGGACGAGAGGAAGGAAGAAAGAAATTAATAGAAACGATCAGCTCTTGTAAGAAAACATTTTTTACTTTGTCAGTTAATTCCTTATTTTGCTTCCGTGGAATCTTAAAATGCATTTTTCCTTTATCCTTAATTTTGTTTTATGACTATTCTACTTACCTCAGCATTGAGCCAGGACTGAGTTGTCCTCATGAGACGAAAGCAGCGTGACCCATATTTAACCCATCCAGACGGACAGTAGTTATACTTATCTGTGGACAATAATGCACATCTTTGCATATGTATTCCATGCATAGTCTGTTTCCTTTGAACATAAATTCTATTTGATCAGTCCTTTAATTTACTTGATAAATAAAATTACCTTCAGCATCAGCATCTAATTTAAGACCTTCCACCTTATCCTCAGCTGAAAATACAAGTGATAACTTAATACTACAGTCTTGTGTCTGACTCCAACAACATCACAAACACAGATGTGCTTATAGCAAGAACCAGTATAACACTGTACTGACCTTCCTCAATCAACTCCTCCGCAGCCAGTTCAGTAGCTTCTCCTAGAGGAATTAACCAAATTACCAACTTATGATAGGAATAAATTTGTGTTAAATTGTGTAAACTTCTACATTGTTTAAAATGACATTTGTTCATATTAGTGTAATACGTATATTCTAATAATGAGAAATATTTATTAGAATGCATCATTGCTTCCTAGACTGTTTACTGTTGGTTATTACTAACCTGGAAGTCTCTGTTCCTGCTCAGGTTTAGTCTCAACTGCTGCAGCTGCAGAAACAACATAAATACAAATGCACAGTACAAATAATATTACATATATATAATATTACAATATCAATCATGACACTATATTTAAGATTTTCTGTTGTTTCACCTGTGGTAGTTCTCAGTGTAAAGGTAGCACACAGCAGTGTACACACAATCCAAACCTTCATGATGATGATGATGACTTTAGCTATTTGGTAAAGAAAAAAGAGAATCTAAATGTGTTAAAGATTAAATAATTTTAGTTCATAACGTACATTCCCTGTCTCTTCCTGTGATCTTAGAACTGTCATGATGATATAGAGTTTTAGGTTTTCAATGTGGCTTAGGCTAGAATGTAAATACATTTTGTTTTTAGTAAAGAAGAGAGAAAATGTACCAATTTTTAGGTCTCAGTTAAGATCTGTCTGGCAGAAATTTGAAGTAATCTGTTGAATGACGGTCCCAGCGTGCCATATATACCAGTCCATCCCATGAGTTGCATGAAGTACACCAGGAAACATTACTCCAGGTCCACGTTTCCGCTATTCATTTATGGCTTACAGAAATCTCAATTATAAAACCTGATCATGATAACCCTGTATTTTTTACGCTGACCTTTGTACACCAGGACACAGCCCGATTTTCTTTTAACCCACTAAAAATTCACATTTAAATGATAAGAATTGGTTAATGGTGTTGATGTGCAATTACACCTGCATGATATTAAATTTCAATTATCTACAGGAAACAGTGTCACCTTTCCAGTTACAATTATTAGATTCCTGTAAGCAATAATTCCCTGTTGACCTTCACCCTATGGTTCCATCTGAAAAGCTGAATAAAATATACTGAAATATTAATAGGTCTACATGTGACATAATTTCTTTTCACAAAGCAGCATAGTTGCATTTGATGGCAGGACCTTTAGCCAATAAGCATCCGAAAGGGGATATTGGTTAATAAATTAGTAAACTGTGGTGTTTGCTTCCTCTAGCAATGTCAAACATGTAACCCAGAGCAGTTTTTTCTAGAGACAGCAATCATGGAAATGCACATGGTTAGTGATCAAAACCCAAACAAAAAAAAAGAGATTATTGTTGCGAAAACCATTGTGCTAAAGATGTATTTTGTACATGACATAGTATAAAACAAGCAGAGCCTCTGCTCATAGGATTTAACAGATGAAGCAGCAATGAAGTCCTTGCCTTGGTGTTCTGGAGGCAGAGATAACAATGTAGTCTACTCACTGGATGGGATGGACTGGCCATGTGGAATGAGAAGCATTGTTAAAATAAAAGCATTTATTTTTGCATTTAAAATTTTTTGTCTTTGGGTACAGTGTATAACAAAACAGGCAAGTTTGCCACCTGCATACAGCCATAATAAGCATAAATTCCTGAAGATTTTGAGTCAAATTGTTGGCATATGACAGGCTTGGATAGGTGCTTACAACTTCCAGGTAGTAAGCTTAAACGTTATAATCGCCCCCAAAAATGGCATCTGAATTGATATAGATGGAAAAACTTTGGGGAAAAAAATAAACCCCTTAAACGGCTCGTGCCCATAACAACCGATGAATCGCCACTCAGGATTTATTGCAAATTGCAAGAAAGAAATTTAATTTAAATTTTAACTTAAATTTAAACTTAAATTTCAGACGTATTACTACATCATTTGTCAGCAGGCTATGTGTACAAATGTTACAAAAGACATAAACAGAAGGTTTTAGAAAAAAAAAATCTTGATTGTTTAATATTTGATATTCTGCACTTTTTCTAGTTTTTTTTGTTTCAATTTGTGATATTGAGCATTTTAAATGCTTTGTTCAGAAGATCAGATTTTCCTGATTTATCTCTTCGACTGAAGCATGGGTTCGAGTAATGCTCCAACGGATTTAATCTAAAATGGATCTTAAGGTTTGGCACAAATGCACACCACACTTTTTAGTGTGTGTTTTTTTACATATTTATTTGTAAAAAAATTGATAAACCATTTATAATTTTCCTTCCAATTTACAATTATGTGCCACTTTGTGTTGGTCTATCACATAAAAGGCCAATAAAATACATTTATGTTTGTGGTTGTAACATGACCAAATGTGAAAAAGTTTAAGGGGAATTAATAATTTTGCAAAGCACTGTAGCTGCCTGATACATTTAAGTATCATAAGTGCATTCACAGCTATGCTAAAGATCATGCTGATTTGTGTAATTACTGTAGTCTCATTTAAATTCTAAAGTGGTGTAAATATAAAGAGAATTTAAAAGATCATGATCAGCATAGTATGCCATCAACAGTAGACATATTTTATATTGATTTTATGTGTTCTGTGAGTGGTGCTTTTGAATTATTACAAATAGGCTAAAGTCCATTTTTGAGTTATGTGTGAATTTTTATGACGTTTTACTTTTCTTCTCTTTTTTTTGTTGTTCCAGTGCAAACAAAAACAATAAACATGTGAAAACATTTGCAATTGGAAAAACTTTCTGAGAGAAGCGTTGCATTTTCTGACAGAATTGCAAGGGTGCAGAAATTTTGGCCCATTACTTTATTACAACAGTGGTGTATGGCTTCCCCAACATCACATGAAGATGGAATTCTAGAAAGAACAAGTAAACCACTGTACTGACCAGTGTTGGGGGATGTTACTTTTTAAAGTAACTAATTACATTACAAAATTACTGTCATTAAAAAGTAATCAGTTACATTACAGCGTTACTTTCTGATAAACGTAACTAGTTAGAGTACTTTTCCATTGCAGAAAATTGCAGAAAATGAAAACTCCTTTGTGATTCCTCATGCATGTTGTTCTAGTCAAGACCTTTATACAATAATGTAATTATTCTGTATCATCACTCAGCGAAGTTTGGCCCATAATCTGTTACCTACTAATACCCCTATCCCACCTTTGCAGTTTCGCGCGGTTTCCGTAAATATAGTTAATCATTATTTACCGTGAGTTTTGGCGCTGTGATTAGGTTTCCATCTTTCCACGCATCGGTCCTCACATAGTCAAACCGCATAGGTGAGCTAGGGGTATAACAACAGGAATAACAGAGGGGGGGTCAGGTTATCGGGGGCGGTGGCTCACGGATTACATAAATTGTCTGAATAACGGATTACATTTAAAAAAATACTATAACTAAATAACCAAGTACTTAAATGGCGGACGTAATGCGTTAGATTACTCGTTACATCAAAAAAGTAATCCAAGTACTCTACTTTGTAACGCGTTACACCCAACACTGGTACTGACCTACCTCAATTAACTCCTCAACAGCTAATTGAGTAGCCACATGAAGTTTGGATGTCTGTAGCTATTGACTATGCAGAAAGTTTGTGACCTCTGTGCACTATGCGTCTCAGCATCTGCTAACCCTACTCTGTGATTTTACATGGCCTACCACTGAGTTGCTGTCGTTCCCAATCATTTCCACTTTGTCATAACATTTGACTGTGGAATATTTAGTAGTGAGAAAATTTTATGACTGGACTGGTGGCATCTTACCACAGTACCATGCTGGAATTAACTGTGCTCCTAAGAATGACCCATTCTTTCACAAATGTTTGTAGTAGCGGTCTGTATGCCTAGGTGCTTGATTTTATACACCTGTAACCATGGAAGTGATTGCAACACCTGAATTCAATGACTTGGATGTGTGAGTGAATACTTTAGGGAAATATATTGTATGTATTAATAATTAATGTATCTGACAGAAGCATACCAGTATATCTGTATAAATGCAGACATTTAAATCAGAAAAATTTGATTGACAAGAGAGAACCAATTAGAGTAAAGGAACCGAGCTGGGTCAATCCACAACTATACGCCCTACACAATACACAATCATATGATTTATGGCCTAATAACAGAACTTGATAACAACAGATTTTCTATGTTGCCCACTGTGAAGAAGGATACAGTGTGAAATTTACATTGTTTCATGCTGATTAAGTGCAATAACACGTACAAGAAGCCATGGTACCTTTCCAGTAACAATAATCAGAACAATCAGTTTATCTTTATGGTTCTAACCATCCAATCCACATACAACTTGGCACAGGTTTTACACTGGATTCACTTCCTGATGCAACCCTCTCATTTTATCCAGGCTTTGGACCCGAACAGAATCCAGTAGCTGGGAATTGAACCCAGACCTTGCACATGGAAGGCAAGAAACCTACCGCTGAGTCACCAATACCCTTAAACATCTTGAATTGTGACGCCGGGCCACATAGTGCAGACACACAAATTTTACACACAAATTTTTGCCCATCATAATTTGGTTGTTGTTGTTGGTCTTTCGGCTGCTCCCGACAAGGGGTCGCCACAGTGGACTATCCAGTCCGCACTACAACTTGGCACAGATTTTTACGCCGGATGCCCTTCCTGACGCAACCCTCCCATTTTATCCGGGCTTTGGTAATTTGGTTAATTCCTGTAGGGAAACTACTGAACTGGCTGTAGAGGAACGAGTAACTTTGTCACACTCGCTCCTTTCTTTTTTTTATGCAAATCCCAGGAGTGTATATTAGGTTTTTTGTTTCCATCTGAAAACTGATGTCTTGTACTATATATTTTTTTCTTTACAGCCATGCATATATTCTCCTGTAATGTAATTTATTTATTAATTTTTAAGATATATATGGAAATACTGAATGATTTTGTACATAATTATGCAGACATGATAAACATATATAACAAAATTGGTACAGCATATAATATAGTGCCTAAGACTTTTGCACAGTACTGTGTGTGTGTGTGTGTATATATATATATATACTAGTTTCAAGTAACGATGAGAAGGTCCAAGCCGATCTAGTCGGAAATGGCGCAGGTGCTTGGGCTGATCAGCCCAAGACACGTCCAGCTGTGTGCCCTTTTGCTGATGTCACTCAATGTGATGTAACTTAATATGATGTCACCCAGAAAGTTATTAGCAACTTTTCAGCAAGTTTAAGGCATCGCCTTGGCTGAACCATTTAAGATGTCAAAAATCCCTTTGCAATTTCTCATCCTTAATGTTTTGAGATCATATGGGCCGGGTTTGGTGGCGATCATAATGGTGCAGGTGCTTGGGCCAGTCATTGATTGTGTAGGATGGGTAGTGTGTGTGTGTGTGTGTGTGTGTGTGTGTGTGTGTGTGTGTGTGTGTGTGTGTGTGTAGTATGTGTGGTGTGTGGTATGTGTGTGTTTAGTGTATATAATGTGTGTCCATTGTGTGCATTTTGTAAATGACCTAAAATATCCTGTTGATCTGAGCCCATGACATGCATGGTGACAATTGAGCTCAATGAGATCTATGATCAATGAGAGCTATGCAGCAAAAGCTCCTGTGAAGGTTACGCTCAGAACCCAGACTCGCAAATGTCTTTATAGCAGCAGATTCCAATTTGTGTGCTGAGTTTTTGAGCATGGATGAAAAGAAAAGAAAGAAAAGAAAAGAAAAAAAGAATCCTAGAAGAACAAGAAGGCCCTCGGACATTTATGACACCAGCACTATTAATGGCAATGACATGAAGCAGGGAAAAGTTAGATTAGGAAAAAAAAATATATATATATATTAGACAGGAAAATTAAATTAAAGAAATAGAAATGTAAAAATTCAAAGTAAAATAACAATAAATAGAAGTAGAATAGAATAGAATTAGCTCTGGCATATAATTTAGATACATATTGCACTAGAACTGTAGTGTAAGTGAAAAGAAGTATTG
>JAQMYJ010000039.1:12823740-12833991 GCA_030014305.1 Clarias laeviceps | reverse complement strand
ATGCTACAGAGAAGAGTTATATAATTTTATGGCCATAGGGAGAAAGGATCTCCTGTGGCGCTCCGTAGAACACCTGGACATAATTAGTGTCCATCATTGTGCTGATGTCATAGTGCTTGTCCCTAATAATAATCTTTAGAAGAATAAGAGGGCCTTCGAACATTATGACATCAGCACTTTCAAAACAGCATTACCAGAGCGATGGCAATGACATCATGGTCATGTCATCATCGTGTGATGTCATTGTCATGTTGTCATTGTGCTGAGGTCATAGTTCTTTGGCCCTAATTAGAAACTAAGGGCCAGGGGTAGCTCAGTGGTTAAGGCAATGGACTACGGTTCAGAAGATCCCAGGTTCAAACCCCACAACCATCAAGTTGTCACTGTTGGGCCCTTGAGCAAGGCCCTTAACTCAACTCAACTACTCAGATGTGTAATGAGATAAAAAAAAAAGTAAGTCGCTCTGGATAAGAGCGTCTGCCAAATGCCTAAATGTAAATTTAAACGGCTAGGAACTGCTAAACCAACTTTATCTACATCAAATCATTCATCAACCCATCAATAGGCAGTAGGGCTGCCATCTAACATTTTCCCAGGACATGTCTATTTTTTAATATGGTTGTTTTCATACAGATATATTTTATACATCTACACTTTACTGCATAATATTCAATTCAATTCAATTTTATTTATATAGCGCTTTTAACAATGGTCATTGTCTCAAAGCAGCTTTACAAAAATGAAAAGAAAATTTGAAAAGAAAATGTATGGAAGTGTGTATGTGTGAGAAAAATGTGTCTAGATAATAATGAGATTGTCTCTGATGAGCAAGCCAAGTGTGAAGGCGACAATGTCAAGGTAAAACTCCCTGAGATGGCAATAGCAAGAAAGCTTGAGAGGAACCAGACTCAACAGGGAACCCATCCTCATTTGGGTGATAACAGAGAAATTATATAACATCATGTGTGTTATGCAGCTGAAAGTTCAATATAACAGAAGTTCTTTAAATGAACATGAAGCCCAGTTCAGCACTGGGATGAGTCAGCAGGTGCAGAGGGCAGATGGGGTCTGGATCATTCACACAAGCTACAGAGGTTCACTCAGTCCACTGTGGTGTTCTAGCATGACGCTGGCATTTCAGCCTGTTCATTCTTTTTTTGTTGCTAACTTATCAACGCCTATGCAACAGTCCTTCCTTCCTGGCTTAAAATGCTAAATATATATGTACTGGATTTGATCAGGAGTGGGAGATACACATGTAGTATATGCTTAACAACAAATGTGGTGAATCATGAAACACAGATACAATGTGGTCCAAAAGTAGTCTGAGACTACTATTAAAATGCTTTTATTTTGCATTCTTGTATCATTTAATGCAATAATTATATTAAATATTATTGACAACAAATAGAGTGAAAAGTAGAATCTTTTAAATGTTGGCATGAATTTCATAGTTTTTAATAATGTCCCATTTTTTTCTTTAATGGCAGTGTGCATTTGATTGCCTCCACATGTTTTTAGGTTGAATCCATGGAAGCATACTTGAACCTATGCTTCAGTTGAAGAGATTAAAAATGAGAAAAATCTGTTCTTCTGAACAAAACTTTTAATATGCTAAAGTGCATGCTAACGAATTTACTTTGTTTTTAATATTTTTAAATTTTTTAAACCGTCTGTTTATTTTGTTTGTAACATTTGTATATTGTACATACAGTAGCCGAATGATAAACAAAATGTAGTGATAGTTATAAAATTAGGGAAAGTCTAACTCCTGAGTGGCACCTCATCATAACTCGTGCTCCATCAGTTGTTATGGACGCCAGCCTTTAAATGGATATGTTTTTCCCTTTAATAAAGGTAAAATTATAATTATATAATTTAAATATTTAAGCATACTGTACTGTACTACATGAAAGTTGTGAGCACCTATCCAAACATGCGATATGCCAGTAATGTGAAGCAAAATCTGCAGGAATTTATGTTTATCATGGCTGTGTACAAGTGCCAAACTTGCCTTTTTAGCAATAGACTGCACTTAAATACATAATTTTAAAAATGCACAAATAAAATCAGCATAGCCCTGAATTTTTTCCCCTTTATTTTAACTCATGTCCCACACAGTTCTCAGTCCATTCCATCCAATAAATTGCAAACAGTATTCCAGGAAACTTTGATAATCATCCCGGTCCATGTTACCCAAAGTCATTTATGGTTTATATTAATCTCAACTTACAATATCCTGATGACAGATTATGAAACCTACCTTGTTTCTAAGCAATGGCCTTAAGCATAAAGACTTGAAAGAAGAAAAAACACTTAAGTGATAAGAAATGGTTTTTGGTATTAATGTGCAAAATCAATGTCCTAAAATTGGCTACTCCCTTCACAACTTGTGGTCAATCTATCATCCCTCTGTACACTTCCAGAGAATTGTAAAAATCTAAGCAAAGGCTAATTAAAGCTGTTCTGGTGTCTCATAGTGGCTCAACACCTTACTAAGGCATTTTCCTGTCATTTGTGAGCCATCTTGCAATATGATTGTCCATTATTATTATTATTATTATTATTATTATTATTATTTTCCATGTACTTCCTGCCTTTTATCTAATTATGAAAATTAAAATAATAATCTTCAACTGTGTATATTTAATGTGAAACATTATTAAAAAAAACATCTATTACACAGTCTACAGAAAAATGCAAATAGATCTTTTTCCTTTTGATTTTTTTATTAAATTATTATTTTTTTAAGTTGATTTAAATTACTGTTAGACAAGTCTTCTCAAAACAAACAAGAATTTATTTATCTCATAATGATATACAGTTACTCATATTAATCAAAATAAGGGACAAATATTAATTTATGTTCTTTAACATGCATGTAGGTCAATAGCACAGACGAATGCATATCCATTTGCACAGTTACTGTTAGACCATCCAACTGAAAAAAGGTGAGAAAAACTTAAATGAGAATGAAATCATCAGTATAAGTCATACTCATATCATAAATGTATCTGACAGAAGTATACAAGTACTGTATATCTGTATAAACTCAGACATGTAAATCAGAAAAAATTACCATTGTTCCTCATGTAAGTGCATGGGCAGCTGAATGGATCGATGAGTGAGTACCAGTTAGTGTATTGGAACCGAGCTGTGTCAACCCACAGCCATGCACCCTACACAATACACAATCATATGACTTACGACCTAATAATATCAATTGCACAGGAAAATAAATGGCTTAATGGGTTTGAAATGTAATATTTTTATTTATATACTTGTATTCCTTTGATTAGTGTCAGAGGTGCTCACTGTCTGGATCAATTCAGATTTCTTTTAAAAGCCACTGTAGTAAAAGGGTATTACCTGAAAGTAGTAAGCTCCAATCCAAGCGTATGGTACACCAGCCATGTCAAGCAAACTCTGCAGGAAGTTATATTCTCCAAGGTTGTGTACAGATGCCAGTCTGGCTTGTTGAGCTACACATTGAGCCTAAAGATATAATCAAGAGTATAATAATTAACTTAAAATAAATAAATAAATAAACTTTTTTTTGTCAGCTACATCCTTATTTCCAATGCATCATAAAATTAAATTTCTTTATCATAACATATTTTGTTTTATGATTGTTATATTTACCTCAGCATTGAGCCAGGACTGTATTGACCTCATAAGACGAAAGCAACGTGATCCATACTTAACCCATCCAGATGGACAATAGTTATACTTATCTATGGACAATCATGCACATTTCTGAATATGCGTTCCATGCATAGTCTGTTTCTATTGAAAAATATATATACTTGTAAAGATATTTGATTAGACCTTTTTAATTTACTTGTTTAAAAAATTACCTTCAGCATCATCATCTAATTTAAGAACTCCCACCTTATCCTCAGCTGTAAATACAATTGATGATGTACAGTATTACTACAGTCTTGTGTCTGAATCCCATATCATCACAAACACAAATGTGCTTATAGCAAGAACCAGTATACCACTGTACTCACCTGCATCAATAACCTCCTCCACAACAAGTTCAGTAGTTTCCCCTAGAAGAATTAACCAAATTACCAAATAATAATAGCCATAAATTCTTATCTTTTTAAACATATGTTAAATATATATAAATAAATATAATTATTGATTGAATCTGAATTTTATTTACAGATTATTAACAGATGATTCCCCTGTCATTCTTATAATATTAATAACAACCAAATGGAATAAATACTTGGGTATTTATAATATAATTTAGTATTTAAATAAACATGTTTCATTTCATCCCAGACTGTTCACTGTTGGTGTCACTAACCTGGAAGTTTCTGATCCTGCTCACGTTCAGTGTTGATTGCTGCAGCTGCAGAAAGAAACCTACAGTATTGATCAAAGTAGAAACAACACTACACAAGTCACTAAGATATATCAATATAATCACATTATATTTAGGATTTCTTGCTCCTCACCTGTAGCAGTCCTCAGTGTAAAGGCAGCACACAGCAGCATACACACAATCCAAACCTTCATGATTACTGTAGATAAAAGATAAACCAATTAGTGAAAATGTGATTCATGTCAAACAAACGTCATTTTAACATGTACACCCTCTGTCTCCTTATATCTTAGTTTTATTGTTGCCCTCCTATAATTCCTAATCCCAACTGAGCCATCATGATGTAATCTGCTAAATTCCGAATGATACTTAGACTAGAATGAATGTGCATTTCAATGTCAAAAAGAAAGAGCGAAATTACTGATTTTTTAGGTCTCCGGGTTTATCTGTTTGGTAGTTGTGTGTATTCTATGACATTCCTAGCATGCAATATATATATCAATATATATAAGTCCATCCCATGACCTGCAGACACTACACCAGGAAACATCACTTTAGGACCAAGATCTTTTATTAACTTATGGTTTACAGTAATCTCAACTATAAAAGCTGATTATAGATTGCTGTGTGATAGAGAGTGATAACAGATTTTCTATGTTGCTCTTACTGACTTACTGTACACCACCAATAAATCCACATTGTTTCATGTTTCATGTGCAATACAGGAAGCTGTGGCAATAATCAGATCGCATAAGCAGTACAATCACCCTATCTTTGTGGTTCCAGTATAATATCTTTTTACTTTTTTTTTTTTTTAATCATTAAATACACAAATAGTTAAATCAAATAACCAAATATTTAGATACTTTATTTGAATATATTTTCATCCAGTGGCATCCAGACAGCATGCAGTGCCTCAGAAATGAACCCAGGCGTTCTGCATGGCCTGCAAGAAACCTACTGCTGAGACACCAATGCCTTTAAACAACTAATGAATGTTATAAATAATTTTTAAATTAATTTGCTTCTAGTAAAAACATTTCCCTACATTTTATAACTCTAGTAGCCATTAATTATTGAAGTAACACACGATAGACCCTGCTATAAAAGCAATATCCCATTGTGCAATGGTTCTGTTGTAGTTAATATCAGGAGGGCTGTAGGCACACGGCCATATGTAATCACAGCATTGCAGATTTAAACTGCAGTTTTTATAAGCAATGATGTTTTTATAAGCATTAGTTGTTCTTTAAACAACTCAGCTACTGAGGGTGCACAAGCCAGTGTAGTCTTAGTGTTGTGCCCAAAACCTATTGGCTACCTTTGCCCAAATATCAAAGAGAAAGAGAGAGGGCAGATGTGTCCAGAGACAGAAGAAAATAATGGTAAAAGTGTAGAGGTTAAAACAGAACTTATTATATTGTTATAATAAACAATATCACAATATGGAATACTGGCACTATGACTGGTAAAGAGAAAGAGCCAGCTGACATCATGGAGTTGAGAAGGTAGATATACTGTACTGTGTGTACAAGAGACCAAGTGGAAGCAAGGCTAAGAAGACTGGAGGTGGATTCAAACTGCTTCACTATGGTGTCGATAATAAGACAACTGATGTAGGTCTAATACTGAGGGAAGAGTATGCCACGAGTGTAGTGGAAGTCAGGGTTGGCTCAGTGGTTCAGGCATTGGACTACTACTTAGAAGGTCTCCGGTTCAAACTCCAGCACCACCGAGTTGCCACTGTTAAGCGTTGTGCAAGGCCCAAGGCTCAGTTGAAAAAATTTAATAAAAGGTAGGTCGCTGAGGATAAGGTGTCTGTCAAATGCTTAAATGTGGAAGTGATGAGTGTGGAAAGAGTAATGAGCAATGTCACCAGTGAATACACTCCACAGGTAGGATGTGATGTGAACTTTTCCATATTTTGTCACATTACAGCCACTTTTTTCCCCAACTTATTTTATTGGGATAGACCAACACAAAATGGAACACACAATTGTGAAGTGGAAGGAAAGTGATAAATTGTTTTAAATTATTCTATGAAGAAAAATCTGAAAACTGGATTTGTATTTAGCCCCCTTTTTTCTAATCCCACTAACAGAAGTCACCTAATAACTAAATGTGTAATCTAATCTCAGTATGAATACAGCTGTTCTGTGCAAAACTCGGAGCTTTGTTAGAGACCATTAGTGAAGAAACAGCATCATGAAGCCCAAGGAACCAGACAGGTCAGGGATAAATTTGTGGAGAAGTTTAAACTGACAGGCAGGGCAAGGAGAGCATTGATCAACTCTGGAGGAGCTGAAGAGATGCACAGCTTAGGTAGGAGAATCTGTCTATACAGTACAGTAGGTTATATACAACTATTCGTGATGCACTCCACAAATCTTGCCTTTATGGTTTCAATCAAAGCATCTCCATGTTATAATGCCCCAGTCAAAGGAAAGACCAACGTAAATCCAATTTTTGCTGATCACAGATGCTCTCCATCCAATCTAACTGAGATTTAGACATTTTCAAAGAAGAATGGGCAAAAATTTCACTCCCTAGATGTGCAACGCCGGTAGAGACATACCCCCAAACACTTGCAGCTACAATTGCAGTAAAAGGTGGTTATATTAAGTATATGATATAAAAGGGCTTTATACAAATGCACATCACACTTTTCAGCTTTTACTTGTTAACTTATATAATATTTTATATATAAGAGAAAAGGAGAATAAGCAGAAGCAATCAAAGCAATGATCAATTAACCTTAAACAGATACCACATGAGCAGACATTATTTAATCCAACACACTCTGAATTTTTTTGTTTTAGCATCTTAAATGCACATAAAAAGGATGTCACATGTGGACTTATTCATATTTCAATACATTTTCTTTTTCAGATTTTGCGATGGAGCCATAGAGTAAAGATCAACTGACAATTATTGTTTACAGGAATCTCGTTATTGCTTTTGGAAGGATGCTACTGTTTCCTCAAGCAAATCAAGCAAATGTTATTGCACATCAACAGCATTAACCAATTCTTGTCATAAATATGGGTGTTTTAGTAGCTTACAATAAATCATACTATGTCCTAAAAAGGTCAGCATAGAAAATCTATGGTTATCATCATCTATCATTTAAACAGTTGAACGGAAACAGCAATCTGTGCTCAGTTTTTATAAACCATGTAAAACCATAAATGAATAGCGGGAACATGGTCATGATTTCCTGGTACACGGTATGCAAATCATGGGATGGACTGGGGTGTGTGTATGTATATATATGGGACGCTGGACCATCATTCATCAGATTGCTTCAATTTTTTGCCAGACAGATCTTACCTGAGACCTACAAATCGGTAGGTTTTCTCTCTTTTTTATTGACACTGAAATGCATTTCATTCTATCCTTAGCCTCATTGGAAACTTAAAACACTATATCATGACAGTTCTTTCTGGATTATGCGTAAATAGGAAACAGAACCTTACAAATCTAAGATCACAAGAAGAGACAGAGGATGTATGTTTTGAACTGAAATTATTTAATTTGGAACACATTTAATTTTTCTTTTTTCCTTATTATATAGCTACTGTCATCATCATCATCATCATCATCATCATGAAGGTTTGGATTGTGTGTGCACTGCTGTGTAGTACCTTTACACTGAGGACTGCCACAGGTGAAACAATGAGAAATACTAAATCTAGTGTGAGAATTGACATAATAATCATCATGACTTGTGTAATGTTATTTGTACTGTAACATTTATGATGTTTCTGCAGCTGCAGCAGTTCTTGCAGAGACTAAACCTGAGCAGGAACAGACACTTCCAGGTTAGTGATCACCAACAGGGAACAGTCTGGGAGGCAATGATAATAAGTTTATAAATAATAAGTATTTCTTATATTTGGCTGTTAGTATATTAGTATATTAGTAGTAAATTAATATTAGTATTGGTATATACTAGTGGAAGTGCTCGTCGTTGATGGTAAAAAAATTTGGAGAAATACTTAAAAGGTTTAAGCTAAAAATTTCAAGTTAAAGCCTGTGTATACATCTGCCTGTTTTTCTGTATAGCAGAACTTGCCGCCTAACTTATTAATACAAAGAAATAAACATTTTTGAAGTATCTTCTGCCTTGTTTCACTAAGTTGTACTTTTTTGGTCATCAGCCAAATACAATCCCTGTTTGGTAATCGGAGACTGAATCACAGATGAGAAATTAAAAAAATAGATGGTTTTGATGTAAATTGATGTCAGCACATTAAAATTCACTTATACCACATCAGCGCTGTTATTTTAGCAGTGAGAATTTTAAGTAAATCCCAGTAAAAATATTCAGTTTAGCTTTTCTAATTAATATCTATTGGAGTAGGTTTTTGTTTACATTGAGCAAGTACATTATTAGTAGCTTATTTTAAAGATTATTAAATCCACCACATAACTGTCCATAACATCACTTTTACTCAACATTTTGATTTTACTTATGGTGCAGAATTAACTTCAGTGACATATCCAAGTACTGCAAAAGTGTCAATAAATTGTGTCCAGCAGTCGATTTAAGACACACAACTATAAATCTTGTGGTTTATAATCTGGTGCATAACTGCTCATAACTTTCCTTTTACTCAGCATTTTGATTGGATTTCCTTTAACTTCAGGCAAATACTGAAGGACTGTCAAAGTTTCATTAAGTTGTGTCCAGCCAGTTTTGTGTGATGCTGTGACAAAATCTGACTGGTCAGACATACGGACAGACATATAGACATACGGAACTGGCAGACATACAGACAGAAATTTTTCTGAGACTGGTTTCGGCTCCTCCAATGTACTTTATAATATAAAGTTCTAACCAATATACAGACAAAACGTTTCTTTTATTTATATAGATTACATTAATATAAACATATGATATTTTACACAACTTAGAAGTTTAAACAATTTTACACACAAATTTATTCCTATCATCATTTGATAATTTGGTTAATTCCTCCAGGGGAAGCTGCTGAACTGGCTGTGGAGGAGGTGATCGAGGCAGGTCAGTACAGTGATATACTGGTTCTTGCTACAGTATAAGCACATCTGTGTTTGACACAAGACTATTCAGTATTAAGTTATCACTTGTATTTTCAGCTGAGGATAAGGTGGAAGCTCTTAAATTAGATGCAGATGCTGAAGGTAATTTTATTAACCATGTAAATTAAAATGACTGATCAAATATTATTCATTTTTCCAAGGAAACAGACTATGCATGGAATACATATGCAGAAATGTGTATTATTGTCAACAGATAAGTATAACTACTGTCCGTCTGGATGGGTTAAATATGGGTCACGTTGTTTTCGTCTTGTGAGGACAACTCTATCCTGGCTCAACGCTGAGGTAAGTATAATAATCATAAAATTAAATATGTAAGGATAAAGAAAAAATACATCTTAAGATTCCATTGTAAAGTAAAGTAAGGAAGGGACTGACAAAAAAGTAAAGAAAGCTTTGGTCTGATCATTTTTACGTCTTTCTTTTTCTTCCTTCCCTCCTTTCTTTCTCATTATGTGTTTAGGCTCAGTGTGTAGCTCAAAATGCAAGACTTGTATCTGTACACAACCTTGGAGAATATAACTTCCTGCAGAGTTTACTAGACATGGCTGGTGTAACACAAGCTTGGATTGGAGCTTATAACTTTCAGGTAATATGATTATATTCTAATACCCTCTAAATAGCACCGGAATTGATATAAAAATTTACATATCCAATGTGCAATTTGGTTTACATATCTAAATTTACATATCTAAAGCTATGTAATGGTCTATGAATACACTCTATATAAATAAAAAAATTATAATAATTAAGCCATTCCTGTGTTTTTGGTATTATTAGTAGTAGTATTTAAGTTATTAGTAGTGGTAGTGTTTAAGGAATATGATTGA
>JAQMYJ010000039.1:12760413-12788576 GCA_030014305.1 Clarias laeviceps | reverse complement strand
TGTAGAAAGAAATAAAAATCAGGAACCATCATGGAGTTAGAAAGTGACCCCAAACTTTTGAACGGTAGTGTACATTTGTGTCTCATTACATCTGAACAGTTGAGAGTTTGGGGGGCCCAATGGGGCAACTTGGTGGTGCTGGGGTTTGAACCTGGGATCTTCCAGCAATAGGGGAATCATCGATCCAATACTAGGTATCTGGTGTCTGAGATAATATAATGTGGATTCACTGAAGTATTCTATAAACTTCAGACCTGTGACTTATTCTATAATGTAGCACATCTGATGGTCTGCTATTAAAGCCAATAGCATACATGAAACAAAATCACTTTAAAGCAAAGCAAAGCAAAAAAATAAAAATAAATAAAAAAAATTCTTTGAGCGGTGTGTGAATTCCTAGACTCGTCTTTTGTGCCGAGACCTGCCCTGTCTGCGTTTAGTCCAAATAATATACACCTAATACTGTAGCTGCAATCTCCGTTTGATGCCATGGTATTGGTTTGGCTCACGGTGCTTTCAACAGGGAAAGTTCTGTCCTGCTGAAAGCACTGTGCTTTATGTGGTTTTACTACTTTGTTTAGTTCTTTTGTCATTTAAATTAAAAGGTTGTTTTAAGAGATGGTAAACATCAGGCAGTACTCAGAGCTTTGACAATGGCATAATGAAAAAAGCTGTGATATCATTTTGTAAGTTAATATTTTACGGTAAAATCATAAGACCCGAACACCTCGTCAATTTATATAATAAATTTAAATAATCAAATGTTCGGTTGAGATTCCACTGGAAACTGAAATCTAACTAAGTGCAATCATACCAGATGAACATGGGGAAAACTGGAATATTCCAGCAGGAATCATCAGGAAGTGGCAAATCATTCTATGAGTGAGAGCTCAGGAATTGTGGTTAACTTACACTGACAATGACGTTGAGGGTTTCATCGTTTGGGAGAAACACACACACACAACGGCGATCCTGCATGGTCTTGTTGTTGTGGAACGTCAATTTGCTCATGTTTTTTGTCTGGCTTCCTCCTGGAAACTCTGCCCCTTTGTGGAGCTCCGCCCCCAAGAGCGCCCTCACACTTGCGCTCTCACTGTACGGGGTTCTGGTAAATTCACATATGCATGGACAAACAGTCTTTCTCTCTCTCTCACACACATATATACACTCGAACGCTTCACGTCCAGTCCCTAGGGAAAGAGAGAAAAACAGAGAGGCAAAGCAGTTAATCTAATAAAGAGACTTTCATTTGTTTAAACCCAGTTCAAAATATTGTTGTCACAAACATCACAGTCACTTTTTGTCCCGCTGTTCTGATCTCATCAACAAAGAATGTTTTGCTTGCTAGGGACAATCTGAACATCTGCTTTGCCAGACACCAACTTCAATGACATGCAAGAGACAGCTTCGTATCCATGTACACAAAAAAAGATCTGCAAGTTCCATGTTATTTAATTGAGTGCAGATGGCTTTCTTGGAAAAGAAATCACACTCCATGAAAGAAAAATTGTGAAAGAGACTTGAGAAAAAGGGGCAGCAGTTCTGAAATGGACTGAGCTTGAGTCACTTCCTAATATTCAGCCATTCCGACAACGTGGCAAAAAAAAAAAAAAAAAACACACACACACACACACACACACACACACACACACACACAGAGTCCTTTTACTTCTCACCATTTAGCTGCAATAAGAAAATTACGCAAAGACATTCTTACATGTTGATGGCATCTGTGTGAGACCATGGCTAGAATGTTTTACTTGTGAAACTAAGTAGGTTTGAATAATGTAATGAAATGCACACGGTGTTTCAGGGAAAGTGACGTATTGTCAAAGTTATGAGTGATTGTCAACAAAAGAAAAATGGCAAAATAAGTGATGGAGGAAGAGAAAAACAACTGAGATGGGTGTCACATTGGGTTAAGCCGCACACAAAAAAGTGAGGGAAAGAGTGAATGAGAAAGAGAACTGCTGCAGTCAGGAGAATTTCAACCCAACATCTGCTTCTCATTCCAACAATGTGTGCCTTTGATTCGGAACACACAACATGCACATACAAATACGTGCTGTATCTTCACAAGACTGTGCAGGTTTACATCAACATACAAAACAATTACATTACCTGTGTTTTATCCTAAACAGCGTTGCTCAGACAGCATGTACAGACAGTTACAGTTCTTTACTTTTCTCTATTCATGCAATACACATTCACACTTTTAAGGTTGCTGACGAACTAAGCCAACTGCTACCTGTACTTTTTGCTGTGTCTTGCTTTGCATTCTTGGAATTAGTCAGCTATATTGCTTACATCTGTTACAAGCCCCACCCCCTTCCATAATGGTTTTAGAGCAGGTTAACAACAACAAAAACACCAATCAATGCATAATTTCTTTGTTTACAAATATAGTACATCATCCGAGTCTTGGGTGAATACAGTGCAAGAGGATGATGACGGTTGTGTGCACATGCTAAAATTTTTGTTAATTATTTCTTATACAACAAAAGACTTTTGGCTAATAATTTCTGATAATGTCTACTTAAGGAGAAATAATAAGATGTATTTATTACACAAAAATAATTGTCAAAGCAACCAATTATTTCATAAACGAAGGAGTTAGAACAATCTTTAAGAAAAAATTTAAAATAAAAAGATAAAACATTCATAATAAAATATACCAAATAATAAATCTATAATAAACTCCCAAGTATGTGCAAACTGCAATTTGAACTAAATTCCTCTTAACATGGTTTTTTATAAACTTTAAACAAAACTGTCATTAATTTAACTGCTATTAGAGACACGAGAACACCTTAATATATGTTGAGATGAAGTGTGTTTTGTATCTTTGCTTTTTTGACAACTCAGTCATGGCGCTGCATGAGACTCAACAGGACTGATGGACAGAGACCGAGGTTAAATGTAAAGCCCGCCCACTCAGAATATGGATTTAATTAGTGCAATAAGAATCATAATGAGCGTGCTCGCTCTCTTTCTCTCATTTGCTCATTCGCTGACAAAACAATTCTTATGTGGGCATCAGGGAGCAGATATCAATATCTGCTCCCTGATGCAATATTAGAAATTGAATGACTGAAGTTTTCATTACGCGTTTATTACCCTGCATGGTAATGATGTTCACATTCACATTCTTTGGCTGCAAACTGATCTGTCCAGTTCGCTATCCGCCAAAAAAAAGGAGCGTGTTTTACACACAGACACAGCACCGGCACCTGAAGAACACAAATTATTATTTCCCTATGAGACAAATGGGATCAGATAAAAACAGGTAGACATGTCCCTCACTGGCACAGCGGCTGGCTCATTATAGGGAAAACAACTTTTACAAATTGTACAAATTTTAGAATACAACTATCATAACTATTATTATTCAAATATTTATTATTTAATAGCTTTATTCTCTTCAGGTGCACGCAGGTTACAGATCCTACCCTCATGAAATAAGGTACAAATACACCCTGGGTGAGACACTGGGCACCATGCACACTCATAGTTATGTATTAAACCCCATACTCCATGGTTTTGTAAGGTGGAAGCAAACTAAGGGACATGGATCCAGCTAAACTTCACACAGACAGTATCCCAAGCTCCAAATCAAACAAGGGACCATGGAACTGTGAAGTGGCAAACCTAAATGCTGTGCCACCATGCTGGCAGCCTGCATTGCTTTTTGTATGAACAAAAGAACAGCAAAAAAAATTTACTATAAAAATTATAACACTAATAGCTATCGTCAAAAGAAACTCAGCAGTGAGAGTTCATGTACAAGGACATTTCCCTCACTTACTCATCGCCTATACAACTTTATCCTGTGTACAGGGTCACGGGGGGCTGGAGCATATCCCAGGAGACTGAGGGCACGAGGTGGGGTACACCCTGGATGGGGTGCCAATCCATTGCAGACAAGGACATAAACACAATACAAATTGCCTAAAGCTAAACAAAACTAAAGTATGTTGCCAGACAGATCAGTAACATTCTGTTGATTCCCACAAACATTCTGACTACTGACCATCTGTGATACTGATCCAAAGGCAGCTTAATAAATCGCAGATATTCCGGGTGTGTTCTAGTAATGGAAATTCCAGATTTCTTTCAGTGAGTCAGAGAAGTTGGTTAAACTCACAAGTAAGAGCTGGCTCTTTCAACTACCAAATGTTGACCGTATTCTGACAGCTTCCTCTACTGTCTGATTAACACAATAGCATCACATACATTTTGCAATGTTAAAATACACACAATAACATCTAGGTATTTTCAATGGCATATAAAGTAAGCATTCGATCATTAAGAATATTGTTCCTCTGAACATCCTGAAAAAGACACCCATATCTTCATTCTGATAACCGTCAACCTCGTCGGTGCCCCACACGTTATGACGAGCAGCAGTGCAGATAGACACTCGGTCACATAAAGATGAGAGTCAAATACATGTTTTTAATATTCTCACTAGAAACAGCATTTAAACCATGATGCTGTGCCATCGATACATCGATTCACTGGATGCTTATCAATTATGGTTCTATGGTTTATCTGATTAACAGCACCGAAGAATTATGAATAGAGGATACTGAAGGATCTAATTTTCCTCCATTCCCATATTACTTTATTTCCTTTATCAGACAAACCACATTTCCATAAAACCATTACTTTGGCTTAGCCTACATGTTCTTATAGTATCTAAATTCAGAATGGAAACATTTATTTCACCCAAAATAAGGGTTAGCTGCTAGAAAGCTGTCCTGTTGCTTGATGAACGCACAGGGCAAGAAATAATGGGTCCGAACACAACTTCTATCTTAGATGCTGTTACACCATCAGATCATGCCTACCACAGTCTGCACAAATGACAATGGATACCAAAAATCATTGCATTAGAGCTGTGAATCTTAGGTGGACTGTCGATTAAAAAAAACATTTTGGACATCGTGAATTTTTATTCAATTTGATTCAAAAGCACTAATGTTTTTCTGTCTGATTTATTGTAAGCAGCTATATATTTTTTAAAAGTTTTAAAGTATCAAAAACTACTAAACATATCTACTATGGATGGAAATTCTATGTATCTCAAACATTTTATTTTCTTCCAATCTGCTGTGCCACACTCCAATCTGGTAGGTGGCAGTATTGCCCTGGCCGCCTATAAATGTAAATGTAGAAGAAGAAGAAATGCTCTCACAAAACTCAGAAAAATTTTACATTTGAACGTTTACCTAAATAGTTAAAGTATGAATTGAAAACTGACCCATTCATTCAATTAACCGAATCACAATCAGAATTAAAATGCAGAATCAATTAAATCATAGAGCTCTAAATTGAACCATATAGTTTGTTGCGCAAAAAAGTTCCACTTGTGCAGTGGAAACAGGCTCTTAATGCCAAGCAGCTGACACACAACTTGGTTATGTAAGCAATCTACAGACCTGTGGTTCACTAGGTTTCCTTCCACCTCATTCTGGCCTCATTCATCCCATCTTTTCCTCAGTTGCTCTATGGCCCAAGTGATTCCAGGACTGACTAATATTTCTAGGCTGTATGCTATGCTTTTTGCCCTTTCCACGAACATCAATAATGGTATCAAAGCAAGTTATAGTCATTAAGCTTTAAGAATTGTTCTAGGCATTGAGCAGTTTAACAAACTAATTATTAAATTATCAGAACTAGGAGTTTTTTTTAACACTCAGGGATCTTACAAGTTTTACTTTTGCTTTGAGAGCATATTTTTGTATCCACAAATATAAACTCAAATTCAAATTCATCACACAACTACAACACTGTTTGCACAAGATAGATAATCAGCCATAATATTAAAACCCTAAAAAAAATAAGCCCAATAATGTGTAGGTTTTAAAGATGGGGTTCAAGTATCGCCACACTGACTCCAAAATAATTACAGTGGAACCTTGGATTACGAGCATAATTCGTTCCGGAAGCGGGCTCGTATTTCAAAACACATAATGGAAACACAAATTATTCGTTCCACAGCCCCAAAAAATAAATACATAAAAATAATCAACACAAAATATAAAGTAAAAATTAAATAAATTAACCTGCACTTACCTTTAAAAAAAGTATAAATAAATCCCAACAAATAAGTTTTTCCGTTTGTGCGCGCAGGCGCTGTGTATGTGTGTATGTGTATGTGAAGCTAAGTAAGGAGCCCCTCCCACTGTATTATTATTATTTTTTTTTTACATAATTAATTTATAATAAACATTTATTGAGATAAACCAGTCCATCGAACAGTGACCAGTCTGATTGGCAATGACCGGTGAAGTCTCAAACCCACTCATTACACAAGTCTGAAAACACCGCAAGAACTAATTAGTCAAAAATCACGTGCATTAGAAGCCCCGCATGGCCGTGTTAAAAGCTGCATGCACCCGCGTGCTCGCAGCCACTCAACCTGCACGCTCACTGTCAAGTTGAGTTTTGAGACTTTGGAGGCATTTGAGGAGGTAAAACGTCACAGTTTCTTTATAATCCTACAAGTAGTGCACTCTGAACTGTTTACACATTTTAGTAGGGGTGGTAGGGGTGAATTATTTGTTTGTTTAGAAATAATAACTTTAATGCTTGTCGTAGATACAAACTGGTCAATAAAAATTAGCCTTCTTTTGCGTAATGTAAAAAAAAATTATTAAAGATTTAAATTGAAGTTAAATATTAAACTCTTGTATTTAAAGTTAGTTTGTATTGCTTAAATGCTGCCCTTGGCTTTTAAATGAGAAATAATGTTATGAGGAACACGCCACATTTAATTATGAAACTCTTTTTAAATGTTTAAATTAACTGTGAATTGGGATATATATAAAATCGTTATCCTTAGAGAATCACAATTTTAATAGAATCTGCACCTAGGTCTTGTGATAATATCGACTGGAAATTCCCATCATTAGTTTTAAATTAGCCCTGATACCTTGAGGCATGACTCCACAAGACCTCTGTGGGTGTCCTGTGTTATCTGGCACCAGGACATTAGAGTAGATCCTTTAAGTTCTACAAGTTGCAAGGTAGGGCCTCCATGGATCAGACTTGTTTGTCCAGCACATCCCATGGATGCTCGATCGGATTGAGACCTGGGGAATTTGGAGGCCAGATCAACACCCTTGAACTCTTTGCCTGCTAAGCCCCATACACAATAAGGTGTTATGCACCAATGTTAACTTTTTTTAGCAATGTGTGCTTCATCAGCTTTTCTGTGCTATTGGACTAGACAGTCTAGCCTTTGGTCTATACAGGCATGGATGATCCTTGGAGCCCCTGAACCTGTCACAAGTTTGCTGGTATAGAAATCAGTGTTAGTGTTATGGCTGTTTGGTGTATATATACTGTATAAAACATGGCTTGCCTTTTTTTGTTTATTTTGAACATCTTGCTAGATAAAGAAAGATTTGTTAGCATTAAGAATGTAGCTCCAGGTTTGTTTCAATGACATGTAAAGTGAGCTTCCTTCTCTGACCTGAAGTGGAATGGAAACAAACAGCCTGGAAATTTGCTTTCGACTTCTATGTACATGTATCCAAAATAATATAAATTAATACGTAGGTCAAGCTGTGATTTTATCAGTAAGCTCTTGTGCTCCCAATACCAACATCAGATCTAACAAAATTATTTTGCTGTATCCAATATGAGGGCCACAGAATGATCCCATGAGAGGCAAGTTTTTTTTTTGAAAAAGAGGCCTGGCTAGTTAATTAGAAACTTGGATGCTCACCGTAGTATCAAAGGACCATCTCACCAAACAATGATTACAGACAAAACAATGTAAACTGTTTTTTAACCTTGCATGCCTAGTTACGCTATGTCCCTAATTAATTGCTTGCTCAATGTTGCTCTTCCGAGTATTAAAACCACCAGCACTTGATTTAGATCAGAAAATTTTACTCATTATTATGCAATTTCTCTTTTATATTTTGCTGAACCTACTAAAAAAGCTTTTCTTCTTTTCACATAAAATCTCTGCAGCACCTTTCCCACACTCTCGAAATCACAGTAAATAAAAAAATATTAATAAATCCAAGCAAAACTGGCTGGCCCATATGGAGAGAAATGGAGAGGCCCACTGGGAACAATTCTGAACTTCCCGATGGCTTGCCACCCCCCCCCCCCAAAGCTATTGATTCCAAATTGTGATATTTCTCCAAAAATAACATTTAACTGTTTCCAGTGAAAATATTAAAACCTTCACACTCTGTTCACATCTTTAAAACTCCAGCCTTAAGCTGCTTTGCTGATGAAATGACTTCACTCCCAAACTCCCTTGTTGGTTTCTCAAGTAAGGATCAACAGCTTTTGAACTTTTGATTGCAGTGGAAGAGTAAGCAATTTAATACCAGGACAGCTTCTGTGTTCATATAAAGAACTATCAAGAAATGTGCCAATCTGACATTGATCAATATTTGAGCTGATATTTGCAGACACATGGCACTTGCACTAAACATTCTTGAAACTTGCTGTTATAAAATCTGCCATTTCCAATAAGCTGAACTTGCTTGGTGCCTTTTGGTTCGGTGATTGTACTGTAAATAAAACTAAATAGACTGTAAATAAGCTAATACTTGATTCTAGCAGAATCCATTTCATCTGGTTTCTGGAGTTCTTTCTGTTATTGAGGTTTTACCTCTTCTTAATATTAATTTTATGGGCAGTATGATGGCGTAGTAGTGAGCACTGTGGCCTCACACCTCCAGGGTCAAGAGTTCAATTCCCACCTTGAAGTTTGCATGTTTTCCCCATGCTTAGTAGGTTTCCTCTTGGTACTCCAGTTTCCTCCTACAGTCCAAAGGCATGCAGGGTAAGCTAATTGGCATTTCCAAAGTGGCTCTAATGTGTGGGTGTGAGTGTGTGTATGTGTTAGTGCCGTCCAGGATGTACCCAGCCTAGTGCCCCGAGTCCCCTGGGAAAGTCTCCAGGCCTCCCGGGACCCTGTACAGAATATATGGTATAAAGAATAAGTGAGTGAGTAAGTAATATTCATTCTGCTTCTTGTATGTCTTGCATTTTTCAGGTTTATATTTCACTGATTGTATATTCTCTGATGGCTAATCTTCACTCTACATTACAACTATCCAATGTGTCAAAGGCTCTCCATCGCAGATGTGCATGTTCTTCATTCGAACCCGCAGGATAGTCTTCAGGTCCAACACACCCCTAACCAGACTGAAGCAAATACTAAATAGAAATGGAAACAAAGCAAGTATTAATCTGATTTAGCATCCACTGGTTTCCTATATTTCTGTAAAAGCCCCAGAGTTATTATAGCTGCCCCTAACCTTGTATTCAATGTCACATCAGTGGACAAGCCTTGCTGATCTTTATTCCATGTTGTCTTTTTGACAATTACAGACTGACAAATACTTCTGATGTTTATGTCTTGGCTCTGACAGAAGCCAAGTAATCACAAGTTGAAACTTATGACTGACTCATATTGGCTGAAATGTAAATTTAGACAAATCTGTGATGTGAACAACAACTTTGAAACGAGCAGTTTAACGTTGGTCAGCACATTAATTAAAGATTGTATAGGTTTTGTCACCATGGATTCAATAAAACATAACTTACAGCTGATGACTTTATATCAACTCCTTGCTTAAGAATCCATCAATGAACACATTTACATACTGCATATCTACAGTATGTACACCCACATTATTGATTCCCCAGTCTGTAGTTTAAATACTGTCATCATTGTTAACTTTATTACTTTGATATCCTTAGTTAGAAGCCAGCCTAAATTATGTCACAGCAAAAACACAGAGAGCACAAAGAGAAACCAGTGCTACAGATGAGCCTGCGTATTCGGGACATTTTAGTCACAGCTTCTCCCTGCTCTTCTACTAACAATAAAGCAGCCAAGTATGAACATGTGACTTAATACCAAGACATCTGGCAACCATGTGGATCAGAGAGGGAGAGGTTAAGAGAAAGAAAGAGGGGGAGGAAATAATGGAAAAAAACGTGCGAGTCGAATTAACATGTCCCAACACGCTTAGATAAAACGAGCAAGCCATAGATGACACCCTGTGGTTCCCGTCCTAAGCAGCCAAAGAGACTCCCCCTCCACCAAACACATTCTTACACACACACACACACACACACACACACACGATGTAAACAAACACCATCTTGGTGATTTCCCCTATAATACATATATAATCAACATTAAAAGATACAAACATAAATGTCCTGGAATTAAAAACAGACCAGTTTCAAGCAGCACATTTTTGCTCCTGGTAAATTATACCCTGATACAGCTATTAGCCTTTAAATATCACCAAAATTCATATACAGGACATACAAATGTATTTGCAAAATCAAATTATCAGACAGTCAACGTTATGTAATTTGTAGAAAAACAAACTTTAATCTAGTTATTGGGGTTGGGTCAGGATACACATAATACTCGAAGAAAAGGATTGTTTCTACATTGTATTATGGCCCATCCCAAGTTACTGTTAAACAGTAGATATTCAAGCAACTATACTAAATGATTTGCTGATCACTATAGCTCTCTAAATAGCTGCCTTGTTTGTACAGTATACACTGATCTGCCATAACATTAAAATGCAAAACATTAATCCCAATATTATGTGGGTTCCCACTGGGGCAGCTCTGGCCCCTTGGGGCACGACTCCACAAGACCTCTGGCGGTGTGCTGTGGTGTCTGGTACTGGGAAGTTAGTGGTCGATCCTTTGGGTGCTGTGGGTTGTGGGGTGGGGTCTCCGTGGATCAGACTTGTTTGTCTGGCGCATTCCATGGACGCTCAGCCGGACTGAGACCTGGGGAATTTGGAAACCTTTAACTCTTTTCCTGCTAAGCCCCATACACGGCAGGCTGTGATACCTTGAGTGTTCTGATGTCTTTCTATCGTGTCCATCGTGCTATACTGGATTTTCTGTGGGATCGAACCCTCTTTGGTCCCCACTGGCATAGATGAGCCTTGTTTGCCCATGATCTTGTGACCAGTTTACTGGTACATAATCAATAATTAATGTTATTCAGTTCACCTTGCGGTGGTGTTAATGTTGTGGTTGACCAATGTTTATTTGTAATATTTTCTTAACGGTTTCATTCAGTTTAACATGTTAGCCAACTCTGAAGCTATGGAGTTGTTTCTCTTGTCTTGCAGCAGGATAACAGGATGGTAGCAACAGCCATACCTTCCTTTTTTTGTTGAGCGAACATAAGATTTCCTGTTTGGCTTTCAGTTCAGACACACTACACATGCAATTAGCAACAACAAATGAGGCAACTTAAACACCAGTCTTAAAACCACTGTCCAAAGCAACTCTCTTAACCAAGCACACAGCAAGAATTAACTTGTTACAGTCAAATGTAAGACTTAATTCAAAACAGGTGACTCTGGATAACTGAAAAACAAAAGGGGATTTTTGCGCGGATAGCATTAAACTGCACTTGAGGGGGGCAATAAAACTCCTCTACTCAGAAATAATGATTGGATGAAGGAAATCCTGGCACAAGAATAAATATCATGTTTTTACCCTTTGGTTTGTTGCCACATGGCTTCATCTTCAATAAGGAAGGAGTCCAGGAAATATTGCCAATTAAACGGTTAAACAGCATCATTTATTTAAAAAGTTAATTGTGTAATGTGCTTAGTACTGAGGCTGCTTAGTTTATAGCTTTAGTGTAATATACGTGCCATATATATTAATTTTTATTGCCATTTAGGTAAACCGTATGATACTATAAATACAGTTACACTGCCATACAAAGATTAATCATTTTAAAAGACAAACCATTAAATCACTAAAAGGATTATGTATAATACAACTTTTAAACATACATATATTTACATAGTAAACTCCAACATCTAGAAAATCACAGTGAATCACAGCACAGTGCCACATTCTGAAACACCAGTCACAAAACAGTTTGTTATGCTCCATTTGAGCTAAACACAGTCTGTGTTGGCTTAAATCCCCCATCACCCCATACAAGGCATCTGATTGGTTCAAACCTGTATGTGTTTTCTTTTAAACACTAGTTGGCTTAAGATGTCTTATCAAATGAAACAATTAGCGAACATATAATACACATGATGCATAAATGTGCATACTCACACAAAGCATTTTTAAACACAAAAGAAGGCCTGTGCAACAAAGAAAAACATCCTGTGACTGGAAAAATGGAACAGCGAGAAAAAAGGAGGGGGAATGACCCGCTTCCTGCATGCTTTCTTACACAGGTGGATATCACAGCATGCACCCACACACAGGCAATCTAGCATTACTGGAACTTTTACACAGTATAACAGATATGGTATTCCAGCATCTCTTGAGGCAAAGTATGACACCACATCTACTTGAGAATACAAACATACACATGATATAATTCACCTTTAGCCATGCACTGACCCGAAGTCATACCAACACCTCCGATTCAATAGTAACCTAAAATACATACAATCCACCTAGCTTCTAACACAAACATGTCGAAGAACACTATACTGACACAGCAACTTAATGCCAAGGTCAATCAGTGAGCAAGGTTTCATGTTATTTCTCCTACTAGACATAACACTGCTTCTTTAGTCAATACAGTTCATCTAAAATTACATAGTATCCTCCGATGTTTCCTAAAAAGACAATACACTCAAAGTCTGCCTGATGCAGAAAGCTCCCCCATATGCTATAGTTAAGATCACAATGTTTTTAGGCTACTCAAAACAAAATGATCACATAGCTCAATCAGCACTAACCCTATCAAGGTGCAATGACCAATATGGAAAAAATCATTACCACAAGTTGATTACATGGTGTAAAGTTAAACTCCGGAAAAATAAGCCAAGATTTGACAGGACAGCTTTAAGGGGGGGGGAAGCAGGAAATCGAGGATGTTGACAGGATGAGGATGTCACGGTTTCATTCTAATTAAGGTGATGATTAAACAGCTGCAAGGCCTGCTTCCAAATATCTTTTTTTTTTTTAAAAACACCACGTTTTTATTGCATTCTTAAACTCGCCCACATGCAAATAGCGATATGTTTATGGTTACAACACGAAAAAGATGACCAAGATTAAACACATACGGGCCTAGAGAGCGCAGTGTTGAGATTTGTTGTTTGTAAAGTGTTAGCGTTGGGATTTTTAGAGGAAATGGTGAACATTCCTGAATCCTGCAAAGCTGCAATGGACGAGACACAAGCGAGAGATTAGATCTGAAGCCGAATCATGAAGTGTAAACACACAGGATGAGACGAACTGTACGGTAGAACAACGTGAAAGTATTATTCTCTGCCAGTGTTATACTGCAGCTGAACATTCAAACCAGAAATAAACCTTTTCGGCTGTGAAGTAGAGTAAATTGTGCCGTACAGGAAATTAACCTGATAATATAAATAAAACACTGAGAGCACGCGGGCGGCCCCTAGAGACCCGATTCCTGGTTTTATCCAATTATATACGCATTGAGAGTTTTTGCTAGCGGATGTGGAGTAGAGCCGCGCAGGTGGAGAGAGCAAGCCCGACGCGTTTCACGTTTCCAAGAGAAGACAGACTGGTTTTCTTAAACAGGCACAAACAATACAACTTTGGAGTGCACGTTGAAAACCAGTGTATTCGGTTTCACGAGAAATGCCAAAGTCTGCCAACTCAAAACTCCACATTTGTGTGCGGTGACACATTTGTTTGGTTAACTGCTCCAGTCCAAACCCACTCTTGGTCTGGCGTTAAACACAGTTGGCCTTTGGTTTGTTACTGCATGAAGATGCTCAGACTAACTCAACTCAGGAGTTTACCCTTACAAAAAATAACACTATTCTGTTTTAATTAACATGCACGTAGCGGATTCTAAACAATGCCACGTTGAATGTTCAGATGTGGGGAAACAACTGTTCCAGCGTCGCTCGGGCTGCCCCCTCTTCTCCTCCTCCTCCTTTCCATTACACACACTGAAAGAGCAAATTATGAAAGCAAATAGTAAAATCGGTATTAAAACTCACCTTTTTTTGTTAAGATAGACCAACCAATTCCGTAATCGTGATGTATCCGCTATAATCCCAAACACTCTCTTTCCTTCTTTCCACAGAACAGTAACGCATCAGGGTGAGGACAGGCACAGTGCGCTCTGGAGAGGTAACAAGTTACGATACATGTGGAGCTGCTGAGCGGAATGTGCCAAGTCCACAGGAAAGGGTGACAAAATATAGACTAATAAACCGGTTCAGAATCTTAGACCATATTTCCACTAGAGATCGTCATAAAAGTGATAGTGTTTTGTTTTTGTTTTCGCTAAGCAAACAAATAAGGCAATACTACCATGTGTGTCACTATTTAATCCTCCCCCCAAACAGCGCAGTGTGGTAGAGTCCACGGCTGCTTGTCATTCCATTCGTCCCGAATGGAGCAGCGCAGCGCGGATTTTGGGGAGACATGGCGCCGTCCTTCCGTATTAGCAGTATAACCTGGGGAAACTACACAAATATAAAGGATTGATCAGTTTAGTTAGTTTTTAACTTAGACGTAAAGTTTTGACTTTTTCATGCCCCCATTATGTTTAAATAGTGAGCTGTGCCCTGTTGGCCAGGATTCTCGGGGACTTCAACAAACACTGCTGTTGTTAAACAAGGGACTGAGTCCAACCAGATCGCTATGTGTCACATGCGCTCAGGTTGCACTAAGTATCTACAGTATGTAAATGAACTGATGTATACGCTCATCAGGCATACTAAGATGAACACATGTACCCATCCATGCGGTTATCTAATCAGCCAATCATGAGGAAGAAGAGTTATGTGTAAAATTATGCACATACACACAGAATGGTGTGTACAAAAAATAATAATAATAATAATCCAGTCAGCTGCAGTCCTGTGGTGAAGCCACCACCTTCTTGATGAAAGAGGAGATAGTTGAAACTGGACGGCTGAAGTTTGGGTAAAATAAAAAAAAAAAAAAAAAGGAAGAAGAAGAACAAAATTCATAAAAATTACTTGGTCTCTTCAGAAATCATGTGCCAATTGCAGTGAAATCTAACCACTATATAACCACCAGTGACATCTAATCACTTTAAAAAAAAAATAGGAATTACTACCACAGTTGGTGTGAAACCTTTTTAAGAATTTATATACACTATATTGTCAAAAGTATTCGCTCGTCTGCCTTCACATTCATATGAACTTGAGTAACATCTAATTCCTAATCCATAGGGTTTAATATGATGTTAGCCCACCCTTTGTGGCTATAACAGGTTTAACTCTTCTGGGAAGGCTTTATGGGAATTTTTGATCATTCTTCCAGAAGCGCATTCGTGAGGGCGGAGACTGATGTTGGATGAGAAGGCCTGGCTTGCAGTCTCCGCTCTAATTCATTCCAAAGGTGTTCTATCGGGTTAAGGTCAGGACTCTGTGCTGGCCAGTCAAGTTCTTCCACACCAAACCCACTCAGCCATGTCTTTATGCACCTTGCTTTGTGCACTGGTGTGCAGTCATGTTGGAAACGGTGTGGGGTTGTTTTAAAGTCATTGGGCTTGGCCCCTTACTTCCAGTAAAAGGAACTCTTAATACTTCAGCATACCAAGACATTATGGACAATTTCATGCTACATGCTGATACAGTTTGGGGATGGCCCCTTCATATTCCAACATGACCGTGCACCAGAAGAACCAGAAGATTTTGATCTCAGATTTGAGACAGAGTGAAGTGTATATAATAAACTTACAAATTTGATGTTGTTTTATTGGGATCAACCAATCCATTGTTGCAACATTCTGTTGTCTCTGGATTTCCCTATTAGCAGAATGGTCACAAACTGATGACCAGTGGAGGATATATTTGCTTTAGATAAATAAATGGATCACTTTCCTGTAACCAACAGAGGCTTACCCCAGGCTATGTTGTGAAACACATTAATGTGGTCTAAAACATCAATACAGTATGTGAAAGTTAATCTAAAATTTTGCTGAAGTCTGTGGTTGCTGATCTTGCTGAGAATGCACAGGTGTGAGCTCTCTGTATCCCTCAGTCTTTGAAAACACCCTAGAGAGCAGTCCTATTTAAGTGCAGAGCTAAAAGCTTTACAAAGGTAGCATGGAGCATATTTCCCTGTAGTAGTTGTTAGAATGGGCTTTCTAAAATTGTGGATCATGTTTCAAAGCAGAGCAAATGAGTGTGATGTACAGACCCAGGGGGCATCTGATCATATATGTGTTGGACATAATTTATAGAACAGTGTTGAGCCTCGGAGTGACTAATGGATCTGCTTTCACAATTAGAAGAAGGACAAAAAGATATGAATAAAAGTCATTAATGAATCAATACTGACTAAACTGTAAAAATTAATTAATGTTCTATCTTATAAATATACAAGAAAAAGTAAATTGTAACTTCACTTTTTCAAGCAAAAAATATTCAGTTGATTTTTATGTGAAGGCCATAAAAATTACAATAACAAATGTGATTTGAGCATGACAATTTGCTAAAGTATTTTGTATTTTTAAAAGTATTTTAAAAGTATTTAAAAATATTTTGCATACATTGTACATTAGCAAATTCATAGCACAATCATATAATTCACAAATGCAGTATTGTAGGTACAAACTGTTGATTCTGGTTCTGACACTCAATACTGAACTAAATATTGCAGAAAGTGATCAAGTAAACTGATACCGTCAATAATACAGCAGTGGAACATCTGCTAATGCCTATCAAAGTTGCAGTGCAAATAAGAACGAGGTCAGAGGGAGGTAACCGGAACAGAAATATAAGGCACCAGAAAATTTCAGTCACATAACCTAGCTTAGTGTTAATTCCCACCTTTGGCATTTACAATGTATCCAAACAAGCATGCACACATCACAAAACCTCGCTCTATTGCACCCAACTACAGGATCTGCTGCCCTGTGTTGTCCTCAGATATTTCTGCAGGACAGATGGTGAAAGATTAAGCCTACACCCTGAGGGATGGAGAGGGGTGGTCGGGTAGAGTGTTGGAGGAGGGGTGGAAACAAGAACTAATGAAAAATAAACAAACAAAATGAGACAATTCCAGGTCACAACCTTGTGAAAGTACATGTATTTAGCAAGAGGAGAGTCCATGTACATCATCAAGAATTGGGACAGAAGCATGCAAATTCACACACCCAGTATATGTGGATAGACGAGGGGGACATGTGGAATAAAACAGAGATGCCACTTGTTTGCCAAACCCTTCAGCTATTCCCATGGCTTACTAAGCTCACTCATCACATGTGTTTGTTTGGCCTGACCTCCACTGTATTGTGCAGCAGTGTTATAAACCTGTCATGCACCAGCAAAGACAGGAAAAAACTGATAAAACACAACCAACACAATGGATACACATACACAATGGATTCAGCCACTGAGCATGTCTATTAGCTTTCTAGAAAGCGAAACTTGTTTGCCACATGACTCAGGGTTATGCAGCTGCTGTTTAGATATTCATGTTGTTAAAACTTCCATCAGTTATCAGCAATGACAATTATCACTAAAGTCAGCCAGATAGAGGCCTGAGACTCCACAGAGCCACACAGAGTAAACACTAATCCACAGAGCTTTGATATACAAAGAATCGAGGGATCTACTATATTTTACAGTAAACCAGCAAGCATCAAGCCAGAATGGTAGTGATTATTGAGTCATTCATTCAGAAATTCTAATATATAATTTCATTTTCATCTTTTTATGTCAAAAACAAATATAGTTAGTTTATATAAAAAAAATAAAAAATAAATAAAAAACAGAAGAAATGGCCTTGCTGTTCCAATACTTTCAGATCAGACTGAAGGTGTTCAACATTTACCTATAAAGTACTATATGGACATTAACTATATAAACAGTGAGACTCTTGTGTTTTCCTTCAGTCTGATGTGAGTCACATCAGAGGACAATTATTAAAGCCACAACATCATTTTAAAACCCATTGTGAAACATGTATCAATATTGCTGTTTTCCACTGATAGATTTAAGAACTCTATCCCTAACCACAGTTTATAGCTGTTATAACTTCAAAACTATAACACAAATTCACTTCTGCCCTTATCAGAACTGTTTGGGCACGTCAGAATGATTGATATCTCCATGGCAGTGTAATCAACTTGTGAAGCCCTAGTGTTCGAAAAGTGTGTAGGAATGACAGAGCAGAGTGTACACAGTGCAATTGTTTTCACATGCATGAGTAGATGTATTTCATATGTATTTCTAGCAGCACAGTACTCAATGAAAAAGGCAAAATTATGTACAACTGAAGATTATGTGCACTCTACTGATTATTTTTGCATCTTGAATGTAAGTGAGGGGGAGGGGGGTAGCCCTGATGGATAACTTAGATAGATCCTTTTGTAGTTTTTATGTGACTCGTACTAAATGTAGTCCCGTTCCAAACTAAATTGACCCAGAAAAAAAAGAAAAAAAAAGTGAAATTGCTGAAAATATATATTTTTTAATCTTTCTTTTTCAATTGTTGGTACAAGTAAATTCAGCATAAAAGTTATATATAGCATATAAGTACTTAAAAATTAGTTAGGTTTTCAAGGAGATTGTGGTTCACTATTATGTCATCGTGTGAACATGATGGAGTAAAAAGTGAAAAAACGGCCCCAAGTAAATATTTAACCCAGATGGATTTGTGTTTGAGTTTCGATATGTAGTTGTTCAGAGTTCAGAAAGTAAAAAAATCGACTCCCTTGCCATATCCACTGGACATATAACAACATTTAAAAAAAAAAAAAGGTGATGTCCTCCAGGATCAGGTTTAAGAACCACTGGTTTAGAAGACTCCTGGTTAATATGTCATTTTCCATCATGTGTGCAATCTGGATTCCAGCTAAATATTTTTTCTTTTTCTTTATTATGTGTGTAATGCATGAATAAAGCGCAGCCTTCATTCATTCCAGACTTCAGACAGGAGCAAATGAGTATCAGTGTGCATGCACATGAGTGACACAAGGATTAAACAACATGAATGAAATGCAAGTCCGAGTGACACAATGTGCGTATACAAAATGCACAGCAGAGCAGGGAATGAAAATAGGATTTAAGTAAGTAAAATGGCATCAAAAAGCATTTGTGTATTTAAAACTAGTCATCAAACGTATCATATCTAGATAGAGAAAAAAAATAAAATCATACCTACAGATGATATGTTCTGTGAGGAATGAGCATTTAAAAAAAACTCAGATCATATGTTATCTTTCATTTCAGTATTTGTAAGTGTGCATATTTACACAAGCTACTTATCCAGTCAGCCAATTATGTGGTGGCAGCATAATGCATAAAATCATGTGGATACAGGTCAAGAGCTTCAGTTAATGTTTACATCAGTAGGGTAAAATGTGTTCTTTTGAAATGTGAAATGTAGCATGATTGTTGGTGCCAGATTAGCTGGTTTGACTGCTGTTCGCTTGAGATTTTTACATACAACAGTCTCTACATTTTACACAGAATGGTGCAAAAAATTAATTAATTAATTAATTAATTAATTAATTAAGTGACAGTTGGAAATGTCTTGCTGGTGAGAGAGATCGGAGAAGAATGATCAGACTGGTTTGAGCTGACAGGACATTTGGCAAATTGAAAATCAGAAAACAATCTCAGCATGCACATCCACCTCCACCTCTAGGACTGAGGTTTTGTCCATACTGAGATGCTTTTTGACACACTCATGCACTCATTTTCTATACTGCTCTTCCTGCACAGGGTCCTGTGAGGCATGGAACCTATCCCTGGGCATTCCGGAGGGAGTGCCAATCCATCGCAGGGCACAAGCATGCACAGTCTCACATCAAATGTCAATTAGTCTAGCTACATGTGGGAGGAAACCAGAGCACCTTCAGGTAATCCAGCAAGCACGGAGAGAACCTGTAAACTCCACGCACACAGACCTGAAGGCTGATTATTTAAGTTATTACACCCTTACAGGTTACACAAATCTAAGGTAAAACTCAGTACATATGGGCATAAAAAGCTAACCCTTTAGCATGCTCAGTTTATAACAGCAATTCCTTAGTTACATCATCATCCACTGCCACCTGAACTGCAGAAAACTCCTTGTTAACACACATATACACACAGCTGCTGTGCTATACTTACTCTAATTGTAGAGTGGGAGCAGAAGGGTGGAGGTAACTGACGCACCCAGCACTTACTGCTCACTGTGTGACTGCAATGAAAGGAAGGAAAGAGAGATGGAAGAAAGAAAGAAAGAAAGACCTTAAAATAAATCAGTGTTAAAGGACTTTTGTAAAGTGTATGCAGTTGTGAATGGGGTTATGTATTTAAATACAAGCTGGTGGTGTTTTGATGTTTCAACAGTTTGTTCAGAATCTAAAAAAACAACAACAACAATACAGTCAGAAAATGGCGACAGAGCTGGGGGACTTCCTTTAAATCCACAACCAGCAAAACAAGTGTTGTTATGGTTATTATTGTTGTTACATGTTGTTACATGCATACAAATAGGAGGTGTAGAGTTATTATTATTATTATTATTATTATTATTATTATTATTATTATGAGATGTCCTTTATCCTAGAGTCTAGAAGTTTTCAGATCAGAGGTTGTTGATTTATTTTCTGTAACAGCATGGCTGACAATAGTCCTGGCTGTAACATAATTGCTAGGTTTTCTAAATATAATTGCTCTTACATGTTATCTTTCCCACACTTAAAATTTACAACAGTGACTTGTATGGGAGACACTTTGTGTTTGCTATAAGGACACACTTATTATAGCACTGTCGCCTTGTACTTCCATGGTCTGGGTTTGATTCCCGGCCAGGTTCGATTCTCGTCTCTGTGTGCATGGAGTTTGCATTTTCTCCCTGTGCTTGGTGGGTTTCCCAAAATTGCCCGTAGTGTGTGAATGAGTGTGTGAGTGTGTTTATGTATGTGCCCTGCGATGGATTGGCACCCTGTCCAGGGTGTACCCCGCCTTGTGCCCTAAGTCTCCTGTGATGGGCTCCAGGCCCCCCGCAACCCTGAATACAGGATAAAGTGGTGTAGATGATGAGTGAGTGAGTGAGTAAGAAAAGTCATAGTACAAATGCTTTACATGAAAAGCTGCATTTTTTTTTTATCTTATTAACGTCAAGACTGAGAGGGGCCTGCTATAATGTACATGATATCAAGAACTAACATGTTTCAAGATGTTCCACAACATTAAATAAAGTATGAATGGGGGAAATCTATATTTTATCATTTTTTAATAAATACTTTTTTAGCAAATTGCTGAGAAATAAAACATTCAGGACACGCTTCAAATGGAACATAATCAGTTTGTTACATCATATCACACAGCACACCAGCTGTGTTTTATTCATTACATATATGGGCTACCTTTATTTGCATGACTCTCATGTTATTTTAGTTAATTGAGTGTGAAAACATCTGTGGCTTTTTCTGCTCCTATTAGAGCCTAGTCTGACATGCCTGGCTGTGTATTTACAATTACAATAAAACCAATTCCCATGTGCAGCACTCTAAAACTGACTCAAAATCTCCCTCCCAGGTCAGTCGTTTTACTATAAACAGTCACAAATACTCCCCTGCATGAAGCAGCAATCTCCTAGTTGTAAAGAAGTGATGCTGCAACTTGTGAATCCCTGCACCAAGATAAAAACTAATTCTTCACTGGTTTTATAGGCAGCAGATAATGTGCTCATCTGGAACACCACAATTATCTAGTCCGTTTATTTCTGACAGAATTAGTTAGCAACGTACTCAGGGCTATGGGGTTTGGAATACACAGCCAGAATCTTCTTTACATAACATACAGGTATATATAACACAAGACAGACAGAATGAATGATCATTTATTTTTTTATGTGCATTCAGGATAAAGTAACCCTACCTGGGCTGTATTGTGAAATTTTCAAATAAAAAGATATTTGTTGATTTGAGATTATTGTGGTTAGCATTATGAGTTTGTTTATTTGAGCACATAGTAGCAAGTGAAGCTGTGGAGGCAGAACAAGACAAAAGGAGCGGGACAAAGCAGTGGGCTGAGTCAGGGAAATTCAGTGCTGGAATCTAAAAGCAATTTCTGATGGTATCACTGCATGCGTATATGTGTGCGTGCGTGTGTGATTTCTCTGCAGGCTGCTGTAATCGTGTTCTTATACGCCCTTTAGTTTTTTGACTCATAATAGGCAAGTCTGAGCATATTGATTCTGTCATTGTTGAACTGACTAAATTCATAGTACACTGTGGCTTCACTGCTTCACTTAGTGTGACTAAGCAAGAGTGTGTGTGTGTGTGTGTGTGTGTGCCTATACTGCATGCACTGAAGAAAACAGTTTTGAAACTCTTGGACATGTCTGAACGTGTGAACAAGACACACAGGTTCCTTTACAGTTAGTAATCTCTAATCTCTGCCCCTCTCCTAAACAACCCAAGAGTCAGGATATGAACTTGTTTGTATATTGTAACCTATTTAAGGTTATTGAAATATTGTTAATAAAACTGTGTCACTTTGTGTACACTGCATGCAGTTTCCTTGTGGCAGAGAACAAATTAAAAAACATAATGGTATGTATAGTTATATAATTGCCATTAAACCATAAATATAAATATCCTATTTACTGTATAAGCTAAGCATAGAAAGTAATTTACCTGCAGATGTCTTGTGATGTTGCACTTGAGTCCAAAGCAACCACTCACAGCTGTACAGTTAGGTAGGTGGAGGTAATTATGTGAATTTGCTGAGCTGCTATAGTGGTTAATAGTATTACAGAAAGTTGCAGTACAGTATATATAGATAGAGTTTCACTGAGTGCCAAATGTAAGAGGTAGTGCTTATTGTTTCCACAGCACTGTTGGAAAGTTTTGGAATTTTGAGCTTTTTCTGCTTCTTAAAACCCTACATTATCACCACACCCAATCCCATTTCCTGTGCATGCCTCATGAGACATGTAAACACACACAATCACACACAGTCTTGTTTCTATTTTATTTCACTTTATTTAAAAGAGCATTTTTGTGGTGATAAAAATATCTCACAGTTATGGTAAGCCCATTTAGTGTTTAACTACCAAGGCAACACCAACGACTGCTGTCCCTGATACTTGCCTTATTTTAAAAAAGGAATACAAATATGTATTATTCTCTGTTTCGTCCTATTTTATTGCTCTCTCTCTCTCTCTCTCTCTCTCTCGCTCTCTCTCTCACCACCATCTTCTTCTGTTGTCACACTGCTTTCCAGTACTATCTATATCTATGAAATACTTCCATTGCTTTCTGCATTACAATAAGTTTCAAGGATTTTTTGGTTGTTACTGATCATGCCTACTAAATTGCCTCTACTTAGAACGTCAATTATAAAGACCTCTTCTTCTGTATGCTTCTATGGGAAGCATGTAAATATGTCCACACACTCACACCAAAACCTTATACCAAATGTGTTTAAATAGTATTTCCCATCTGCACAAACCCTTTGCTATAAGACGTTTTCACTAAATAAACTTTTGTGGCATTCTGTGTATGTGGGTGTAAAATTCAGGTTTTTGTGTGTGTTGTGTAATGATCGGCTTGTGTAAGCTGTTGTAGTGTCTGCGGATTCTGTCTGGGTTTGGACTTCCACTGTTCCCAGTGAGAGGAACATCTGGTACCGTTTAGTACTCTCAACATGTCTCTCTGCCTGATGTGAGTGAAATACGCATTTCCTTTACAGAAAGTGAGAGCGTGTAGGAGGGATGTAGAACTGGAAAGACTTTAGTGTACTGTTTAAGAAACCGAATTTATTAAGAAGGAGGAAGGCAAGGAGTTAGAGCTAAATTACACAAAACCATTTCATATTCAATATTGTTCACAGACATATTTGCTGTTTCTAGAGATTACCATCATACCTCAAAGTTTTTGGCAAATGGAGCATAGAAATCAGCTTTAAGGACAAAAATGTTGAAGGAACATAGTGACACTTTATGACAAACAGATGGAGAGGATTTTGTATTGGGGAAAATAAATTAAAAAAGTTAAATAATATTGGGTGTCTGTGCAATTTCCTAACACTTCCTGAATACTTGTAGTCCTATATAACATATGCCAGTCACTTCCTGTGTTATCAGTCACCTTAATGATCACAAGCAAGTGATGCTACACTGTCAATGTATATTGTGGGATTTTAGAATGCTTTTATACAAAATTTTGTGGTGCCAAACATAACCACATCCACACAGGACAGTTTGACTGCACTGCTGACACAGCGATAAACATTAAATCCACCCCTATAGTACATGGTGAATCAACTGAAGAAAAAGAATAATTTTGCCATTGTTTGGATTGTTTGTGAAAACGTAGGTCGCTCTGGTCCACCTCCAAGACTAAGCAACAAGAACTCAAGGTCTGGATTGTTAGGGAAAAAAGGGGACAATATTGCATTATTCTCTGGTGTGTATCAGAGCTTTCTCCGCTGGCCGCTTTGTGAAAAGTGAACGACATAGAGAACGATGACAAAGACAGTACCAGTGTACAGCAGTGCTGTGCCACATCTTAGAGCTCAGATTGTAATTTCCCTGTGATCTAAGCACACACACACACACACAGCATGACTTAACATGTTTCAGGATAATCAGTGTAATAAATCACCTAAAATAACCTAAACATAAGAAGAATATTGACAGAAATATTTATAATAGGATTATGTTTAAGCATCACAATTACAATGTATAACAAGCTTTAATATGTGTTATACACAATTACAATGTATAACAAGCTTTAATATTAAAGCTTCCACTCTTCTTGGAAGGCTGTCCACAAGATTTTGGGAATTTGTGCCCATTCATTCTGTAGAGCATTTATGAGGTCATAAGGTGATAAGTTCTTCCACACTGAACTTATCAAACCATGTATTTATAGTCCTTACTTTTTGCACTGGGGTATAGTCATGTTGGAATAGACAAGGGCCTTCCTCAAACTTTTGCCACAAAGTTGGAAGCACAGCATTGTCTAAGATGTCTTAGACAATGAAGCATTAAGATTGCCCGTCATTGGGGATAAAGGGCCTGATCGAAACACCTGAATTCAATAATCTATGGGTTTGGCCAAATACAATTGTCCATATAGTTTATGTATACTCAAACACAATTAAGATGAATCTGTGCTTGGGAGGAAAGCATTGAGTCTGGAGAAAACACGTATAGACAAGAATGGAAACACACAATAATCCAAGTGAATATCAGTGAAATGTCCTTACTATACAAGGCTCTGTTACAGTTTGTAAATTCTCCTCTACAATTTCTCTTACTTGATATCACTCACAAAAATGTGTGTCAGCATACCAAGTTTATAAAATACACATTTAAAGCATGAAACCATGAAAGTGTTCCAAATACACAGGATATAGTACTTTTATTTCTGCTCCTTAGCTGCCTAGACAGAAAATGAATGAACAGCAGATTACTTTAATTTTTTAATTCAGTTCAGACATTTCTTGCTTTCATTTGGACAAGGGCACCAACAGAAGTGAAACCTTCTGCCAGCTGACATTAATTTAATTTCTATTCATTGACTGGTGTGATTCAGTTGAGTGTACTGATATACATAAAACTGAGATACAGTTACAGTATAAATACCTTTCCATGCTGAAACATAAGGCAGAATTAGCAATGCAAACTAATATTTGTAGTTTTACAATGGCAATTTGTCTACTGAATCACTATTAATCAGAATCACAGCACTTCATATGTGCATAAAGTTAAATCCAATTAAAATGTTTTTTCCCTCTTTTCATTTCAGGTTCTCACAACCTCCGACAATCCCTGGGCAACTGCCCATTGTACATGAAAGACCATGACATATGACATGGCAAATTTAAAATTTTTATATATACCCTAACATGGGAATGTATTGAAAGCGAATGCGTACAAAGAAATATCACTGTGGGGATGGCCAGGTGTGTAATTGAAAAAAAAAACAGTCACTCACCTCTACATTGCAGTTACTGGCATGTTGTGTGCGCGTAACTGCAATGTGTGCATGTGTGTGTGCTTTCTAGTGTCTCCCTGGGTTCGAGTGTTTTGTATTGGGCATTGAGAGGTGAAGGGTCATGGTTAGAAGAATAGGAGCTAGACAACACCACATTCCACTGAGACTTCAACACACACAGAAAAAGGGGGAGTTGTGACTGTAGTGTTCACATTGATGTGACCACAGGATTGTGGTGAAGAAAAAACATCAGAGGAACAGGGGGGAAGGGTGAAAGACCTAAAAGAACAGAGACAGGAATGTCAGCATGTGTGCTGGAATTTATAGAGGGAAAGTGGAAAGAGGACAGCAGGTTGTAGGATCATGTGCTGTTTTTGAAATTGTTTCCCTTATTCACGTACTCGTCTTACTGTTTATTATCTAGACTGTGCTATATAGAGCACTATATAGGGCAGCAGTAGTTGAAACACTAAACAGTTATGCTGAAATCGGGCTGAAATGATATTGTGTTTTAATTGGTGTTTTGTACCCGATCCACCATCAGTGAAAGTGGACCTTTGACTTATTGACTTAAACACCTTTCTTGTTATATGAACTTTCAACCTTGTAGCACCCAGATATAGCAGGAATTTATTTATGGTCTCAATAGCTGATATCCCCTACTGTAAATGAGGGTGGGTTCCTGTTAAGTCTGGTTCCTCTCAAGGTTTCCTCCTATTGTCATCTCAGCCAGTTTCTCCCCAGCTTGCTCATCAGGGACGAACTGATAATTATAATTCATACTTTTTTCCTCACATTTTTAAAAAATGTTTATCCATATTTTTAATTATGTAAAGCTGATTTGTGACAACAATCATTGTTAAAATCCATATACAAATAAAACTGAATCAACTTGTACTGGGGTGGCACAGTGGCATGGTGGTTACCACTGTGGCCTTGCCCCTCCAGCATTGAGGGTTTGATACCTACCTTGGGTTAGCTAACCCTAACCCTAACCCTTGCCTGTACTAGGTGGGATTCCTCTGGGTACTCTGGTTCCCTTCCACATGCTACTTTGTCTTTGTAAACTCTCTGTAGTGTTTGTGTGCCCTGCAGTGGACTGGCACTCTGTCCAGGGTGTACCCTGTCAGGAATTTATGTAGAACATATAAAAAAGTATTTATAAAAATAGTATTTGACATTATATATAAAAAGTATTTGACATTTATTTGTGTATCTATTTATGTATTTGTTTATTTTTCAAAATAATTTTTCTTTGATAAGAAAATATTGCAAACATTCTCTTAATGAGATAAATTGTGCCATAATTTGCATTTAATAGTTATATATCACATTTTAAATCACAACCTCAATATGTGTCAAAATAATGTAGGTTTTTTTTTTTGATCCAGTAATAAAATCAAGTTTATATCATTTGGTCCCAAATCAAATCAAATCACCTACAACTACTCACACTCCAGTTCCCCATCCATCTTTTTCTCTGCAGCTCCCAGCAGTGTGCTTGTAGATGCCCAGCAGCATGGATAATTATTGTACCTCTCTGAGACACTGTGCTACAATTAACAACACAGAGCAAGCTAACACCAAAATAAAACTCACCCATTCAAGACACTAATTAGCATTTAAGCACAGAATGAGAGTCTGCGTTTTTGTTAGTAGACAATTTTTCAAAAGCAGAGTTGGAAAATAAGTTAAAACAAACAATATTTTGCAAGCAACATGCCTATATTATCATACTGTCTCTTTTATTACACACATTCTCCAATGTACAACCTACAAATTAGTAACCTGTATAGTTGTCAGTTATGAAATTCAGAAAAAGTAATCACTGTTCGGATTGTAATTAATTCTTTCCTGAGGTTACATACAGGAGTAAGTTTTCTGGTAAATCAAAAAACAAACATATTCATTAAAGGAAATATGCATTTCTGTTTATCACTAAAGGCAACGGTAAAACAATTTTTCTAGTTGTTCCACTTACACATCATTATAATTTAAGTCAGTGAAACCCAATGTTAAATTTTATTTGTATAATACTTTTAACATTGGACACTATTTACATACAGCTTTATATATACTGTATATAACTTCATATTTCAATTAAATTCTATTAAATTTTATTTGTCATTGTTGCAAAGCAGCTTAACACAATCAAAAGAATTATTTAGGTTTGTATGGAATGTGAATGTGTATGAATCAAAATGGTCAGATAGTCCCTGATGAGCAAGCCGAGGGCGACAGTGGC
>JAQMYJ010000039.1:12741942-12756675 GCA_030014305.1 Clarias laeviceps | reverse complement strand
GACACATTTTTCTCACACATACACACTTCCAAATATTTTCTTTTCTAAAAAATTTTTCTTTCATTTTTGTGAAGCTGTTTTGAGACAATGACCATTGTTAAAAGCGCTATATAAATAAAATTGAATTGAATTGACTTGAATTGAATAGATGTTGCTTGCACCACCAGGGTTGTGGCTTCAAATCTTTGTGGGTTTCCTCCTGGTTTCTCTCCACAGTCCAAAGATACCTGTTGTAGTCAGACTGGTGTTTCCAAATTGCCCATGGTATGTGAATGGGTGTATGCTTGTTCCTTGGGATGGGCTGGAACCCTATCCAGGCCCTATAACCCTGCACAGGACAAGTATTACAGGAAATAAATGAACAAAAAGGTTAATGCGTTCAAATATTATTAGTGGTCACATCCTATGACAAAATACAGTACAAAAAAATAATTGTGCACATATAACTTAAGTGAATGAATACAGTGTCGTTCACCTCCTCACATAAAATACTAACAAGCCCTAAAATAATCTCTGTATAATTCAGGATCTCCTGCTGTCACTAATGCAGAATATCTTGTGTGCCTGATTGGGAAAAAAAAAAAACTCTTGGACTCTTTGAATGAATTACTAATACAGGAAGTCTTATACTGTACAACTCTAACAGAGGCAGATTGACACTAAGCAATTAACTTCCCTGACATCACTACAGTTTATAGTTCCAGTACTTGCATATGCAACTTTTAATCAAGATAATCTCGTTCAAATACTGTATGTCTATGTAGCAGTTAATAGGAGTAAATCATCTATAAAAAAGAAACAACCAATTGCATGTTAATATGTCAGCCTATACATTAGTGTAACAATTGCAGACTAAAATAAAAGATGTTTTAAATAACACACATTATATATGAATTTTACATTGTACATGTACAGTATTTTATTAAGATTAGCTTTCCTAAATTGCCAAAGGTGTGAAAGAGTGTCAGTCTTCATGATTCCCTAAAATGGCCAGCCCTCGCTTCGCTCCCCATGTGCATCAGTAAGCCTTGGCCGCCTTTTGACCCTGTCTCCAGTTCAACGGTTTTCCTTCATTGGATCACTTTTGGTATGCCCCTAACCACTGCAGCATGCTACAAGTTTTGGAGTTGCTCTGACCCACTCCTCTAACCATCACAATTTGGCCCTTGTCAAAGTCACTCAAATCCTTATGCTTGCACATTTTTTCTGCTTCCAACACATCAACTTCAGGAAAAAGGTTTACTTGCTGCATAATATATCCCACTCACTTCCAACCTCCATTGTAACAAGATTTTGAAAATGTAGATACTGTGAGAATTGCCAAATTGTAATGGCTAGACAACTGGGTCAGACACTGCAGATCTTGTGGGATGTTCCCAGGCTGCAGTGGTCAGGACATACCAAAAGTGATCCAAGGAATGAAAACCGATGAACAAGCAAAAGGGACATGGCTTATTGATGCACGTTGGGAGTGAAAGCTGGCTCGTGTACTCCCGTCCAATAGAAGAGCTACTGTGGCTCAAAGTTTAATGCTGGTTCCAATATAAAGATGTCAGAACAAAGGGAGTAAACCTACTTAATATTAGGCAGGTGGTCATAATGTTATGGCTGATCAGTGTTAAAAAGTATGTTTTGTGTTAAGTTGTTTGTTTTGGGTGATAATATGCTTGAATGAAGAAAATATATGCTATAATTAATAGTTTTGATAAATATATCAGTATCATTTATCACTCTCATCAGTAATGTATTACCACGGAAATTATTACAATTATTATTAAATTATTATAATTACACGGAAATGTATTACCACGTGTCGTATGTGTCTGCATTAGATTTATATATAGGCGGATGCTGCCCCCTTGTGGACATAAAAGTAGATTACATGTCCTTATACTTTCACTCTCTCTTTTACACTTGGACTCAGTAAACACCGGGTGGAGTTGGTTTGCCCACAGCGTCAACTTCGCCAGTGATTACAGCAGTGGTTGATTTCTCGGGGACGCGTCCTGTTTATTTAATCTTCTGTGCAGAGGTAAGATTAAACTACTTTTAAATAGTTCATGTGAAGTTAGTTTTACACAATCCCTCTTTTTGTGTACCGTGTCAATGAATTAAAGTGAAACTAAGAGCGGTTTAAACAAGGAACAAACGCAGCATCTACTGTAGACCCACTGAAACTCGACCATTAGCAAAAACAAAACAACTTAATACTGCTACTAATGTAACATCACAGGCAATGTTTCTTTCATTATTTCTTTCATTACTTTTTTTTTTTGAGGAAATACCTCAACAACAAAGCAATGTTAAACATTTACTAATACATTTAGTAAAGAAATAGAATATGATGCAGTGTCTGAACCAGCTTAGCCTGTGCTTTGGCAGCTGCTCACTGGAGCTGGATTTTTCAACAAGGATTACTACAGAGTTTCTGCACAATCATATTACTCATCCTGCATAACAAAAATAACTTAGATGTGCAGCACCTCACAATACGAGGGTTATCAAAAACTTAAGAGATTAGCTCTGTTTACATGCTCTGTTTTTCCGCCGTATGTCATTCCTCAGATGGCTTATAACCTCGCAGGAGAATTGGCTTTTGATGGTCTGGCCCTTGGGCACGAATTCTCGATGCGAATGTCAAAAAAGATTATGAGCATGCACTTGGTTGAGCTGCAGACCTGCCTCACCTTTTTCGGTCTTGGAGATGTTGGGCTCTTCCACTGTGAAGACTGTTGCTTCGTCTCAGGGTCGTACCAATACACCCAGGTTTGATCACAGGTAATGATCGTCGATATGAAAGACAGGTCATCCACGGCACGCTGACTGCTGAGTTCTTTTCCAGACTTCGACCTGATGTTCCTTTGAACCTGGCAGCAACACGCTGCATGTTCAAATCACACGTGAGGATTGCCTCTACTGTTCCGTATGACATGCAGACCATTGCAGGAATGTTCTCCGACGATCATCATGAACAAGTAACCGATTGGTTTCGACATATTCTGGGGTAGAGTTTGTTAAAGGTCTTCCTGATCTCTCGTTGTCTTTCAGTGATGTTCTTCTGCTGTTGAATCGCTTGTGCCACTCAAAACACTTCAAACGACTAATTGCAGCATTGCTGTAAACTTGCCGAATTATGTCAAATGTCTCTGTGGCAGATTTACCCAGTTTCATGCAGAATTTTACATTCGCTCTTTGCTCTTACTTTCTGTATGTAGTGAAATAGCAGATGTGGTAACGCAAATAGTCAGATTAGCACCAGTTGCACAGTTCCCAATGTACACAGGATGATGTCTTTTGGCACACTGTCTTATAAAGGTTGGTGCTCCCTGTGACTGTGTGTGCAGCCTTGTGCTGCCATTTGTTGGCGTGTTACAAAACTAATCTTGAAACCTTTTAATCCCCTCGTAAATATGATATTCTTTGATGGTCATACATCCTCCTGGCCCCTGTGGGTACTCTCTGTACAGACCTAAAGGTGCTGGAAAAAGGTTAATGGTTGTGGTTAATGATACAGTATATAATTAAAGTCCAAAAAAACTTTCTACAACTATAATACAAAATTAATGAAACTTTTAATTGTTCTGTTCTGGATATAAAGGTAGTCCAAAATCCAAACTATTTACCCTGAAACCTACACTGCAAAAATAACCATAAAAAAAAAGTCAAATTGGGACTGGTGATGAAATTTTTTGTGAATAAAGTCCAGTGTTTCAGACATGAAGCAGGCAGTGCAGTCATGGCTCCAGCATACCGAGAAAACTTTTAACCTTGATGGTATTCAAGCACTAGTGAAACGGTGGGATTATGGTAGCAGGATATTATATAGAGAAATAAAGGTAGTTTTTACTCTGTATTCTGTTATTATGCACAACAAAAAGTCCTGTTTAGACTTGAACACCCTTCTTAATTTAAGTTAAGCCATACATGCAACAGCATATATATTTTATCAACTTTAGAACTTTAAGATTGCAGATTTGTTTTAGAAAGTTATTCATTCATCTTCACTCATTGCGTTAATCTGCTGTGGATCCAGAGCCTATCCCAGGAACACTGTGTATTAATTTACACCTAGCAGCAATTTAGTGCTACTTGCCATCATGTTTTTAGGTGAAAACTCAGACAAATAAGAAGAAAATGTACAGAAACTTCACAAAAAAAGTAACTTAAACTTATGATTGAACCAGGACCTGTGAGGCAGCAACTGTGCCACTATCCTATGTTTGGAGATGCTAAACATTTCTATATTTTAAAACTTGTAAAGATGTTTTTTTAGATACTGTATTTGGATAATTTAGGTTCTTAGTAAAGTGCCTTAAGATTTTGTTCTCTTTCTCTCTCTCTTTCTCTCTGATTTTGAAAATATGACAATCATAGTAACACTAATGCTACCATTTTTTATGAAGATAAAACATTTCAGTTAAATATATATTTTGGGTTCATTTTTTTTATTATTCCACAGAAGGTTTTATCCATTGAACATTACCATGGCTTTGCAGTTTGGAATAAGTGACACAGAAATGAATGAGATGAACAGCATCTTGCACTCCTCCGTGGTCACGGAAGTTGTGGCACAAGTGGAAGGCATGCTTGAACAGATAAAATCTGTGACTCTGAACATTGCCATTACAGGAGAGTCAGGTGCAGGCAAATCTTCTTTCATCAATGCATTTCGTGGGGTTACTGATGATGAGCCTGAAGCAGCAGAGTCAGGTGTCACAGAAACCACTCAGAAGGCCTTAGCATACTCACACCCCACTGCTAAAAATGTCTTGCTGTGGGACCTGCCAGGGATTGGGACTCCATCTTTTCAGCCTGGAACTTACCTGGATGATGTTGGCCTCTTAAAATATGACTTCTTCATCATTGTGGCATCTGACCGGTTTCAGGAGTACCATTCTGAACTGGCTAAATATATAATGCAGGCTCAGAAGAAGTTTTATTTTGTCAGGAACAAAGTGGATCGAGATTTGGAGGCAAATGCTAGGCGCAGGAGTCAAAGAGGTTTGTCAGATGATGCTGTCTTGGACATCCTCCGTGAAGACTGCAAAAAAAACCTGAGAAGTGGTCATGTGGAACACCCACAGATTTTCCTGCTGTCCTGCTTTCACCCACAGCGCTATGACTTTCCTGCACTACAGATGACCTTGCTAGAGGAGCTGGAAGGACACAAGAGACATGCCCTGCTCTTGTCACTACCCGTCCTCAGTTCATCATTAATACAAAGCAAACAGAACGCACTAGATCAGGATGTGTGGAAGAAAGCCATCGTGGCAAGCTTAAGCGGTGTTACAAGGCGAGCCATTGTTCCCAAACTGATGGAGACTTTGAAATATTATCAGCAAACATTCTGTCTAGATGGAAAATCTCTTCATCGATTAGCTAATATGACAAGTGTATCATTTGAGGTACAGTGCACTTCATTTTTCTTATTATTTATATTATTTTTAAGATAATTATCAGAAGCATTACATTGGTGCACTGGATAAGCTCTCTGTGCAGAGTTCTCTGTTCCAGTCCCTAGTTTTCTCTAACTTCCAGTAACATGTCAGTAGTTGCTGGTTGAGGTAAACTGGCCCAACTGTAAACGAGTTTGCGAATGTGTGTGTGTGATGCTTTGTGACATACTGGCATCACGCTACAGAAAATAATATTAACACTGTCGCAGTTGTTTCTGTTTAGAGTCTTGAGGAAAAGAAAAAATATATATTCTTTGTGTTTTGGGATGGACTAAAATTTTCGGTGAAGCCTGTGAACCCCAGTTAATATTATTAAATCAAACACAGAAAAAGGATTTATTTTAGTTTATATTTATTTTAAAAATGTATGAAGGTACAGTGGAACCTTGGATTGCGAGCATAATTCGTTCAGGAAACGTTCCTGTATATCAAAACACTCGTGTATCAAAACGACTTTCCCCTCATAAGAAATAATGAAAACTCAGATTACAAGCCAAAAAATATATAGATATATAAAAATAATTACAGTGGAACCTCGGATTACGAGTAACGCGGTTTACGAGTGTTCCGTAAGACGAGCAAAGATTTTTTATTAATTTTGACTTGAAAAACGAGTACCGAGTATCATGTATCACACATGTGCTTCTTGTTTTGACGCCGAGCGTCACGTGATCACAACTGAGCCAACGTTTTTTTCTCTCTCTTGCGCTGCGGAATTGTAGGTAATCGTCTCCCCTGGGTCTTAGTGCTTGCAGAGTTTCTGTGTAAGGCAGAGAGTGTGCGTGCGTGTTTGTGTGGGAAGCCGAGAGGAAGAGGGGGTTGGAGGGGGGCTGTAAAGGCTGTAAACTCCTTCAGTCACACCAACCCACACACAAACACACAAAACTCTCGCCTTTACTCTCTCTTATTTGAGAGGAGGGAGGGCTACAGTGTGGGACGACTTTCACATACACACACACTAAACAGAAACACTGCTTTATCAGGAAACTTAACAAGAAACTCTCTAATGACACTCGAGTGCGCGCACACACTAACAGAATCACACTGCTGTAAACAAATTAAAACAAAAAGCGCATACGTAATACATGATACTCGATGATACTTGGTACTCATAAATTAAGACTCGCTCATTTTTCAAGTCAAAGTGTAGTTAAAATTTTGCTCGTTCTGCGGAACACTCCCAAACCGTGTTACTTGCAACCCGAGGTTCCACTTAGGCACTCGTTATTTGTTGTTGGGCTTTATGTTTTAAAGCCAAAATCATCCTTGACCTCTAAACTTTTTACTTTTTAGATTTTGTTGTAATTTGTAATTTGCTTTGGACAAGGACCCCAAGCATACTGTACCTTCAAATTAGTTACAAAGTAGCTTAAGGACAGCAAAGTCAAGGCATTTGAGTGGCCATCAGAAAGCCCTGATCTCAATCCCATAAAACATTTATGGACGCCACTGAAAAGGCGAGTGCGAGCAAGAAGGCCTACAAACCTAACCCAGTTACACCAGTTCTGTCAAGAGGAGTTGGCCAAAATTCCAGCAAACTATTGTAGAAAACTTGTGGAAGGATACAAATAAAAATTTACATACAATTCCTTAGTATTTGGTAGAACTGCCCTGAAACTGCCCTGTTTCACTTGAGCCAAACATTTCAGGGGAATTCTACCAAAAACGAAGGAAGTGTATTTAAATTTTTGACTGATGAAAGTAATAATAAAAAAATTCCATAAAATTCTCCCTCACTCGATTCTGACATTTAACAAATGTTCAAAATATGTTGATATTTATTGATCTAAAACAGAAAAAGTTGACTATGATTTAATGTTTGACATTAAAGAAAAAAAGGGTTTTCTGGGTTTTTTTTCTGAAGTGTATGTAAATATTTAGTTTCACCTGTACCTTAAGAGTAGTTGTTTGTTCAATACAATTAAATTTAATAAAATTTTATTTATATAGTGCTTTTTTGGGGGGGGTCATTGTCGCAAAGCAACCTTACAGGAGCAAAAGGCAATTAGGGGAATAAGTCTGAAATTAGGGAAATGCATATAAAATTAGAGAAGTGAATATGAAAGTAGTGACTTTCAATATTACCCACATACTCCTAGTTTAAAAATAATCAATGCTTTGTGAATTCTGACAATGTCTTATCATGTGATTTTTCTGCAGGAGCTTCAGGGTGAGGTAACCTCCTCCTTTGGCAGAGAGCTGTCTGCACAGTCAGTGGAAAACTTGCTAAGTCAAGTAGCTTCAGGACATCAACTCATGGCTAATCAGTTGGAGAACAGATTCCCAATTCTGGGCTCTGTCATTGCCGGTGGGATTTCCTTTGTGGCCTCCTACTTCCTGCTGAAATCGGCTATTAAGGATTTGAGTGAAGATGGAAAAAGTGTAATACAAAAAGCCCTCTTTTGCTCAACACAGACATTAACCCAAATATGTGGATAATTTTATTTTATTTGTTTAAATGATTCCCCTCTCAATTCCATGTGGTTATTTCATAGCACTGAAATTCTCAAATTTGTTCTGTTGTATAAAAAAAATTATAAGAATAAAGAATAACCCTTGAAATGTGTACAAACTTTTTACTGGAACTGAATGTATTGTTCCTAATTGTATATTTCATTGTAAAATCAATCTAATATCTAATATTACTTCCCCTTTCCAATTTTTGTTTTCCGCCATACATTTCTTTGTGTTAATGTCATGTGTAAAATGTGCTTTAAAATAATAAGGTGGGGGTGGAATGGGGAATGTTATTTCTTTTGCGCATGAAATTAAAGAAATTAAAAGGTGGCTAGCCAGTAAAGATCTTTCATTAACTGTTAACAAGTTGTGAGATCTCCCTGGCAATGAAACCCCAAGTTTTAAAGCTGATGACTATTTAAAACATTTTGATTTTAAAAAGTTTTAAAAAGAATGTAAAGAGTAGTAGCATATACAGCTTTCTAATTGTACAGTTCCTGAGCTTCCAGTAGCACTGTTTAAATTTGTCTCTCCACAAATTACACAACACAAGCCTTATTATTTAATATTAACATCATGTGACAACACACAAAGTGCAATGTAAGTATTGCATCAAGAGTTGTGTTATGCATGCAACTGTAAACTATGATTTTTCAGCTGTTTCTGAAATTGCAGCGTTAGATAATCAGTTAAGGTTGCTTATTTATACACCCAAGATGGACGAAGGTGAAATATACTTGACGCTACAGCAGCTCTGTGATATATGCAAAGTTCGCGAAACGTCACCATGGTTTTGAAACGGAGGAGGAGGAAAAAACGCCATAATTGCAGCCTGTGCATATGCTTCATTCACCAAATACTGATTTCTTAATGTTATTTAGGCTAAATAAGTATTAACACCAGGCGGGAGGGCTTTTTTCCTCTTCCATGTCACCGCTCAATTCTGTTTCCTGTACATAACCTACGGAGGTTTTGCGATGATTTGCGCATGCGCGCCCAATGAAAATGAACGAATCACTCTCCGAGACGACTCGTTCTTCTGAGTTACGTTAAAGATTCGTTCAAAAAGAACGAATCGTTCATGAACGACTCATCACTACTTCTTTGATTTCCTCCGCACTGGAAACTACTTTGGTGCCACTTCATTTTAGTCCCCCTCCAAACGGAAATTCCGATCATACTTTTAGCTGCTTTCCCCTCCTGCGGTGAGCTACAGTATATCGGCTCCGCACAGTACGCTGGACTTTGACTTTACTTCTGATACCAGTTATAACGTTTACCGCTATCGGAAACACCAGGAGTATAACAATAGTTGCTTCTGTCGTAAAAAATGTAAGTAAACACGCATTCAGAATGGGAGCAATCATAGGTTAGCATATCTTTATTTAAAATGCATTTTTGGTTAATCCTTCAGCGCGAAGTCAAAGACACACTACGTGACTTGAGTGTATACTGTATACCGTTGTCTTTGCTTTAAGCATGATTGTATGGCAAGGTGTAATAATTAGATTGGTTCCCTAGTACAGTGCTAAATCGACATACGAGTTTAATCTGTTCAGGAGTTATGCGCTAGGCTAGGGTTATAGTGCACTCAACTCGAACCGTCAAACTTGGAAATTATACAGTATAACACCAAATCAAACACCACGTTATCAAAATTAACTTGTCACAACTCTTTCCTTACCAAAAAACATTTTCTCGAGTACTGAAGAAACAGATACGTTTTAAGTTGTTGTGTAAATATTGACAAAGACTCAGCTGTATGGACATCTCAAAGAAGTTCATTCCACCACTTAGGTGAATGAACAGAAAAGAGTCTAGATGCACGTCTTCCTCGTACAAGACAAAGAATGTCCTGTACAAGACAAAGAATTGACACAGTAGCTTTGACACAACTTTTGTACCATACATTTTTCTTCACACATTATGACCAATATTGTGTAAGTTTCCCGTGTGCTAATGGGGCAGCTCTAGGGATGTGCTCTGGTGACTGCGGATCCTTTGGGTGCTGTGGATTGTGGGGTTGCGCCGCCATGGATTTGCCTTTTTTCCAACTCATTTCATGGTTCCTCGGTTGGATTGAGATCTGGGGATTTTGAAGGACGGATCAACAACTTAAGCAGAATGTGATGCAATGGGTGTTATTTCTATCAGCCAGCATTTACTTGTTTTCTGTGATTTGTGCTGCAATGGCTTTTATGTGGGATCAGACTGCATGGGCTGGCCTTTTGTCCCCACATGCATGGTTGAGCCATGCCCATGATCCTCTTCAATTTGCTGTTGTATAGTTGCTGATCAACGTTTTTCAGTTCACCAGTCAGTGGTCGTAATGTTATGGCTGATCGGTGAGTGTAATTTATGTACAGTGGAACCTTGTATGGTGAGTAACTTGGTCTGTGAGCATTTTTGCAACACAAGCAAAGTTTTAAAATAAATTTTAACTTAATTAACGAGCAAGGCCTTGATATACGAGTAGTATGCATGCGCTTTGTTTGCCCAGTGTCACATGATCACAACTGAGCCAATGGTTCTTCTCTCTCGCGTGCCACGGGATTATGGGTAACCGTCTCCCATGCTCAGTCTCAGTGTGCGTGCGCCACTAGTATAGACAACAGGTGTTCAGGTGACCTCGTGCACGTAAAGCAAAAGCAAGTTTCATTAATTAAATTCAGTTTAATTTTATTTGTGTAGTGCTTTTTTCATTGTCATTTGTTTTATTTTTACTTTACAGCAGTGATTCCGTTAGTGTGTGTGTGTGTGTGTGTGTGTGTGTGTATATGAGTGTCATTAGAGAGGGAAAGAAGTTTTTTAACAGAGCATTGTTTCCGTTGGTGTGTGTCTGTGTGTGTTAAAGTTGTTCTACACAGTGGGCCCCTCCCTCCTCTCGTCTTACTTCAGCTTTACACACACAGAAAAATTCTGCCCAGCCAGTTTTGTGTGATGCTGTGACAAAATCTGGCTCATAACTTCACTCCTAATCAACATTTTGATTTCATTTATGGTGCTGGTTTAACTCATGACAAAAGCCCATGCAGTGCCAAAGTTTCATTAAATTCTGTTTTGTGTGATGTTATGACAAAATCTGGCTGGACATACAGACAGACAGACATTGAAATTCCATGTACAAAAAAAACAGAGAAATATCATTATACATATTATATAAATTTTTTAAATATGATGATTTTTAAATTGCGTCTTGTAAGCAGGCAGGCATTAATGGTCATGAGCCCAGACTGTAGACTGCAACTATACTATAAGTGAACTTATAGGTACTAGGTACTAGTTGTATACTTCAAGCCCACATCTTAGTTTATACAGTAAAATAATATTTTAAAGTATACTTCAGGTATCCAAGTAATAAACTTTGTGTATACAGCTAGTACCATTTAAGTTTCATTTGTCCTGCAGCTATAATGTTAAATATGCTATAAGTGAAATTATACAACAGGTCCTACCGAGCAATCCTATTGGATGAGAGGCATTCGACAAGTGGCGGTAATAGGCGGTAACAGCACTGGGACGTATAACTAGATGTATCACTTTGCAGTACTGAAAATGTTGGAGAGCAGCCTCCTGCCAAAACATACAATCAAAATGAGTCATGGAAGCACTTCTAGTATAAGACAAGTATACTTGTCTTATACTAGTTAATTTTAACTACGGTAAGGTAAGTACACTAAATTATATTTTTCTTAAGAATATGCCATGCCAAAGTATATTTCAATTTATTTTAGTTACTAAAGGTATATCTCTAATGAGTACATAAAAAGTCAACTAAAAGCATACTTATTTAATTTTAATTGAAATATAATATTAGTACACTTGAACTTCTTTTTGGTAAGGTCGGACATGCATGGATATTTGGATGCACATCTCTCAGTAAATAATAACTATCTAGTATTCACTATAGATTTGAAAATGTATAAAAAGATAAATGGGGGATAGGTCACTTTTAATGGACCTGATACAGGTGATGAACAACAATTGTATTGTTATAAAAGATTCACAGGTAAATTCTGAATTTACAGTTTAATGGGCACGCTGGGGTGTCAGGTGTGAATGAGCAGCAATTAAAATAGTTTACATGGCTTACGGGGAGGTCAGGACTATTTGTTCACACCATGGTAAAGACCCATTTCATTGAAGCACTCAGGAAATTACAGGAAAGTGAAACTGAAAAAGCCATCTTTATTCTCTGATTTCAATATTCACGTAACACGGTTAATCTGAACGACAAGAAATACTAGTGAGCTTTGTCTGCTTTGTTCACAACCTTGAATTCGCCATTGTGGTACGGTTCTATTCAAAGTCTTCATTACATATAGGTAGTGAAGACGTAAAATCAATATAAAATAAAACATTAGTGTTACATAAGTGTAATTTGGGGTAAAGTAAAACTTTTTACAGTATATCATTTGTATATTATTTATTCAGTAATCAATATTGATTTGTATGAGCCTAGTAAAAATATTTCAGTGACAAGCATGCTGTATTCAGTTAGAGAATACAGAGATTAGAAATCTTTTAGAAATTATGTAAGCAGCCAGACAAAATGATGAAATAATGTACAAACTTATGATAAAATAAATGTAATAAAATAAATGAACAAAACTAAATATCTGTACATAATACAAATTAAGGAACAAAAAACACAAATTTCCTACTCTCACTTTTTTCACACAATAAATCTTTTGAAGCAAATACCTCTTGTAGGTAATATATGTATGTTTGAACAGTGTAAACTATTTCCAGTGTAAGATATACTGCATATTCAGTTGCCCCCAAATTGTTCAGCAGACAGAAAATAAAATTAGAACATGTGTGCGAGAGGCCTCACTTTACCATAAACTGTGTCCAGCAGAACAAATGTAAGAAATTTATATTTTTTAGCCTCTAACGTATTTGATAATTATATATTTTGACATTGCAACATTAAATAAAACAGCTAAACTAAATTTTTTTTCCCTGCTACATGCAGCGTTTCTGTATGGTCATTTGACTACATGTGGTTATTGTTGTTGCGGCTGATTGGTCAAACGGACAAAAATAAAGAATATCTAATGCATAGACTAATTGGTTAGAAAAGTCTAGTCGAGTGTAGCCGAATGGAGCAGAGTAAGAGTAGCGACTGGGCGTCTTCTTCACAAATCTACTCAAGTCGAAGTAAAAGTATGGTGCAGTAAAACTACTCATTGAAGTACATTTATTTCAAAAACTTTAACTTAAGTAAATGTAACGGAGTAAATGTACTTTAACTTGTTACTACCCACCTCTGCTGATAAAGAGGTCTGTCATATTGCACAATCAAAATCACCTCGGAGTCCAAATACTGTAAGTAATGGACTGGTCTGGATCACTCTCAACAAAAGTTTGATATTGTCCCCTTCTGTCCTGTCCTAATTGGTTGATTATTGACGCTACTGTAGGTGGTTATTTGTGTCATTTTTAATAAATTGCCTTGAGGCATTCCTGAAATATCACATTCACAAGTATGGCATGGAAGACCTTGGCCTTCGACCTCTGACCTCCAAAATATATTCAGTTCATCCCACCTAACAAGAGAACATACAGGTGAAACTCGAAAAATGAGAATATCGTGAAAAGTTTATATATTTCAGTAATGCAACTTAAGAGGTGAAACTAATATATGAGATAGACTCATTACATTCAAAGCAAGATAGTTCAAGATGTGATTTGTCATAATTAAGATGATTATGGCATACAGCTCATGAAAACCCCAAATCTCAGAAAATTGTACAAGAATTGTACATAGAACATATCGGACCTCTGAAAAGTATAAGTATGCATATGTACTCAGTACTTGGTTTGGGCCCATTTTGCAGCAATTACTGCCTCAATGCGGCGTGTCATGGAAGCTATCAGCCTGTGGCACTGCTGAGGTGTTATGGAAGACCAGGATGCTTCAAAAGCTTCAGCTTTTCTGCATTGTTCGGTCTCTGTCTCTCATCTTTATCATAGATTCTCTATAGGGTTCAGGTCAGGCGAGATTGCTGGCCAATCAAGCACAGTAATCCCATGGTAATTGAACCAGATTTTGGTGCTTTTGGCAGTGTGGGCAGGCGCCAAGTCTTGCTGGAAAATGAAGTCAGCATCCCCATAAAGCTCGTCTGCAGAAGGAAGCATGAAGTGCTCCAAAATCTCCTGGTAGACGGCTGCCTTGACCCTGGACTTACTGTAATAAAGCACAGTGGACCAACACCAGCAGATGACATGGCTCCTCAAATCAACACAGACTGTGGAAACTTCACAGTGGACTTCAAGCATCTTTGCAGTGTGTGCCTCTCCATTCTTCCTCCAGACAGAGATGCAAAAGTTGCTCTCATCAGAAAAGAGAAATTTTGTTTGTTGTTCGGGAGTGGCTTGACAAGAGGAATACGACATTTGAAGCCCATGTCCAAAATCCGTCTGGCTCTTGATGCATTGACTCCAGCCTCAGTCCACTTCTTGTGAAAGTCCCCAACACTTTTGAATGGCTTTTTCCTGACAATCCTCTCCAGGCTGCGGTCATCCCTGCTGCATGTGCACCTTTTTCTTCCACACTTTTCCCTTCCACATAACATTCTATTAATGTGCTTTGATACAGCACTTTGGGAACATTCAACTTCTTTTGCATTTACCTTTGGAGACTTTAACTCCTTATGGAGGATGTCAATGATGGTTTTCTACACAACTGTCAGGTCAGCAGTCTTTCCCATGATTGTGCTTCCTACTGAACCAGACCCAGAGACCATTTAAAGGCTCAGGAACCCTTTGCAGGTGTTATGGCTTAATTAGCTGATTAAAGTGGGACACTTTGAGC
>JAQMYJ010000039.1:12678140-12724090 GCA_030014305.1 Clarias laeviceps | reverse complement strand
TTTTGTTGACAAGTGGGGCTTGAAAATTCGCCCACCCCCTTAAGTGGGGAATGACAGAAAATGTTTGAGAACCACTGTACTAACAGAATCACTCCTCCAATCTACAATCTCCCGCACTACTACAGCCTTTTAAACTTATTTTTTTTCAGTACAGTTACTAAAGAACAATCCCAACACAAAAAAAAAACGGATGTTGACTATACAAGTGACGCACGCAAAATTGAGCATGGGAGGCAATGTGTGCATGTGTATGTGTGAAAGTCGTCCTACACAATAGCCCTCCTGATTCTGCTCTCGTCTAACACATGATTCTTTTTAAAGGTAAATGCAGGTTAATTTGTTTTATTTTTACTTTATATTTTGTGTTACTTATTTATATGAATATTTTCGGGTTCTGGAACGAATTGTCAGAGTTTTAATTTTCCATTTCTTATGAGGAAAATCACTTTGATATATGAGTGCTTTGATATACAAGCATGCTTCCTGAATGAATTATGCGCGCAATCCAAGGTTCCACTGTATATTGTTAGTTATAATTTACAGGGGTACAAGTTACAGTTTACGTAGATGTAATAAAGTGTCAATGGGCAATTGAATACATGACCAAATAAAATGAAAGTGAAGCTGAAAAACCAACCTTTGGTCTGATTTGAATAAGCACATGACAAGGTTAACTAGAATGAAAAGCAAGTTTTGTCTGCTTTGTTTACAACATCCAATTTGCCATTGTACAGCATTTGTCAGGGATGCATACAGTACTGTGGTCTCTTTTTTTAATGTTCTTGTTTTTTTTTTTGTTTTTTTCATTTTGAAAAAGTCTACACACCTCAGGTAAATTTGCTGACTTTTTGTGATGTGAAAAGACATCATGTCAGATCCTTTCCACCTTCAATATGTTATAGCAAACAAAACAATTCAAGTCAAAAGCGTAAACATTAATTTTAGGGATTTTTCTTTTTTTTACTAATACAGCATCCACTTTTTTAGATAAAGATCTATCTCAGCTCTGACATGGCCATTCCCAAACACTGATCTTTTATTCTGGAGCAATCATTTTTTAACTTGGATTTGTGCTTTGGGTCATTATTATGTTGGAAGGGGTTCAGCAGTCTTAAGAGAGGCCTGTACAGTAGGTTTCAGGCCAAACAGATATTAGAGTTATCCACAATCCCTCTATCTTGACTAGAGCCCCAGTCCCATTCTAAACAGAAACAGCCCTAAATCATGATGTTGCCACCACTATGCTTCACCATGGGTGTGGTATCCTTTGGGTGATAAGCTGTTTTGAATTTGTGCTAAACATATCCTTTTGAATTATGCCTAAAAGTGTCTACCTTGCTCTCATAAGACTGTGGTACCCAATGTCTCAAAGGATATGCAGGTTTTGTTTTTGTTTTGTTAAAATGCTTGATTTTCACTTGAATTTAACTTGAAATCCAATGCAATTTAACATAAGAGGTAGATATTTCTACCCTCTGTATGTGCACAATTTAACATTTTCAATTTAGAATTTTCACTAAACATGCTGGTAAGGGGACCAGTTTATGGTGTGTCTGAAAATAATGTGTTTTTATTTACTTTTTTTCTTGAAGGAAGGAGATGAAGGAGGAGTTTGTCATTATCGATAATGCTGCAATTAAAGAAATTACAATGTCACTAGCCAATGAGGATCTGCCATCAGCTGTTGTCAAGATTAAGGATTACTTTGCACAACTAGACCATGTGGAACTGAACATCGCTATAACAGGAGAGTCTGGATCTGGAAAGTCCACATTTATCAATGCCTTCAGGGGTCTAGGGGATGAAGATGAAGACTCTGCAGAAACTGGTGTTGTAGAGACCACTACAGAGCCTACTGTTTACCCTTATCCAAAATTCCCAACTGTCAAATTGTGGGATCTCCCTGGCCTTCGAACCCCCAGATTCAGAAAGCTGAATTAATGCACTGTTTGAGTATCTCAAACAGGTTCAGTTTGAACGATATGATTTTTTCATCATCATCGCTTCAGAGAATGCCATGCCAATCTGGCAGCAGAGATACTGAAAGTGAAAAAGAAGTTTTATTTTGTTCACTCAAAGATAACAACATCAAAGCTGAAAAAAGAAGACATTTAACAAAGAAAAGATAATGGACACAATCAGAAACGACTGCATTAAAGGTTTCCTTTTATCTAATTTATCACTATTCCATAAAGTTATTAGAGTACACATAGTGTACATTTTGATTTTTTTTAAATAATAATTTATGTATATAAGATTAATAATGATGGTGTTTGTTCATTGTTATAAGGTTTTAGATAGCTATAGTGTAGAAAGACCCTTTTAAGAAAATGTTTTAAAAAGCCATTTGCCTTTTTTCAGGTCTAGAAGAGATTGGTCTAAACTCTCCTGCTGTCTTCCTGATCTATTGCTTTGAACTCGGTCTCTATGATTTTGACCGTCTTGAACAAACCATGGAGAAGGAACTTCCCCAGCACAAGAGAGATGTACTGATGCTTGCACTTCCAAACATCACTTTGGAGATCAATGAAAGGAAAAAGAAGGCACTGCAGAGCAACATATGGAAGTTGGCACTGCTCTCTGCCTCAGTTGCTGCTGTGCCAATACCTGTTTTAAATGCAGCTGCATCAATCAGTGTAGATGTGACCATCTTGGTGTCAGAGATAAATAAATATTACAATGCCTTCAGTTTGGACCCAGATTCCTTACATAAACTTTCTGAGAAATCAGGGAAATCAGTAGATGAGTTAAAAGTTGTGATGAACTCTCCTTTAAATCAAGAAATAACCAAAGATTAGGTTATTAAGTTGCTGACAAATTCAAGTATTTTAGCTGTAGAATCAGCTGGTGAGTACTGGCTGGGATTCATTCCTGTTCTGGGATCTCTAACAGCTGGGCCACTGTCCTTCGCTGTCCTCGCTGAAGATGCCCGAAATGTGCTCCTAGTTGCTTTACAAACATCAGTATGAAAATGAAAGTGTCGTTTCATCATAAATTGTAACTCAAAAATGGCATTTAGAGATCATAATTTAAATTACATTTTAAAGCAATAAGATCATATCAATATATATTCATCATTTTTGTGTACTGTTTTCTTTAAAATTGCATTTAATTTAATAAACTACAGTGAATAATTGTCCGTTGTATGCCTACACACTGGGTGCAAGCCCCTGTGCTGCTGTTTCTCACTGCTCCTGGCAATTATCACAGCTTCTCAGATGCACAAGTATACATATTTTTATACAAAATAAGGAAGAAATTACTTTGTAAACTTTGCAAAATGAAATGCATCCTTAATGTTTATATCAGGGAAGCAACCAACTTTATTTGAACAGTCACACAACAGCATGGGATCTTTCCTGGAGAATAGCACACTAATGCTTTAGCTGATGAACCATTACACACATCTCTAAACTGAGGTACCGATGTTCATCACAGTTACATTAGTGCCATCAGCTGGTCTTAACGCACTCGTGAAAATTTTACAGAAGCAAAAACATACTGACAAAATATCTGGTATATACGTTATTCTTAAAGAACATCAAAAAAAAGCTAACATGAATACAATACTAACAAATTTCTCATATGAAAAATCCAATGAAGTATCAGACATAAAACCTAAGTAGATAAATAATATATTAACACTGCAACAAAAAAAGGGGTAATGAATCCAAAGACTTAGCTTTTTTATATAACAAATATCATCTCTTCGTAAGCAGGTAAATTAATTCAGCTGAAAGATGGTAGACAAATTAAAAAACATTAATGTCAAAAACAAACAAACAAACACTCATACATTTTTATGTCCTGGCCCCAGCCTGACGCTTCTACTCCCATCTTTCACTCCCACTCCTTCCCTTCTTTCTTTCTCACGCAAAAAGAAAGGAATGTGGAACTGAGGAACTGAAGGGAGGCATACAGGATACACACTGAGAGCTCTGACATCTTCGTGATGTCATTAGGAGGCCTGCCATGTTGGCTTTGGCGTGCGTTTCCATAGCGATTTGGTTGGTCTGGTGTTGTTATTAATGTTTTTTCTCTTTAGGTGTCCTCCTCTTCCTCACCTCCTCCTACTGCTCTCCTTCTCAGAGTGTCCTCTTTCGCACCTTCTCTGCTCCACTCCCCCGCACTTCCACCATATTCATCTTCATCCTCCTCTTCCTCCCCATCCGCCTCTTGCTCTTCCTCCAACTGCTGTCGAAGTCGTGCCTGCTCCATAGCATGCTTTTCTGTTCAACCACAGAACAAACAGCAAATCCTTAGTAAAATGAATTGTTAGTTTGAGATAGCAGATGCCTCAAAACAGTTAACACACTTACTCTGATAGTAGGCTGAAGAAGAAAACCGGCGTGATGGAAATACAAAATCGGCGAAAAACACCAGCACCTAAGGGAAAAAAGAAGAGAGCGCATCTTTTCTATGTACTGCATGTATATAACAGACAAATTTGATGTTTACATTTTCATAACACATCTATTGATGGGGAAATACAAATCCACATTTGGCAAACGATCCTAATCCAAATAATCCCAATAATTTTAGTTAAAATGACCCTTTTTAGGACAAATGCTCTAAACAAAAACCTGGTTTCTTAGTTTTTTTTTTTAAACATGATTCAACGATGTATACTTAGAATTACACTCAATGGCCATTTCATTAGGCACACCTGTTCAACTGCTCAACACCACCAATATCTAATCAGCCAATAACATGTCAGCAACTCAATGCACTTAAACATGGTCAAGACATTCAAACCAAGCATCACAATGGGGACGAAATGCGATTTAAATGACTTTGAACATCGTGTGGGTGTTGGGGCCAAATGTACTGGTCTGAGGATTTTCATGCACAACCATCTCTAACGTTTGCAGAGAATGGTGTGCAAAAAAGAAAATATCCAGAGAGCAGCAGTTCCCTGGGAGAAAGGGCCTTGTTGATGCAAGAGGTTGAAGTGGTTTGAGCTGATTAGAAAGGCAACAGTAACGTTCAACATCTTATTACAACCGGGGTATGCTGAAGAGCATGAGTAAAAGCACAACACCTTAGCAGAAGACTATACCAGGTGCACCACCTATCAGCTAAGAACAGGAAACTGTTACAGGGCACTACAATTCACATGGGCTCCTCATGGGCTCTGGGTTGCTGATCAAAAGGGCCAAGTACTCCATCTGCCTTTACCCCAGTTTTCTAATCGGATTATGTGAAAAATAATTTCACTAGGCTGTAAGGTACATTTGACAAATGACTGATCTTAATCAGCATTAAAAACTGAAAGCATAGTGTTTGAAAAATACGACTGTGCCCCATACAGTGAAAGTATTTCGATTAGTAGTTACCAATTTCCATCAGACATTATCAGAGTCACCTTTTGCTTCTAAAACTTCATGTGATTTTGTCTTTTATGCTTTACTTGATATAAATACATGATATATCCCTATCAGTAATACTTGTCCTTGGGAGCATAACATTCTAGAATAAGTGATATTCAACTTAGTGACCTACGCCAAAAGCATCCCTAATGTTATTCATATCACTAAACCTATGAGTGATCTTACCAGTCCTAGGGTGAGTCCAGATAAGAGTGTTACTAAGCCGAAGATTATGTAAGAACCCCAGACTGGAATTCCGACTTGCTCTGTTAGGTAGGCATGGCATTGCTGTAAAACACAAGGTTACTGAGACAACGTAACAAAAAACAAACTATATTAACATAAGTGAAAAAAATTTACAGTAAAGAAATTCAAAGCACTGGACTGGAAAATGGTGGCATCAACAATAAGCCAATTTTATATAATGGGGCTTTCACTGTAAAATACCATACTATATATGGCTACAGAAAGAACCTGTTCTTACCCTGATGAACATGGACAGCTTAAAGAGAGCAGACATCATATTCATCCTAAAGACAGAGAACATAATCATACATTTACTCAAAACATTTGATCCACAAAACCAAGTCAGCTATCTACTCTAATAATAATAATACACAGACTACACCTACATGCAATTACATATTTATGTATATATATAAATAAAATAATTGTATGACTTGTTAAACACAAAACGCTGTCTACATTCTCAATTTTATAAAACAAAAAGTAAAAATAGAATTGGTACCCCCATGTATTAGTAACTTTAGCCTCTCCTTGCTAACATAATGACTCCGAGTCACCTCCTCTAAAGCTTAGTGAGTTTGATAGCCTTTGTAATTTAAGATGTAAGCTATGCTGTACCGCAATGTGCTATAATGAACCAGCACTACCCACCACTGTGCTGCCCTAAAAGGAAACAGACAAATTACATTTCCTCTCACAGACTCACTCACACATTAGGAAGGTGCTTACATGAAAGAGGAAGGGCCAAACCAAGAGGAAACAGGCTCAATGTTCTGCCATTTCTTCTCTTCAATGAATGTTAGGAAGTCATCTTTAGTGCGTGCACCCTGGTACCGCCTAAACACTCCATCTTTACAGCTATTGTGCACAAAATATACAAAGTAATTAATTAATTTACATAAACCATTCATAGTTTAGTCTCAGTCATAAAGCAGTGAAACACACCCCTCTAATTACCCATATTATATATGTGTATGTTTGACTCATAAGTGGTTATAATCGGATCATCGTCAGGAAACGAAAGTAACCCCCCCCCACCCCCCACACCCACACACTCTCAAGCACATAAACCACATTATACTAGAGTATAAGCACACCGTTTTACCTTGATGTATAAAGATGTCAGAAATAGCATTAACTTACTGGTATATGGATGGAAGCGCTGTGATGATAAACCTGCCACTCAGACCTGCAACAAGGTCAAACACATGAAACAAACTCATTCTTCTTAAAACACACACTCACACAATCCAGGCAAAACTGAGTTTAGGTAAAGAAATTTACCAGGCTGCTCAGTTACGTCCACTTTAGCAATGTTGACTCCAATGTCCTCACTCCAGTCTGCAAATTCATTCCACACAGGCTGCAGCTGCTGGCAAGCTGGACACCATGGAGCAAAACTGCAAACAAACACATCCAGGTACACACAGATACACACATAGATTAGGGTCAACATGACAAGAACATCATGAAAACGTGTGTCATAATACACATTTCTTAGATATTGCAATTTAGATGCTACAATGTTATATTTTCTTCAAACATTCTATATTTAGAATTAGAGGTTACCCGCGGCTTCGTCCGCGTACATCCACCTAATTATGATGTGGCAATCAAATAAAGATATATTATTACCTCACAGTATGGCACATGAGTTAATAAGGCCTACTGTTACATTCGTTGAATAACGCCTGTGAACATGCCTGTGACACACACGCCCATGATTCGTATAAAGATTGTAAATGAAAATGGGTGGTAAACCAGGAAGCGTTGCAGCCTCACAGCTCCAGGGCCACATGTTTGATCCTAACCCCCTGTCTGTAGGTGAATTTCACATGTTCTTCCCACATTTGTATCCATTTTGTTCAGATTCTTTGGTTTCTCTTTCCAAATGTGGACTGGCTATGCTAGATCAGCCCTTGGTGTGAGTGAGAGAGTGTGTGTGCAATTATACTGTAACAGTATGTAGGGCAATTCAGGGCATGTTCCCTCCTTGTGTTGAGTGAGACACTACACTGACCAAGAAAAAGCAGAAGCTGAATTCAAACGAATCACAAAGTAGATCTCTCACGTGTGTCCACAGTGCAGTGAAGTTTAAGCTGTACAGTAATTTTTTATAATAGCATAAGTTTATATTCATCTTTTCCACTTTATGGATGAGAGTCCCTCACTGCAAAATCAGGTAATATGGTGAAGCTAATCACATCATACGGGCTTTTGAATTAAGCACGATAGACCTTCTGCTGGACATCTGCAAGGCACAGTATAGCTTGCATCATCAGTGGAAGTTTCCACAAATTCGTGGATGAAAAACTAAAGACTAAAAAATGTAAATATATGCTCTACCAAACGGGACTATAGATAATTATTTCCTTAATCCATTTCCTTTCCTCAACAAAACCCCACCTATTCACATTGCAGTGCACTCTACAGTTTAACCACATCTCAGTTTTCTTTATAAATATAACACTGCATGCTCAGTGTCTATGTGAACCCGAGAAGTTGGCTAGCCTACCCGAACCGTAACACGAAAGATATTCTAAGCACACAAGTAGCTTAGCTATCGCGCGCTAATACTGTACGCGCTAACTTCAGATAGGCGGCAACTCACAATTCAATCATCCATTCTCCTGTCAAGATTTCCTCCCAGTTCCCGTCCGTGATCACTCTTAGGTTGTCCTGCTTGGCGGCAACAGGCAGCACCGACAAAGAAGAAAGTAGTACAATTAGGAAACAAATAGAGAGGGAATTTATTTGTGAAAGTATTCTTGTTTCTCTCCTTCTGCCGCTCGCTGAAGCCGCCATGTTTACGCTAACTCTCTTAGCATACTTCCGCCTTGGACAGGGCGACTGTAAACCACGTGACATGGGCTGCGTTTCAAATGGCGTCAGTGTATAAGTGCACTGTAAAGCAGGGGAGTTCTTTATACATCATGTCAAGTGAACTACATTTTAATAGTGAGACATTTGAGACTCTATGTTAAGTAATATAATTACTTATATTATTGTAAAAATGCTAATTTATGTTTTCTTTCAGCAACTGTTTGTTTATTTATTTTTTGTTTGTATATATATTTTTAATAAAGCATTAAGTGATTTTTTTCAACTGGTAATATAACAAAGCAAAGAATAACTCATTCATCATCTATACCACTTATCCTGTATACAGGATCCTGGAGCCTATCCCAGGAGACTTAGGGCAGATGGCAGTGGTGCCAATCCACCCTGGACAATGGAGAACACAAGTTAGCCTACTTTGCATGTCTTTGGATTGTGGAAGGAAACCCACCAAGCACAGGGAGAACAAGCAAACTCTACACACCCAGACGGGAATTGAACCTATACCCTACAGGCAGGAGGCGACAGTGCTGACCACTAAGCAGCCACTGTGCTGTCCGAAGAATAACTGCTCTTGGAATAACCATGTTCTTGGCTTTTTAAAAGCATGTTTTTTTTTTTTACTCTTTCCATTTTTTCAGACATTTTAGCGTGCAGTACAATGTGCATTAATAAATTAGTTTCTCAGTTTCAATGTTATTTTTGTAGATTATAAGGGCATTATTTTTGTACCTAAAAACCTATGAAATATGAAACAAATCTTATGTCATTTTTAGATTACTGTATTGTAGAGTCAAGGTCATTATTGTTAAGTCAAAGCATCATGATATTTTGTTATATCGCTCTACTATTGCACCAACTTTCAGCCTAAAATACACCCACAAGTCCTACATGCTATTATTTTTTTTTTAATCGCCTTTAGCTTCCATTATGACACACATTTAGCATGGGATAAAAATTTTTCCTATCCAAGGTTTTATTTATTTTTTAGCTAGATTTTATAGTGCAATAAATCTTGGCACTGTGGTCCGGGAATGTCCCCGTGCAATCAGAAAAGAAAACAAATACTTTGATAACCAAGTCATTCTGTACTTTCGGGTCATCAGCGACTTTTTATTGCCACATAACAACATCAGATCATAAAACAGCTTTTAGTGACTTGTACTGTGGGCCCTATGCATGATGGGTGCATCACTTCATGTGCTTCCTTCTTACCCTGATGCACCATCACTCTGAAATAGGGTGAATATCAGCTCATCAGAATCCATGACTTTTGTTTTTTTCATTGCTCCAAAGTCAAATCTTTATGCTCTGTAGCAATCTACAGCTTTTTGCAGATTAGCCTATTAAGATGTGGTTTTCTTATGAACACACAGCTATTGTGAGTTCCCATTGCACTCACTCTTGTTGCACAGTGTGTGTGTGTGTGTGTGTGTGTGTGTGTGTGTGTGTCTGTCTGTGTGTGTGTGTGGAAATACAGTAACCTTATTTTTACTATTAAACATTGCTGTGAGTTCTACTGTAGATTTCTTTATAAAGCAATGTCCTCAAGGATTTAAGTGATCAGTAATTCATTATTTTTTGCACATAACCTTTTAAGTTTTAATAATATGTTTGGACAGTTCTTAAGCCAATTCCAGTAATTTCGTCAATCTCTCTATTTATTTATTTTTTGCTTGGTCCAAGATGATAATTTTACCCTTCTGTAGCACAGTAACATCTTTTCCACAACCACAGGATACAGCTTTAGTCAATGTTGGGTAAGAATTGAGAAGCTACTTACTGTATTGGTTAGGGTGAAAATAATTGTTGCAGCTGAATCATATTAATCACTGCAGTAATTATCCAATTAAATGTTCTTAATTATTTGTTTATTTAAATCCAAATTGTGATTTTTTTTTTGTTGTTGGCCAGTGTATATTCTTAATTAAACATACTGTATATATATTAATATACTCTTTTATGAACACTCTTTTAAAGAAAAACACTTTTTTGTAACGACAATGTGACAACCTTTGTCCATTACAGTTAGGACTTCTCTTAGTTATTTGCCTTTCCCCAGTAGGGGGCAGCATAAGTGTTATAGGACGATTAAATATCTAGGCCTCCATCATCAAAATCCCTGGTGTCATGTAGCATGTAGCAGGGGTGCATGAATCAATCACCTGCGTCAGTGACTTGGTGAGATGTGGAACATTTTCTTGGATAAATATGTCTGATCACACACACAAACACACACACACACTTTAATGACTAAGCACTACTGATGTCAAGCACCGTCAGCAGGTCAGCACTAACCTCAGCAAGTGTGAGTGACAGTGACATCATTTTAAGCTCACTTTCTTAAATTTCTTTGTTGTGTCTCTCTGGTTTCTTTGCCCCACATTAATATTAATCAGTGTGAAACTGTGAACCATCTATTATTTATATAAAACATGGGACAGCACATGCTTCAAATGACCCAAAAGTAAATACTTTCAGAGAAAAATAATCAGAATATAATTAGACATACAAGCAGACATTTACAGCATTTGGCAGACAACCTTTTTGAAGAATGACAAAAAATTTTTATCTCATTATACTTTTAATCAGGTAAAAAGGGCCTTGCTCAGGGGCCCAACAGTGGCAACTTACTGGTGCAGGGGGTTTGGATCTGAGACCTTCCAATTAGTAGTCAGTACCTTTTTACTTTTTCAAATTGAAATTGAAATTAAAATTTTATTTGTCACATATACAACCATACACCGTATGATATGCAGTGAAATGTTTATATAAATAGTAGCAGTGTGCTTGTGACAAGAATGAAGCAATAAAACCCCATCCAAGATTTTAATAGTATGACCAGGTTTCATGAGTTTAAACATTAATCATTGGTGTTATTTTACATTTTGTGGTTTTGGGTTTCATTTACTTAAACTGAAAGTACTTGAAAGAAAAGGATAAGGAGAACATGCCAGATAAATGATGGTATATGAACTACGAAATATCTGTATCTCTTCAAACATAGCCATATTTGGAGAGCACTGAAATACAGAGAAAAGGCTTTTTGACGTAGGACACACGCTTGTTTCACAGGATATAGGTAGGAGGAGAGAAAACGCCGGAACTATGGAGACAGTCTGAAGAGGAAGAAGTGGGCAGAGAAACCACTCACTCCCTCTAATCACTTTCTCTCTATCTCTCTCCCTGTGACACACACACACACACACACACATGCTTTTCGTTATACAAGGGGCTGCCTCCTCTTGGTATCAGACATTCTCTTAAAGCAAATAAAAATAAACCATTCATACTGAAGCAACCGCATATGCGTATCTTGTCACCCACACACACACCTCAGAGGCCTTGTGAACAAGCTGCTTCTGTTGATTCATGATATTATATCACGAAATGTGATTACCGGATTTTTTACATGAACTGCCTATGCAAATGTTTTGTATGAATACTCAGTTGTTTGGAAATATTTAGTAACATTGAAAATCCAAAAAAGTATTTATTGATAAAGATTTATGACACACTTCTGTGTATGTATTCCTACAGAGCAGTTGCTTTAACACCACACTTAAAATAAAGTGTAAAAAGATGGGAATCTGGATCATTTGGATCAGGTGTAGTATTACCTTTACCTGAAAAGAAAATGTGCAGGTAGTGGAGTGGACGCCCCTCTTACCCATCTCTAGTTTCAGATTCTGTATGCTTAAAAAGTATACTTAGTAATATACAAGTATAATACTTCATGTGACATATACTGTATAAATGTGTGCTTCATCATTATCATCATCATCATCATCTCTTTCTCTATTGATCTTTTTTGCTAATCCTGAGGAAGAGATTACAGCTTCAATATTCAGAGTAAATTCACTCCTTAAGTCAATTCTTAAATCATGAAAGCACAGAGAAATATAAAGTGCACTCTGATTAATGTAATTCTGCATTGCATGCTGTGTGATGCAGTAATTCATTTTTCTGTAAAGATATTAGTTAAATAGAGATTGGTCGATTAAAACAAAAGTCATTTCGGTTATATTTTACGTTCAGTTATATGTACTGTGCTTTGAATCATTTTCCATGAGAAAGTTTCTGACTTTATGGCAATTCAATATTCTACACTGGTGTAGCTCACCAATAGATGGAAGAGTGTGGATATTGACTTTCTCAGTGTAGTTCATAGTTTGAATTTTAATGTGAGAGAACCCTGGAATTAAAAACTGACATTTGCACTTTCCTGTCCTTTATTATGCATAGTTGCATTTTATTTACACTTGGGGATTAAGGCCCTTACTCAACAGAGGTCCAGTGCTGGGATTTCAATTCATTTATATTTGAAGCCCAGAATGTTAACCACTGACCCAGCACTTATTCATACATCTATGCCTGCACACATGCACACAATCTTTTAGAGTCAGGCTGCTTGACCCACATTTCTCTCACCTTAATATAATTTATCTACACACAACTCTGAGTGAATTTCCTTCTAGACATTATGCTCATTAGTTGAATAGCTGAAGTTATTATTTCTTCATTTAGGATGCCATGGTTGGTACAGAAACAATGTTAATCTCATTCTTTCTCTCTTAATTCATCAGCCTTGAGGATGGAGTTATTTATTCGTCTAAAATAAGGTTGAGGTTTTTACTCAGGATTTCATTTCGAAAACTCTGCAGTATGATTTCTGTATCAGGCTCTATGTATCAGTTTATTAGTTAGTAGTTCAGTGAAGCTATTAAATGTTTACTACAGCTGTCTGCAAGAGTGTGCAAGAATGATAAATGAACCTGCTGTCTTCTTATTCAAATTTAACTGTTGTTCTCCTGTAAACATGCTTGTATATGTACAGCTGGAATATATAAAAAACAAACAATTATGTGCCGGAGGGTCAAACTGTATGCTAATGCATACTATGTATTTGTTCAAAAAAACTGCTAAATACTTCTAACTGCACGCTCACTCCATTTATGCTCCATTTATTTTCATTTGCTCGATGCCTCTGCATCAAAGGATTTATAATTCTGGCCCTGGAGGTTGAAACATTGAACTATTCGCCTGCTAGAACACAGCCTCCTGTTTGGAAAACCCTGTAAAAATCTGTAACCTGTACAGAAAACTGTGCATCATGTAAATGTAGTACCCCTTAAGAGATCTTTGATGGAATCAGGTGACGGAAGAATTTCATCACTTTTGAATTGCATATTCTCTATTAACATGCTGGGTACAAATCAAAATTTTTACACTTACTGTAAAGTGCTTTTAGTGCACTAACTTGAAAAGAATCATTTAAATGTATGTGAATGAAATGCAGTAGATGTGAGTGGATTTAAGAAGTTTAAAGGTAGGGGAAGCTTTCTGAACTTCAGGTCACATGCTCGAGCAGTAGCTCACCGACCCACTTTTCCACCATCAGAAAGAAAATCATTAAACAGTTAATTATCCAGAAATCCCTGTGTAGCCCTAGAGACATTAGAAAGAAACACAATCTCTCCATGACTTTCACACGATATAAAACACACACTCAAGCATACACCAGCACATGCATCTCTACGAAAACACTCACATGATTCCCAATACATTTTCTAAATTATTTAAAACTATTCTCCCACCAAGCACTGCATTTTTTATGTTTTGTGCACACCCTCACACACCACAAAGAAAACTCCCCCTTGACCAGTGTTATTGCACACACACACACACACACACACACACACACACAATTTTTATACCATTTTACTGCATGCCTTGCTTATAACTATGGCGTAAGCTATAAAACTAAATTTATAATTCTAAAATAACAGCTGCACTACACACAGACTGCCACAGTTTAAATCACTGATATTCTACATTATAGTACTCATGAGTGTGTATCCGGTTGTGTGTAATGTGGCCTCTTGATAGTGGATAATTATTCAATTATTGTCGCAAAGCAGCTTTACACAATCAAAAGGATTATGGAAGTTATTATATGAAAATTATAACAGTTATAATAGTTGCAGGTGTGAAATATAATGCTTTATGCAAGTGGGTATGTTTGGTATTGGTAAATTATGGTATATTATAAACACTGCTTATAAAGCATTATGTTATGTTTGCTATGAAATGTAATTGTATGCAGTAATTGTCTGCAGTATAATATCAGATGAATGTTCTGTATTTATTTAAATTAATACATACTATGCATTTGCTAGTGAGTAAAACTTATAAATCCTATAAAAAGAAACTTCACATTCTGTCACACTCTCTTTATTTAATTTGCTTGATGCCGCTACACTAGGGAAGTACAAGTCTGGCTCTGAAGGCTTGCAACACTGAACCAGTAATTACTCGCTTGCTAGAAGACAGCCTTGTATTTTGAAAAAAACTTTACAATTATGCAAAAAGGAAAAGCTGCCACCTGTAAATTGAGACTAGACCAGGGAGAACGGTAACTATAAATCACACAAATGTGTTGCTTCCTAGGATTTCTTTCATAAATAAAAAAGTGTGAGACTCTCAGTAAAATATGGGTTTGGTACTGAACATTGTAAAAAATATAATAATAATGAGCAGGGATATTCTTGGTTCAAGGGCAAAACAATGTAAAATTGTCATTAAAGATACAGCAATGTGCCTGAAATAAGTTCCAATGTCACTTTCCCTTGTAATAGGTACTTTAATAGTGTCACCCCAGTTCCATGCATTTGTACCTTGAAAGGTTTGTTTTAGCATTTTATATTGTTATGAAAGTATTGTAACATATATTTTATTTCATAATTTAATATATATTTTATAAAATGAGTTACTGACTCTTTGTTACTGTTTAGGTAGCCTTTAACAGTTTTAAGAGTTGCAAGTTCTCTCAGACATGTTACCAGAAACTGAAAAGGCCTCTAAGAAAGTGCTTTCAGCTGAGTCATCCTAGATGCAAATACAGCTTTAATATTATAATTGAATTCATGTGCCTAACCCTACCATCTGTTCATTCAAATTGTTTAATGAGGAATGTCATGAACAAACTTACAGACTGTAACTGATTAAGTTGCGTGTCCTTCAGAAGTGCATGGAGTCATTAACAGCATATATTAACTACTGTCAGTACAATGGCCTTATCAGCATCTCACTTAATAATCTTGCAAAGTCTTCTTCAAGCGTCACATTATTCGTTAAGGTGAGAACAATTTGTCACAAATTTAGCTGACTTTAGCTGAAAGGCTACACATTGTTGATGGATGTGTCATATGAATGGGAATGCTGGTCCTTAACTGCACCTTTTATGCTTGGTGCAGTTATGGAAAAATGTCCTTTAATTATTTATTTATTTATTGAATAGTTTTTAATAGTTACATTTCTTTTAGTGTTTATACATGAACCCTCTTTCACACAGAACACAGTTTTGTGCCTCTAAGGGTTAATTCAGAGAGAGAAACCAGAGAACATTTTGCTTTTTTTAAAATGAAGACTGAAATAGTAAGCTGATACAGGTTGCCATAGTTACCATACTCTTTAGAGAAAGGGGCTTCTCAGTGGTTCTGATGGTTAATGACTCTAATTTTCTAAAGGGATTCTACATGGAATCCTTTCTGAAAGGGGATCCCTCCATTGTTGGGTTCTACATGGAGTCAAAAAGTCACATGAATTCTGATCTGCCCATATTCTCATTCAAGTCGCATTACAGTGTATTGTATATGTATTCAATTGAAGACCACATACAAAAATGACTCTGATCAGATCAGAAAAAAAATCTGCATCTGTGTCACATTAGGGTAAAAAAATGGAATTTAGACTAAAGTCACTGAATCTGAACGGTAACCTGATCTGACTACAAAATCGGAATTGAGCATTGAGGCTTGTAATGTGAACACAGCCTGAGTCTTTCCAGGGTGGTAATATGAACGTAGCCAAAGTGACTCAGATTCAATCTGAAAAACATCCGATTTGTGCGTTCAGACAGCACTAAAATCAAATCTATATCACATTAGAGTAAAAAAGAAAAATCGGAAATGAGTCACTTCAGGCTACCTAATGTGAACGTAGCCCTTTTCTCCCCTTTAGTGTTTGGATAGGGTCCTGACACAGAGTTCAGTACCTAGTCACTCTCTAGTTATAAATCTTAAATTGGCAGGTTAATTGTCGAATAGTGCTGCGGATATGCCGCTTCTCTCTGACTCCGCCCCCTGTATAAATATCTGCTCCTCGAGCCGCGCGCCTGCATACTGAAAAGGATAACACACCGAGGCGCCTGTGCGTAACTGGAGTGCTTGTTTTTCCCCCCTTTCTGCTTCTAACAAATCCAAACTGTTCACAATGGAAGAGATGGAAGAGGAGCTCAAGTGTCCGGTGTGTGGCTCATTTTTCCGCGAGCCGATCATCTTGCCCTGCTCACACAACCTTTGCCTGGCCTGCGCTCGAAACATCTTGGTGCAAACGCCGGACGCTGAATCTCCGCAGGGCGGCCGCGCCTCCGGCACAGCGCCGTCCGATTATGACTACCTGGACCTGGACAAGATGAGCCTGTACAGTGAGTCGGACAGCGGCTACGGTTCTTACGGCGGCTTCGCGAGCGCACCCACCACCCCTTGCCAGAAGTCACCTAATGGAGTGCGTGTGTTCCCTCCTGCTGCTGTTCCCCCGCCGCAACCTCAGCACCAGCTGCTCCCGCAGCCTTTGGGCACACCGCCGATTCCGCGCAACGCCTGTCTGACATGCCCGCAGTGCCACCGCAGCCTGACCCTGGACGAGCGTGGCCTGCGCGGCTTCCCCAAAAACCGGGTGCTCGAAGCCGTGGTGGACCGCTACCAACAGAGCAAAGCGGCAGCTCTGCGCTGCCAGCTGTGTGAGAAAAGCCCACGGGAAGCCACAGCCATGTGCGAGCAGTGCGACGTGTTTTACTGCGACCCGTGCCGCCTGCGCTGCCACCCGCCGCGGGGCCCCCTCGCCAAACACCGGCTCGTACCCCCGGCACAGGGGCGCATCAGCAGACGCGCGAGCCCGCGCAAAACTTCCACCTGCACTGAGCATGAACTGGAGAACCTCAGTATGTACTGTGTGCAGTGCAAGACACCCGTGTGTTACCAGTGCCTCGAAGAAGGCAAGCATTCCACGCATGAGGTCAAGGCACTGGGGGCCATGTGGAAGCTGCACAAGGTGAGAGAGTGGGATCGCATTTACCTACATACAGTACCGAAAGATTTGATTGATAGATAGATGGTAAGATTTAATACATGTGAAATTAAAAATGGATTACAAAAGTGCATTCATAAGTATACTATTTTTATTTTAGAATCCATGTTTGATGTACACTTTCAGCTATCTAGGATTCTTTAGTATGACACTAAAGTGCTGATTGATGACCATCCACATGCCATAGTTTATCTGAAGTGGTATTAACCCCTACACCTTTTATGTTATTATATGATGCATGCGGAATTCTTTAAACACACAAATGAATTTTTTTTACAAAGACGACTATGAGTCATGGTGACCCTGCGTTCAGACCATTTAATAAATTGTGACAGAATGATGGCAGAGAAGAACAGTGATGGTGGCTGTGTTCTGGTTAAAATTCAAAGCACAAGCTAAAGGGAGCAGACTGTGATTCAGGCTGGACAGAAAACTGGAAAAGGATGCATCACTTATCCTCTATAAATATCTTGTGACTGATTTAGTACATTCAAATCACAGACTAGACTACAGTACATTCAGGTTGAAAGCGAAGTATTTAGCTATTCAGTAGGTTTAGGGAGTACTCTTTTACCACAGTGTCTTTCAGCTGGTATTGTGGAAGTAAATAATTATTTGGGTGTTCTACCTGTTCCATAATGCATCTGTGCATCTCCATGGAAATGTTAAAGGGATGTGTGGTTTTGTTTCCATGGTGAAATTAAAGGCATGTGTGTGTTTTTGGTAGGCAGCAATGAATGAATGTTCTTTTAATGTGTGTGTACAAGGAGGAAAGGTGAATGGAGAGGGGAAACCCTCATATCTCCAATTCTCACGAATTTACATGGACATTTATGAACATTCTGCACATACAGTATATTTATAGTTAGAGATGCTGTTCCAAAGTGACTGTAACAGCAAAAGCGAGCATTTATTGAGCAAGTGCTTTACACCAGTAAAATAATGCATAAATAAATATCCACCTGCTGATGTGTAACAAGAGTATGATAGTTTTTGAATGCAGCACTAGAACATAGGAGGGCTGCAAACATCAGTCACAAAGCAGTGGGTTGAACTACAAAGGCGAGTCATGTTACCTAATAATACTACTAACAATAATGGAGTAGTTGGACTTCATGTTTTCTTTTTGTTAAAAAGGTAATAGTGTAGTACAAGGCAACATGCCCATGTTAACATATACTGGATGATAGAATGGAAGCTTGTTTTGAATATTACAGCACTGATAATTATAATTGCTCGAATGTCATTAGTCAGAAGGTGTTGATGTTTGTATCACAGTAGGTTATAGAGAGGTTCTGACTGGAAAATGTATTTAATTCAATACTAACAACCTATCAGTCCATTAGTATTGAACAGACACGCTCAACATGCGTCACATAAACAGATTTAAAGCATGTTAGGAAAAAACAGAGATGGTGATGGCTGTCACGTGCTTCCCCCAAGGCACATGAAGTCAGTCGTCTGAATCGTTTTAAACTGCTGCTCACGCAACATTAGGGGTGGTGTAAGGCACTTGAAGCAAAAAGCACTATCCTCTCTCTTCTATCATGTACACTTTTAGGTTTGAGTGCTTTGTGATTTCTCATAATACTATAGAATGCTGCATTTTTTGGTCTTATCTTTGAACAAGAAAAAAGAGAGACTGTGATAACAGGAACTACTTTCATGGATGTTCAAAAATATTAAACATAACTACTGATGTACGGTAGTTTATTAAATAAAATGTTCTGGTTTTTTAGTTATGGAAAATCATTGTTGTGTAAAATAAATAAAACTCTTTGGGATGTGATGTTATGTGAGATAATTATCTTCAACTTGACTTCACATTGAAGCACATCAACTGTGTCTTTCGGTAGGTCTTTGAATGGACGATATTCTTTTTTCTTTTTTTTAATTGTCATCAGAATTACCATAGTTGGATTGTAAATTCCACCAAGACTTTTTGCCTTTATTTCTTTATGACTATTTGACTATTTGGGAACTGCTCTGTGATGGTATCACCAGAGGCTGTTCAAACACAAACCTTGGAAACTGAACTAGACTGTGAACACAGACAGACAGATGAAATTCCCACGATTACTTTATGGCTAAGCATCTACAGAACATAAAAAATGCACAAAGGAGCCAGTAGAGTGAAGGGTTTTGTGCTCATTTTGGTTCCTGAAGACGAAACATACACATTTGGAGTGTGTTAATCCTTTACTTTCCAATGGCCTTCTGTTGGTTCCAGACATACAAAAGGTTCATTAATGTTAAGTAAACATGACTACTTTATGCAGAAGTAAAAAATATATACATAGAAAGTCCCAAACATACCAAATATATAAATGAGTTCTCTTCCGAGAGCGCGATTGTAAGTCCAATTTGTTCGTAAGTCCAACAAACATTGTCTCAGTACTAGGATACTAACACAATTGGCTATACACAGTATAGCTATACACTATAGCTAACATAATTGGCTATACACAGATTTTACGCTTGCTTCTGGACATCCTGGGATGCGTGCTGCATGAACGTGACAATGTACGCCAGACATGTGATCTAACTTCATCAATTGAACATGTGCAAGCACATGTCCGTATCTTTGAAAGTTTGTAACTCAAATGTTCATACAGAGGGGTCTTACTGTAATAGTTTGTTAAAACATGGGGTCATTGAGAGCAATATGATCAGTAAAAGCATAAAATTATGGTGGTTAGTGTAGTGTAGTTTCAGATGAGCCATAGGTTGTGGTGCCAGCTAGGATCCATGCTTTTCAGTAAGGTGCTGAAGGATTTGACAAGAAGAATCACCATTTCATGGACAAAATGATTTCTGTTCCTGCTTCTCGTTCCTAACTGAAAGATTTCAACAGATAAACTATGTTTGACAGTTATTTTTATTGTGGATCTCAATTGAGAGAGATGGAGAATCAGGAAAAAAATCCATTAAAAAGACATAATGTGTGTGTGTGTGTGTGTGTGTGTGTGTGTGTGTGTGTGTGTGAAGTGGAAATACTCTTGCTTTAAGCCAAACGTATGACACTGTGTAGGAGGTAAAGAGAACAGATTTAGAAGCACTGCAAGGTTACCTTACTGAGCAGGCGTGTATGCACCACAACTGGGTGTTGTTGACTGTAACGTATATGTTAGGAAAAAAATTAAAGGGTCTCTTCATATCAGACTTTTTAGTGGTTTCTTTGTGTTACCTATGGTGGTATACATATATAGGTATTGTTGGCTTAAGCAATATCACACTCAAGGTCGCGTTGTTGTACTGAATATCCGCATGGCTGTGATGCCACCGTAGGCGTGAGGGAAGATATAACAGCCATGCTGATATTCAAGACAACAGCAGGACCTTGAGTGTGTTATTTTTTATGATGTTTGTTTAACTGGTTATTTTTGCTCTGCCAACACATATCGATTCATTTAGGCACTTGTCAGACACTCTTATCCATGTGAGTGACTTACAGTACATTTTTACCTCATTATACATCTGAGCAGTTGAGGGTTAAGGGCCTTGCTCAAGGGCTCAACAGTGGCCATGGGCTTTGAACCTGAGACCTTCTGAACTGTAGTCCAATGCCTTAACCACTGAGCTACCCCTGACCCCACATATCCTTCCACATCTGGCAGAACTAACTAACAGCACTGGGGAAGCTGGTTGTCGAGCCGGCGTCTGACAGTTAGCGACCATTAGCTAAGGTGATTAACACTTTTGAATGTAATGTTAACTTCTTCCTTGTACTATGTAGCCAAAAGGGGAGGAAAATAAACTATGGAGGTGGTGGACAGTCCTCAAAATCTTTTAAGTTTTGCTTTATTTCTACACCTAATCCAATTTAGAATAGCCTCAGCTAACTATCTCTTCCAGGATTCAATCCCAAAAAGTGTAAAAAATAAAATAAAAAAATTTAAAGCCAGTGTTCTGTGTAGGGTTTACAACCGGTTGTTCCACATACCAAGTAGTGCCCTTGCTCAGTGGTTTATGGTTATTAGAACACCTGTGAAGAGTCTGGATTATACATATTGATAAACCTCCCAGAGATGTTACGCTCTATATCAAAAATCATGGAATAGCTCTCGTCCAGTCAAATTGTATGATCTGAACTGTTGTATAACGTAACAAATATGTTAGGAGGAAATACAAGGGTTCTCTTCATAGTGTTCTTTTCATTGGTTTATGTGTTGTCCATGGTGGTGTACGTTTATGGTGTGTAATGTATATGACCCGGAAACCTAAGCCTTCAAAGTGAGATGAAATCTCTGATGAAAACATGGGGTTACACAGCTGTTACTCTGTAACTTTGGTGGGCATTTCTGAGTGCGTGTCTTTGTGCATGTATGCACATACCTACAATGGAATCCTTTGTCTGCTGGTCTTGTTGTCGTGGTGATGTATCGGATTCCCGTGGCCACAATAAGCTGGAGTAAATGTGAGGATTGTCGAGGTCTTTCACATGTATGTTGATTTTGTGAATGACATGAAATTACACTGGCTACTGTGGATTTAAGACAATTATTGTATAAGATGAGGTATTTACTGTAGACTTCATAACATGCTTTAACAAGAATGTTTATAACAAGTGAGCAATAATCCAGACAAGTATCCTTTGCTGAAAAATTTCACATTGCATTTTTAAAATAGTGACAGGGAGCAGAGACTTCAAATGACAGAGCAATTTTGAGCAGAGTCTAATTCATTCTAGAGGTTGTTGATGCCAGCTAGTGATAGTCACAGAGTGAAAGCCTGTAGAGCTTTTACAATCAGCGAGCATATAAATAAAGTAGGCTATACGCAAGTGTAATAATGTAGCAGTTTATCTATTAAGTACTGTACAGTACCAGGGATCGTGATCTCTTGTGTTGGTTTTTATTGTACTGTAGGTGTATGCATGTACGTATTATTTTTTACTTTAGTTAGAATGAGTTGAAAATGTTGTTCAGTTCACGATGGATGAACTTTGTCACTTAAATAAGACACAAAAGGCACACAAAAAGGAGAAATGTAGTGTCTTAGAAATGTTAGTCAAAGTCACTACAGTTCCACTATTTGATCTGGCACTACTTATATTGTAGCTCTTAAAGTACAAACAGCACTTTCAATTCATGTGGTATAAGTGTTGTGAAACATCAATTTAATTCTAAATTAATCTAAGTTGAATTAATTAGTTTAGCGAAGACTGCTTTTCCATTCATCTTTTTGACTTTAAGTGCATCTCTTCTTGAAATACTGCAGAGCACTTGCTAGTACTTCACTTTTTACTGAATCAGAACAACAGCTTAAAAAAAAAAAAAAAAAAAAACACTGCTTGCCTGTTTTTTTGGTCTAAACCTTAACTAAAGTTTAAAATTAGTGACTATTCAGAGAAATATTAAGAGGCATTAGCACTAATTATGTCTAACAAGATGAAGGTCGCACTGTGTGATAAGTATGAATGCGAAGATTAAATGTGCAGACGTAACTGAGCGTTCTGATCATAAAGGCAATGTAAGGGAGACCTTTTTACTTTCTGTTGGCATTAAAAATGTGGAAATGTGGAATTAAAATTGCAAGTTAAATATGGAATATGAGATGTTATTAGATCATGTGGAATTTTTAAATAGGATGAAATCTCTTTTCAGCAACATTAGCTAGTTATACCACATACTGTATGTTACTCAGGCACACCACCATGTGTACATAAACATCACAGATTGTCATGTAACTGCACCAGGATGTTCATTAGATGTCAATTTAAGGACTTAATGAGTTAAAGTCAATGTTAACGCTGAATAAAGAACCTTTTAGGATATTTAAATGGTTTGTGACACCATGGGTTCTTATGGCCTACATAGCATGCTCAGTTTTTGTTCCTGATGTTCCTTCACGGCTTAGGGAACACACTGGCAGCCCTAAATTAATCTGAGACACTAGGAGACACTAAAACCTGTTCATAAACCATCTGTATTGTGGGTATTATAAGTTTGCACAGGTTTTATACATGCAACATTTACTAAATTAGTTAGTAAATCAAGGACATAGAGTATAGTGCAACTCAACAGACTGCTGTGAACCTTCTTCATATTTACTTCAATAAATTCAAATATTTTAAATGCTGAGCAAAATGCCCTAGATTATATTTTTGCTATAATATATTTTCACTTTTCCCAGCATCACCCCATCCTGTTGTATTTTGTATGTCAGAGAGCATATTTGGTGTTATTTGAGGACTGCTTGGAATAATCAGGTCAGATTTAAGCACCCCCAGGTGCTGGACAGAGCGGCACAAAAAGAAGAGATGGAGAAGACAAAGGGAAGAAAATAGCGTTCTCAACACCAAGAGGGAATGGCTAGGGAGCTGCTCTATCTCTTTCAGTCATTTTGCTGTTTTAACTCCATCTCATCACTTTCCATGTTCTGTGACAGTGCTCTACTGGGACATCTGGAGAATGACTGCAGGGCCAGGAACAACCTTTTCCGTGCAAAGCATAGGACACACCTAACATACATATTGAGCATTATCCTCTGCTACACACCTGGTTTAACAGCCATTTTGAGAGGAAGTAGATTGGTCTGAGCTTTTAAAATAGAAACCTCCCACACAGATGCACTGATCCTGCTCCTGCTCTCACCAGAGACTCCATGATGGCCCAGTGTTGCTGATTTTGTTCTATGTTGCAGTATAAGGTCATGCAAATGTAAGTGTACAGTATTTGTGTATACATGAGCACCTTATTTGTGTTCAGACTGCCAAGCAGGTGCAGCATTTGAGATGAAAGTACATGAGTGACAGACAGTTTCATCTCTCTCTGTTGGTGTGTTTAAGTGGAAGCTTTGCACTAGAAAACCATTACTAACCCAAGGGTTTATTGATTATTATGCAAGGTCTATTATTATGCAAAGCACTATGCAAAGACAGTAGTGTGGCACAATTAATGTCATAAAAGTTTGAAATTATCTAAAGCTGCAATTTTATGCAGCTTTAGTCAGGAGGTTGTGTAGAGTTTGCCAATAGTATTTGTTTATTTTTCTGAATAGTTTTTGAGATACTAAGTAAATATTTCCAAGCATTTTAATATCACATGCTCCGTTATTTGCTGGTAACATAAATAAATATGTTTGAATACTAAATGGTACATTATTCTCAATAACTTACAATAATCGTAAGAAAATAAACGAAATGTCAAAATAAAAACAATGTGAATTTTTTTAACAATCTTGCAGCCCTAAAAGACAGAAAAAGAGATTATATCAAGCAACCTTCAAGAGAAAGGCTCATGTAATGTTTTTAATATTATTATCTATCAAGATTGAAATTTTGATTATTTCTATAATTCAGTATTATAGTGTTATCACAACTTAGGAACATTATTATTTTGAGTTTTTCACTAGGTAACGACCTCTGATTGATTGATGACCTATAGTATTCCACTTCATGGTTAAATGGAAGGATCCAGAATTATAAAATGAATCTAGGGCATTATTTGGTGTATCGCCCCCTCCACACACAATTAAAAAATGCAAATTTGGCTCTCTAATTCAAAACAGATTGAAGCTTTACTATTGCCTCAGGCCTGCAATATGCTGCTTGGATACTGCCAGACCAGCACATATTTCCACAAGGAAGTGAGAAATCTAAGTGGTGTTCAAAATTTTAATGGTGTTCATATTTGCGGGCTTGGTATTGTTACTCTTCTCTGTTACTGTTTTCATTGAAGTAATCTTTAAAGTTTTTTTTTTTTTTTTTTTTTTTAAAGCATAAGGTCCAATTTTGGCAGTGACAGGTATATTGTGAGCCAAAGGTGATGCAATATTTATTCACAGTGACAGCTTTTAGACAAAAATGGTGAGGTATTACATATGGTTAATTAATGTATAATGAGTTCTGTCCTGTTAGTCATTCTTAGTATTAAAAACCTGTCCACGCTACAAAAACATAAACTATATATTTTTTTTTTTTTGACATAGCACTAATAAACTTATCATAAATAGTTTTGTCATTGCATTATAGCTGTTTTATCTAGCTTTACTAGCATTTACTCTAGCTGGGAAAGCTAGCTACAGTATAGCGCATTCTCAGATTTTATCAAATCTTTTCAAGTTTGGAGGAAATTATTAAAAAAAACTTACTTCACGATAGGATTGTTTGCTTTATTGTTAGACGTGATTGGTTAGAGTGGGGTAGAGTTGCTGTACTTGGTTGAGTGTTGGCTAAGGCAACATGCACAAACTCATCAGCTATGACAGATTCTGTCATCTTCCCACTCGCTACGTTATCCTCAGCACCGAAATAAAAGGAACAGGATTAAATGAGCCTAATTGCCCTGCAGGGAAGTATTTATGCACAGCATGTTCACCCCTTCACTCACTTTCACGAGTTGCACACCCTCTCTCCCCCCACATAATGAAACAATGAGAGATGATGACAAAATGACTGCTACAGAAGTGACAGTTTTATTGCCATCAGCAGCAACTAACGGTACCTGAGGGATATAATCATCGCATCTTCCTGCAATGTGCAACAACCGAGTGCTGATGCAGCAACACAAGCACCCACCCACACCACACACACTTTCTAATATATTTGCCATGATCCTATAAGAGAAGAGGTCACAAGGTCATAGTGGAAAGGTTGTAATTTGATATTGATTTGATTTTATTACATGGGCGTATTTCAGTACCTAGGGGAAGCTGTCGTAATAGTTTATCCACAAAAGAGTAAACTGTGTAGGCTATAACGGTGCATTGTTGGCAGGCTGTTCTCAGTGGGAGAGTTCTCAAAGTTTGGCCTGGTTTTCTGAAAGAGAAAACAACCATGTGGTGAACTGTGTTTAGTTTAAATTACTTAAATAGCATTTTAGCTCTGTTTAGATTAGAATACAGTGGTAAGCTATAAAAGAATTCCAAAGTAAAATCATGACCCATATTATGTTTTTTATTAGATATTTATCTTATCTTATTATATCATCATTGTGTTTAAGTATTTATTATATTTGAATACAAATCTATTTCTTTTGGTTAATCTTTTCATGCATTAATTATTCATATTTGTGATTGACAGTTTTCTCCATAAACTCATTAAAAAAAATTTTTTTATGGAGAATAACCAAAAAGTGACTTTAGGTAGGTTTTGACAAACTAGGTCACAAATACCTTAACAGTACACTTTGTAGATGTACATCTTTTTAACTTTGGTTTAAAAAAACTCAGCCGTTGAGTGGTGTAGTGGTTAGCAGTGACGCTTTGCACCTTCAGGGTTCGATTCCTGGCCAGGCTCGATTCCCATCTCTGTGTGCATGGAGTTTGCATGTGCTCCCTGTGCATGGTGGGTTTCCTCCGGGTACTCCGGTTTCCTCCCACAGTCCAAAGATATGCAGGTTAAGCTAATTGACGTTCCTAAATTGCCCGTAGTGTGTGTATGTGTGTGTGCCCTGCGATGGATTGGCACCCTGTTCAGGGTGTACCCTGCCTCATGCCCTAAGCCTAAGGGAGAGGTTCCAGGTCCCCACGACCCAGAATACAGGATAAAGCGGTATAGAAGATGAGTGAGTGAGTAGCCGTTGATTTCACATTCCAGTTTGAAATTCATATGGATGTGAAAGAGGGCGTGGGCTTGTGACAAGAAGATCATTCAGATGCATAAAGCGATTTCTAGAATGTATGATATGCCTTATAATATATATGTCCCACTATATAGATTAAAAATTATTAGCAAAACAGTTGTATTTAAAAAATAACTAGTAAAAAGTTTAAAATGTCTTCAAAAGCATTTTTACCATTTTACAGTTTTAAAGATTTACCTCAGCTGTTGTCATCGTTTTCCACTGCCATTAAAACAAAGTTTATACTGTGTATGGCAGAAATACAGTCGTGGCCCAATAGATAATGTTCTGCTCTACTGATCACACTACTGAACGTTATGAGTTTAAATCTAAGCACCATCAAGCTGCCACTGTTGGGCATGGTTCCTAATTCTCTAGTCATTCTTTGAGATGAAAGGTTTCTAGCCATTTGTGCCACAGATTGTATGTCTGATCACAGAATAAACTTTCTACCTTGATGATATCAAAGCACTGGTGACTAACTGGAATGGGTGTGTTAGTATAGCAGAGGATTAAATAGAGAAATGAAGGTAGCTTTTCCGCTCATAATTGTGTTCTGTTAGTCTGCACTATTATAAGTCATGGTTTGACTTGAACACCACTCATATCATCATTTATATCCTGAAGGTGAGTTATGTTTTACTTTTCAGTTAAAATACATTTTGTGACAGATCAGTGATATAGAGGGATCGTTGTGCAGTAGGAAATCCTCCCAGGGTTTCTAATGTCTGGAGCATATGGTGACTTGGTATGTGTGCCTCTTACTGTACTGTATGTGTACAGATGTGTGTCTGTGTGTGCGAGGGAAAGAGCGTTTGAATGGGGAATCTCTTTCATTCTGTGACATAGCATTGATGGGATGTTTGCATTTCACATCAGTCCTTTAGCTTCCCACACTCAGGAAACCAGGGGGTCACTCGAGTCTCATGTGCTCTGTTTCCTGTTCACTCACCCATGAGCTGCTCCTCTACAAATACACACATACACATAAAAGAGAGCTTTTCCTTTTCATTTGTATTTCATTTGCAGTCTCTTTGTCTGTTACAGTAGCTGCTATTTTCTGACATTATTGAAACAGTGTTGTGTGTTTATTATTTTGTAATCATAATCACTATTGCAATTATTCATCCAGGAACAAAACAGTTGTATTGTTCTGTTATTTTATACTTTTAAAATCAAGAGATTTTTTTTACTTCTTAGAGTCTAATAATTATTCTGTACTCTGTTACCTACTTTAATTTCTTGATCTTTTATTTAGCACAGTGTATAACCAGGAGGTTGAAAGTTCTGAAATTAAAACATTGGGATTTATTGCACTGTAGTAAACGTTACTGTTTCAATTAAAATATTCCATTAAAAAACTCTTACTCAGCCAAGCAGCATTTGCAATTATAGTTCATGAATTCTGTTTGATATTTGAAGAAGTGACTTATTAAAAGCATGATTAACTGTAAGTATGAATTCTGGTATTAGTGCATTTTCACATGAACAGATTTATCCAACATCACTCTATTTGTCTGTCTCTCTCTAGGGGCAGCTCTCTCAGGCGCTGAACATCCTGTCTGATCGAGCCACTGAAGCCAAAGAGTTTCTTGTTCAGCTCAGAAACATGGTGCAGCACATCCAGGTAACACAAACAACTCGGTGTGAGAGAGGAAAAGAGTGACGAGGGAGATGGACTTAGGGGAGAGGAACAAATGTTTGACCTGTATTCCTTTCTAGTGACTGCAGTTCTGGTGTCACATTGGTTGGTGTGTGTGTGTGTGTGTGTGTGTGTGTGTGTGTGTGTGTGTGTGTGATCCGCAGGAGAATGGAGTTGAGTTCGAAGCGTGCTTGGTGGCTCAGTGCGATGCGCTGATTGATGCTCTGAACCGCCGGAAAGCTCAGTTACTGGCCAGAGTCACCAAAGAGCACGAACACAAACTCATGGTAAACACATTAACAGATAAACACAAACTTTGCATCTCATAAAAAGTGTGTCTTGAAGAAACTCTGATCCAAAATGTTGTAGATGATAACCAGCTACAGATTTTCATATTGTAGTTTTTATAATATATTATAGCGAGATGTTGTGTTACAGTGCGCGGAAATGATTATCATTATTGCTGCATTTTATTCTTGTGAGATGTTTCATTTTGTCTTTGCGCTGTGTGTGATGTGTTTTATTTTGCTGCGCCTTCTGTTTTGGGTGGGTGGAATACTTTAGGCCAGATGTACGTGACTTTATGCAGCTGAAAAATGTGCACTCGATGCGTCTGACAGTCATTTTCAATTTGCCAAGATAGCAAGTTGCTCATCATGCGAACTGTGATGTGCCTACTAAGTGAGGCACAAATCGCAGTTTAAAAGCTGCTGGAAATGGAGGAAAAACACAAGCCTACAGGAAAATTAAAATGGCAGGGCATTATTGCAGTTGATAGATATAACGACATGTCATTAAAACTGTAATTAATTCATTCTTTCATCTTCTATACCGCTTCATCCTGTATACATGGTCTATCCCAGGAAACTTAGGGCATGAGGTGGGGTCCACCGTTCATCACTGTTCACACACACACACACACACACACTAGAGGCAATTTAGAAACAACGATTAGCCTAATCTGCATGTCTTTGGACTGAGGGAAGAAACTGGAGTATCCAGAGGAAACCCTCCAAGAACGGGGAGAACATGCAAACTCCAGGCACACACACCCGAGACGGGAGTGCTAATTCTTACAGCACTGTGCCGCCTAACCCTGATTAAATCAAATAATATCTATTTAACCCTAATGAAAAGAGAATGCTGTGTATAGAATAGCCAGCTTTTTATATAAAGCGTGCAACTAAACTGTAGTAAATGCAACTGAATATGGCCATTTTAAAGACAGGTAAAGTTTGCCGAGTGCTCTGAGCGAGGTTGCCAGATCTGTCTACAAAAACTGCCAAAGAACACTTGCTCATGAATAATTTGACCGTTGTTGGTAACTTAAGGATACCAGTTCTGCTGTAAACTTGAGCAAATGGCAACCCAGCAACACAGAGCGCTAAATTACACCTGATTTAGGAGGCAAACAAAATGAAGCACTAAACTTGCTGACTCTAATTTTCCCTGAATTTAGTACATCAATCAAAATATCAGCAGCTCTCTTCATTTCTCCGCTTTTCCTCTCTTTAATGCGTAGGTCTGATGGAGACAAGTGCATTTTATATGAGCTTGATGCATGAAGTGCATCTTTAGACTCCTATGCCAGTTTCATACATTAACAGTACACATTATTAGTACACCTGCCATTGTGATTTCATGTTATGATGACAGATATTGTTTTGTTTGGAGACCAGAGGCAGTAGAAGGCCTGAGATTTTCCGAACTATAAAGGAGCAGGCCTGAGACTGCCTCTGGTCTCCATGGAGCCATGGCTCTGTTGCTATGGTGACCAAAATGTTGGGTTTCTAGGATTGTATAGAGGTTCAAGTGAGAGGAAAGAGCTTCACACACACTTACACACACAGCTAGTTTGATGCCAGCTGGAAGTCACGATTTCTATCAAGATGCAAGCAATCCACTATTATTCTCAGGACATCCTCATGTTTATTTTAAAAGAAATGGTTTTCATCCATGCATACAGTCACACACACACACACACACACACACACACACACACACACACACACACACACACACACAGACAGACATATATAGACATACAAAAGAAAAACATTCATGTTGCTTGCTCACAGAGGATGCAAATAGCCTTTCCTTCTGTTGCTTAGCAACTCAGTCTCAGCACCACTGACAGCAGGGGAAAGAAACAGACTTACACAGAGTGATTCTGATAAATCTAGTGGCTTTAGATTCTATGTGTGTGTTTGTGTGTATGTGTGGGAGGCAGGGGGAGAGGGCGAGAGAGAAAAAATTACCAAGAGGGTAATTACCAAGTGCATGCAATATCTACTTTGAGTGTTTTTCTTTCCCTGCATCTATCTGCCAGTCTATTCATTTTATCTATCTATCTATCTATCTATCTATCTATCTATCTATCTATCTATCAGGTGGTACGTGATCAGATATCCCACTGCACTGTAAAGTTGCGGCAGACGACAGGGCTGATGGAATATTGTCTTGAAGTCATCAAAGAAAATGACCCAAGCGGCTTCCTGCAGGTCACTTAGCCTTCACCTGCACAAGATCCTCATACACAAAACATTATTTTAAAGATTGCACACATCACGCTGTATTCAGGAGCTGAAGTTCAAAAGACATTGCAACTTCGAAAAATACCACAGGAATAATTTCTCTGTGATCAGACTGTAATGGAGCTTCATTTTTTGGGTGACCTTTCTGCGATAATAGTGTCGGCACGCTATTTATACCATTGACGGTGCAAGTTTTTTTAAATTATTATTATTATTATTTTTTATTTTTATTTTTTTTATTGAGTGAGCTTTAGAGGAGGCAGTGGTGGGATGGTGTCTACTCTAGTAATCTGTTAGCTCATGTATACAGAAGAGGGCTGTTAGTGCTCGCCTTCATGCATATGGAACTAGCTGCAGATCAAAAAGATGCTCTAGCCTCACAATGTCTTGGCAGTGGTACATATTTATTATCAGAGTTCATCAAATTCAAAAATCTATTTTATTTCCAAATTCTACAACATTTCTAAAATTACAAAATTTCTTAGCAACACTAGGCTTAGAATTATAACTGAGTATGAAATTGATGATTGGAACTTCATCATAGAACAGTGTTATCAGCATCTAAGCATTTGAAGACAGTGGCATCTGATTTGATAATGAACTTTGCCTAATTGTATATGTGTGTCTGTGTGTGTGTGTAGATCTCAGATGCACTGATTCGTAGGGTGCATATGACTGAGAGTCAGTGGGGGAAGGGCACACTCACGCCACGTATGACCAGTGACTTTGACCTCACACTGGACAGCAGCCCTTTATTACAAACCATCCACCAGCTTGACTTCGTACAGATGAAGGGTACTAATTATCATGAAATATCTGTGTGTGTTTGTGTGCTTCTTATATCTTTGTATATTTAAGTGTGGGTATGTATACGTATACTGATATGTGTTTGTGTGTGTGTGTGTGTGTGTGTGTGTGTGCAGTACCCGCAGCTCCAATCCTGCAGCTGGAGGAGTGCTGTAGTCAGACCAACAGTGCCACTCTGTCATGGAAACAGCCTCCTCTCTCCACCATCATTGTCGAAGGCTACGTACTGGAGCTGGATGATGGCAACGGAGGGCAATTCAGAGTGAGTGTTTTACGCCCACACACATCCCTCCCAGGCCCTCTGCCCCCATACAAACACATGTGCTGCATATACCTCAATATGCACACACATAATTAGAATTATTTTAGATATATATAATTATTGCATTTTTTTTTATTGTTTAAGGAATTCTGTGTAATACACATGTTGGCACACTGCAGTATTCTATTTATATACTTTTAGTAGGCTGCCACAGACACACACACACAGACACACACACATGCTCCCTTTCTAAACAGGCCAAGGCTCTTTTTTAGGCAGCCAGGTCCTTGTGTTCTGATTTCTGCTCCATTTTTACAAAGGATGACTGTGGAACTCTTAAGTGCTTGTCCTTTACTCCATTACACATGATCTCTTTGTCTCCAAAAGAGCCTTAATTCCGCCCATAGTGTGAGCCCTAAGGGACATATTACACGTATAGATGGGAATATCCCACAGTACATAATGTGATCTCACTCCACAGGAAGTGTACGTTGGCCCAGAGACGATCTGCACAGTGGACGGGCTTCACTTCAACAGCACATATAAATCCTGCGTTAAAGCCTTTAACTCCAGCGGAGTGGGGCAGTACAGCAAAACCCTCGTCATGCAGACCTCTGAGAGTAAGTGTCGTCACCTGTGCTTCTGTGCACCTGTGCTCCTGCACACACCAGCACTCACTTTCCCATTAGATATGCTTGGCTCTTGATAAGTACGGAAGCTGGATGGTGTTCAGTAAGAAGTTGGTGTTCAGGAACCAAAAGGCTCAAACTGTGGATTTTTTTCGTTCCTAATACTGCTGTTGATTTTATAAGATACAGTTTGAAGAACTGCTGTTGTGAAGCCTTTATTTATAGAAGATTCACTTTCCCCCAAACACTCAAAATTAATGATTTAGACTAATGTAGTCATTTAGGGTCATTAAGAATGATGCAAACGAGCTTGTGGTTCCTAATAGCTAATGTTCATCTTTATTCATGTGAGCCTTTTGGGGGGAAAGTATTCCTTTATAGTCTAGAACATGCCTCGTCAGTAGCGTTTCAAAGAACCGCCTAGAATAAATATTCATTATACGTTTTGCAGGCTGTCCATCAAAGAAAAAAAAAAACCTGAAAAGAATTCATGCTTTGTTGTCTGTTTAAAGAAATGACATCTGCTAATTACAGTCATGGAAAACGTCAGACAAGAATCGCGTAACCTCTTTCACCTTCAAAACCGGGGACATCAGAACGCATTCCCAGCTAACTTTTAGGCTTTACATCATTTATTCCTTCAACTTACGAGGACATGTTCACATGGACGTGACATTTAATTAATGAAAGGATTTGGTGGCATTTACTTCTCAACCACTTACTATATATGAATTTATCAAATGCATCCTTCCTAATTATCCCTGTTATAGACTTCTGAGTGATATACTGTATAGTACAATGTCCCAGTAACTGCTTTGAGTCCCATTCTGGTCAACTAGCATGTAATTACGTATTCTTGAGATTATGGTTTACTTTCACATTTACCTTTTCCATGATTATTTGCAGACAAATTTCCATGTAAAAGTGCATGTCTAAAATATTTTATTTTTCTGAAAAGAAAATTGCTGGATATCCCAAAACAATGACTCCATTGGACACAGAATGGAGAATATTTAGAATTATAGATGCAGTACCTGAGAAGAGTATCCGGCATAAAACCATGTGCCAGATCTTATGGAACAAATGATCTGATGTAGCGACACCTAGGATAAAAAATAACAAAGGCCAAGAGAAAAAAATCAACCTCATACCTGGATAGAAAAACACATTTGTTAAACTAATATGTTATGCAATTAACGTAATTACAAAGGCTTTATGACAGTTGTATGCATGTAGTGATGTGTTACTGAACAGATCCAGCTTTCCTGATCAGCTGCTTTACCTCCGGCTCTCTCAGCAACCCTCCTTTCTATCACTCTTTACTTTTTCTTTTCTTTCTTTTACTCTCACTCCAACCCCTCCCCTTTCACTCACCCTCTCCCCTTCCCCCTCTCCGTCTCTTTCTCTCTCTCATCTCAGCTGGACTTGCGTCATGTGATATTAACACTCTAGCTACAGGTATGGATGGTTCTCTTAACCACAATCTGCTTCCTTCTTTTCTTCATCATCATCATCATCATTATTATAACCATATCCACCTGTACCCTTCTGCTCCTGTGTTTTCAATCGCTCCTGTTTATCGATGTGTTTTCTCAGTGTTCGTATGTAAGTGAAGTCGCACTGGAGTGTCCTGATCATTAGCAATAGTCATTCAAATCCATAATAGCTCATCTAGTGTAAACATATACTGTATTAAAACTAAGACCCCAGTGACCAACACATAATGAATGTTCTGTGTATGTGTGTCTGTCTGACTTCTTCCTGCAGTTGCCTGGTTTACCTTTGACCCTGCGTCAGCCCATCCAGACATCATACTGTCTAATGACAACCTCACAGTCACGTGTAATAGTTACGACGACCGTGTCGTTATGGGCAACACCCCATTCTCCCGTGGTGTGCATTACTGGGAAATGACCATAGATCGCTATGACAACCACCCGGACCCTGCGTTTGGGGTCGCCCGGGGTGACGTGCTGAAAGACGTAATGTTGGGAAAGGATGATAAAGCCTGGGCCATGTATGTGGACAACAACCGCTCCTGGTTCATGCACAACAACTCCCATACGAACAGGTACAGAAAGGATATGTGCATCGTACAGTATGTGTATAGTGGAGCTAGATGCCATATTTTAGTTAGTTTAAAGATTTAGCATCAGCCTGCAGTATTTAATTATTAATAATCCATTTAGATGATCCTTTTTACATAATTTTCACATTCGTGGATAAATTGCCAAATCATTTGAGACTATTACTTTAGTTTAACCTAAATTATTCATGCATAATCACATTAGAGGATATTTTTACTTTATTTCATTTTTACTTTATTTTTATTTTAAACTCAAGCATAATGTTTTATTATTAATTATATGACATCTAAAGAAGCTGTACATGATTTTAAATATCACCAGAGAGATACACTTTTGTGCCTGAAACACAAAGACATTGCACCTGTTTGGTCCACTAATCATTAGTGGAAAGTCATTTCTGTTCTCAGCCAGTGACAATTCTAAACCTTGGTTTTGACTTTGCTCAAATTTGGTTTTGACTTTGTTCGGTTTTTCAACCTTTCTGTTTTTATCATTCAATGAACCTGCATCTTCTGGTAATATATATAGTAGTAGAGATGGGGTAAAAATCTGTTCTTTTTAAAATTATTTTTATATAATATAAGTGAGATGCGTGACATTATCAAAAATCAATCACATTTAAACTCTTCAAACTCTGCAAGCGAATTAATCTCAAAATCTACTCATTACGCACACTTTCGCCAGTCTCAAAACACCACCAGTTGTTGAACTGTTGTTGCTGATGAATAATGCTACGGTCTAAAAATTTTGAGTTATGTCTCAACTTTTTTAAAAAGTGAAGGTCTTAAATTTTAGAAAAATCTGGTTAAAAATGTAACATCGAATCAGGATACTTATTAAAAAAAACAAACACCTAGGTATCATGTTAATAATTTATCGGGTGGTCACTGGTGATTCCCCTCCCTAATATATAGTGCACTATGATATACTGTGCATGTAAGAAACTATACAGTACATGTGTATCAGTGGTATATGTTGCAGTATCTATGTAGGGTACTGTCTGCTCATTACATATTACCATTTGTGATCCAGTTCCTAAAACTTTAATAAGTAATAGAATTTTAATGTTTAACTAGTTAGCATTAATTTGTATTTAAATAAATCTTTTTTGTCTCTGAATACATAATTAATAAGAACAGAAAAGTCTAATTATTGATGGTGAATTATACTCAGAAATGTTATTGTGCATATGAATTTCTTTCTACGGGAGTGATTAGTGATTCAATTAGTCTGTCTTCCTCTCTCAGGACGGATGGAGGGCTTGGTAAGGGAGCTACAGTGGGTGTTCTGTTGGATTTCACTCGGGGGATTCTGTTGTTTCTTATCAATGATGAGCAACAAGGTCCTGTGGCATTCGACTCATTGGAAGGTCTTTACTTCCCTGCCATTAGCCTCAACCGCAACGTTCAGGTAACGCAAAACAGCCGTAATGTCTAACCAACACATACAGTATACACCAGTAATACAATGTACTGACTGATGATAAACTGATAAAAATTGATAAGCTTGAAAGTTATGAAGAGCCTCCATTCCTTCTATTAAATATCCTCTTTAAATGCCAACTTGTGTGTGTTTGTGTGTGTGTTTGTAGGTGACTCTTCACACTGGACTGCCCATTCCCGATTTCTACACACTGGGAGAGTCAGACCCTTCAGGCTCCGTCTGCTGAATACCAACATAACACACACACAGACACACCCAAACACACACACACACACACACACACACACAAACAAGGAGATGAATAAGATTTCCACTGATATTCAGTTCTCAGTTGTTTATTGTGACATCCTGGGTTGGTTTAGGAGTGCTTTTTTTAATAAGCTTTGCTGCTAGTAATAGCTGGTTGAATTCAACTATTTTACTTTATGACAAGCAGAGGCATCAGTAGAGCAGAAACCTAATGTACACTTTCATTTGTAGTCCCATAAAGGCAGATATTTGGGTGCAGTTTTGAGAACATTGCACTATATGTTAAAAATGTAAAAAAGAAAAAAAAAAAGAAAGAAAGAAAAAAAAGAAGATTTTTCCCATGCCACAACACAACCATTATGATACAAAGTTCAGACTTGCCTCTCATTCCTCCTCTGAGCTACATCATTTAATCACTGGTCAAATCATCAGATAGAAGAGGAAAATCAACATGCAAACTCAAAGCAATGTGCGCAAGAAAATGTATATGAAAGAGCACAGTGAGTAGCATTGCCTTCTTGTAGCTTCAGTGTCCCTGGTTTGAACCCGAGCTTGGGTCTGTGTGGTGTTTGCATGCTCTGAGGTTACCCAAAGCATGCTAGTGGATAGATCAGTCATTCTAAACTACAAAAGGCATGTGTATACTGCCTAACATCCCATCCAGGGTCGTTTTTCTGCCTCGTACCTTAGAGACACAACGTGGCCCAAGATTACTGAAGATGAATTAATGGATTTATATGAAACAATTGTAACTGACCTCTGCTGGTCAAGGTTAGAGTTAGCATTTCTACATTTTCTTCATAATATAACTTCATAAATATGATCAAATACATTACCATCATTTCAAGTTTAAAAATTTTCAAGGTTTAGAAAACATTATTTTACACCTAATAGCCCCCGAATTGTGATAACTAATGACACCAAAAAATTATTCCTTAGGATTATTATTATTATTATCATTATTATTATTATTATTATTATTATTATTATAGTTGGTGCTAAAGCATTAAGACATGGCTGTGGTCCTATAAGCCTATAAACTACTGAGACTAGGCAGATTTTATACTTTATATTATTGCTGATCATGTATTACTGATCTGTGCAGAGGTAAAAATGTGCAGAAATAAATTATGAATCTGTAGAGGTTATACAATGCAGTTTGTTATTATAATTGGACTATGTGCATTCAGTTCAGTATAATGTGTTAAAATTCACACACTGACTGAAATGTTCGTGTGGCCTTTACTACGCTTTCTTTTTTGTAGAAAGCTGAGAAGTTTTAGGACATTTTGTCCTCACACACTACAAACTCACACTATACATACTGCTCCCTGTTTACCAGCACATGATAATGACAATTTGTCAGTGAATGAAAAGTACAAATTTTAACCGTATGCTATAAAATCCTGTATTATCATGTGGCACTATATTGGAGCAATCTCTTGTAGTTCAATGACAAGGGTGTCAATATAGTAATTTAACAGAAATAAAGAGACACTAGGCTGTCTCTTCTTCATATACATGTGAACACACACACATTCAAACACACATCCAGGCACAGCATGAACACTCACTCCTACACAGGCCCCCTTCTGGTCAACAAACATAATCAACAGCAGTACAAACACACACTCACACTTGTATTTCTCTCTCTGTCCCCTCTGTTTGTTACCGTCTCAGAGCTGTACAGGCAAATCGCTAATCTTTATTGAAAATGGTGCTGCTTTTGTTTATATGTCTGAAAACTACAGTACTATATATAGATAGAAAGATATATTTGTGTTTTATTACCTGCAATATAAAAAAAGCACAGCTTTACATAAAAAAAATAATAATGAATAACCTGGCAATATGTTTTATGTTATAGAAGTGCTAGATTACATGAAGTGGATGTTTGCGTGGCTCCATGCCATTAGATGTGTGTGTGGGGGGGTCGAGGCTGCTAATTCTTTTGGTGCAGTGAAATACCTGCCTTTATTTGCATCACCAAACGCGTGTAGCCTACTTCAAAAAGAAATTCCTTGCACAGTTTTTCAACTGACCGATACAGGAACACTCCTTGAGCCTATCTTTGTTGTGTCGTTTGAAAAGAGTGGTACACAGCAGGGAAAAAAAGCAAAACTTGAACCTACAGAATGGCATGTACATCTATAATGCTGAGAAAATCATAGCATTCATTTTAGAGAGAAGAGAAGAGAGAGGAATTAATGCTTTAGGAGTGTATGCCTTTCATCATACTGTTTAAGAAACAAAATGTGTGGGTCTATGACTGTACAAGGGATTCTTATTTTCTTTATCATAAAGTAATCCCTAATGTGAACAATAATTTTATTACTTTAATATTATTATTATTATTATTATTATCTGGCGCTTGGTGCATTCTGTAACTGTACACTATATTCAATAAATGGGTTGAGTCAAGTGAATGAATGTGTGTTCTTCAATGCTGTCCTTCATGTACATGACCAATGAGAGAGCACGAGGCATGAACCGCCTCTGTCTGTTTAATGTGAGCTAAAGTTCAGATCAAAGAGCATCCAACTTCGAACAGTCTCTTCCAGACCTGCAGACCGTCAGCATGGCTACTCCGCTCACTGACCAGGAGAAACGCAAGCAGATCAGCATCCGTGGTATCGTCGGGGTGGAAAATGTTGCAGAGCTGAAAAAAAGTTTCAATCGCCACTTGCATTTCACTCTGGTAAAGGACAGGAATGTGGCCACACCACTTGATTATTATCATGCCCTGGCACACACAGTCAGGGATCACCTGGTGGGTCGCTGGATCAGGACACAGCAGTTTTACTATGAGAAGGACCCAAAGGTGAGGTCACAAGATTTGGAGGGTTTATTTAGTCTGAAAATCTAAATAAGGAAGATGACTTCTCTTAATTTTCTTACTAGAGCTCATCTGTATTGTGCTGTTGACCTAGGAGTGAAGGTCTATAAATGCACAAAAGATTGGTATTATACCAGAACGGCTGAATAGACCTTTGAACCAAGGAAACATAAAAAGGAACGAAAAAATGGATGGTGGTTTTAATTTATATACCTGTCAGGGACCAATATTTCAGGTGGTAATATGCTGTCATTGGCTTTGTCTGAAAGCAGTGACCTCTCCTATAAATGGTAAAAGCTAATAATAAGGTGCCAGGAAAGAGGAGTTATTGTTGGTCTCTTTGATGACCTTCTGGTTCTTTTAACACTTGATTTCTGGATTGTTCATTAAAAAGGTAAATGAAGAGGAGTGTGATATCATAGCCATGCCAAATTTCCAAATGTTTAATGTGTAGGCTATAATCCCAGTAGTACCGAAGGATTAGTCTCTTGGTTATTTATGCATCAATGCAATTTTGATGATACTGTTATCATTTTGCTGTGTACTTCAACTTAGAATGCAATAAAACATGTGCGTATTTGCATATTTGCAATATTAGTTTGTTGGATTACCCCCTCCCCCCCCCAACACACACAGGCAGAATTTTTGTATGACTCACTGTGCATCTTTAATAAAAGAAAACCTTTAAAAATTGCTACAATTTATTTTAAACAAAGTTGAATATACCTATATTCTGGAGAAAATTGAATATAATTTTCTCCAGAAAGCTTTTTTTTTGTGGTCAGCTGGAAACTATAGGTCAAGGTACAGTATATGAAATCTTGAACTTGTATTATGTCACACTAATTAAATCATAAACCTGCGGAATTAAATTGAGAAATGATTTGAGGCAGAATAATTTTTTACATAACTAAGAAAATGCAGCTAATTAACTTATAGCTTCTGCATTAGATACAGATATTAATATTCATCATGCTTAGTACAGTATGTTACACTTTTCAAGTGCTGTTTACTGGATGTTCAGTCATTTTAAAATGTGTGTTACAGCGTGTGTATTACCTCTCCCTGGAGTTCTATATGGGTAGAGCTCTACAGAACACCATGATCAATTTAGGACTGCAGAATGCCTGTGATGAGGCTATCTATCAAGTAAGAATGTGTGACAAAAAGAGAAGAGATAGCACTGTTTACTTGTTTCCTGAACTGAGTACTGCACACTCCTCTCATTTTCCTCTCTTTCATTACAGTTGGGCTTGGACATGGAGGATTTGGAGGATATGGAGGAGGACGCAGGATTAGGGAATGGTGGACTTGGCCGGCTGGCAGGTCTTACAGTTTTCCAACTCTCTGCTTCAATCTGCCACTCTTCATCCCTTCCTTCCTTTGTCCTTCTGTGTCTCCTGCTGCTCTTGTTCCTCTTCCCCCCCATAAGGCTTCAGCAGTGTCTGTTATAGCAAATGTAATTTTTGTTATTATGGAGCAGAACAGGCAGCTCTAGGTCAGAATGGGAAACGAATAATTCAAGAAACACAGTACAAATGCCACACACAGGCACATTTTATTTAAATAAAAAAATCTTTTTACTGAACTCATGAAATACTACAAATGATTTATTGTTGCTATTGGCCTCTCTATTCATTTTTACCATCACTATTTCATTCCATGAAATCAAAATCATCTGCAAACCACCCAGAAGTCATACTGATCACAATGTCACTTGATCAAGCTCGGTTATCTGAAGTTGTTCATAGCTATGTACATGCTTATTGTGTTCATGTTTATAGCCTGCTTTCTGGACTCTATGGCAACTCTGGGTTTAGCTGCATATGGTTATGGGATCCGTTATGAGTACGGGATCTTCAATCAAAAAATCAAAGATGGCTGGCAGGTAAATAACCACACTGAGAGCTGCTATGACCTGTCACATCATATCATATCACATAACTACCCTATTTACCCTACAAAATGCATCTACCAGAAATGCAAGTAGTAGTGTTTAAACATCAGTGCAAATATTGCCATTGTGCCCCTCATAAGATGCAGGTTAAATAAGTAGATTTCTAAATATATACTAAATACAGTAAACAGTAAATATTATTTATATAGCAGTTACTTCTATATACCATTTCAGCATTTGTCAGGCTGTTTGAGCTGGCAGTTCTTAAACACACACTGGAACTTTTATCCAATGCAAATTACTAGTGCATGTTGCTTTCAGAGAAAAATTAAAGAGTTAATTTTGTATCTTTTTCATCAAAATTTCACAAAAGTAAACTTTGTGTTTAATTATAAATGCCACTGACTCATCAAAACACAAATAACAGCACTTTATTTGTTATTTTTCAGAAACATGTGTAAGTATTTTTGACTGGAAGATGCAGGAAGATGTGGGTCAGAATGGCATTTTACATTTCTTTTTTCTCTTGTTAACAGTTTTTAACTCCTATGCTGTGCGTATTGTCAGGAGCGTGACCTCTATATGTGCATGGGATGTACAGGGTTCATGTTGCTGATAGCAGGGAACCAATAGAAATCCTATGCTTGTATTTTCAGTGTGTGCTTTTGAAGTTAAACAGTACATGTACAGAATGTGTGTCAGAACTGCAAACACAAACACATGGACTTTAACCAACAGAGACATGATCACACACATATAGTACAGAGATATTGTGAAACACATAATGAGTCTGTACTTACTACAGTACTTTTCATATTCATCATTTTATATTCTAGCTTTATTTTGAAGACCATATTAAAGCCATTCGCTTGACTGTCCTGTGCATTAGGTGGAAGAAGCTGATGATTGGCTGAGGTATGGAAATCCATGGGAGAAGGCACGACCTGAGTACATGATTCCAGTGCATTTTTATGGACATGTAGAAGAGACTGAGGAAGGATCTAAATGGGTTGATACACAGGTCTCCTCTTACAAACAACACACTCGCACCAACAATATAAGATCTATCAATGCATTGAGCTACATGTTAAAAAAAAACAGATATGCGGTGCTTCTATTAGTGCACAGTGAGTGTACATAGTTATATACTGGATCACTGTGTGTATTGTTTTCTTTCAGGTGGTACTGGCCATGCCTTATGACACGCCCATCCCAGGCTACATGAACAACACTGTCAACACAATGAGACTGTGGTCTGCACGAGCTCCCAACGACTTCAACCTTCGAGACTGTGGGTGATCAGTCATATGTTTACATACATGTACTGGATGTCCAGTGAAACATTAACTAGTGTTCAATAATATGTGTATTTATTGTATCCTCAGTCAATGTTGGGGACTATATCCAGGCTGTTTTGGACCGAAACGTGGCTGAGAACATTTCCAGAGTCCTCTACCCCAATGACAATGTGTGTTCTGCTTATCCAATACTTTAGATAAACTTACAGTGTGTTATGACTCCTTGGAGTAGTTCTTCTGTTCCAAACTTAAGTTCAAAATTATATCAAACTCTCATAGTATGTGGTTAAGCCTTTGAAAAGAAAATTGACTTAGATGACAATTTGTTGTCCTGTAGTTTTTTGAAGGTAAGGAACTGCGGCTGAAGCAAGAGTACTTTGTGGTAGCAGCGACTCTGCAGGATGTGATTCGGCGCTTTAAGACCTCCAAAGAGAAAGCCTCTTCTTCTCTGTCCTTCAACAACTTTCCTGATAAGGTTTGTATTACACTGATGATGAAACAAGGAAAGCCCTTTTTCAGCCTACACAATCTAGATTAGCGCTTACATCATGTTTGTGTATTGTAATAGAAGTAAAACATCTTTCAAGCTCACAAACCAGTCAGATCAGAGCAAATCTGTCTATAATTTCTGCTTTAGCAAAGAGAAGAATTCAATTATTTACAAAATACACCAAAACTAGATAACATGGTGTTTCCTTTTTTCATCATAGAGCATGGAAATCTGTTAAAATGATTTATGGCTGAGTTTTTAATTTACCCTGTTCAGCTGCCTTTACCTGTAAATGCTACGTAATATATGCCAACATTTACATGTTTTATCAAGCATAATCCCTTCCTCCTACCATCCATCATCCACATTGGTGGCTCACTTGTGATATTCTGGCACCTGCGCTGTGAAAGATTTCCTGCCATCACACTTTTCTACCCACGCACCATCTGAACTATTCTAACTCAATCTGGTTTTTAAAAACACTAGTGAATGTGTGTATATGTATCTGTGCTTTAGGTGGCCATCCAACTGAATGATACACACCCTGCCATGGCTATTCCTGAGCTAATGAGGATTTTTGTGGACATTGAGAAGTTGGACTGGGACACGGTGAGAGAGACAAACTCATATACTGTAGATGTTAACAAGGTCTTCACCTTATAGTTGTTCACTAGTCAAATCATTTTAAAAAACATTTAACAATCTGTGGAAGTTCATTCCTTCAACTGGTTGCCATCATAAAAATGGGTCTTGATGAATGTTGTGCTTGTACTGTGAGAGATGGTGGGACAAGTTAAGCCATTTTAGAAACTTAACAGGGTATGGGTTTATTACGTGCTTGCACTACCAGTCAAAGGTTTGGACAAACCTTCTAATTTCTTGGTCTTTCCTAATTTTTACTTCTTTTTACATTTTAAAACAACACTGAAGGCATCCAAAATATGGAATAATCTATTTTGAACATTTCACTGCATTTCGTTGCCTTGTAACTATTTGCAATGACAATAAAGTTGAATCTATATTACTGCTACTTATACTCTTTAAAGCATTCAAGGCTATATTTTGAGGTTCTGTTAATTGCTTCTTTTTGAGAACCATAAATGTACTTCTTCTCTGCAGCACAGGTAAGTTTTTTGTTTTGCTTTCCTGTGATGGTCTACATGAGCACTAGTTTCAACATCAATTATCTAATGTCATATACTGTAATTAAGTAAGTAAGTTAATTCAGCCTTTATTCGTCAAATATACATTACTGCATGGCATTTTTTTTGCATATCCCAGCTTCTTGTTAGTAGGCTGGGGTCAGAGGGCAGGGTCAGCCATTATATGGTGCCCCTGGAGCAGACAGGATTAAAGGCCTTGTTTAAGGGTCCAACAGTGGAAATCTGGCAGAGCTAGGGCTCAAACCAACAAATCTCAAAATAACTCTGATACATACTTAACTCTGACGTATGTGTTGTTTCACAGTTTTTGGAATCTGCAGTATAATTCCTACAATGTTTATCTAAACAAAAATCAATCACTAAACAAAAAATATAGAATTAAAAATTGTGTCGAAACTTTTGACTGGTACTGTACATGCAGGTCCAGTTTCTATGTGTAGGCAACAGTAATGTAACCAATATGAACATGTTACTCATAATGATTAGAAAGGGTGATGTAAACAGATATAAATATAACTGTTACAAAATTATTATTATTATTATTTTAAAGAAAGCTTTCTAAAAAGTTTCACTGGACATCTTGGTGTGAATATAGGTGTGAATCAGGACTGAGTTCCCACAGAAATCAACAAAACCTCCTATGGGAGGGTTGCTTTTACATTCATATTTCAAATTAAATACAAGTAGGCAGGTAAATATGAAACAAACAGAAACAAAAGCACCAGATCAAACATTAGTTTAAGAATCCCTTCATGACTAGTCAAATTCATGGTATTATAAGCATAAACAAAAACAAAGAAATTTGCAAGTGACCCCAAACTTTTGAACGGTAGTGTATATATAGATTAGAAAAAGGGACTTTGACAAAATTATGCTAATAACTGATATGTACTTGTGTGTGAGTGTATGTATGTGTGTGTACTGTACGTGCATGTGTGCAAGGGTATCAGGGTGTACGGGTGGAAGTATGTAAACAAATGAAAGCCTCTTAAAATGTTTGACAGATGCAACAACCACAACAACAACTAATAATAATAATAATAATAACTTGTTATTATTATCAAAAGCTCCTGCTGAACCCTCCATGACCACAGTATAAGTCATCCCCCATGCATGATGGGACATTATGAAGGCCCCCAAAGACAAAAATTTTTTAAGTTTAAACCTGAAACGAATATGGATTTGTTGAATACTAAACAAATACAGACAGGAATAGATACTGTGCAATGTGTTACACACCTACTTGTATAATATGTTTTATATTGTTTGAGTCATAAAACATTTCTCTGATTCATAAGTTACCATTGTTGTTTATAAGAAACTGTAAGTGGTTAAACCGTTCCAGTAAAATCCTTTTGTCATATTGATGTCACGATACTAACCGGGATGATCAGAAGATTCGGCACACTAGCGGTTAGCCCTTTGTAGCGTGGATGGTAAACCC
>JAQMYJ010000039.1:12649530-12664109 GCA_030014305.1 Clarias laeviceps | reverse complement strand
TGCAAATATGTTACGGAGTGACGTGGATCCGTAACAGAGAAAAAATTTATTTGCTAACGACTCGTTTAGGCGAATGTGAGACGATTCTTTTTTTTTTAATAGACAAAAAGTTCATTTATCGTGCACAGCGTCACAGATAGTGCAGATAGTTTATGTTCACAATAAAATATAAAATGTGCTTGCAGTGTGAACCTGCTCGGATAGACGAGCCACTTTGGTGTACTGCACTGCTCACACTGCACCGTTTCAAATCAGCCAGCAGCGGCGCTAGAGGACAATCTGTCTCTGCGTGTCCCTCCCCTTCCTCTCTGGGGGTGCTTCAAAATTCCCAAAAAAAGATTCATTTGAAGCAGAAAGCCCTCAGCTGGAGATGGAATGATCTTGAGCTCGTACAGCTCAGTAACGCTTGGATTACTTTCACCGTTAACGGAAACGGGTGTTAACACTGGGTGTGTGTGCAGAACCGTTAATCCGCACTGTGTGTATATATATATATGTGTGTGTGTGTGTGTGTGTGTGAGTGTGAGAGGGGAGACAACTCACTTTCTGGATGATTTTTCACCAAGTGGGCAGTTCTGCCGAGACTTGTTTTAAAAAGCGAAGCAGAGGAGCGCGTGTGTGAATCCTCGCGCTCACAGCAGTGGGTATGTTTTACACTTTAAACGTGTTCTAATAACTTTACGTGTTGTGATTTAAAGCTGCTTATCTCTGCAGCCCGAGCTCGGGATGTCGGTGTGTGTGTGTGTGTGTGTGGGCGCTAGATTTGAAAATGGACTCGGTTTGAAAGCAAATGAATCAGGGGCTGTAATTTCCGGTGTTACAAACTTCACCGGGTTCTGCTTTTAATAACCTATAAAACCCCAAACAAGCGACGTTTAAACACTTCCCCACTGCGTGTGAGAATTGGACTGACGGTTTCGTTCAAATAATACAATAATCTGCTTAGTTGACTGCTAGTGTAGGTCTGCTAGGATAATGTACATTGATTTAAGACTAAGAATGAGTTATTTAGGACAGACTCCGTTATTGCTGTATCACTCTTGGAAAGCGGAAGTTAGGCTTCACTATGGAAACAGTTGTTCCTTCTTTGTTACATTATCAGCTGATTGATGTAAGAGCTTTAAAGTGGTTTTGGCCCTCCCTTTTATTAGTTTCTTTTTCAAATTCAAATGTTATTTTTCGCTTACACGACCATACACAGTATGATATGCAGTGAAATGCTAATACGACTGTTTATGACCAAAAAAAAAATAAAGGTTGGGTACTGTAGAGTATAAAGACAAAGATAGAATAGGACAAAATTGCACTGAGAGAAATGGAGTAAGTGTAAAAATGTACAATATACAAGTTGCAAAATAAAGATAATTAAAATAGAAAAATATAAAGTGCATAAATTAAACAGGAGGTGCAGAATGTGCAGTAATAGTAAGTTATGGCATGTAGGTATGAGTGGAAGTATCAGTATGAGTTGAACATGAGGTATGGAATGAAATGTGTGTGTGTGTGTGTGTAAGCAGCAGTGTTATTGTCCATGTTTTTAAAATGTGACTTGGTCCTCTTGAATTTGAAGGAAGAGATGTGCAGATGTGGTGAGTAATGTTTTGTGCTCCAATCCAATAAAAGTGTGAAGGAAACAAAGGGAAGTCCTGTCGGTTGAGTCATTTATTATTTTTTTTAGAGCATTTGGCAGAAGCCCTTATCCAGAGCGACTTAAATTTTTTTTATCTCGTTATACATCTGAGCAGTTAAGAGTGAGGGACTTTCTCAAGCGCCCAACAATGGGCTGAGTGGTGCTTGGGTTTGAACTGTGGTCCTTCCAAACCGTGGTCCAATGCCTTCACCACTATTCTTAATTCCCAGTGTTTATCATTTTCATGACTTGATCAGTCCTGTTGGTTAAACTGTGGTTAAATGAATTTCCAAATAAAACATGTTGTTCGAATTTAATTGTAACAAGTATTGAAGGGAATCACCAGGGACCACCTGATACGATACCTAGGTGCCAATTAAATTCAAGTATCACGATTTCGTACGCATTTCAATCTGCTATATATACAGTATATATTAGGAATTTGCACATCATTTGCTCCTACCACACAGGACGCTGTGCTGCCCGCCGTTGTGTGAATAGTTTTGAGTGCCCCACTATTAACTATAACTGTTCACTGAACCTCAAATGTAAACATGAATAAATTAGAAATTTTATCGTTAAAAAAAAAATAAAAATCAGTTTTGGAGTCAGTGTGGAGTTTAATACATGAATCGCCAGATGAAAGATTTTTAAATTTTTCTTCCCATCTCTAGTAAAAAGTAGGTCACACCTTTCATCAGATGATCAATTAAAATTGGTTGTTTAAAACCATACAGTAGTTTGACTTAACTCAAAAAGTCAAACTACTTTATGAGAAATATAATGTAATGTTTTAAATACCATAATGCCTTTAGTTACATTTCTGTGACTTAATTTTTCTATGAATGACTAAACCTGTGGTGGAAAACTAAAATCTCAAACAGCAGTACCCCATGCAAAATGTTTTATAGCTTTTTTTTTTGTTGTTGTTTTGTTTTGTTTACATTTGATGTAATAAAAACTTACAAATAGTAAAAGCTATTACATCTTAACGTGCAACAGAATATATTTTTCGTTACTGGTGAAATCACTTCCCATTGACCTTGGAAAGTAACAGGAGAGTTTGCAACCATTGAGTATGTACAGTAAATGACCGTGTGTGCTGTGAGAATAAGGTGCTAAATGTATAATGTTGTTGCAGTTGTAGCTGGCACGTGTGTGCTTCTATCAGTAGCACTTAAATTTACTGTCAGGGAACACATTTGGACAGCTGTCAATCAACCTGCCAGCCAAGATTATATTTGGGCTGCATAGAAATATTTAAAAGGATGATCTAGATTATTTAGCTTAGTATTGTGTTCACAACTATTATTCAGGAAGTTTAGTAGTAAAGTAGTTAGTTGCCATTTTTATAAAATATTGTGCAAAAGTCCTGAGGCATTTTTTTCATATTTTGCCTTTTAATCTAGTATTGGGGGGATAGTTCTTCAGGCTTCCCTTTGGGTTTCATTTTTGCCTTCATGTATTTGGCTCTCATTTCGGTTTAGTCTCTGTACCACTTTCAGAGGAAGGTTTCTTGATTAAGCCACATAGTGTCCTTTGAATCATTCAGGAATAAAAAAATCTTAAGTTTTGAACCACTGAGACATAGATGCAGATGATGACAGATTATCAGGCTGGTAATTAGTATGCTGGTGTTGCTGAATGCTGAGTGGTTTGGTGGAGACGAGAGGGGAAATGAGGTTGCTGCTGAGGTTGTTACATAAACGACCAATTTTTAAATTGCATATTTAGGTGCTTTGCAGCATGTTGCTATAAAAATATTCCCATTTCTTTCATTTAATCTACATAATAGAATGTATTTATTTTAATAACAGAGAACAGTTTTGCACTTGAACTTGAATATGTGCTCCTTACATACATTAATAGACTATAAACAAAATGTAAGCATTTATAATTAAAAGAATAAGGAAATCCATTGCACTAGTATTCAAATAGTAATATTTAAACAGGATACCTACTGGACGATTGTGGTTTACTGTGGTTTTTAGCTTTAGCTAAGCTCACAGTTGATTGTGGTATAAATTGGGTAGACCAAAAATTCCTGGTGAATTAGTCAGCTTGTTTAATAGCAATGTTGTTTTGTGTAAGTTGCTATACTGCATTTTTGTCTACCTAATACTGTATGTGGTGTGATATATGATATGGTTGTGTCACAGCAGTTTGTCTTTAGGTTTGTATGTGTGTGTTGGGGTGGGAGCAATATGACAGTGGCTGATTATTATTCCTCAGGTTTATGCAGCTCAGAGACAGCAGGATGTAAGCCACAACAAAGAGTGTCTGCTGTCTACAGACACACACAAACTCACATGCATGCGCACACATGCACACACAGAGACACTGTTCATGTGGAGGGGATTTTAAGGCCCAGCTGCTCTTCATCAGTGACCATCGATGGTCCTTGAAGAACACTGAGTGGCCAGGTGTCTCCCTATTGCTCACATTCACATGTGCACATATAAAACACACAGTTTACGCTCAGACCAACACACACCTTGTAGGATTCTATTGTTTTTTGTTTTTGTTTTTTTACATTGTGGGTTTTATATGGGCTGTCAGTTTGTTCCTGTAACTTATTTTGCATTTAATCAAATCGTATACAAATATTTCCTCAATTAGTTGTGTTTTCATGGTTCAAATTTGCTTCTTCAGTTAAATGCTAGTGCAACAAGGCTAATGTTGCTGTAGTTAGCATGTAAGCTGTGTGCAAACTGCAAGTCTAAATCATCACACATCATAACTCTCTCAATAGTAATCTCAATAGACTTGCAATAAAGTTTGGACAATTTGCTGTTTCATATGTTTTTTTTAATTAATATGCGTTTCGTGTTTATGTAGTGTAGGGCAGCCTTAGAGGACCGTAGATCAGTGGTGAGCTCAGGTTAATGTCTTGTGTGGTTTTCCTGCCTCTGGTTTATAATAAGCATGCGGGCAGATAAGCTGTGTTAAATCGACTCGAAGTGTGAATAAATGTGTGAACATGTATGTCCATGGAGCCCTGTGATTGACCTGCATTCCCTAACGGGTGTGTTCTCCCACTTTGTAGCAAGGGATTTGGGGAACGATTCTCAAGCCATTGTTTTTGACCAAGATTAAATATAGCTATGAGCTTCCCTTGCTTATTGTTAATATCATGCTCATAGATACAGGGCAAAACTAAAGAAGCAAACAGACATCGAACATTGGTAGATTGGTTATTAGTGACACTTTTTCGTATTTGCTTCTGTATACTACCACAATGGATCAAGATGTGATTGAAGTGTAAGATTAACATGTATTGCAGTAACAGATTAGGACGTATAGCTCTTAAAGTCACATGACTAAATGTTTGTGTGTCTATATAAAGTCATTCTAAAATAAGTACAATAATAGCGCAGACTGTTTTGCTCAGTGATTAGCTTTAGGTCATTTACCTTACATGACTTTTCCTGTCTGCTCTTGTATATCTGCTTCTCCATGTGTGAGATCACCTATCAGTCCATATCATATGATCTCAAACATTCTGATGAGTCACAAAACCTTGTCATAGGTAATTAATATGACTGACATCCTTGTCTAAGTAATAATTTACAGATTTTAAGGGGATCTACAGTATGTGACTTACTAAGCGTCACATAAATTTGGCAATGAAATGTTGTTTAGTCAGAGGAATTGGGTGAATTATTCTTGTCTCTGCTCATTATCTCCTGTTGTTTTAGTTAACAGATAATGATCCAGAACAGATAGACTACTCTCTGCTCCAGTGCCATCTTATGTTGCCATTCCCACTGAGGCACCAACAGTGTAAGTGCCATCGTGCATACTTTTGTGAGTTGAGATAAGTGAAACTTGGTTGCCTATAAACAGATGTATGAATGCTGTCAAAGTTCTCTCTCAGCAATTATTGTCTAATGTGCTGCCCAGGCACACACACACAAAAAAAAGGAAACTTGGTTTTAACTACGCAGATAGGTTCGAGCCTTCCATTGGATAATTCGCTGCAGTGATTTAATATGATTCAGCTGGCAACAAGTTACTTAACTTTAACTGATGCAGTGAGTAGCTTCTCATTTCTTAAACAACCATGTCAGAAGACATCTTGTGGTCTGGGCAAAGATGTTTTACAAGCGTCTAATTATTGTCCTGCATGAAGCAAAGAAAACAACTAAGGAGATTGCTGAAACTATTAAAATTCAGTTAAAATGGTTCAGTGCATTAGTAAAACCTGAAAGAATACTGCTGAACTAACAATATGATTTGAATGTGGATTGGCCATAGCAGAGTCCAGACCTTAACACGTTGAGAATCTTTGGATGTGCTTGAGAAAACGCAGCAGTTTGACTTTCATCAATACAAGATCTTGGAGAGAAATTAATGTGACTCTGGATGGAATTAAATGTTGTGACCATTGCACAGGCTTTTTGAAATGATACCAGGGAGAATGCATTCTGTAATCAAAGCAAATGGCTGTCCAACAAAATATTAGAGTGGGGACTTTATTTTATTAAATTTTTTTGGGGCCGGGCAGTATATACAGTAAAGCTTATACAGGGTACAGATGCATCTTCTCAGCTGTGATTTATATGTTGTCTGATGGAGGGTTATGGCAGTATAATCCTAAATTTATGAATAGCTTCTACAGCTTCCCCCCCCCCCCCCTCCTGATGATGTTTGTTTTTATTCAGGGTTATCCATTTTTGACAGGGTTGTCCATTTTTGAATTTTTTTTCTTGCAGCCAAATAAAAGCCACACCTAATAACTGTTCAAAGACCTAGGTCAATAATATCAACGGATTCAGCTGAAATTAGGCGTTACTCATGCATGAAAAAAAATTTAATCTCTGGTGGTTTGTAGAAAAGTTCTTCAAAACAAAATATCATATAAATACCTGTTCACCCAGCGGTGTTCTGTATGACTAAAACATCCTTATGAGCTGACTATTTTAAGGAGTTGTGTGTATGTGTAAACGTGCATCAATTTGGGTTTTTAAAATGTTGATCAATGTAGCTGCTCCAGATGTTTTATATTTTGTCAGCTTTTGCAACTGTTTCAAATCGGGATGTGCCTATTACATTTACATGTGTGTGTGTGTGTGTGTGTGTGTGTATATATAATTCATTTTGTAAAGCATTATACATAATATATTTTGCTGATCAACAATACTGAACTGAATTGATACTGACCGTTTTGCTTTCAGGAAAAATATTAATAAGGATAGTCATTATTAAGTTTGGATGAATATGTTAAATCAAATGATGTTCAAATGATTATTGTCTCATCTTCTTTTGGCTTACTTTTTGTAGCTCTAATATCGTTCTGGGTTAACTTTGTATATGTTTTCGTGCAGGGCAGGCTGATGGATGGAGAGGGAGATCAGAGGGATCAGCATGAGGAGCACTTAAAGGAAGTGTTTCTAAGTTTTGATGGGAGCGGTGCTGGTTCACTGAGCCCAGAGGAGCTAACCGAGCTCTGTCACTCTCTACAGCTGACTGACCAAGCGCTACAGACACTGATACACAGACTATTCGACACACAGGACCAACTAAACTTGCGGGTAATAATTAAAATCCATCAAATGCACAAATGTCTATAAATCTGAAATTGTGTTTTTGCAGGGTTTTTGATAAAAAATGTCAATAGGTCATTTATGCAAACTGAAACCTGATCTTCCTTGCTGTGGTCTGTATTTGAATTTGAATCTACTTTTGCAACATTTTTAGAGCAAATCCTTTGTGTTCACTTTCATCCTATTTTCTCTGGCCCTTATATAGCATACGTGTGTGATGTATTAGAGCAGGCTTTTGTTGGTAATGTGGGGGAAGAGCACTTGTTGAGGATCACTGATTCTTTATTCGGGCCTGACAATGGAGCAAACCTCAAAAGAGACACACACTCGCACAGCGCCTACCGCTCGCCTCACACACACCCCTCCGCTGTTATAAGAGTGCCATAATCCACAAAGGGTACCTCCATATGCAAAAGTGTGTGTTATTGTCTGGGGCAGCTGTTGCTTCCCAAATCATTCGGGCTACTCCCACAGTTTCCTTAGTCACCAGGCAACTGGGATTTAATTAATAGCCGTGTTAGCGTAAATCAGACGAATAATCTCTAGGATCTTTAATCTTTGCTCTTCACCACAGGGGAGCAGCTGCCGGGCGACTCGCTCAGGATTACACATTAGCTGCCATTAACCATAAAGGTCATTTTCAGAAGATTGTATAGCAGCCAATTTTTTTTTTTTTTACCCTCTTCAGGCCTCAGCTGTGCACCTGTGTTCTTCATTAAGTTCACTTCGCATGTTGAATACCGGTGTTGTGCTTCCATCTTGCAGGTTGAATTCGAGCAATTTAAGGACGCTTTGATTTTGGTGCTTTCCTCCAGCGATGAGACGCTAGCTAAAGAAAACCCTCCTCGTCCAGGTAACATCATCCACTTCTGTCTCTTGAAGTTTAATGACCATATATAGGGTTGTTTCTTTTCTTTCTTTTTTTTTTTAACAAATCGAGTCTGCCACTCATAGTGAAGTGCCCGGTCTGTGTGCCAATGTAGTTTGTTCTCATTAGCTTGAGCCGTCTGATGGTAATGAGATCGACTTTGGCTAAACGTCAAAGTGGGCTTTCAAGTGTCGTGTCTCTATAGTAACGCTGACTAGAGGGTCAGATAGGCAGTCAGAGATTGAGCAAAGCTTCATCTACATAAAATTGGTCAATCCTGTGGTAATCATTTGCTGCTCGGATTACACAAATCATATATCATTGTTCAGTGTGGAAAAGGACAAAAGGCCCTGAGATGTGTTGGTGGTGTTTTTTGGGTGATAATGTCAATAAATTGTTCCTAAACCTTTTAAACAGGTTGATGTATATAGACAGCATGGGTCAGTCTTGTTTAAGACTCAGATGCATCCACAATTGATGGGTGATTTTGTAATGCAATGTTTGCAAAAATGTGTCGCTTTTTAACCACCCACATAGTGTTTCCATTTGCTTTTACTGTACATATGCAATGTTAAGTCCATTTTGAGTAAAATCCTAGAGTGTTTTACCCCTTTCTGCAGTTTGTACAGAATCGCAAACAAAATCACAGAGGGTTTGGGTGCTGTGGATCTTGGTCTGGTATGAGCTTGAACCCTGTTCAAACAATTTGACCTTGAATCAATACAACCTAAGGAAGGACATCAACCAAACATGCAGTGTATTATTGGTCTTAGCGCAGTATTTGTTCTTAGCTGTGAGTTGCTATATTGACCAGTGACTGAAGTGAATGACAAAGCTATGAAGTTAAAAAGTTTTCTCTGAATGAATCAGTGATCAGCCAGATACTGTAAATGTGAAATGAACAATATTAAGCTTAACAAAATTTGAAAATAAACATCACAAAAGAAACAGATAAGAAAATAGACGTAAACACATGCCTAGCCGATGAGTTTGGATTGTACAGGCGGGTTTATCAGTGTGATAGCTGTAGTGCTGAAGGTTATCCTGTGAGATGTGTATGCAGAGTAAGATGTTTACTGTCTACGTAGGTACAAGGTTAAGATTCTTAAAGAGGATTACTCTATACAAGGAAATCTTGAAATAGATCAAGACTGTAACTCTTGATCCGGTCATGTCTAGTTTAAGGGTATTTTTTTTTGTAGTGATTCACTCAATAGATTTAGTCTTTATATAATTTCTAGTCTTTATCTAATGTGTGTATGCTTAGACAGAAATATGAGCATACACACATCAAACCGTGACTTGTGATGAAATTTCATGTGAATGAAAACGTAAAATTGATTGACGTTCACAGAAGACTTCAAGCACAATATGGTGATGAGACTCTTGGCTGCAGTAAAACATTTGAATGGTGCAAATGTTTTTAATTCTGCACAATCAAAATTCTCGGTTTGACTTAAATGCCCTTGGTAAATTGAGAGCAGTGAGGGAAGGACATGAGAACAATATTTCAGGTTAAAATGCTAAACAGTACATCCCAAAAGTCTCCATACATAGGGAAAATATATAATATAACTTCATAAAACATCCTCTATATCATTGCTGTTTCTTTGTAAACACGGTCATCTCATGCTGAATGTGCATAACACGTTTACTTACAGTAATTATGTTAATTTACTCGATGTATTTAGACTATCGGGATGTGCTGCAGACTATAGACCATGTATTCAATGTTTAGGAAGTGATCTGTCTGCTTCTCACTCTCCAGTCTCCCCAGAGGTGCAGCCTCGCTTTGTAAAGGGCACTAAGCGTTATGGGCGTCGGTCCACACCAGAGTACACACACACTGTCCCTGATCTTGCTCACACACCGCCGGTGGAGAAAGAGAATGATGAAGCCACAAGGAGCAGCGATGGGACATTGCCTGTTAAGCGTGAGGTAACACAACCACACACTACACACTCGCAGTACTACGAAGCAACATGCATTGCCCTCAACCTCCTGCATCCAATCTCACAATGTTAAGAAAAACAGTCTGGCTCTAGAGGACAATTCTTAGCCTTCAGATACAAGGAATGGAATGTTCAGCATGTTTAGCACGTAAAAGAGTAAAAGATCATTGAGACATTTTTTTAAATGACACAAAATTCACTGTAAAATAGTGAACAGCAGTCAAAACAGGGTATAAACGAGTCAAAACTGGAAACCATGCATCTCGCATTCTCTTTTTCACTTAAATAAAAGATTTCTTGTGATATGTCATTTATTAAAAATTTTGAACTGCGTGTAAAGTCGATGTCAATCAATAACCATGGTCTGTATTCATAACCACTCTTCTCTGTTAATCTAGAGACATGTTCATCTGATATTATGTAAATTATAATGTGGAATTTTAGAATAAGTAAAGAGATAAGCTGACTGACTACTACAGGTTTAAGGAAAATGAATTACAAGGGGTGTTCAAGTCAAACCGGGACCTGTTAAGAACTTTTGTGTGAATGAAGACATACAACTGATTAACATTTACCGAAAACCTCAAGCACAGTACGATGATGAGACTCTTACTACTCCTGGATAACACATTGGAATGGTGCATACGTTTTAAAGAAGCTTGTACGTTCATGAATGACGATCCCAGCCGAAATGACTCAGACCCCGCTGCAGTCGTTTACATGAACATTCAAAGAGGGGAACGTCTGATTTTTGAAGATGGACAGATAACTTGTCATCAGTTTGCAAAAGAGACGCATCTATCTGTGGGAACTGTACAATCATTCACGAACACCACTTGCATATTACAGGAACTCGGCTGGGAGTGTTAGCCACATCCATGTACAATCCTGCCCTCGCTCCAAGCTATTTCCACATGTTGGGGCCATTAGTTAAAGTAGTTCAAGTAGACTTTTATTGTCATTTCAACCATATACAGTTTAGTACACAGTAAAACAAAACAACGTTCCTCCAGGACCAAGGTGCTACATACAACATAAATTAACAGAAACTAACCGAGACAAGACAGATTGACAAGACAACATAAATTAAAAACATAATTTAACAAAAAACTAACTAGCTAACTTAGAAACCAAATTAGCTAGCTAGCTGAGACAAGACTTGATATTTTATGTTTTCTCAGCTAGCCAGCTAATTAAAGGATAAAGGAGTTAGCTGATTAGATTTCAAGATATTTGTGATTATTATTATAATTTAATTAATTCTTTTTTTGAGCAAATCGTTTTTTTTTTTAATTTATAATATTGCCCAGATGTCATTTACTTATTCTCTCTGTCACGCAGTAGCGATTAATTTAAACAGCATGTGGCGTAGCACTTGCTAACACCTTTATACAATACACAAGGGTTTGCAGCTAGTGCTTGGTTTTAATTGCATAATATAATGCGCAAGTATACTTGATAATTAACTTGGTGTAGCTTCTTAGTCAGCTAACTACTTTGGATAGATGACATTAGCTAATCCTGCACACTGCTTACTGCAGAAGTGCAGAATTACGCTGCAAAGTGTGTTTTGGAAAAGAGGGATGGATGTCTTCATGTTCACCTAGCGGTATGTTCACTGAAGCAAATTCTACTGTATATAGAGCATACGTTCACAAGTTCTTCTTTGTTTACTGTGCGAGCATCCATGTTGGTGCAACACAAATTGTTAAACATGGTTTTAAGGAGGTTAGATCTACATTGAAAGGATGTTTTCTTTGTCTATTTCATTTAGTTAGGGAAAAAAACTGAGATAGCAGCTAATCAAGCCAGCTATCTACTGCACCAACAATGCTAAGTTCAAACTTGCCATTCACTCACTCTCTCATCGTCTATACCGCTTTTTTTCGGGGGTCTGGAACCGATTCCAGGAGATACAAGGTGGACAGGGTGCACAGAGCATGCACTGATTTACACAGTACAGGCAATTTGGGAACACCAATTATCCTAATCTGTCTTTGGACTGTGGGAGGAGACCAGAGTGTCCGGAGGAAACCAACCAAGCAAACTCCATGCACACAGACCCAAGCCGGGAACCGAACCTGCACCAAAGCAACAGTGCTAACCACTAAGCCAAAGTGCCACCTCAAACATGCCTGTCATATTCACATTTTTTGTGGTTAAACATGTGAATAGTTTTTATTTTTTAATTTATTTAATCTTTGGCGGCACAATGGTGTAGTGGTTAGCACTGTTGCCTTGCACCTTCAGGGTCCGGGTTCAATTCCCGGCCAGGTTCGATTCCCGTCTCTGTGTGCATGGAGTTTGCATGTTCTCCCCGTGCTTGGTGGGTTTCCTCCAGGTACTCCGGTTTCCTCCAACAGTCCAAATATATGCAGGTTAGGCTAATTGGCGTTCACAAATTGCCCGTAGTGTGTGAATGGGTGTGTGTATGTGTGTAGGCCCTGCGATGGATTGGCACTCTGTCCAGGGTGTACCCTGCCTCGTGCCCTAAGCCTCCTAGGATAGGCTCCAGGTCCACGCGACCCTGAATACAGGATAAAGCGGTATAGAAGATGAGTGAGTATTTAATCTTTTTTTTTTGTACTTTTTTTTTCCTCTCAACTTGATAAACCTACAGTAAGTCTCAGGATGTATGTCACATATTGAGTAGTGCTGTGTGACTTGCCCTATCTTAGTGTGCTGTCAGATAGGATGTTGGGTTGAGAGTTTCAGCAGAAAGACTTTGATCTCCCTTCTTGTAGAAAAAATATTGTCATAATCTATAACCAGCGCAAGTCCTTTGTTTACTCTTGATTTGCTTCAACAACTCACTCTGTCAGAAGGTGCATCTGTGTGTGCGTAGCCATGTGTGTTTGTATGTCCGTGTGTGCAGAGATCAGCAGCTGCGTGTGTGTGCATTATAACGGTGTCATGGTGACACTGTGAGAACAGAAGCCTGTTTAATCTGTGGTGAATATGCAGACACGTGTTGGCTTGCCTGTTAATAAGCATGTGTGGGTGCACATGGTTTCATGTGGCTCTTGTCGGTCAGATCAGTGTTTTTGCAGACACCCCTGGTTCCGAATATAAGAATAATTTAATGCCATGTTTAGGCACAATTTGAGGTGAAATTTATAAGCATGAGTTTTAGTTTAAACAGATGTGTTGAACATCAGGCTTATACACAGTGCATTTTTATATTTCATACCCTGCTAATGCTTAAGGTTTATTTATAGTATATTGATAGTTATGCATCCTTAGAGAGAGAGAGAGAGTGTGTGTGTGTGTGTGTGTGTGTGTGTGTGTGTGTGTGTGTGTGTGTGTGTGTGTGTGTGTGTGTGTGTGTGTTTTTCAGCAGGTGCAGGCTATAGTGAACACACGCTGATCTGAAGCATAGCCTTTAGTTCTCTGATGATAGTGGATGAACAATACTCTGCACTAACCCCAGCAGATGTAGAGGTTGTATGTGCGTGCTGGCAGAGGGCAACAGGTCTGACACGAGGAACAATGTCGCTTCCCCCACTGTGTTGAATACCGATACTCTGAACCCCATCTGCTCTCTACACCCAGAAAATCTCACAATAGAACGAAGGGGATAATACCTCCCTTCCCCCATGAATGCGCACACACACATACATACCCCCTTTTACTAGTGGCACTTGACAATATAAAAATGTATGTGTAGAATTAAAAATGTGTGTAGAAGTTATCGGTGCCCCCTACAGTTCTGCTACTAGCAGTTACTACCACTAGCAGTTTTCCCCTATATGACGCTACATATTTTTCTTCATGCGTTTCAGCGCTGGAATGCTGATGTGAGCAGTTCAGAGGAATATGAAGCAGAAGGTGAGTTTATAATCAAACTCCATTAATAAATGATAATTTGCTTGGTAACGAGTATCTGAAGTGATTACTTCATACTGGGATTCTTCTCTAAAAGTTTTTTTTTATGCATTAGAAGTTCAGGTTACTTTGTCCATGTAAGTAGATTTGGTTTGGAATTTTTTTTATTTCACAAAATACAACATGCAACAAAAGAACAAGCAATACAGTGCTAAAAAATTAAATAGTAAACATTTAAAGATTGATTCAGACTATACAGCTATACAATAAATAAGAATAACATTCATAAACATGATGAGTTATGCCGATATTGTCTTTGCCTTGCTCATCTATCTATAAAAAAAATTAAAAATTTGCGCACCCTGTATGTTTATTATGCTAATTAGTCCTTGCCAATTATGGGCGTGTACACATGACGAGCCTTGTCTGTATTCAATTATTTCTAAGATTATACAACACATTGTATTTGCTATAGTGACTTTTATTTTATTTTTTTTTCTCTTCATTTTAACATACATTCTTACACATGTGATATAACTTTTGAGAATCATGTATGGTATGTATCTTTTTAAATGATTAAAAGTGCTCCATTGCTAGATAAAGTCTGTCAAAAATCTCTCGGTTTCTGCACTCCTTGGATCTGCACTCCCCATCCCCTCGATAAAATTAATCAATAATTCTGTTATTAGGCATACCCTGAGAGTATGGGCTCAGTTCAGAAAGCACAGCGGTCTTCTGGGCTTTTCTCTTTCCAGTCC
>JAQMYJ010000039.1:12632674-12647347 GCA_030014305.1 Clarias laeviceps | reverse complement strand
TGTAGAAAGAAATAAAAATCAGGAACCATCATGGAGTTAGAAAGTGACCCCAAACTTTTGAACGGTAGTGTACATTCAGGAGTGTACTAATGTATAGTATTGGTTTTAAACTATATATAAAGTTTGTGCATGTTCAGTTGGGGGAGTTAGATCACATGTTCGGCGTACATTGTCATGTGCATGTATCCCAGGATGTCTAGGAGCAAGCGTAAAAGCAGCAAGTACTGCAAAGAAGCGGCAAGCAATAATGATGGAGACAAAAGTGAAAATGATTAAAAGGATGGAGCAGACAAAAGATGGCAGCCATTGCTTGTTCTTCTAACATTAATCGTTCAACCATTGGCATGATTCTACAGGACAAGGACAAGATCAAGGAACATGTTGGTTTTATACTGAGTATAGCCAGTCGTGTTAGTATCCTAGAACCAAGACAATGTTTGTTGAACTTCGGAACAAATTAAGTTTGACTTCTAACAAACTCTCGGAATGAAACTCCTATACATACAGAATGGGATTGTAGCACCCAAGCCCTAAAGAGAATATTAATCAGGACTTGGCTTATCTGTAGGTTAAATAAAAAGTTAAATGTTCTAGAACAATGCCTTTGTCTAGATCATGAGTTGTCTACAAAATTTTAAAAGTGTCATAAGCTCAAAGAAAAAATATTAGGGTGATTAAATAACTGAAAGAAATATGAAATGTTCTTCTTGTTAATTGCTTTGCTCCAGACAGTGACTTTTACACTTCAGTTTGTTATATAAAAATGTTGTGGTGCACTACTAATGTGTGACTGCATATAGTTATTCTTATTAATATTAGGATGCATTTGCATGTTAAATAGATTCAGTGAATGAGGAAAAAAAATTAAACATTTTTACTTTTGTGAAATATAGACTCTGGATTTCAGCCTGGATGGAAAGGTGAATCTGAGTGAACTGACTGCAGCTCTGGAGAACGAGCTTATGGCCACAAAGAACTCCATCCAACAAGCTGCACTGGCGAGTTTTAAGGCTGAGATCAGATACCTCCTGTGAGTCTGCCGAGAGTCCACACCAGTGGTGGCTGCTAGCTTTTGAAACCGGGGAAGCTCATATTAGGCCTTCATCATAATTTTTTTAAATAAGATTTTTCCATCATGAAAAAATCACCTGCAAATCCGCATGGGACTGAACGCGAATCTCTGTAGCGCTGATGTATACTTAAGACATGCTGTCAATCAAAAAAGGGGTTCCGCCCTTTAAACAGCTCCTCCAATCATCATGCAGCAGCCCAGCGTCCTGGCCCGCCCACTGCTCCATTCCCTCCAAGAGAAGCTGAGCTTCCCTGGAAGTGATGATTTTGTGATTTCCAGTGAAGCTGGGCTTCAGGAGGGTTTAACGCGCTGTGCTGCACGGAAATGTATGACAAGAAGATCGTGTCAAACAATCTACAATAAATACCTGATTCTGAACGAGCTAGTCATGAAGTTGAACGCGTTCTAGCACACTCTTATTAAAACCAATATAAATACGACAGGCATATATGAGCATTTATTTTCTGACATAGTAGAGGAAGCGGAGCTTCCCTTGGAGGTTTTAGAGCAGCCGCCACTGGTCCACACAGGGTTCCCAATATCCAAATGTCTTTAAAATAAACCTGCATGCATCTTTTTTTTTTTTTTTTTTTTTTTTTTCTTCAAGCAAATGCTGCAATAACAATTATTTATCTGGATTCAGTGAAAAACAGCACGTGTCTAAGTAATGTATTTATAATGAGAATCATTTAGGAAATAACCCTGTAGGTTGTTGTGATTCTGTATACATGTGAGCTAGTGAGCAGGTGGATCTAGAACTCCGGCAGAAAGAGAAGCTTCACTCAGATTTGGAAAAAGCCGAGAAACTCAAGTCCCAGCTGGCCTCTGAGGTAGACGAGCATCATTCCACCATCGAACGCATCAATGATCTTAACCGGCGGTAAATCCCCATCTCTCATCTTTATCTTATTGTGATATTTAATTTTTTAACTTAAACGTGCAGTAAATTCACTGTCTCTACGTGCTGCCTTAGTAACTTGTTCCGTGGTTGCTGTCCTGTTTTATAGGAAGCTGGAGCAGGAACATAAAGATCGCATGGTGTCTCTGAGGGCGGACCTGAGCAAAGAGGTGGAGCTTGTACAGCAACAAGCCAATCAGCAGAGAGAAGAGCTGGAACAGGAAATCAGTAGGATCAGAGAAGATGAGACCTACCTCAGAGAACACCTCACTCTGACTGCTAAAGTAATTACAATAATCTCTGTCTCTTTGATGCTTGTGCTGGATTGTGCCAACATTTATATTTTTAGTAAACAGTAATATAAAGAGCACTTGATGTCACCACTCATCCTGTGGTTTTTATGTGCAGGAAAAACTTTTTCAGTAATTATTTTAGTGTCCCATCTCTTAGGGTGTCTCATCCCACCTCATTCCCAGTGTTGCTTGGAGCTGACTGGTACAATCTAGGCTTGTATTAGTGAGCTCCTGTGCACTATGTACTGTTGCCTCTATACAGTCTGCGATCTAGGATTTTCCTCGTCCCTGCTGACTTTCAAGATCACCAGTCCTTTGGTGTTCCCAACTTTTACAAATTAGTTTACACATTAAGTTTCTTTACCTTATAATCTTTACAATGTTTCTATTTCTGCATTATAAATTTGTATTTTGTCTGATTTTGTATAAACATTAATGAACATGATGTTTAGGAAAACAGGCGTTTGGAGGCAGAGCTGCTGGACAGCACAGAGCGATTGATTGAAGCAGAGGCCCAGCTTAATAAACTGCAGAAGAACCTGGACAATGTCCTCAGGGAGAAGGTACTGGACGCTTGCAATAGTGGATAGCCAGTTTCTGATCACCTTATATTTTTCTTAGGAATTGCATGTTTGAAAGTAGATCAGATGGATTTATTTGTTTTTGATTGTGTGTAGTTTGGTGATTTGGACCTGAGCAATGCTGAGTTCTATCAGCACGAAGAACGTCTCAGACACCTGCGCAACAGCTATGAGGAGCAGTGTCGGGTTAGAAATTCTGCTATTTTTTTTTTCCTCTTATCTCTTTCTCCATCTTTCCATCAATGCCTTATCGTTTGTTAATGCCTCATTCGATGTGCTCTTTAGGAACTGCAGGATCGTATAGATGAGTTGCAGGCTCAGTTGGAGGATTTTCGTGCTTTAAGCCGAGCCCCGCAGACCTCCCTCATGCCCTCTCTGTCTGATGAGCTGGAAAGCAAGAGTCCCGGCATGGAGTCAGACCAAGGTTATTCTTCTCTTTCTCTCTCATGTACTGATGCAGATGCAAACTCGCAGAGCTCGGTAGCAAATTTCAAGGAAAAAAAAAACGATTCTATTTTTATACTATGGTGTTATGTATTGATATGGATTGGACACTAGTCACTACAAAAAATGAATTCAAAATCGTGGGCATGGACTTTAATCCAGGATGACAGTGTCCACATTCGCAGAGTATGAGGGCTCATTCAGTGGTTTGATGCATATGAGGTGCATGTATACGGCATCTACGTACACCATCATTAAAACCCCCTCAATTGTGGAAATTCTAAGCAATAGTAGTGGCCCGTCATACTGCTAAAATATATATATATATATTTTTTTTTCCAATTAGTCAATTTGTCTGTACCTATGCGTATTAAAAAAAAAAAGGAAAAAATAGGGAGAAAAAATATATATCTTTTTTTTTTATTATTATTATTATTTTTTTTTTAAAGTTTTGTTGCTGTGGCAGACATGCAGAAGTTTGTATGTGTTTGTGTGCTTATGCGTACATACATGTGTGTAGGCCTAGGTTCTGAAGACGGGCAACCCTTTAACATGAGTCTGGAGGCAGAGATGATGCTGGAGCAATTGAAAGAGCAACATTGCAGAGACCTGGAAGACATCAGAACACAGCTAGATTCCACGGTCAGCCTCACACAGAGGGTTCACAGACATACAAAATTAAGTGTAGCCTGTAAACAGCAGTCATTCTTTTAATAATTTATATATTTAAATAGAAATCTTCAGATTTTTACCATATTTTCATACTACATATTTTAGTAGTAGTATTAGTATTCGTGCACGTCCCATTAAAGCAACAACTACCAACAAGGCATTACTTGCTTCCTCTGAGACATGTGGCACCAGAAAGACGCAATGCAGCGTAATCCACTTGGAGGAAAGTACTATATCTCTCCCTTCAGCTTGTGTGAGCTCAAAAACACCCTTGATTGGCTAATGTCGCTGTGATTGTTGTAAGTGTGTGTGTATGCCACCTCTCACCCCAGAGAGAGCTCAGCCAATCTGCTCTCTAAACTCCCAGTTGCAGATGGCTAGAGCATCACCTGGGAATCAAACTCACAACGATAGTGACAAATGTACACTTTCCCTCTACACCATTCGGGAGATTTCTCTCTCTGTGTGTAGTCTTTATTTTTGAAGAGATGCACACATTTTGCAACATTCACCATATACTAAATTTGTTTTATTTAAATGTGTGATTTCATGATTATAATAGTTTTATAAAAAGATGTATACATTTTTCTTTCAATTTTTAAAGACACGGAGATAAAAATGTTATAAATATTGTTCTTTGCTTGTCAAGTTGAAGTCACGTCCCTCAGTTAAGAATGACGGCTGCATGCATTATAATTACATATGCGGTATAGTGGCATGGTGGTAAGCACTGTTGCCTTGTACCTTCAGAGTCAAGGGTTCGATTTTTGACTCTGGTCGTAGATTTTGCATGTTTTCCCTGTGCTTGGTGGATTTCCTCCATTCCGATATGCCCAGTTCCCTTCCACTGTCCAAAGTCAATTGGGCTAATTGGCATTTCCAAATTTCCCTTAATGTATGTGTGAGGGTGTGTGCTTGTGTGTTCTGCAATGAACTGGCATCCTGTCCAGGTTGTACCCCGCCTAGTGCCCTGAGACCCCCTGGGATAGGCTCCAGGCTTCCCATGACCCTGTGCAGAATAGAGAATGAATGAGAAAAGATTTAAAAGGGACTTTAATTCATCCGGAGATCGCAAGTTCGATTCCCGAGTGATGATGTAACCTCCCGCAGTTGGAGGTCTAGAGAGAGCTGATTGGCCGAGCTCTCTCAGAGGGTAGGGATGAGGGGGTACTTTACATTAATCACGGCACTACAGCCAATCAGGGATATCTGTGAGCTCACGCAAGCAAAAGGAGCGGATAACGCTGTCCTCAGAGTGCGTTACGCTGCCCCCAACGGTGCGTGAGCGAGCAGTTCGAAAAGATGCGGTCGGCTGATGTCACATGGTTTGGAGGAAACGCGTGATAGTCTTCGGCCCTCCCGACTGAGTGGTAGTATTAGCCTTAATGTGGGAGCGCCCCTAGTGACGGGGAGGAATTGAACATGACTAAACTAGGGAGAAAAAAAGTGACTTTTTTTTTTTTTTTTTTTTTTTTTTTAAACCAAAATTATTTGTACAAACTAATTTGATAAAACATTTGCAAATGATTTTTGTTACACATTCCATATAATTAAATAAAGCACAATAAACACTGTCTCAGTGGTATATAGTTCAAAATGTACTTGTTTTATTCATATAGACTGACTAGCGCTCATGTGAAAGTACTCATGTTGTCCAGATCAAACTATACATGTACTTGTAACTTGTTTATTGAGTGGTTCTTCTGTGTTTTTTCTGCAGGTGAACAAGTGTGAGCACAGGCTGGAAGAGCAAAAGAGCTCTCTTGAGGAGGAGAGGAGTTTGCTCTCCTTACAGCACCAACAGGAGATAAAGGGTATCAGGGAAGAACTGAATGAAGCGCTGAAGCGAGCTCGAGATTTGCAAGAACAACTGGAGCAGGAGAGATGCAATATGGAGGCTCAGCAAAATGTAGAGCGTGCTGAGCTACATGCTGTTTACCAGCAGAAAGTTGGTTCTCTCAGCCAGGAGCTACAGGATGCCAGAACTCATGCACTGAACCTGGAAGAGCAGCTCAGGGTCCTGGAGAAGCAAGAAAGAGCAGTGGACGAAAGCAGAGTGAGGGAGATGGAAGAGCTGAGCAGGACTCACATAGAGGAGCTTTGTCGAATGGAACTGCACTACAAGGAGGCACTCGAGACCAGTCTGCAGAGGCAGAAGGAGGAGGCAGAGAGGTTGGTCTCAGATGAGTTGGAGAATGAAAGGCAGCATCTGAAAGAAGTTTATGAGGAGGTGCTGAGGGTTCGATTAGAGGAGGTACAACAGAGAGCTGAGCAGGAACGAACAGAATTGGAGAGAAGCCTCAGGGAAGAGTTTGAGAGTGACAAGCAGAAGCTAGAGGAGAACAATAGAAAAAAGCTTGAGCAGGAGCTGGAACGTTTGGAAAAAAAGCAAGAAGAGAGCAGTAAGAGGCTCAGAGAACACTGGGAAAAGGATCGTAACCTACAAGAACAACATTATGCTGAGCTGCAGAAGTGTTTACAGCAGGAAAGGGAGCGACTGCAGGCCCAGGAGCAAGTCAATGAGCATAGAATTATAGAGTGGGAAAGAGAGCGGGTTCTACTACATAAGCAGAATGAGGAGGTCCTGCAGGCCAGGCTAGAGGAGCAGAGAACACAGTTGCAGGCACAGAAAGAAGAGGAGGAAAGAGTGTGGCAGAAAGTACTGGAAGAACAACAGGGCCAAAGGGAAGAGATGAACAGGGAGGCCATGTGTGAGTTGAGTGTGAAACACACTGAAGAGAGAGAGAGGCTGAGCTGTATGCTAGAGAAACTACACGCCGACATTGTCAAGGAGAGGTAAGACTTGAGAATACTTGAGAACTTTCTAATTAATTATATTTTTATATAAAAATTACCAAAAGGGTTGTAATTAAAAGTAGTGTGCGAAGATGCTTGTGTATCCTGTGATGGATTGGCCCCCTGTCCAGGTTGTACCAGTGTGTAGTATATATATTTTTTCCTCCAGACTTTATCCTGATTTACCTTCTTTTTCAGCATTTGGAAATAATAGGGCATTAGTTTTAAAGTGATACTGAAAGCCACAATATATGGACAAAAATATCTGCACAAAGCTGCAATGAAATTGTATCCACATGGATGCGGTCTGCAGCTGTAACAGCTTCCACTCTTCATGGAGGGCAGTCCACAAGATGTTTGAATGTTTCTGGGGGGATTCATGCCAAATCATTCTGTAGAGCATTTACAGTATGAAGTCGGGCACTGATGTTCAATTAGAAGGCCTAGCTCACAATAGTGCCAATTCATCACAGTTGGTTTATTTGACCAGTCTTTTAACTGTTAATACACTGACGAAGTATAAAAGGGAATAGGATGTGTGATCACAGGTCTATTACTGTATCAATAGATGAACACTATTTAAATTTTAAATATTTGGATAGATATTGCAATAATTAGAAATTGTTGGGTGTTTAACCTTGGCCATGCACAGGAAACAACCCAAGAACCACTTTGCTCAGAGAATCGGAGAAGTAGACACCCATGTCCCTGGTGCACAGGATGTGGTGCTGAAGCACCTGGAAGAGCACTACCAGAGCAAAGTAACAGCACTTACCCAGTGCCATGCTGCAGACCACATGCAATGGGAAGCAGAGCTGGAAACTGCCAACCAGGAAGTAGAGCAGCTAAAGAAACTCTGGCAGGAAGCGATTCAGGTGGAGACTATATTTCTAACTATTGTTAACTCTATGCAAATGAAAGAAACCGAGCTTAACCATGAATTGCTTGAGCTGCATGACAGACACCCAGAGAATCCGAAAGGTAATGGCACATTGCTAGGAGAGACCGAAAACAAAGCTACAAAACTTAATCTAATGCATAAACAGGCTATGGATGACTTGGCCCAAGACAGAAGGACGTTTCAAAACTGCTTCTGTGAGTTAAAAGGACAGTATGCGGAGACCATGGCATCTATTGAGAAAAAGCAGCAAGAGAGAATTCATATGGTCACAGAGCAAAATGAGCTGAGTGGGAAGATTGAGAATCGTCATTTCCACCAGGCTGTGGAAGACTTTAACAAGGAGTGTCTAGAGCTACAGTTTACTGTGGCTGAGCTGAAAGAGAAGCTGAAGAACAGTATCTCCACACTTTTTGCTGAAAGAGACAAACTGAGTGCACTTGAAGTTCATCAAATGGAGTCATGTTCTGGAGAAGCTGTTAGCTATCAGACTATTGGTAATGAACTTGTTCAGGATCTCTCTCTGCCTGATCTCTCTGTTGATTTTGTAATTAAGCTTCAAAATCCATCAGCAGACAGTTTCATTGGCAATGATATCCATTATAATGTGGTGGTAGAGCACTTGGGCCTTTGTGTTGCACAGCATGAGGAACTTAGAAGACAGTCAGCCCTGCAAGAGGAAGATGCAGGGAACTTCGAGAATCTGGAGCCTGGCAATGCACAAGTGTTAAATGTCATCCGCAATGAGATGCTCCACTGTCCAGGAGGTAATGATGTAGGTGACACCAAAGTGGTGGAGGATGACCGCATTACTGATGCTGACACTGATTTTAGTTCTGATGGACTAGATGAATCTTACATCTATGAGCCATTTTATAATGATATTGCGGAAAAATCTGAGAATATAACCATGGATTCTGCAAGTTCTACTCTCAACAGTTTAATGGTCATCACTACTAAAGAAATGATCAAATTTGATACAGATGATGGGTTGGCAGACTCTAGCACTGACACTAGATCTGTTACAGAAGACACCATATCTCTAGCTGAATTATGTGAGAATTCTGCTGAAGCAAGCAACAAGGTGTCTACGTTTGGAACCATAAACATTATGGGTGAGGATATGGTGAGCCCAAAAAGTGCAGCTATATGTAATTCCACTGATTCTGAAATAGCAGACACAGAACATGATGAAAGTACACAAAATACTCAACTAAGCAGTTGTACAATCTCCAAAGCTTCTGTTGAGATGGCAGATAAAGAGGTTCTAATGTGGAGCAGTGATGAGTTTACTCTTGTGCAAGTATTGGTGAAGAATGGTGCAGTTTGCATTAGTACAGATATAATTCCCCAAATAGTACCAGAGGATGGTTCCAGCACCATTGTCTTGACCAATGAAAGCAATACTAGCAGTACTCCCAATTTTCAACACCAGATTCTAGCCCATGAACATGGACCTGTGCTAAAAACCGAGCAAGAAGAAATGGCACATTGTGCAGATTTGTGTGGTATTGGGAGTCTGGAGTTGCAGGCAATAGCAGTGCAATGTAAATACCAAAGTAGACTTTTGGAACTGCTTCAGAAGCAGTACAGGTGCACTCTGAAGCAAAACCTCTCCCTGCAGGACCAGCTTGTTAACCTTCAGCAGCACAGTGACAAACTGGAGCTGCTGCTGGATCTAAATGAAGGAAAGCGCCTCAGTCAGAACGTCATGGAGGAAAGTCATGACCTTAGAATGGACATGATTACTATGGCAAGCCATGCTAAAGAAATAGAGATAAAATCATTGGAGCTAGCTAAGCTCCAAGTGCACTATGAGAAGTCCGTCTATGAGAATGTGCATCTGACAGAGCAGAATATGAAACTGAAGAAAAGACTGGTCTACATGGAGAGTAATATGAACATTGTCCAAGAGTTCCAGGAGCTACAGTCGAGTCTGCTGAATCAGATTATGAGCATGCATAAAGAGAATGAAGGGCTAAACACTGCAGTGCACGATCTGCAACACAAATATAAGGTGCTTTTGGTGCTGCACAAAGAGGCTAAATCTATATTTGTAGACTCTTTAGATGACTCCTTTCTGGATCTAAGCTCCGAGCTGGGCATGAACTTTTTCTTGAGGTTTGACAACCATAACCCTTGTCTGCAATCTTCAGTTATTCACCTGCAGGAGAAATTCCTCATGATCAGCAAGAAGATCCTTGAACATGGGTACCATAACATTTCCATCCTTTGATAGCGGACTAGGAAAGAAACCTTGCCTTCCTACCTAAAGCCTTCTGGTCTGTTGCTTCTACTCCTGCTAGCTGTGCTGTTCTAGTAGCTCTAGCTCCGTTGTATTGTAGTAGTTCCTCCACTGGTGCCACTTGAATTCAGAGTTTGAATGGCAGGGGACTCTACCAGTAGACCTATGAGAAGCTGTACAACTTCAAGTCCCCTGTACTTTGTGTTTTGATGGGTCCTGATAATGCTGAATTGTAATAACCACTTTTGCGTCCATGAGGCGCATGCCTGCATATAAATAGTTGTAACCGTAAAACACAGAATCTTCTTAATTATTCACATCTGCTGAGAATAGTAAAACAGAACGTTATATTTGGGGGTAAATGTTTTAACTTTTAAGGGCTGCATTGTCATTGTGTGTGAAGTATTCCTATAGTTAAGTAAATGTCTTGCAATGTAAGCAGTGATGCAGACAGTTTGTACTTCTGTAGGAGTGAAGCTGGACGTCTGGCTGAAGAAAACCTTATTTTAAGACAGAATATCTCAGAGCTGAGAGAAGAGGACCTGAAAGAAAAGCAACAGGAGCTGCTGTAAGGCTCAAATTCACTCTATACACAGTACACTGCGTTTGTATAAAGACCTGCTTTCCTAACAGTATTACCACCCAATGCCTCCCTGCAGACTAAAAGTGGAACATCTTCGGAAGGAGAAAAACGCTGCCCAGAAGATGGCTAATGGTTTGAAGAGGCAGGTAAGGACACAGAAATAGACACTGCTGCATACTTTGTTGTACCATGCAATCGATGTGTTGCTTAAGTCTTAATCAATTGGCATAATATCCTGCATGCTTTAACACATCAAACAATATTCTGTTCAGATTTCTGAGCTGCGCCGCCGTGGGAAGCAGCGAGAGGAGGAAAACAATGCTTTGTCACAGCAGAGTGGAAAACATGCGCTTGGTGTCGACGCACTACAACATACGCTTGAGGAAGTGATGCTCCATCATGGAAAAGGTTCTCCATCATGGGAAAAGGTTGAGGTGAGAGTTAGCACATGATATTGGTGCAGCTGATAAGAGAAGAAGTTTGTTTTTTTTATTTTTAACAAACAATTTATTTGCTTCATTTTAACTTTTTATAACAAATGAGTTTGGTTCAAGTAACAAAGTGCTGTTGCGATGGAAACCAAATTCAGATTTTTGTCATGTCTGTTTACTTTTTTTATATACACGACCACTTAGGCACTTAAGATGTATGCATGTATGCATGTATGCATGTATGCATGCATGCATGCATGTATGCATGCATGCATGCATGTATGCATGCATGCATACAGTCTCTCATACATTTATGTCTTAAAGTGAACACAAATAATAAAATATTGTTTAGAATGCCACGTATAAATAAATACTCACTGAGCAATCATTTTAGCTCTGCCCATTAACTACACTTTATTATGTTCTTCCAATAACCATGTCCTACAGATCAAAGAAGGAGGTTTTGCCGCACCTTTTGGCAGAACGGAAAAGTTGGAAGAAGAGAAGAAGCTTCTCCGAGCAGAACTAAACCGCTGTGTGGAAAAGGTATCCGTGTTTAGCACCAGTACCCATTAGTGCACAATCCTAATGTTCTTCCTCTAAGCAAATCTATGTATGTGTGTAGATGGCTCAGCTGCGTACAGCAGAAACGCAACTGGCTCAACTCTTACACGAGAGACAGGTGGCGGACAAACATAACCAAGCATTACGTACACAAATGGTGAAGGCACAGGAGACGGTAAGAGATCTTCATAACTAATATGGTCAGTTTAGCATTTGGGGCCAAGAAATGAAATCCATGTAAAATCTTTGTTTCCGGTTTCTCTTTTAGGTCCAAGCACTAGATTTTACACTCCAGGGGCTGACTCAGCAGAACGCTCGTTTGAAATCAGACCTGCGCATCACGCAACAAGAGCGGGACGCTCTCAAACAGGAAGTGATCTCACTGCATAAACAGCTGCAGAATGCCAATGAAAAGGTGGGGACTGATTCAAACTTTTGATCTCACTGAGGGTCAGACCTTTGTGGGTGATTTTAATATTGTCTTAAAATATATATATTTTTAATATAATCTCTTTTTCAATGTGTAGATTGGTTATAGCGTATGTATTAATTAATTTTTCTTCTCAGTGTCGTCTGCTGGAGAGATCTGGTGTCCCACTTAGCTCGCACCAAGGAAAGCGTGTGTGGGCAGAGCTGTCTGGACTGATGGAGGCAGAGCTAAGTGTGCTGCGTGAAGAAAATCAGAGGCTACATCGAGAGATTAATGATGCACGACTGGAGCTCAGCTCTGCACGGGAGAAGGTCTGAGATCCTACATTGCTTTGAGGTCACCCTAATGGAGTAATCTAAATTGTCAGTGTAAACATGATTATTTGTGTTTCTCAGGCTCGACAGTTGGAGGCGCTGGTGTTGAGTTTGAAACAGCAGAAGCAGCAGAACCAAGCAAGCCTGGCCAAGACAGCAGAGCAGGAGAGATCCGCTCTCAAACGAGAGTTAGAGGCTCTGCAAACACAACTACACAATAAGGTAACTTATTGTTCAACCACATATAGATAAGAATATATACCCTAATATCATACAGATATGCTGGTCCACTTAAGCAGGAAAAAAATAGATTTAAATAAATCAATTGTGCAATCTGACTTTTAAAATGCTTGCAAATTAAGATGCTACATACAGTTATATACAAGGGATGTTCAAGTCAAATCAGGACTTTTGATTGTGCAGAATAACAGAAAGCAGTTATAAAAGTAAAAACTATTTATTTTTCTATATAATCCTCTGCTACACTAAAATGTAACTATCAAATGAAACGTTTTCCAAGTAATTTTGGTGTAGTGAAAATGTTTTCCTAAACCTGAGGTGTCAAAATACCTTCGAGAGCACCAAAGACATTATTATTTGGACCACAATGACTTCCGTAGGGTTTATTTTTACTTATACTGTATGTAATGGATGTGCACGATTATATCATTGACACTGATGGGAACTGTTTCTGCTCTAGTTGTGTGACAGCAGTGAAGAGCAGAGAGAAATTGAGAATCTTCACGATGAGAATGAGAGATTGAGGAACAGACAGACGGTACTTGAATCCCAACTGATGGAGGTCTTTACACACAGACTCTAGCATTCATGCATAACCATTGGCCAGTGTTTTTTTTTTTTTTTTTTTTTTCTTCTTCCCCCCCCCAATTTAATTCGCAAACACCTGCTCTCTGTCTCTACAGGCCCAGGTTATAGCCATGTTACCACCATCACCACAGCGATCGTCAGCAGAGCGAAGAGGACCGTGCCATGGAGATGAGATGAACCCAGACATCAATGTAAGAGAGTGCGTGTGTACGTGTACATTAAACCTGCGCACACACATTTTTTTTCATTGGGCTACTGTGGTGCTGTCCTGACTTTCATGGCGTGAACTTTCCCCTCACTGTGATAGCACTGTGCTCACGTCAGTGTGTGCATTTTTATACTTGGCACTAGTGAGGGTCTGTTCAGAGGATTTCTGGGCCTGATGGTGATGGTTCTTACTTGGTTCTTGTTGCAAGTTTATTTACTCCATTGAAATTTGATGTGCATATGTATATAGAATAAGGAATCATGTTCAGCGTTTTGGAGAAGGTTGGATACCTGGCCACTCAGGAATCCCTGGTAATGAGAGAGCAGACAAAACTGCCAAAGAAGCATGATCTAAAAAATCAAAAGCTCTATACCCTTCACAGATTTAAAACCAATTTTAAATGAATACATCAAAAATAAATGGCAATCTGAGTGGGACCAATGCTTAAATAATAAACTATATGAAATAAACACCGATGTTGGATCAAGACATACATTTCCTTTTAAAAATCGTTGGGATCAAGTGACTTATACAAGATGCAGCATAGGTCACTCAAAAGCTACACACACATTTTTACTGTCAAGAGAAAATCCACCACAATATTTATCATGCAGAACCTTGCTGTCCATCAAACATATTTTATTTGACTGTAACTCTTTTACTCCTTTAAAAAAGTTTTTAAACAAGTAAATCCAAATGTAGTTTTAAAGTTCTTAGAAAAAAATAATTTTAAACATCTTATCTAGTTTTAATATTGAATAACAAAAATGACTCTCGCCATGAATATAGCCGTAGAAACTGGCATGGCATAAAAAAAGAAAGAAAAATAATAAAAGAGGTGAAAGAACTAACTACGCACTTTCCCCAAAACATTTTTGTTTCTTCTTTTTGGAGTGGTATAAAGAGGTCTTTGGTCTTCCGATTTAAACCACAATTCTTAATGCATTTGCACTCGCAAGTGACAAAGCAAATGTACACATACAGTGCCTTACTAAAGTATTCAGACTCCTTGAACTTTTCCACATTACAACCGCAAACATGAATGTATTTTATATGATCGACCAACACAAAGTAGCACATAATTGTGAAGTGGAAGGGGTGAATGTGGTATGTCTCTACCAGCGTTGCATATCTAGAGAGTGAAATTTTTACCCATTCTTCTTTGCAAAATAGCTTGAACTCAGGATGGAGAGCGTCTGTGAACAGCAATTTTCAAGTCTTGCCACAGATTCTGAATTGGATTTAGGTCTGGGCTTTGACTGAGCCATTCGAACACATGCATATGCTTTGATCTAAACCATTGCATTGTAGCTCTGGCCTGTATGTTTAGGGTCATTCTCTTCCTGGAAGGTTAACCTCTGCCCCAGTCTCAAGTCTTTTTTTTTGGGGGGGGGGGGGTTTTGCAGGCTTATTTCA
>JAQMYJ010000039.1:12589742-12617635 GCA_030014305.1 Clarias laeviceps | reverse complement strand
GTGCAGACCCCCCCCCCCCCCCCCCCCCCCCGAATTTGGAAATTGGATACACTGTTATAATCCTTTTACACCATCTAACACTTGCTCCAGTCAGATGGTGACGAACTTAATGTAAACTTGTTGTGTGAAGGCACATCCTGGTAGAAGGTAAATTGGACAGGTTCAGCTATACTGATCTGCCATTTTCTTTTCATTAAAGCATTTCAGTTGCGTGTTTTAAAATTATCATTCAGAATCGTCATGAAAAGAATGAATATAATTGCAGTGTGTCTGTGTATTAGAGCAAGAAGGAATGTTCTCCTTCTGCAGTAGGAGGAGAGGAGCATGGTTTTCCTCACATTCCATCCCTGCCGAAGACTTGCGCGCACACACTCGCACACACAAACACACATGCGCAAATATGCTCATTGACGTGCACGGTCTCACCCAACTGCAGAATTTACCATCATAGAAGGCAAAATCCTCTGACAGTGACTGATGGTGTGTAGCTTTTAGTTTTCTTACATTTTTTGTGTCTTCAGTGTATTGCACTGCCGCGCAATAATATCGGTTTGAAAACTTTTGGCACTCCCTTGATTGACTGTAAACTGTAACACACTCCCAGTCTCAAGGCTCTGTTTCTCTGCTCTCCCTTGTTTTTTTTGTTTTGTTTTTTTTCCTTTTGGTCAGAATGATGAGAAAATTCCTACTCAGAAATGGCTCTTACTCCCAGAAGACTTGGATGGACACACACACACACACACACACACACACACACACACACACACACAGAGAGACAGAGACTCCTATCTTTTTGGAGGGTCTATTAAAACAGCCCAAAATCCTATAATCAGCAGCAGATGTTCAATTACACATGTATCTCTCCTGTATTATCTGCCCTGATAACAATAGCTTAAAGGAAGGGGGGAAAAAACTCTCAATCTTTACAGGTTTGAAACAATGTGCCTTTCTTGTGTTCACAACCAGGTCATCATGCAGTGATGCAATGTTTTATGCAATGAAAATGTTGGACTATTCTGTCAAAGTATAAATATAAACATTGAACATAATGCTGGAATATCTAGCATTCCTGTAATATTAATATTATTGCTGTTTGTATGTGCATGTGTGTTTTGTAGCTATTGGACGCATGCAGGCGAAGTCTCTAGGCAATCTGACGAGTTTGAGTGGAGAGGAGACTGCCCTCCCACCTGGCTGGACAGTTGATTGGACGATTCGAGGCAGGAAGTACTACATCGACCACAACACAAACACCACTCATTGGAGTCACCCACTGGAGAGGGAGGGGCTTCCACCTGGCTGGGAGAGGGTGGAGTCTGCAGAGTTTGGAGTTTATTATGTTGACCACATCAACAAACGTGCCCAATACAGGCACCCGTGTGCTCCCAGGTAAGTGTGCGTGTTGTGTGGGGGGGTGTTTGTGGGTAAATAAAATTAAAATTTTATTTGGTATGTACACTGCTGTGGTGGAGCAAACTGTTGGGCGATATCTCTATAGATATACATGTTTTTAAGTTTTTATTCTCTGGATTTTTTTAAATGCCTTTTTTAAATTTGAAAATACAGTCTGATTTTATTATAATTTCTCAAACTTTTTCCCCCCTCTGTCTCTGTGTTTTATTACTTTTCCATCTGCCTTGGCCATCAGTGTTCCACGCTATGATCAGCCTCCACCTCTACCTCTACCAATCGCTTACCAGCCCCGTCCCCCAGAGCGGAATCAGCCAGTGCTGGTTCCAGCAAACCCCTACCACACCGCCGAGATCCCAGACTGGCTGCAGGTCTACGCCAGAGCACCTCTTAAGTAAGTTCACATACATGAGCTGCGTTAATTGGTCATTTCGGCAGCCTCCTAAGGGCATGAGAGTTTTTTTCTGCGCATTTCGGCATTAGGTCCCGTAGGCCATATGGCCATTCTCTTCTTTTTTTCTTTGCCACACTGAAACAATAATGTTGGTCAAAAACTGAACTAAGAAATTTTGTATTAAAACTACTTGTTATAAATATAAAATCAAAATGAAAAATACTGATAAAACTTTTCTGTCCCATGAAGACCAATCTGAAAGTTTAGAAACCAAAAAGTTTAAGAAACCTCACCATGTTACCCAAATAGTTCCCTTTACAGTAGTGTAGGGAAAATGCCACAGCTGCAAGTGTAGAGTAAAAGTTGGCAAGGTCTATTTTGTAATGTCTAATCTTTATTTATTTTTTTATTACTCGCCAGTCTCAGTGTATTGTCACTCTGGATTATTTGTGCCCCGGAATCACTCATCACTCATCACTGTTGTGCATTCACTGTTCAGATTTTTTCATTTTCCAGTTTTAAATGCTTTGAAATTTATACACATTGTCATATTACTTTGTTGAAAAGGAATTCTTCGTACAAACCAAAGGAAAGTTGAAACTATGCATAAAAAGATAAAATGATGGATTTTTTTTTCTCTGGTAGAAAATTGGTAGTGCATGATACCAGCCTATGGAACTTTGTTGAGCTAATCATTTGTGTTTATGTCAACTTAGTTGGCTTAGTGGTTATTACTGTCACCTTGTCGCCACCCTCAAGTTCAAAGGTTTAATTCCTGCCTCTGTGTGCTTTCATGTTCTCCATGTTCTTGATACTTGGCATTCCCAAATTGCCCGTTGTGCGTGTGCGCCCGTGCCCTGCGATGGGTTGGCACCCCGTCCAGGGAGTACCCCATCTCTGGGATGGGCTCTCAACCTTGTATACAGGACAAAACAGTATATTGAGTGATTTGGAATGTCACTTATTTTTGCCAGAATCACTGCTCTGTGTTGTGAACTTGGATAATAAAGTTTAGTACGAATTACAAACGCTTCACACATGCTGGGCTCTGAGAATAAATAAGTGCAGTTAAAAAATCAAGCTCTGTGTGAATGCTTGCTTTGAAAAAGGGCTAAATTTATAACCATCACTGCTCTATTGACTTTACTGCTACCACCAGTCGTTTTGTAATATCTTCTGTATAATGCTAGTCTTTTATTTCCTGTCTCAGGTATGACCACATCCTGAAGTGGGAGCTGTTCCAGCTGATGGACCTGGACACGTATCAGGGCATGCTGAAGCTGCTGTTCATGAAGGAGCTGGAGCGCATAGTTAAATCGTACGAAGCTTACCGTCAAGCGCTGCTCACTGAACTCGATATGCGCAAGCAACGGCAGCAGTGGTACGCTCAGCAGCCGACCAAAAACTTCCCACACAACATGTGAACTGCAGGAGACACACACACCTTAAAACGTAAACAACCAAGCCTTCATGTGCATCTGCTGCATCGTGTCTTAGTAGAGTACTTCGGTGTCAAGTGTGGGGATCCGCCCCCCCAACTTCTCCCTCTCCAAACACACACTCACACTTGCACTCTGACATATAGCCGATGCTAATAGGGTGCTCTCAGACTACATGAGCATAAAAGTGAGAGCTGCACACCTCCGAGCAGTGTTTGTACAGTGTAAACTTTATTTTATTGCCTGAAAGATTTAGGTGTGTGGCTCATTTAATGGTCGATGAGTTTTCAATCATTTTCAGCCAAAATACTAAAGAAAGATGCCACAGTGACTGTTCTCCTCTCTAGATGACACTACAGTGCCTCTTGGAAACATGGTCACTAGTGAACCATTTTCTTTTTCTCACAGAGCTCTTCCTGTGATTCGATTGTCTGAAGTGTGCTATAATCTTTTCTCCCCCCCGCCCCCCTTCGGCCACTCAGCCTATAGAACACTCTCTTCTACCTTGAGCCTATGGACAAGAAAATCTTTCTTTGGACTTTCACTGACAATGACAATCCAGCCAGCTCGATATGTAAAAAGTTTGATTCCCCCCCCCCCAAAGAAATATGTCTTTATTTAAAAACTAGATTTTGTCAGCAGAAGCATCACATGTGATGCAGGGTAAGTGTGAGCTCTTTTGGCTCCTAACTTTTTGTATGGCTATTTTTTCCGTATTGAAATTATATATAAACATATATAAACTAAAAACCTCTCTGTGCTTTGGAGCAGCAGTATGTTTAAGTCTTTAATTATTGCGTTGTATGTGCATGAGAGGGGTGAATGTTGGCATTGCGTGTGCATGATCGTTTTTCAGCATATGTTCCCAATTTTCAGTTTTCATATACACAAGCACTCGTATACGTCATATGGCTTGATCTCAGCTTTTAAATTCTGTGTCTGTGTGGCTGACCACTATCTGACCTCACAACTCTGGTATAAACTCTCAGATCCTGCCAACTCAAGCGTGTGTCTCTCTCTTGGAGAGTAAGAGAGGGCTTTTACAGAGCATGATTGTCAGTGTAGCGTTTGCACATTTTTAAACATCAGCAACATTTTAAGCAAGAATGCATTTCAAGCTAGAATGCATGCCAAGTTACATTTAAGTAAAACTTGCGCATGAGTACATGCTACTGTACAGAATTGATTTGTCATAAGAAATCAATTATAGGCAAAATTATTACTAGAACTGTGCTATTACAGCCAAGTGATCAATGATGGGAATTTTTTATTATTATTAAAAAGTTATTCCTTTTCAAACAGCTGTATGCAGTTGTTCCCTTGCTTTCTCTTGATGTATAAAAGACAAACATTTGACAACCTTTAACAGATTAATTATAAAACACCACCATAACGACTTTCTTGTGCGCAAACCTTTACCTTTGACGATTAAAAGACTCCTTCCACATTTTACAAAATTCCACAATATCAACAACTCTTTTATGTAAGAGTGCCTTTTATTTAATAAATTGAATAAAATTTAAATGACTTTAATTGAGGTCCCTATGAACTATATTAATATTCATTCATTCATTCATTCATTCATCTTCTATACCACTTATCCTGTATAGGGTTGCATGGGGCCTGGAGCCTATCCCAGCAGACTTTGGGCACATGGCAGGATACACACTGGGTAGGGTGGCAATCCATCACAGGACACGCACACGCGCACATACACACTACAGGCAATTTGGAAACCCATGGCGAACATGGTGAACGTGCAAACTCCATGCACATGCCTAGTTAATCATTAGTATAGAATTAGTATGGAAAGATAATCCATTAGAATGAGAGTGATAATATAAACCTGTGATCAAATAGAATGAAACATTGCTGTGGTATAAGGAAGTCTACTCTGAGCCTTCCATTTATGGTCATATTGCATACAATAGCTAAGCCATTTCTATATAGGCTGAATCAGTATATTTGTATGACTGTAAAAGTCAAACCTTATCAGTTAAACTTTTCATCAGTCAAACCTTAAGTTATTTGTTTTTCTTGCAGTAAAAAATCAGAGAAACTGATCTGAAATATGTGATCAGTTTTTAAAAAGATTTTAGTCATTTAACTTTTATATTCTGCTCCCAACTCCGGTATCTTTAACAAATTGAAATAATGAAAAAAAATTGCACTTGGATGTTTTTCAAAGGCTAAAATCAGACACTTTAGCCAGGACCTGAATTTATGAGCTGTAGTGGATGGGATACAATTTGCAGCATTTCCTGCCTCACAGCAGGCCATGACAACAGACAGACGCACACTGTGCAAACACTCACCTTAACAACGACTTGAGTTTTTAAACATGTAATATTTAATTCTTTATAAATAGCACTGGATTCAACATAAAACAAGACACTTGTTACAAAATAAAACAGTATGAGTGTAACCCAGCCAGGATAGTGTTCCACAGTCATCAGCACAGTCTTCTCTGCTTTTTAGTGCTGTGTGTACGTGTGTGAATATTGTGTATGTACGGCAAGAACAGCAGAAGTGTTTTAGATTATGTTTATTTATAATGAACCCTCCTTAACTGTGATGGATCAGTCATCAGAGCTTAAGCTCATTCACCACAACACATTCAGTATACACTTTTAGAGAACCATGCCATATCACCCTTATACCTTCAGCATCAACTCAACGTAGTTCAGTTACAAGCACACACAAAAACTTGCCCTTAATTACAGGGATGCTGATGTATTTGAATATTAAGTGCAGAGGGTAAGATTTATATTTACATTGTGTTATGAAATCAAGAGAGGGTGACTTTTTACGGAATGGAATGTAAACATATCTAAGGGATTTTGGGATTGGTATGTCATTTTCTTTGGGGAGCGTTGATGAAGTTTATACTTTTGTAGTTAGTCAACTGTAGCTCTCCATATTATATATACAGTATATTCATCATGGTAATTTGGATTGTTTAATTTTGTTCAATCCTGCCACTCTCCTCAAAACCCTGTCCATTCCCTCAGAGAGAGGAATATTGCCAAATTCCACAGAAAATACTCTTACTACTTTCTTGGACCAATTCTGCCTATTCCAAAATTAATTCTTAACAAATTTGCAAGGCTCCTAAAGGAATTAGGATCACGTCCGCTCCCAAAGGGATGTCTGGCATGTATAACTTCTACAGTTTTATATTTTGTGACACAAATTGGTTCTAGTTCTCAAATTATAAACATCATAGCACTGTAAATCACCATGGCATAGACCAGAGTAAAGCCTTTAGCCTAAAGTGTGTAACATTCATACAATCACTCAGACACTGCTTGGGTGTAATATGGGATGAAACATAAACTAATAAGAAAAGAAAAAATGGACTTAAGTGAAAGTGTTAAATCATATCTAAAATTGGTTCGAAGAAACCATTCAAAACTTTGTGACTTCAGCTGTAGCAAAATAAACTCAAAGTGCTGCAACGTGAATGTGGTTGGAAAAGAAAATCATCTTGCCCCCTGCACCTTTAACTTCACATCCAGGAGGCATTAGTTCACTTTTTAAATCACACAAGAGATTTAAACTATTTGGACAACATAAAACACCACCTTGTTACCCGCTACACAAGACCATCCACATGTGCAGTTTGCATTTCTGCGTGGACGCAGTAGTTATAATCGCAGCCCTCTTCCACCGAAAAGGTGCCAGTGGCTAATCTGAGAACGCTGCATTTCCACCACAAGAGGTGATTCTTGGATGGAAAATGCAAACATTTCACCAACAGGACACCTCTAGCCATCTTTATAGTCATTATTGAAATAGAACAAGCACAGTGTCAAATTAGTGTAATTAAAATTTAAAAAAAAGAAGAAGAAAAACATGTATGACAAACAACTGAGTATGCTATTTGCAATTCCAACTAGCTGTATGGGAACAATTTTATTCATTTTAATGCTATATACTCATCGGGCACTTCATTAGGTACACCTTGGGTAGTACTGGGTTCTGGGTTGGAACCTTTTTTTGCCTTCAGAACTGCCTGGCATCTACAACCTTTCTTCCCTGTTCTGGGTACATGGCTAAATCTATTTTCTGCCATGTTATTGGCTGCTTAAAAGGTGTACCTAGTATAGATGTGTGTGGGGGGGGGGGGGGTTTGATTTATTCACGTCAGTAATTTTTTATTTATTTTAACATTTTATATTAATATTTTTATGTGTTGTAGTTCCTCTATGACCGTACTACGCTTTAAATTACAGGTAGCCCCCGACCTACGAACGCGTTCATAAGTCGGATTTGTTCTTAAGTCCGACAAAGTGAGTCTTATACGCCTTTGACGAGAATATACAAAGTAAAGCATACCAATTCACTTGACTAAATCTCTGTCCCCATTCCCCACACTGCCATCATGTGGCCAAAAACTGTAACCACGCCTATGGACATTTACGTAAATGTAACAGTGTTTAACAGTGCGCCTTTAAATCGCGAGGGGAATCCTGGACCATCCCGAATCATTTTGTCTCAGGGCTGTTTTCCACTTTAATAGTCCAATATGAAACAGAGTTCATTTTCCAAAATTAGGATTATTTACCATCATGATTCAGTAGCTTAACAGGACAGCAATTTTCTATCATCATGCTCCTGGACTGATTTACTGAAACCTGTGAGGCCAACTGATTTCTCTTCCCCAACACACACACACACACACACACACACACACACACGCACAATATACATAATACACACAATATACCGGACTTTAGCCATTTTATACATTCACATACACCTGATAATAATAATAAATATTGGTATCTGGTACACTGCAGTGTCTATTTTTTGTACAATTTACTTCCGCGATTTATACGCATCTACGAATGTTCCTAGAACCGCAGTCCGTCCGTTCCTAGAATCTGCGGAAATTCGTAACTCGAATCTTCGTAAGTCGAGGACTACCTGTATTCACGTTTTGGTAGACAGCACAGCATCGTGGGTGCGTAGTAGGAGCAAATTATTTGCTATGTTTGTTTAGAATTCTAAATAATAACTGGCATATTTAATATTTATAAAATCACAATACTAACCATCACAATACACAAAAATCGAATCGGCACTGAGATATTGTGATAATATCGTATCAGGTGGTACCTGGTGTTTCCCATCCCTAGTGGCCGGTGAGTGTAATGAAGTGCCACACATATCTGGTATTTTGCATATAATCTTTGTAAATGACAAAGTGTTTGTGATGTGTAACAATTTATTACCTTAGCATTACAAGGTTCTATAATAAGAGATAGAACTTTATAATACTAACTCTGGAAATTCTGAATATTTCTTTGGATCTTAACCCGGTGGAAAGGGGAGTGGATTATAAAATGATTGTTCCCTGAATCAGTGCCAACATCATGTTGGTGGAAAATCCAGCCTGACCTGGATCTCCATCTTGAGATTCCAATCTACATTAATGGATTTCCAAGAGCTATCATCGGTTATACTTATTTCTATGAGCTACAGTCGATGATGCCATGGCAACTAGATCTGACCTTTGTTCCTTGATTAACAATAATGTAAACTTGTTTACATTTTCTCCCTCTTTTGCTTTCTTTTTCTCTCTGTCCATGATGTCACGTGCATGATCCAAAAAGCTCGTGTGTTATGGCTGGAGCATCTGTTCAACAGAGTGGGTGTTTGTGTGTGTGTGTGTTTGTGTGTGCGCCTGCTCAGTTTCTCTTCTTGTCCTGCTCAGGGTGTTCCTCAGTCTGGTGTCGGGGGAAGGCGTGGTTATACAGCTGCCTATGATTGGCAGCCACATTATACAACTTGTACAGAGCCTGTGAGAGGGGAAAAGATAATGATCAGCATAAAGCATTGATTTTAATCTTGGTTATGTGGCTAATTTCAGGTATATGGGACTATATGTCCTTACCTCATTAGTGCTTCCCTACAGCAGAGAGAGAAAGAAAAAAGAGGGAAAAAAAGAAAATGAATGCAACAACATATTCCGGTAAATTTTTTTTTTTTTTTTTTAAGGCGCAGAGCATGCTGATTTACGAAAGGGGAATTGTATACAATTTTGAACCATGTTTGTAGTACAAGAAGATGAAAGCCAGTCAAATGTCAGAACCCATAATCTTGGGTTACATTTTCTTGCACTGGTCTCCAACTTGGGTTCTTTCATTCAGAAGCTTATTATTCTGACTTTTGACAGCTGCATAGAACAAAGTGAGCATGTGGCCCTCTGGTGGTGGACAAGATGTCCTGCATCTTGCATGCTTTGCAAGTTCTGATATTCTACAGTTTGACATCCCTTAAAGTTTGTTACAGCTAAAGCAATATTCAGATCACAAACAAATAAAACTGAGTCAGCGGAAAAGTCAATTCACTTAAGGGGAAAGGACGAGAAGGCATTAAAGATGTGTTTGCTGCTAGTAGATGTTACTTTTGGTTTTGCAGACTTCGGCCTGTAAATTCACATGGCTTGAGTGCCAACATAAAACATGGTGATACTATGTCCTGTTTCTACAGTAATCAGATTAGTACATGTACTCAAACACAGTTTCTGATTAGATCAGACCATAAATAAAAGTGGCTTTAAGTTCTAGATATTAAACAGAAAAAAAAATGACTTTGTGATTTACACTCACCTCCGTTTCATAACTGATGCTTGAAAAGTTACGTGTGAATGTATTGTGGTACGTGGTATTGTATGTCTGTGATAGACGAGATAAAATGCAGTAAGCTCACCTGGTCCCACAGAGCTCCGGCTACCTGGTCTATGAGGGCGCCGAGCTCTCTGTACTCGCCAGAGTAGCGGATGTACGCCCAGGTACAAAGCGTGATGAGGGCGAAACCCAGGACCATGTTGCATACGCTGGCGATCACATCCACGCCTACGAAGCCTGTGATGCCCGCCGCTACGTACATAATGAAGATGACCACAAAGAGCGTTGCGGGCGTCCGTGCTGCATGAAAGATGTTCTTGGAGTCGTTGTGCTTGATGTACTGCACAAAGAGCTCGCCGATCTCTGCATCCAGCTGCAGCATGTAGCGGCGACTGAACTCCTCGCCACCCATCTTCTTCACGCCGCGGAACACGGCTAGGGCTTCCTCACGGATCGCTGCATGACGAGACTGCAGCTCACTCGGGGCCAAAAATGGCCGGTCGCCTCCACTCACCTGTTACGGGAAGTAAAGGATGATAGATATGCAGAGATTACTGAATATATATACTGATACTGAAATCATATGCGTCATTCAATTAACCTTAGTTTTACACTGTTCAGGGTTTAACGGATCCAAACGCCATGTTAGGAACACGGGGGTTGAACTGGAAATACATCCAGGATGCGATGCCATTCCACATGTCACCATGCACACACATTCATACCCATTATAGCATGTTTATGAGAGTTAGAAGGAAATCCATGGAGATACACAAGGAGAATATGCACAGAATTGGACCAGGGATCCTAGAGATGTGATGCAACAGCACTACCTGTGGCACAATGTAAAGGTAGATACTGCTGTGCATTTTCATCCGTCCATTCATTCATTTTTAATAACCCAGTTTATCAAAGATCCACAATCCTTCTCTCCTCCTGACTCTAACGCAGCATGATGAGCAGTACGAGAAGAGGCCGAGTGTTCAGGTTTTGCTAGGTTTCTCACCTCCTCCATCTTTCGGTTGTACAGGTCTTTAGCTGCAGCAACAGCTGCCAGATTATTCGCCTCCGCAGTGGCCTGCACACAAGAGACCACAACATCCCATTAGATGCTACAGTCACTTAACTCAGACAGAATTTTCAAACAAAAACAGTTAAGAATAAGTGTCCACATGCACATTTCTCATGCTCTGCTGTGCAGGAAAAGTATTCAACCTCACCTGGGCATCATAGTGCCATGATCATACAAACTGTCTCAACAGCAAGACATTCATTTGTCCAAGCATCACATACTGAAATTACACATTTTGGGTGTACTGTTTAAAAAGAAAAGTTACACATTGCACGTTTGAGGCTTTATGTTATTTACTAACCTCACCAGTCAGGTAGTTTGCTAGTCATTCATTTAGTGTTGATGTCAAATGAACATTATAATTAAGCAAAATACAGAAAAACTATACAATACAAAAAAAAAAACTATAGTGCTGTTGAATTCTCGACATGATTGGTCGAAATATGATTACATTACTATAACGGCTGACATCAGGCTCTTCTTTCTATAGTAACTCCTTATGCAGAGACTTGTACTGTATAATGGACATTCCAGAGGTAGTTGTTAATGTGGTTTTCTGCTTTTTTGTTTGCTGCTTTATTTGTTGTTGTTTTTTTTGGTGAGGGAAGGTTTATTTAGTTTTTTTTTTTTTTTTAAAGAAGTCTCCGGTCTCAAGTCTATGTAATAGTCGAATGTAAAGCTAGAAACTCATCCAGACAGAGGAATCTGCTTTTTCTGATTTCTTAGTAACATGGCACAATGCAATTTGCTATCTGTAATACAAGTAATAACAGGAAGTAACTTCACTCAATACATATTGCAATATTACAGGGGACCTATTATGTAAAATTGAATTTATGACCATTTTTTAGGTGTTCAATTGGGTCCCCAGTGTGCAGGTGCATACTGGGGGGAAAAAACTATTTCCCATAATTTTTTCTATTTTTGTATTGCCCTGGGCTTAAACAAGCAAATTAGATTTCCCCTTAATGTGACCTTATACAAATGCGATATTCCCCCAATTTGTTGCTCAGCTCTGCTATTCTCCGGCAGGAAATGGCTCAAATACAGGTTGAGGTATAAAAAAAGAAATGCATTATTTGAGTAGTATTTCAGTTGGAGCTTTAACAGGCAAATTTCTAGGGAGCTCTGAGAGACCCAAATGTTAAAGAAATAGTAAAATATGGGACCTTTCAGTGTAAATGTAATTAGATAAAAGTTATGACAAATGTACTCATTGGCAAATTACTGTGGCAAAATGCAATAATGCACTCCCATAGTTTGAAATAGCAACCTTCAAAATTCTGTGCAATTGATGCTGAGCAAATAGATGCATGTGTACAATACCTGTAACATGGACTTTGGGTGAGGCAACTCTTCCCCTTGATAAATCTTTATATATGCCTGAAAGTCAACAAAGTGTAGTGAGATGTTAGCCTTTGACTTGCTCTTAAACATATGCGACCTTCATAAGATTGTAATATAAAAACTGATAAAAGCTTCATAGCCTCTTTCAACCTAATGGCAGATGAATAAAATAAGCTTTGTCACCTTAAAGTACTCCAGCAGCCCCCTGCAGGTAATCTTGCTCCCGTTGATTTCTTTAACATCCAGGTTTGTGGGGCTGAGTAACCATGGCACCAGCACCATCAGGTTACCAATGAACTCTGAATCGATCTCTAAGTCACAAGTCACAAAAAGCCATCGAACAAACTGTAGTGGTCTTAAAGTTTCCACTTTCAGACATCTGATCATCATGTTTATTTATTCATGTTCCATAATGGCTGTAGTAAAGGTCAAGGTTGAAGCAGAGCCTAACCCGGGAACACCAGGGATGTTTTTTTTTTTTTATTATTATTATTGGATTGGATATAAAATTGGATATAAACTAATTTGTGTGGAAATAATTCAGGAAAGCATTTATACAGTGGTATTCATGATTTTTTTTCTATCCTATTATAACCCCTATGTTTATATAATTTTATGTATAAACCTATGTAAAACCATTGATTTATATTCCCCATGCTCTCAAGATTATATTTGCTATCACAAGTGTGTACAAAAAAAAGCACAAATTTAATTTGAATACTGTGAAAGTCTGACTTGAAAGTACCCCAAAGTAATCCCTAAATTTAGACCAATAGAATTTGCCCTTCCATTAAGACAAATGAAATACAAAAAGAGGAAAAAGGAGAAAGAGTTGGCGCATAACTAGTCAACATACTGCAATGGCTGTGCTGCATGACTGGAAGATTTTGCAAATCTTCTACAAATTAGCTGCATTTATCAACATCTGAGGAAGTCGCAACATTACAAAGCTGGCAGAATTTATTTTTATTGTTTGATTTGGCATTTGAAAATCGTTACACACCTAAAAGGTGGAGGTCCACTGAAAGCTGCGGAAAACCCTGGATGCGTCTCCAGTCCCATTTACTCATCATTCGCTCATAGATTTCTTTTTTTAGGCTTGAATACTTATGTGTATGTGAGTGGGTGAAAGCACATACCCTTGAGTCTGCCGTCAAAGTGGGGGTTGGTGGCGACCTTGAGGCCGGGATGTGGCATGAGGAAGCAGGAGATGTTGGTAAAGCAGGAGTGAATGTGCTTCCTCACATTCTGCAGCTCCTCATGCTGGTTCTCTGAAATCTACATATGAATACACAGCCATGAGGACACCGCCTCCAAAATACCTTTCATTCCTTCGTTCATTCAGTCATTCTCTATACTGCTTATCCTATACAGGGACTCGGGGCATAAGACAGGGTACACCCTGGATAGGGTGCCAATCCATCACAGGGCACACAAGCACACACACGCAGACACACTCACTCATACAGTACAGGCAATTTGGGAACACCAGTTAGCCTAATCTGCATGTCTTTGGACGGTGGGAAGAAACCCACCATGCATGGGGAGAACAAACTCGACGCACACTGAGCGTATACATTAAATTAGTTTACATTACTTAGTTGTATGCAGAAAATTATGGGTATTTTATGAATATAATTTTTGATGCAAATGATAATAGAAACAATTTACAAATTAACCTGTTCATATTCAGCTTGATATGTTGGTGGAAATCCTGATTTGCTCCTGATTTTGATTCCCGTCTCTGTGTGCATGGAGTTTGCATGTTCTCCCCGTGCTTGGTGGGTTTCCTCCCACAGTCCAAAGACATGTAGGTTAGGTTAATTGGCATTCCCAAATTGCCTGTAGTGCGTGCGTGCGTGCGTGCGTGTGTGTGCCCTGCCTCATGCCCCAAGTCTCCTGGGATAGGCTCCAGGTCTCCACGACCCTGAGTACAGGATAAAGCTTTATAGAAGATGAGTGAGTGTGTGTGAGCCCTGCGATGGTACCCTGTCCAGGGTGTACCCTGCCTCGTGCCCTAAGTCTCCTGGAATAGGCCCCAGGCCCCCCGCGACCCTGAATACAGGATTAAGTGGTATAGACGATGAGTGAGTGATAGTAGCTGAGCGCTTTAACTATTACTCAAAATATGTAGATTTAAAATAGTAGCATTTTTCCACCAAGATACAAGCCTAATAAACTTTATATGGAACTTTATAAATGGCTGTTTTGGATTTCCATTCTACTTAGGGTTGAGTGTTAAAAGCTAAAAGATCATTTATCCATTAATCGTCAGTTAGTGCTTTATACTGGTAAGGGTGGCGGTAGAAGAAGAGTGTCTTGGGAATACAGAGCATGAGGCCGAGAAGGCAAACATATTCGGGTGTTTTTAGGAGGTAGAAGAAATAAAGAAGTGATCTGGGAACCCCTATGAGGAAATGAGGAGAACTTGTCATACTCAGACATTAGCCCAAGCTGGAGATTGAAGCTATTAGTTGTCAACACTACCTACTGCACCACTTTGCCTTGCTGCTTTCAGATTACTTCAAATAATAGGTTGCTTTGCTTGGTTGCTCTTGCTTATTCCCATTCCACACTGAGCATGCACAGTCTTGTCCTCTCAGAATCTCAGAAACTAAGCGGTCTCAAAAACAAAAAATCAGTACCTGGTTTTGATTTGTTTTTGTCATACTGTAGTAAGATATTAGGTTTAGAAGAACAAAACATTTTCAGCACTGCTGAACAATACCTTACATAAGCACAAAGGAGGATGCATTGTTCTCCATGCAATATGATTTCGCTGCCAATTCAGAGCCCACCCACCGAGTCAGTCTGATCCGATTTAGACACATACACACTCTCGCTCTCAGCAATGATTCAGGACATGTCTGACCTTTAGTCTTTTCTCCAGGAATTTCATCCCTCCCTCTTGTCCGTAGGGAAACTCGTATGGAAAACTCCAATCTCTCACCAGGAAAATCATTGACTGGAAAAACACAGTATATTTAGCTTACGCAAATATTAATCTCCAGTTTAACCTTTTTCCTTCCTTTCCCAAACAGCAACAGTAGCTGAAAAAGGCAGTGTGTGCTGAGATGCTTGATGATAATACCTGGAATGGTTTGAGGAACGTTTCCTCCATGGCCAGTCTACCATATTCTGTAAAGAGCTACACAAAAAGACAAACACACACATACAATCGTAAGGACAGAAAGCTTAGACTCCTGCCATCATGTTCCTCCAAGTCTTGTGCATTTATACTCGCCAACATCTAATTACAGGTTCAGGCTTTGGATTTCCTTTGAGGTCGGAAAAAAATGTTTCGTTGTTCCACAAAGGTATATGATTTATAAAATATGCTTACTCTACTTCACAAGAGATCCCAGTGTGCAAAGCAAATCATGTTCTCTTCTGACATTTATTGTTGTACCAATTTAATTCAATTTCACAAAATGCATTTGGGATTCTCTTTGGTATGAGAACTATTTGACTTGGAAACCTCAAGAACTTGAAGAGGCAGGCTTAAGCAGATGCCGTTGTTACTGTTTTTAAAAACTGCATGCACTTATGTGTGCCACAGATGCACAAGGAGAGGTCGTACCTGCAGATGCTGCAAGTCGTCCTCCTGAACATTCTGAGATATGTTATACACCTACGAAGAAATAAAAGATGAGCCCCGAGCTCAACACTTCTGTCTGTGTGATGTACAATGTACCAGCAATCAGCCTGAATGTTAAACACATCAGAGGGTGTGTTTTTTCAGACGTTACCTGCATGGAGCTGATCATAGTACTCAGGGCGAATACAGTAGCTGAGTCTCGCAGCGTGGACTGGCTGTCGAATGTTCCCTGTGTGTCCATCAGCAATACTGCCACCTACAGGACAGGAAAAGAAATATAAGCCACACAACAAGTAGCAATAAACTTGGAAATTTTTCCATCCAAACCTTAACATTAAGTAAACAGGCATTGAACATGTACATGCAGCATATACATTTCATAAGAAAAATCGCCCTTTATACCCTAGAGCTGTTAAATTCTCAAATCAGATGGGTCCGAAGGTGTTGATTTTGTAAGGAATAACATAATCTACTGGACCAAAAGAAAGTCACAGTTTCAGAGGGGTTAAATTATTGGCCTGCATCAAGCAAGCGAGAAAACAACTAAAAAGGTTGCTGCAATTACTAAAATTGGGTTAAGAACTATCCTACAGATTATTAAAAACTGGAAGGATAGTGTTGGACCATCAACTTCATGGAAGAAATGTGGGTGGAAAAAAATCATGAATGGAGGTGCTGCAGGTGGCACGGTGGTGTAGTGGTCGCCTTGCACCTCCAGGGTCCGGGTTCGATTCTGGCCAGGCTCGATTCCCGTCTCTGTGTGCATGAAGTTTGCATGTTCTCCCTGTTCTTGTGTGTGTGCCCTGCGATGGATTGGCAACCTGTCCAAGGTGTACCCCGCCTCGTTCCCTAAGTCTCCTGGGATAGGCTCCAGGCCCCCCACGACCCTGAATACAGGATAAAGCGGTATAGACGATGAGTGAGTGAGTGTGGAGGTGCTGCTTCACAAACACGTTGAAGCTGCTTCATAAAAAATGGATGTAGAAATTATGTTTAATAGTAAAAGAAAGAGCATTTGCACGTGTACAATGTGTTCTCAGGTTTGGGATTAAACAGCTTGGTGGCCACAAGATACCACTTGTTAGTGAGATTAATTGGGAAAAAAAGCCTTCAATTTGCTAGGGAGCATAAAGCTTGGACTTTGGAGCAATGGAAAAAGGTCATGTGGTCTGATGAGTCCAGCTTGACCCTATTCCAAAGCGATGGGCGCGTCAGGAATGGACGCACACACCCATCATGCATAGTGCCCTCTGTACAAACCTGTTGGGGGAGGGGTTATGATCCTGGGTCCCTTTAGTTGGTCAGGTCTAGGCTCAGTAACATAATGTGGCAATAAAATGAAGTCCCTGATCTACCTGAAAATAGAGATTAACCAGGTTATCCCATCACTGGTTTTCTTCCCTGATGGCATGGGCGTCACATGATAAAAACTGGGTTCTTGAACCATAAGGAATCATTTTCACACATGAATAGGCCACCACATTGTGCACTGTAATTAAAGCTGACAAAACAATAGAGTGTGCAATTTCTTTGGGCCAGGCTGCATACATGCTATTACAGTAAATTATCAGTGGTGGTGGTGTGGCTGGCACAACTGTCAGAGCTGCACATTAAAAAACACCTTCTTACCAATCAGATTTGAGAGTTTAACTATGCCATAATTTTGTATCAATTACGCAATAATAAGGGAAGTGTATAACAGACACTCCATAGTATGTATGCCTCATTATTATAAAGTGATGTAAATCTGCCTTTTAACGTAGCAAAGAAAAATCTCTCATTGTTGATGTGGTGAAAAAGAAATGTATTTCAGATTTATTGAAGGAGTCTCCAGTGTCAGCTTTTTGTTATGAGAAAGTCTTTGGGTCTCAGGGTTTTTGCGCTTTCCTTTTCTAACTAACTAAAATGACTATGTGTGCTTTTGTTTTGTCTTATTAATTTGAAGAGAATAAAGAGAGGCTGTGGAGAGAACAAATATTTATAGCTTTACAGCTACTGTAAAGTAAGTGATAAAAGGAACAAAATGTCTCGTGCATGTTTTACAACATTAATTATAATACCTATAAAGAGTCAAAAGTACTATGTATAGCTACTGTATGTACTGCTGCTGCAACTGCTGCAGCTGCAAAAAGAAAAATCCCCCCCTGGGGATCAATGAAGTACTCTATCCATCTTTCTATCTAGCTGTTATACAAAAATAATCAATAACCAGGAGGTGTTGTGTGTGGAGCCCTGACACATAACATCACATTAGCTGATTGAATCCAAACCCTAAAATGTTCTGCACAGTGTCATTCTTTTGGCGCAAAATGTTGAGGAATAAATTGTTTAATCGGTGTCCCTATCTATCGCACCTTATTTCCGTCTGGTTTGTCCACCAGGAAGACTTCACTCCAGATTTGGATACCAGTGGTCTCTCTCTCAGAGCCTCCTCTCCATGAGAAACCTGTCAGAGGCTCATCAGGATCCCCCACCCAGTCTTCACTCCCCTGTGAACACACAAGCACAGACATATGTTCTCATGGACCATTCACACACACATTATAAACCAATCATTCAACAAAACCAAGATTCAATCATACATATCTCCTAAGCTGTATATTCCTTATTGTGTTAATTCCAGTGCAATAATGTGCAATAATACTAAGGCAATAGAAAAAAACTTGAGCAAATAACTAACAGCAGAAATCTGATATGTCTGATGTTACTGGAAGTGGGCATCTCATCAGTTCCCAGATCCCCTCTCTCTTCTGCGCTTATTCTATGCATCACTCTCTTTGAGATCTCCTTTCCCTACTCTCAATTCCTTCCCCTAAGTGGTCTGATTTTAACCTGACTCTGTACATTAATACACCTTGGATTGTACCTGGTTGTACATGTAGCGTAGCATGAAGTCCATAAGAAATGACTTCCCCTTCCGGAAAGCTCCAGCAACAGATATTGCGACTATCTCTCTGTCTCTGAGGTCTTTGGCCAGCAGGATACGACTCAGTGCTGCCTCATCCAGCTCGAACGTGTGATCATCCTTCACCACCAGAACCTGCACTGGCCGAGCCTTACCATCCGGCTCCTCGTCCTCAGAACTCCACTCAAATACATGCTTTTCTACAAAAGACCCTGTTATATACACAAACACACATAAAGTTTAGTTTTTTTGTAAAAAAAAAAAACAGTACAGTGTGCACTCATGCTAGCATAGACTTCACAATTTTATGCGAAAAGCTTACATCCATATTGTCTGGCACCGTTCAAGGAAAACCTTGATCATGGTCGTCAATTTCACAAATTTCCTTACATTTCAATAAGGACTCAACAAGACATATGAAGGGATTAAAACTAATGCAAAATCCTGAATATTAAATATTCCAATATATACATTATATGAGATTGCCCAAAGTATTCGCTCGCCTGCCTTCGCATGCATATGAACTTGAGTAACATCCTATTCTCAATCCATAGGGTTTAATATGATGTTGACCCACTTCTTGCAGTTATAACAGCTTTAACTTTTCTGGAAAGGCTTTCCACAAGGTTTACAAGTGTGTTTATGGGAATTTTTGACCATTCTTCCAGAAGCGCATTTGTCAGCTCAGACCCTGATGTTGGACGAGAAGGCCTGGATCGCAGTCTCTGCTCTAATTCATCCCAAAGGTGTTCTATCGGGTTGAGGTCAGGACTCTTTGCAGGCCAGTCAAATTCTTCCAGACCATTCTCGCTCATCCATGTCTTTATGGACCTTGCTTTGTGCTCTGGTGTGCAGTCATGTTGGAACAGGAAGGGACCAGCCCAAACTGTTCCCACAAGGTTGGGAGCATCAAATTGCCCAAAATGTCTTGTTATGCTGAAGCATTAAGAGTTCCTTTCACTGGAAGTAAGGGGCTGAGCCCAATGACTCAAAAACAACCCCACACCAGTTCCAACTTGACTGCGTACTAGTGCTGTGGAACTTTATGTTTGTTTCCAATTTTAAATGAAGAAAATCCCAAATTTTAAATACGCCCTAAAATATTTTCTTTTTTTTTGTACAAGGCCATCTGTCAAGGGATTACCAATATTAGGCAGCAAGTAAGAAGTCAGTTCTCAACGTTAATGTGTCAAAAGTAGTAAAGTGCAAAAAAAAAAAAAGTGACAGCCAGACAGCTAGATTGGGGCATCTCAAAAACGACAAGGCTTATGGCATTTCCTGGTATGCAGTAGTTAGTACCTATCACTTACCTGGAGAAGAGAGCATATCAGGATGCACTACGGAAAATGGCAAGCTGGCAGAGGCAGTGTGATTCTATGAGTAAGCTTCTGCTGGGATCTCTTGGGTCATGGCATTTATGTGGATATTATTTTTACATTGTTGCACACCAAGTCCTTCATGGCAGTGGTATTCCTGACTAGCAGAGACCTCTTTTAGCAAGGTAAGCCGCAGTGCCACGTGGGCAAAAGTGTTCAGGAATGGTTTGAAGAACATGACAAATAATTAAAGGCCTTCAAATCTCCCGGATTTGGGGATGTATTGGACAACAATGTCTGATCCAAGAATGCCCCACCTCACAACTTACATGACTTCAAGGATTTGCCGCTAACATTTGGGTGCCAGATACTACAGCACACCTTCAGCAGTCATGTGAAGTGCATGCCTTTATGGGTCAGAACAGTTCTTAAATATCAGTGTGACAGTTTGCGTATTTGGTCATGCATCCCTTCTAGCATACAGGGATGAAAGAAAATTGCATGAACAGACAGGAAATTGGTTTAATGATTTTGGTGCAGACATTACTGTGAGAAATTTGCAGAAGATATCACATCTAAACAAGATATAAACAATAAAGTGCTGGGTGTGATGGTTAAGAGTGTTTACAGCTAGAATTATCAGGTAATTCCTTGGAAAAAGATGATTAGGGGTAATTCTAGGAAATAGATGTGGCTAATTCATTTCCCCTTCTGTTTACATTTATCTGGTTAAGGAAATCAGATGCATGACCAGTTTAGAACACAGACTTACACAGCTCAAACACAAACTTACAGACTTGCAGACAAAACACAAATCATGTGTAGTTCAATAAAAGATGTGTAGTTTGTTGTAGGGAAGTTCTACGCTCATCAATGTTATCACTGCAACTGCAAGCTGCTTTACAGACAGCAGAGGGCTCAAATTATTTCCCACTACTACTACTCCTAAAGTTTTTAGTCCTTTGTGCACACGTTTATTGTCCTGGTAAGGATGAAATTCTGCTTAAAATGATATAACAATGGAAAAACAAAAGATACAGTATACATCTGGAATGGCATTGCAGCCACTTTGTTCTCTCTTTGCTGTTTGACACATTGAGCATTCACAGTCAAGGAGAGGTAATGTTAGACTCTGTGTTTATAAGAATAGTATAAGTCCCAGATGTCATGCTGGCAAAGCAATTATAGACCCCTAAATGAAAATCCCTAATTCCTGCCATAGGAAGAATTTTAAACACAGACTTTTCTTTCAAGTCCGACTTTATAATGCGTAAAGATATACCTTAGATCTAGCCTGCTTAAACATTTAACCTTGCTGTTTTGATTATTCTCATCCTTATATAGGATTAAATAAATGCCCACGTAATTCACTTTTGTTTATTAAACTGCCACACAAATGTGGAAAAAACAGAGGCGCCAAGTTGTTCAAGTTGTTTCTTGAATCCGTTATGACACACTGTCTTTGGTAGTGGCAGTTCTGTTTGCATGCCTCTCTTTTGCTTTATCTCATACCAATGTGTCCCACTTCAGGCCCGTTGGGTCAAAGGAGAACGATGGAGCTGAATTCTTATGCCTTAAAAAAACGTTAAGCAAATAACAGACAGAACGACAAAGAAAACATCATTATAAGCATCTGAGGGCAGTCTTGAGACTCATGAGTCATCCTTACTAAAATAAACATGCTGAAATTGGTAATAGATGGCATTGTAGCTGCGATACTCATATATAATGAAAGATGTGGTTCAGATCCTTGGAATAATCATTGTGTCTAACACATAAATGCATAAAACACACACATTATATATATATATATATATATATATATAAAAATATACACGCCCACAAAGGGTGGGTGAAATGTAACCAGGCATTAAAAATTGATAATAAAGTCCATATTTTTAATACAAATATATTCAAACAAATTGTGCATGTACTCTATTACATAGAAAAATGAAAGCAAATCTTTACATTTCAACATACATTCCATCCCCTGCCGTCAACTTTAAATTTCAACATACAGTACATTCCATCCCCGGCCGTCAACGAGATAATGTCTTCTGAAGGAAAGTTATTTGGGATATTGCTGAGAACCTCCTGAATCCGTACCTCCAAGTCTTCCAGTGTGTCCTGTACACCTCCTCCTTTGCGTGGACCCACAGGGGAAAAAAAAAAATCACATGGAGTAAGATCTAGACTTCTTGTTGGCCAGTCAGGAGGTCCACGTTATCCCAGCCAACGACCTGGAAAATGCTGGTCTAACCACGCACGCACAGTATGAGCAAAATAGGGTGGTGCACCAGTGATACTACAAGTTCTATAGCCATTAAATATTGCCTGGCTAATTTTCACCCATCCTACAAAAAATGTATACACACTTCAGGAAAAGAAAAACTTATTTAATAAAAAATATTGTAATACGAAATGTATTGCTATACATTATAGATTGATATATACAATCATTATATGATAATATTATTAATATTATATTAATATAATATACATCATGCTGTTTTTCCTTTCCTGAAGAGTGTATACAATTTTTGGCTGCCTGTATATCCCTGATATATGGCTTAAGAGTCAGTCAGTCTCTCTCTCTCACACACACACGCGCGCACGCGCGCTCACCTTGGCCTATCATATAGTGCAATAGGCCACAGCCCCACATTCATTAGACTTACTATCCTCATAAGGGCTTCCATTAGAATAATGATTAATGCATCACAGTGCAGTTTGTGCGTTATTCCTACACTACATCTAACCCTTTATCAGTAACCTAAAGGAAACATTAGGACTTTTGTTCAGATGCTTTTGTAGTTGTTATTGTTTTAAAGCCACAAGACCTCACAAGAACAGGAATATCTGACAGTGTTGATTTTATGGGGACATTTCAAGCCCAAGCGCACACACACACACACACACGCGCGCGCGCGCACTCACACATTCACACGTCATATTTATGCTGTATATAGGTCGCTGTTTTTCCCCCCTTTCTCATTCCCGTGAACTCCTTCACGTATTCCTGCGTATTTACGCAGTCATTATGTACAGTATTGAATCTGCAACACATTGCATAACATCCCAGCTAACACCAAAAGCACTACACACACACACACACACACACACACACGATCTGTAAATTAATCACACACTATTGCATAGGGACATGCAACCTGTCTCGTGTGATCATTTTACTGTTAAACAACACACACCTCGGGAGAGAAAAACAAAACAAAACGCCAAGACCTGGGTTGTGTTCTCCTGCTACGTTGACACACACACACACACACACACACTGACAGGCTGTGAATAAACAACTGTGTCACTGGGCTGTGGCTCCTGCAGCTCCAGGGCTACATGAAAATTTCCGATCAATGTATAATCCCCAAATGATCATAATCATGTTGGTGAATACACACCTCCATCCTTTTACGCGTCGTTTCAATCTAGCGTTGTTATTATTATTTCTGCTGCATTTCTGTTCCTCCATAGAAACACGGTTGTCTATGCAGGAACACACACACACACACACGCACGCACGCACGCAGGTGCTGATGTTTAGCCTAATAAACCTTCAGAAAGCACTCACCCCAGCTGTCTCGATCCTTTTTATCCCGGACCATGTCGCTATCCTGCCCCCTGGGTTTCACTGCTCGCTCTTCATCAACAATCAACAATGATCAAGAAGACAGGAAACGGGAATGACAACGATGCTCCGGTTCCTACGCCTCATTCTCATCTGAGAGAAACACGTTCAGCATTTAGCCGCTAGGGGGCAGAACGCAACCAAAGCCTGACTGGACACTTTGCTCCCACCTATTACACCACAGGCCTGTTCCTGGAGAAAGCCCAATTGATATTAATATGCAAAAAAAAAAAAAAGTATATTATATTCAATAAAAATGTGTAATCAAACTGAACATGATCTTATATACTACATTATATATTTAACTAAATCCAAACTTTGGAAAACACGTTCTATGATGACCATTGATCATCAATATGTGTCCAGCATTCGTATACATAAAAAAAAGAACCAAATGACAATGAACGGGTCATTTAAAGACTCTGTTATGTGGGACACACTTTCCTTATATTGTAACCTACTACTTAATTTTTCTGAATGAAATTATTATTGTAAATTATTGTAAATATCCATGTTTTATTTAATAAAAAAGAGAAATCCATGTCCTGTAGATTTTAGTGTGCAGGCATGTCAGAGCAATATAATACACAAATATACAGTTTTTAAAAGCATTCGTATACATAAAAAAAGACAATGAACAGGTAATTTAAAGACTCTGTTATGTGGGACACAATTTCCTAATAATGTGTCCTACGTCTTTATTTTCTTTGAAAGAAATTATTATTGCAAATTATCGTAAATATTAGTGTAACTATCTTTGTTTTGTTTTTTTAACATAGAAAAAGAGAAACCCATGACTTGTAAAATTTGACACAGTAATGTCAGTCTGTAATGTATCATAGGGTGTGTGTGGGTGTGTGTTTATGCTCTGTAATGTGCTGGCTTTCCATTCAGGGTGTCCCATACCTTGTTCCCTGGGTTCCCTGAAAAAAGGCTCAATGCTCAGGCTATAAGCAGTATGGAAAATGAATGAATGTTGTTGCTGATAACTGATAATTCTCTTTTTATTCATGCTTAGTAATCACTTCAATGCAGCATGCATTGCACCTCCAGTATCCAGGTTCGATTCCCTCCTCAGGGTCTGTGTGCACAGAGTTTGCATGCTCTCCCTGTGCTTGGTGGATTTTCTCCAGGTGCTCTGGTTTCCTCCCACAGTCCTAAAACATGCAGATTAAGGTTGCAGTGGATTCAGGGGCTCTCAGAGTCAAGCATGGGGTGAGTTGGAAATAAACCCCAAAGTCCTGTTGAAAGACAGGAGGAAACCAGAGAACCAAGCGGAAACACACACACAGTAGCTTTCTTAATGATGAATGAAATGGTTTAGATGTTGAGAACCAAACAGAGAAGCTGACCCATTTTACCCACTTGCAACATCTGATTTTGCTGTCATCTGATCTGTTTTTTTTTGTCATTGAAGCGTCAGACATCACTGAGGCCCTTCACTCTAGACACGAACTATAAACAGCAGACGACTGCATAAAATACTGACTCGAGCTAGTAACACGCACACACAAGCACACACACACACGTTTATTAAACCTTACAAAAAACATCTTTAAACAATTGTCTTCTTTTAGCATCGCCCACTGGTTAGCATACCTATTTACTATAGCTGCTCATAACTTTCACCAGCCTACATGTGGGGCTGTAATTTGACACCACCACTAGATGGCGCGCAATTCACAGTTATTGAGTGCATTATATGCTTATTAAATATGAATCAGAAAATATGATGGTTTAGCTCATCGTACAGTTAGTGTTCTAAACATGTTCGCGCAACAGAAAGGAAGACCACGTCGTTTGTATTCAAGACATCACGCTAATGTTTAGCACGCATATGCTCAGAGTTTATCGGGCTGTCAACCTCATTCTCTTATGATTGGCTATAGCGCCGATCAGTCAATCTGATCGGTTCAATCGGTACATGAAACTCAAGGCAGGAGGCGGGTCGTGTCATCAGGCGAGGAAAAAAAAAAAAAACTAAACGCGTCGCAAGCAGAGAGAGTGAGATGAGGGTTTAGCGTGGCTGGATGATTAGCCGTGTAGCTGTTTGTGTGCGTGATTCTCATCTCTTCAGCTGGAGAAGAAAGTTTCAACTCGATGGAAATTGAATGAGCCGCTTTGGGATGTTCATTTCGACGCAAAATGAATGTCAGGACTTGAAGAACCGCCTGTCTCACTGTTCAGGAGTATTCACGTGGAAATTGTATGTTTTTCGAAGAAAAAAAAACTCTAGTCGATTGGCTTAGAGACGTTTTAACTGTTTTTTTTTTTTAATGAACTGTTAATGTTCTTCCAGCGAACTTAGCTGGAATTATAACCGTAACTGCTGAATTTGTATATAAAGTCAGTTAAATCAGTTAAAGCCGTTTTAATCTTCCTTTCGCGCGGCTAGGCTAGTACTCTGTGCTAAGCTAATCTGAACAGTATTACTTTTTTGCCACTAGCCTGCTGTAGAGGTATAATTGTCTAATTTGGTTGCTGGTTAAGACGTTTTGCATGTTTATATCCAACTACACAATATTTTACCATTAAAAATAAAAGCTGACTAACGAAATGCTTTTGCTTGCAGGCAGCTAGAAAAAAGAACTAGCAAAGTGAGCTAGCTAACTTGTTTTAGTCTGAACTAACAAGCTCGTGCCAACTCCTTTTTTTTAAGTAAAACTGGAGAATATTTAAAATTTTTATTTGTTAATTTTGATGTATGTATTGCTAACAAACTAAGCAATAAATGCCAGTGTTGTGGGTTAATACGTCACAATTCGCGTGTTTTGAGTTGTAACTTTTGAAAACTTTGTTAATAAAGGGTCATTTGGAGTATCATCATCTATTACTTGTGGCTTACAATAAAGGAATGTCTAGCCTATCTAGAATGTTTAGCTGAATATTTTAATTAATGTTGAAGAGTTTTTTTTTTTTTTTTTTTTAAACAGGATAAAGATCAGAAATCTGATTTGGAGAAGTCCGGACATTATAATTTAAAAACGGTGCAGAATTCTCCTAATCTTGGTAAGTCTCCATACATTGGGCAATGTACACTTTTAAGCAAAATGCAAAACATTTTCATTACAAACGGAGTAATGAACTACATGCATGTAATTGTTTAATCATATAATTAAAATACTGTGTGTGTATATATAATGTGTGTATATATGTATATATATATTTATATATAAGAGAGACTTTTAAGAGACATTTTATAATGAACAGGTTTAAGAATTGACTGAGAGCTTCAAGTCTGACAGTCCAATGCTTGTTTGGTTGCTTTCTTGCATAAATAATGTCTTTAAAATTCATAATCCAGTTCATTTACAGTTTTGTGTTTATGCTTTCTACCAAAGACAGTGAGTCAGATGGCACGCTTGGAGAAAAGGGCTTTGATGCAGTAGTTGGAAAATCAGACCCGGCCAACTTGATCGTCTCAGTTTCTCTCACTGTGACCCGTATCACCAGTTCCAGGACATGGAGTCGTACCAGAGGTCCAGTGGAGACATCCTGCGCAGAAACCCCCAGCATGACTTTGAGCTCATCCAGAGAGTCGGCAGTGGCACGTATGGAGACGTGTTCAAGGTCCGTATGCTTTCTGATTGTATTTCTAACACCTGGTCTCACAGACAACACAGATGAAACGGTGCCCATTACCACACTTATTTCCTTAACCACAGTTGGAGCATTTCCTGACTTGTCCGTATTTCCCCTAATGCAAAGATAAGATTGATGGTAGTTGAGCTTAACCAATAAAAACTGATATGTAATAGACAGGTCTATATTCAAATGCTCACACAAGTGTGGGAATCTCAATACAGTTGCACAATTCAGTTTGGTTTGATTCTGATTGCTTTTTTTTAGTGTGAGATTTTAAAGCTTATTAAAGATCACAACTATTATTTACACATTTGTGTAACTTAGAGAGAACTTTTCTTTTTTTTTTTTTTTTTTCTCTTGACATATGTGATTTTATAATTTTTTTTAACCATATGACTAAAAGAGCTTAACCTCGTAATAATTTACTTTATAAACGAAGGCACCCCAGTTTAAGACAATTGAGAGGTCAATTATGCAAGAGAAGGGTGCTTCAGCGAGATTTTCCATTTCTCCCCGGAATGATGTTCCTGAAGCCTCATGGAGCGAGTG
>JAQMYJ010000039.1:12516288-12562165 GCA_030014305.1 Clarias laeviceps | reverse complement strand
GTTCTTGAATGGCCCAGCCAGAGCCCTGACTTAAACCCAATTGAGCATCTCTGGAGAGACCTAAAAATGGCTGTCCAACATTTACCATCCAAACTGATAGAACTGGAGAGGATCTGCAAGAAGGAATGGCAGAGTATCGCCAAATCCAGGTTTAAAAAAACTTTGCATCTTTCCCAAAAAGAGTCATGGCTGTATTAGATCAAAAGGGTGCTTCTACTAATTACTCAGCAAAGGGTCTGAATACTTATGTGATATTACAGTTATTCTTTTTTTAATAAATCTGCAAAAATGTCAATCTTGTGCTTTTGTGTCAATATGGGATGCTGTGTGTACATAAATGAGGAAAAAAATGAACTTAAATGATTTTAGAAAATGGCTGCAATACAGAATGAAAAATTTAAGGGGGTCTGAATACTTTCTGTACCCACTCTATCTATCTATCTATCTATCTATCTATCTATCTATCTATCTATCTAATAGACAATAGATTAACTTCTGGTGTAAAAAAACAACAAAAAAAACTCATATTTACAGTTTAAGTGTTCTGAGATACCACTCTGTTTATTTTTGTCTGTTTTAAATCAGATATTTTAAATTGTACCTTGTTAGGAACAAGCAAAAATTTCCAATTATGATCCCTAATACCCTCACTCCAAGCTTAAATAAAATGCTTGTTTGTTGAACATTTCTGCCTTTACAATTGTCTTCTGGAGCTCTTTTTTACATTGCCATGTCAATCTTGTAGTAAATGATTCAGTACAGTAATACACATCACATTTAGGCTTAAGGTAACTGTCATACTGTCGATTTAGCTTTGTAATATTAACTAGAGGATATTGCCTGACATTGCCAAAATTAAACTTTTCTACTTCAAAAGCGCAGTTTGCATTAAATGTACAGTGGCTGCCACATGACGCATCACAGCACTCCTTTTATAATGCAGGCTGTTTCCCTAGAGTGTGACGATGAATACCCTTGTGACTTTTGATCAGAAGGGTGTGTCTTTTGGGAACTTCATTCCTGACCCTTTACTGCTCATAAATCAGACGCAGGGAATAAACAAAGGACAAAGTGATTGTATTTCACAAACAGCAAACATAGTCAGGCTAATGTCTCTGGAACACTGGGTGTGTGCGCCTAACATCTAGAAAATATATTTGTTTTTGGAGGAAACAACCTTTTGTTGGAATTTATGCACTGGTACATTACACTTCCGTCTTGTTTGCTTTTCCTTGGCCCTAGGAAGATCGTCTCATTTTATGTATTTATTTTAACTTTGTGGTAATTTTAGTTGAGTAGACTGTAATTGCTTAATCACAGTTCCACAGATTACTTTGTTGACTGTGATCTAGGATATTCTAGGCAGTATGTAGAGCCTTAGTGATTTGGATATTGAATGAAGCAATACTACATCATGAGTTTCAATTCATCTTTGTGTGAGTTCACTAAATTCAGGTTGCTAGGATTTGCTCATGTAGCTCAAAACGGTACAGGCTTGACCACACACTTCTTCAGCTGCTGCCGCACAGAGGACAAGTAGGGTGTATGTGTGTGAATGTATTACTGTGGCCCAGGTAATTTGTAGAAGGGAGTGAGTAAATATTGTCCTATGCACTATACATGCTGTTTGCGTTGGTTTTATTTTGTAGATAACGCCCACAAACTCGAATGAGTGTGATAATGACTGGTGTGTATTTAGCAAGTTGTCATTTAGTCAGTCTTTTGTTAACACAGTATATTGGTTCTTGTGTGTGTCCTGTCTGGCACAGTGATGTAGAATTGCACATGTGAAGGTAACTGTGCTGAAGGCAGAAAAGATTGATTCTAAAGAGGCTGTTCTTACAGAGTGCTATAGTTAAAAACTCTTGCCCAGATCTGTGAAACTTGTTAAAGCTTCTGCTGTAAAATCTCTTCTGCTTTATTGCCGCAAAGTTTCTGTCTCACATCCCTCTGTAACACCAACACGCAGCCCAGATGTCACTGCAGATACTGACACATGTAACCATGAAATCAGTCAGGTATGCTATTGTCATCACTTTGTTTGCTAATCAAACTTTTACCAAGTACTGTTAAAAAGGAACCCCTACTTCATATTTTATTTTAAAGTGTAGTTTATTTTTTGCATGGCGTTGTATGCCGCCAGCAGAGCTGGTTAGCCAGAAGTTAACTGCAAACAGACGCACTACTCTCAATATCTAAATTAAGTTATAATATTTGGATTTTCTCAAGTTCTGATAACTGGTTTCTGTGTTTTGTTCATCACTGTGTGGGTGTCTGTGAGTGAGCTCAGAGTACAGCCAGTCTTTAGCCTTAAATGGTTATGTAGAAAGTATTTCTGACGCACTTGACTTGTGTTCTGTCACTGTTGAACAGTGTGCTGACTGTCTATCATAGCTACCAAGTTAAGTTCATTTAAACTCTTCTCTGCAGAAAAGAAAGACCAGATGTCAACCTGGCCAGCCATCAGCTTTTAATGATGCCAACAACAGAAACCTTAAGGAATATAAACACACTATTTTGCTAATTTAAATGGGCTCAGCTACTTTTGATAGCTGTGTTTGGTAACACATTATGTAATATTTCTAAAAACGTGTGCTTATATAATGTAATCTACCAACATTACACACAGAAACATACAACAAAGTTAATGTCATGCTTTCCTAGCAAAGTGTTTCTGTTTGATTAGCTTTACTATATTCATTTTCAACTATCATCAGTTCAATGAACTCGGACTATTGTTAGCTATGTGTAGCTTTTTAAACTAGGTGAAAGGTATGTCGCAGTGGTGTGTATATTCAAAGTGCAATGTTTATTATATTATTCTACCTTATTTCTTAAGTGCAGTGCTAGTAGAAAATGGCAGAGTTTACCTACACACTGTTGAAGTTCCACTGTCAATTCTTTCATGCCTTTTTAAACCAAGGACAGTTTACAAGTTATTTACATTGCCTAGCAGTATGTATATAATTGTTCTTTATCCAGTGTGTATTTCTGCTTTGTTGTAGTTAATAAGCTCCGATTTGAGTCTCCACTCAAGAAGGAAACTGAAGCAAGCTCAGAAATGGTGAGCACATAAACATTGTAGAATTGTCTCAGCTCACACGGACAGTAGAGCTAGTATGCTAAAACATCCAACCTGATGTTCCCCACAACCAAACTGATTTACTAGTATACAGTATTACATTTACACATAATTTAGACTAAAATGGCACCCTAAAAAAAAACATCCTACTCTGATTTGAGAGAATTAATGATGCAATAATATGATGTCACTCTACACAGGATGTGACCAAAGAGAATGATTTCTCCTCTCAATGGAGCCCATTTGCTGAGGGAGGCATCTCTTCCAGGTAACTATAGAAACAGTCAGAATGGAGATCATTAACAAACCAGGCTCCCGGGCAGGTGGCCTCATATCACTATTTAATAACAGACCGTGTCTGACACCTTTCTCTGGAAAATAAACAAAGCTTTGTGTCTTTGCACCTGCTAACCTGCTCAGTTTGTGTGTCTGAGCACACTTTCTCCAGATTGTCCGCCTGCTTGCTCATTTCCTTTTGCTTTGACTGTCTGTTCTTCTGTTCCTTTTTTCCTTGCTTCCTTTAAATTCAAGGAGCCTTCTGAAAAGTGTGGAGGACGAGTTGTTCATACGGTAAAGCAAGAAGTGTGTTCATACCCATGGCTGTAATTTGCTTAGCTATTTTTTTTATATGTACTGAATCCTATTTTTAATTCCCTTAACACAAAGTTGAGTTGTGCATCTTTTTACTGCTGTGTTAACCAGTGTGTGCATCCTGTCACTGTTTTATCACTCTAAGTGTCTATAGTTATAGAAACTGTAGTAATTGCCTTAATTAACAAACAGGTTTCCTCTCTCTCTCCCTCTCTCTTCTTCTCCACTCCCCACCCACCCCCACCTTGACCCTCTGTCTGACCTTTTACTCTAGCGGACATGTGGCTCCATTAGCAGATGCCTTTGAGGATGTAGAGATGTGAGTTTTGTATTTACCTGCTTTATACAATACTCATGAACGTACTGCAGTTTTACATGAAATGTAATGCACATTTATAAAAAAAAAAAAAAAAAAAAAGCGTAATAGTTTTGTCATTTGATTATTTAAAATTTTAAGTTAAAATTATATAAAGATTTTGAAAGAATTTGGCCCTTGTACACATACCTCACAAGTGCAAACAGATGCTGACCATACCTGCATCAGTTCTCCTTCATGTACTTTCTTTTCCAGATCCACTTTAAAACATGTGCCTCCACCTCTTCCTCCTAAAGTAAGTTTCTTGTTTCTACATTTGCCTCTGCATGCATATACTGTCTGTGTGTGTGTGTCTGTGTGTGTGTCTGTGTGTATTTATTTATTTATTTTAAAAAAATAAGTATGCACTTTCCTTTATCCTTTCCACTGCTAGCCACATCCATTCAACTCATCTGATGATGTGGGGTTGAATGATGGCTCTTCCACAATTAAGCGGTTCCCAGGTTCAGATAACGGTATGGTTCCTGGTCCACGCAGGCAGAGCACACCAGAGAGAGGCAACAGGATTGATCAGATGCAGCATGATCTTTCCTCCAGTGTAAGCAGCCCTGGACTGCTATCACGATCAGCAGAATATGGTACTTGTACACCTTTGTATATATTATACATGGGCTATACCCTGCAGCTGACATCAACACGACATTATCCAAACTATCATGACTATTGATGATCTGTAATCTTCCGGTAATATACTAGTTTTCTTTCTTTTTTGCCAGCATTCTATCTGTAATTTCCTGTAGTGAGAGATTCAGTTTCTCTCACCTTTTTAGGACCATAAAAATCTATGTAACTCAATGTCCCTTGTGTCCCTTCAGTTTCAGTTGCATTTCCATGTCTGTTTTTTACTAAACTGCCCTTTTTTTCAGTTCACCATAATATTTCTCTCTCTTGTTTTCAAAAGTTGAAGATTCTGAGGACACTCTAAATGGAGACACTCCTAAATCGCCACCTGGTCGGCCAAAAAAGAAGGAGAAGAAAGAATTCCCGGTGAGTATGTATGCAGGTCAAATAGAGTGTGTGAAAGTGTTGCGAAGTACACCACAGGACCATCCAAATTTACGTTTACATTTCTTCATTTAGCAGAAGTACTTATGCACAATGAAAGTAAGCATCCAGCCAACATGCAATGATCTATAACTAGGAAGACAAGAGACTACTGCTAGTATAAGTTTTCTGTATATTAAAAGAACCGTTGTAGACTCTCTTGGTGCATACACAATACGAAAGCTATCAAGATAATTTAAAACTTGCAAACTTTATCTTGCAAAAGTTTGTTATAAACTGTCAGCAGCAGCAGTCTGAATGCACGGTGGGGAAAATGTGAAGAAAAAAACAGCAAAAACGGAGTCAAGTATAACAGTGACTAGGATTTGTGTAAGCAGTTGATCAAACCAATTTTAGCCCCACCAATATTAGCTGTGTGTTGGGGTGTGGACAGTTAATGGAAATGGAGGGGAATATCCAAGTTGCTGTTAGATGTAATCGCTAAATTTGTGGAATTGTATTGATTTAGTAATATACATAGAAAATGATTGACACTAGTGTTAACAATACTCTTCAAAAGTCATTTTTCATTTCTTTACAGAAGCCAGCAATTAATGGCCTTCCACCTACCCCTAAAGTGCTGGTGAGTACTCGCTTCATTTTCCCCTAGCTTCTTGCAAGACTTCTTGCAGTGCACATTCAGAGATTAGATTTTACAAGTTTTTTTTTTTTGGTGTACTTCAAAAAGAAAAAAAAAAAAAAGAGTAGGTTATTGGAGGATTTTTAGATAACCAAGCCATTTTAGATAACCAAGATCAATTGAATTGAAAGTTAATATTTTATTTGCAGGCAAAATAAATACTGCAGCAAATTCAGTGGTTAAGTTAATATTAGGAGTAGTTTCAATATACTCTTAATGGCTTAATTTTAGCATTCCAGCTGTTCGTGTATTCTAACTAGTGCTTTACAATTAATCACAGAGAAATCTAAATCACAGTGATCCTGTGCCTGCAATTTATTATAGTTAATATTTGCATAGTGTGAATTTATGTAGAGTTTGCCAAAACAAATTTCAATATTTGTGTTTTTTTCTTTTCTTTTTTTTTATATATACTTTTTGAGATGGCAAATATTAGCCAACATCCTCTTAATTAGATCATTTGTGCCATTCAAACTAAATGTTTGAATACAAAACATACAATAGTTACCTATTACAGTATAAATCACAATATTTGTCAAAATACTCAGTGTTTTTTTTTTTTTTTTTTTTCCCCACTATTATTTTTTTTATAAAATGTGCAGTCCTAACTTCCAGCTAATCCTCTCTTTGAATCATTATACTGTACATTTTAGTTGAAATGTTTATTTAAATAAAAAAAAAACCTTGAATTATGGAAGCAATGTGTAGTATTATTTTTCCTTTTGAAATAGTAGTTGCACTATTGTTAATGCTATTGTGACTGTCAGAAGAGAGACATGCTTTCATTTAAATAAAGTTCCGGGCAATCTCTGTTGGATACAGCAATTTACTTTTGGAACAAGGCTGATACTTGATGATTTTTGTCTCTGTGTTTGCATTTAGATGGGAGCATGTTTTTCTAAAGTGTTTGATGGCTGTCCTCTCAAAATCAACTGTGCCACTTCATGGATTCACCCAGAGACCAAAGGTAGCTGCCTACCTCAAAGCGTCATCTTGTGTGTGATTGTGCATTCATGCATACAATTGTGAGAAACACTTCTTTCTTCATTCTTACATTTGTAATGTTTGTACCTGTTTTGTAGATCAGCATTTGATCTTTGGGACAGAGGATGGCATCTATACATTGAATTTGAATGAGTTACATGAGGCCACCATGGAGCAGGTACTGACCTCTAAGCTTCTTTCTCTAGCATCTTCCATTGAAGAAGAGTGTGTCTATAGCCTAATCAGTGTTTTGTGTTTGAGAGGTTTTCTATGTATTACAGAGTATAAATCACTTTCACCATTCAGTAGATGCATGCTGCATGTGTTTCAGTTGTTTCCACGAAGATGTACCTGGGTCTACGTCATAAATAATAACCTCATGTCATTATCAGGTAAGTATCTCAAGTACACTTGAAATAAACATTTGGACCTAATAGCTCACTGTTTCATTTTCATATTCTGTGTTTGACTGTTGGTTTTGAATACGTTTGTGTGTGTAGGTAGGTGTGAGTTTTTTTGCAAAGTTCAGTTGCATTTTGACTTGGTGGAAAACAGTAATTATTTCAAACCATTTTATTTAAAACCTTTTAAAATATGGCAAAACTACAGTTTAGATGTGCATAATTTTCCCCTAAGACCAAATGTAACAAATGAGCCGAGGCATTGCATCAAAGGTTATAAGGTGGATCTGATTCAGGGACGCTATAAAGTTCCCTCACAATTGCAAGCTGCTGTCTATTTGTTACAAATGGCGTGAAAAACACTGAGTGAGTGACAGTTCTGTGGGTAGAAATGTATTTTTAATTAGAGGTCAGAGGATTGCAACAGGCACAAAACATCGAACCTTGAGGTGGATTGGCTACAACAGCAGAAGACCACATTTGGTTCCTCTCCTGTCAGCCAAGAACACAAATGAGTTAGACATGGTCTAAGACTCACCCACATTGGACAGTTAGAGATTAGAAAATCACTGGCTCTTATTCCAGTCTTAATCTGTCCTGTTTGGATAGACTGTGCCCATGATTGCCCTTTCACCCCAATGATTAATTTGGGAGATGCTTTTCTGCTCATCATTGTTTCAAAGCATCCCTATTTGAGTGACTAGGCATACCACATCATGCTTTGTAAACTCAAGAGACAGTTGTGGATAGTATTATCAGGACATCTGCAGTGAAACACTTAAAAGCAAGCACATCTGGTACCAACATTCATACTTTTTCTTCATTATAATGATGCACACTTTAGGTGAAGCTCTTGACCCATCTTTCAGAATGATCATGTAGAATGTGGCCAATTAATTTTAGATTAGGTTAGATTTTACTTTATGTTGATTGTGCCAATTATATATACAAAGTCAGTGAAATGCTTAACCAGACATTTACAAGTAGTCTATTTACAATAAATAAAAAATTCAGAGTCTTAACTAAATAACTGCATGCATGAAAAAGTGGACAGGTGGACAACTCTTGTTAAAGTGGACAGTGAGTCATGTCTTGGCAATACCATAGTCTTGGACACAAACCTGTCTTGGCTAAGGAATGACATTTGCAATAATGACAGAATTATCAGGAACAATCTCATGAAACTCATAAAAGTGTATATATAATAGAGACACAGATAAAAGTTAAAGTATTAAACTAAAATTCAATACAGTATATGTGTTTAATGGCACTGTGGATAATGGATAAACATCAGGCAGAAGAAAAGGTGTCTTTACCCACCCCTCCCCCCACGTTTTGAGTTTTTATTAAATTTTATTTTATCATGCTCCTATTGTCAGTCTGTCCTCTACAGTTCATCATTTCACTGTATAATGTTCACGCTTTTTGCTTTTGTCGTACTCAGTGTCATTGTAATAGTAGCTACATGATTCTATTTCCCCTTTTGCACTCTCTTCTGTCCTCTCTGATCATGGCTGATCTCACTCCCTGCTGACTGCTTTAACGTCTAAATCGCCATAATCAGAAGGTAAAAGCACTTTTACACACTTACATACCAAGCGTACCATCATTTTCCTCACTGTGCACATATTCATGCCTATCAGATAGCACTTTTTTCTGTCTTTAATTGTTCTCTTTAAAGCCATGTTGTAGATGTGCATCACTGTGCTTATCTTAGCTTGCTATCATTGTTGCTGTCACCAGAGAAGTCCAGAGACACCGCTGAATTGTGTGCTTGTTGCCTCTCTGCCACATGTCCTTGTTGTATAACATGTTATAAACTGTGTTTAACCTGTCAATTACCATCCTGTCTCAGGGAAAACCTTCCAGTTGTATTCTCACAATTTGATTGGGCTGTTTGAGCAGCTCAAAAAACCTGGACTTGCTACACAGTTGCAAACTCACAGGTTCCCTGAACGGATACTGCCAAGGTACACAAAAGCAAATCTTTGGCTGTCTATCAACACACAAATGTTCAGTAGTACTCTATTGTCTAGTATAGTTTTAAGCTACTCTTATCACACAGAATTTTCTGACAAATTCAAGGTGCAACATCTCTGATTTTTAATAAGCAGTGTTTTAGATGTATTTTTATTTTAATTGCCCACAGTAAACTGTTTTATTGCTGGACAGTTTACATTTTTACACTATGATCTGTGGTTAATTTAATCTCGTTAGGGTGCAGATCCCAAATGGTTTCTTATTCAGATTGTTTGGTATAATACATCAGAGCTGAGCACCCTATCTAGTGCCAGCATACATTATGTAGGACAGCATTTGAGAAAAATGTACTTGTTTTATTTAAAGTCATCTGGTAGTGTTTGAACATTAACATATAAAAATTTTAAATGCAGACACGAGACATGAAGTATTGTCACATGTTTGTGTGGGTGTACGGTTGTCTTTAACATATAATGTCTCGTGCTCAGACGTTTCCTCTTTAAGGGCAAACTGTCACAGAGTAACAAATAGGATATCCCTGGTTCAATTTCAGAAGCATTTAAAGTTGTATTTTGTACACAACACGCGCTAAGTCAGGATACAGATAGACCTGGGTCACATTTGCGGCTGAGCCACACTGTTTGGTGGAGTGATGTTCACGTGGCCTTGGGTTGAACCCATAGCTACTGTAAGCTCAACTTACACCTACCTTAATTGAACCCAAACTTACCTTCCTAACCTATGACTTCAGCTTTGTCGAGTACCACCTAGTTGCACAAACAGCACAGACAAACACCTATCTATTTCCAGACATGATTCCTGGCATTCTTTTAATGTCATATAGCTTAAGTATTCTTATATAGACCCTTCCACGGGTGAATAAATGGACATTTGTATACTTATGTTGCTGGCTGTAGTGGAACCACGAATTGTGCTCGAGTTTCTTTGGTCTGCACTAGAATATTTACAATCCCATGTATAAATAAAAAAAATTGTATTACATTGTTTCTCTGTTCCAAAGTTCACTACACGGGCTTAAGCAACTGTTGCACTATGTCATGATATGTTTTGGATAAGAAGCCACTTGGGTGGCTAAGAGAATGAAATTGAAGCAAATAATTTAATAATTGGTCTTGCACAGATTTTAAATATGTGGTCTCCCCAAAATCTCTTTCCACTTTTCAGCAAAATGTCAATTTATTTACAAAATACCCTCTATATGGTTGCCATTTCATTGTATATATGCACGGAGTTGACATTCCCATTCATGATGATCTGTCTGGTTTTATGCATGTAATTGAACTTTAAATGGCTTCCTTTAAGTGTTTTTTGTACTGTAGCTTTTCCTGGTATACCATAGCATTCGTGCGTCCCCATACTGAAACATCAGTTGAGCTTAGAGCTTCAGATCATTATTAAAATTATTAACATTTTTAAAATTATTAAAAACTAAGTATAAAACCATTTTGAACACCCCTGCTGTTAGTTGTTCCTAGAGACTTTTGTCTTACTTGTAAAAGTAATGTCAAATATAGCTGTATAACATCAAAACATATGTGTTTTAAAAAAAAAAAAAAAAAAAAGGGTTACATGCAGTGACTTCAATTGCTTCAATGTGAATTTTTTTATTAAAATATTTTTTTTAGTTTCTATGGGTTTTGATAAAACATCTAATGCTTGCTCTTTTGATTGCAGTATGAGATTCTAAGACTTGTTAGTTGTCAAAAGCATTATCAAAATTTAAATGTATATTTTACACTAGTTTGTCAGAGCTATAAATGTTTTTGCAGTGTTGTCATTAATTTATTAATCATGATTATTTGTTACTGTGGTTTGTTTAACAGGAGATTTGCCCTGACCACAAAAATCCCTGATACAAAGGGCTGTCACAAGTGCTGCATCGGTGAGCATTATGGACAAACTAAAACAAATGTTTTCCTGTAGTGGTTACTTTTAGTAGGAGTAGCCAGATGAGTAGCATGTACCAGAACTGATATGACTTGTTCCAAAGCCACTTATACTTGGTTACGGTCACTGAAGCACATGAAACACAGTTTTCACCCATTTCCCCCCCCCCCCTCTCTCCCTCAGTACGCAATCCATACACTGGATTTAAGTACCTGTGTGGAGCACTGCAGTATGGCATCGTTCTGTTACAGTGGTACGAACCTATGCAGAGGTTCATGCTTATAAAGGTAAATAGCAAACGGTAAATGTTGCATTATGTGCCATACTTTCGAAAACCATGACTGTATCTTCAGTTTATAAACCTCTTGATCATTTTCTGTACTGCAGCACTTTGATTTCCCATTGCCGAGTCCTTTGCGTGTTTTTGAGCTGTTGGTGGTGCCGGAGCAGGAGTACCCCCTTGTGTGTGTAGCTGTCAGTCAGGGCACTGAGCCCAGCCAGGTTGTTCGCTTCGAAACCATCAACCTCAACTCCTGTTCTTCCTGGTTTACTGAGATAGGCTCAGGTACCCAGTCACTCCCACACAGACTCACAGATTCTTTAAAAATGTAGCTTTTGCTTAAAATAAATACATTTAGTCAAATATTAATAATGCCATGATTTATACTGCCGCAGACAGTTTAGAAAGACCAGTTTAAGGGCTCCCTAGTTGGTATTTGTCATCTTGACTGGAGATGAGTTGGGATTGGCTCCTGGGATTAAAAGGAAGAGAATCAGGGAGAATTGAAATTAAAGAAAGAACAAACAATTTAGGACACGTATTGTAATTATTTACAAATAAAGATACATAATATAAAAAAATTATTAATTACATTTATTTTCTTTTTTCAGCCATGAACATGTGACCTTTTATCCAAAAACGTACATAAATATAATAAAAATTTAAACAGCGGTGTTCATTCTCAGATTGCACACAATTTTAATTGTTAATTTAATTTTTTGCCTGTCATAGGCATTCACAATATGACTCCCCTTTTCTTTTTTTTCTTTTTTTTTTTTTTGACTTTCCAGCAGCGAATCAAGTTGATGCAATTCATGTTACTCAGCTTGAGAGAGACACTGTGCTTGTGTGCCTTGACAGTAAGTATGGCAGCATTAAAAAAAATAAATAAAAATTTTAAATGATGGACTGATTGAGAGAGTTTGACTTTGTGTCTCCATCTACAGAAAATCTGAAGATCGTGAACCTGCAAGGAAAGCTTAAGTCTAATAAGAAACTGTCTTCAGAACTTAGCTTTGATTTCTGTATCGGTTCAGTAGGTAAGTGTATTATCTAGGTTTGCTGTCTGTGTATTGTTTATTAACCTGTTGTTTGTAAATGTGGTTGTAATGGTTGTTTGTTTTAGTGTGTCTTCAGGACAGTGTTTTGGCTTTCTGGAAACATGGCATGCAGGGAAAGAGCTTCAAATCTAATGAGGTATGGTGTGCTTTTATTTTTTTTTTAAACAAATATTTATTGACTACTATTTAGGAAATCAAAAATATTTTTTTAACAATTAAACAGGAAAAGTGAAATCCATCATTAATTTTTCTAATACTGTAATCCATGAAAACATCCTACAACCTTACTACATGCCTGTGTTAACAGTAATCCATTAATTAATTTCTTTCATAAATTATTATGCCTGTTATTACAAAATCTTTTAATTTAACCCAACTTCCAAATAAGGAGGTATTCTAATAATGACTGGAACAGAGGCTGCTTTGTGTTATACAGACAGGTACTGTTTTGGTTCCCATTGGGTAAATATTTATGGTATGCATAGTGTGAGCAAGATAAAGCGCTATCAGGAGAAATTTCCCTCATATTTCTGCATTGAGGTTATTGTGGCAGTTTAGTTGATATTTAAGTGTATTGTGACTTTTGAAAAATGATGAGCAGTAGTTGCTATAGTAATTGTAAACTGGTTTATGCACCATGTCAGTATTTTTATAAAGTAGCCAGGAAGTGTAGAAAATGTTCTACTTAATGCGAGCTCAATACTATCATGACTATATCAGTGCTGTTCTTGGAAGGGTTAATTAATTTGGTCAGAGGCAGTCCTATCAATGTCCTTTACCTCAATGTATGGACACCTGTTGCAAAAACACTAACCTTTTGTTACCTGAAAAACTGTGATGTTTAATAATAATGAATTTGTTTTTGCCACCTGAATTGCCTCAGTAGCATCTGTTACGATGATGTGTGTAGTCACCCTATCAACGGTCATGTTCACCTGATCAGCTTCAGACAAACAATAAAAGATCAGAGATCACCTGAAGGTGAACCACGCTTTATGAAAGCGAATACCCCATGTGAGCGTGTGATTCCGTGAGTGAGTGCATGAATATGAAAGTCTGTGTTTTCTAGAAGACATTGTGAAAGGTAATGTAAAATTGATGTCCAATCAGAAAGTAGCAGCTGCTCAAAGAGAGCGATTAAATTATTCAGCTGTTTTTGTCTTGTATGGCCCTACTGAAAGGCCATCAGCACCCTCAAGGTTCCAGTCTGTGCACTCGACTGCATGTGTATGTGTAAGAGGGAGAAAGAATAGCATGCTATAGCATAAGCCTGACAGGTGTTACACCGGCACTGTCACCTGGTGTAATTGCCTGTGCTTGCATGAAAAGGGGATGGGGGATTAGTCGGTCATGATGGAGTGCTGCACTTGGCTGTTGACACTGTAGAACTTTGAGTGGTGTCTGCTTTCCTTGCACTAACCAATTTGTTTGTTAAAATAAATATGAAGTTAAACAAAACACATTATAGAGGAAACGCTTTATTTCTTTCAGACTTGTACACAGATATGAGAGGAATAGGAGTTGTAGTTTACTCATCACTAGAACACATGACTTTCCTACTGGCTATAAATGTAGGATGTTTTTGTAAGTTAACTATTCCAGACTCTTATTTACTGTAGAAACTGAGCCTCACCCAAAGGTGGACAGCAGTCAACAAAGTCTCAGCTGTTCCCTTACTACACCTATGATGGCTTCGTACTTAGACTTTTGCTAATTGTGGATACATGCTTCCAATCTTTATACATTTAGGCCAAAGTTTTTTAAAGAACCTGTCTGTCATGCTTTTTTAACATCCCATTCCAGATGTAGTCCTCCCTTTGCTGGAATATTAACCTCCACCCTCTTGAGAAGGCTTTCTTTATTTCTATTCATTCACTCACAAGAGGATTAGTGAGTTTGGGTGCTAATGTTGGGTGAGGAGATCTGGTGTACAGTGTTCCAGTTCATCCCTAAACGTGTTCTGAGAGGTTGAGGTGAGAGCTCTGTCACTTGAGCTCTTCTACATGAACATTGACAAACAATGTATTTATGGATACTTTGTGCACAAGGCCACTATAATGTGAATAGGGAGAAAATAACATTTTAAAGATGCTGGGGCAGTGACTACAAAACAGTAGCATCTTGACAATTAGACAACTGGTATCTGATTATGAACTGAATTGAACAGGCTTATGTCTATTTTGCTACAGCACATAGCTGTATAACAAATTGAGCTTGACATTTACTGTGTGGGAAGAAAACTTTGCTAGCAAGGTTTTAGACAGCTTTAGGCTGTTCGACTGATTTTTAACCGCTGCATTTGCTAAACTGGCTTCTTAACTAATGTGATTTGAGCAGGGCAGTTGCCTAGGCAAGAAAAAGATTTTGTAATAATTACATTAAAGATAAGGTGTCAAAGTACATTGTTAGAGACAAAAATGTTTTACGCAAAACCAAAATTCTCCACATGGGCCAGTGCACCACACAGTTAATGTACTGGTTTTGAGCTTCATGCCTTTATTAATGCTTTTTTACTCTTTTACTTGCCTACAGGTCACACAGGAGATTTGTGACTCGAGCAGAGTGTTCAGACTACTCGGATCAGACAGGTGGGAGCCTCTGCTAGTATCGTCACTGTTTCTTCCTCTCATGTTCTCTTTGTTCCATCTGGCTTTCACCAACTCATTTAGTGTTCCCAGTGGTGTGTGGCTCACATTTCTCTCTCTATTTCCTCTTTACCTGGAAACATGCTCTCACCTTCCAGCCCATCTCTTTCCATCCTCAGAGAGCCAGTGATTTGACTTACTGCTTCAGTATCTATGACTAGAGAAACACACTGGATCTGAGTGTGGGTGTGAGCAGGGCGTGCATTGTAAAATGAAACCTACCTAAAAAAAAAAAAAGTTTTTTTTTTTTTAATGTGGATCAGGTGTATAAGAATTTCATAAGGAGAAACACTGGAAGGACTTGATGATGATGATAAAATGTATTAGCATATTATTAACATTTTTATTTACTGGTGCTTTTTCCTTCTTACCTTTTGGGAAACTAAACATACTAATGCTATGTAGAAGCCTTATTTCTCTCAAACACCTTTCTGAAAGGAGTTGGAATGGTTCTTTTGAGTTCCGGTCCATGTTGACATAACTGCGTCACTTAACTGATGCAGATCTGGCAGCTGTCCTGTTCATGGGGTGAACTTTCCATTCCACCAAATCCCAAAGGGTGTTGTATTAGATTCTGATCTGGTGATCAGATTCATTAAACTGTCACCGTCATCTTCATGCAACCTGTTTAAGATGAATTTTATTTTATGGCATGAGACATTACCTTTTTACTGGTATTTAAGGGGTCTAATCCATGCCAAGAAAACATTCCCCACATCTTTATACCACACCAGCAACTTGGCCGAATTATGACTCAACAACCTGCACTTCACAGCGGTAATCCAGGTTCATCTGACCAGGTGAGGTTTTTTAGTCAGCTATCCAGTTTCTGTGAGCCTGTGCCCACTGTAGACTTGGATTCCTGATAGTAGAGGAGCCTAATGTGGTCTTCTACTGTTGTAGCCCATGTACATCAAGGTAGGACAGACTGTTCTTTCTGAGCTGCTTTTCTGAATTCCACAGATATAAAGATTGTTTATTTCAGTTATGCTAGACCAGGGGTCGGCAACGTACAGCTCTGGAGCCGCATGTGGCTCTTTCATCCCCTTGCTGCAGCTCCCTGTGGCTTAGGAAAATAAATGAGTATTTAATTAAAATTTATTAATTAACTTTTCGAGCTCAGAGCTGCATTCCCTGCTCCGTTTGCAGTGAATGTCGGTGATGGGAACTTCCCTCGACAAACCTCCACCATTCTGAACACTCTGCGAAGTCACCAGGGCCAATGTCCCTTTCTCCGTATTATTTATGATCATCATAATAATTGATTAAAGGTGTACTGAGATGTATTTATTTTTTATTGATTACTAGCCTATATAATATTAAAGGTTTCTTGATTTCATTAAAGTTTAAATTATTGTGTCATATTAATATGATGTTCATTGATGATGATGATGATAAATACATTAATCTTTCGCTCCAGTATGCACGATAAAAGAATGACGGTAGATGGCTTTGCTGTTGGATGATTAAACTATAGCTTTTTATTTTATAAATACGAGGAGGACTCAAATAGACATTGAGTATTTTATTTGAAAGTAGCCTTTAATCCAGCATCTTTTTTTGGGGGGTGGGGGAGTTCAAAAAGTTTTTTTTTTTGTTGCATGCAGAAATAAGATTTTGTTTTCTCTGTAGCAGTTCATTGATTTCATAAATGCAACACACTATAATTTTTTTATACATGGCATAAAGGTAAAATACGATATATGCAGTGTTATCTTTATTTTAGATGTCAAACCCAAAAAGGGTTTTGTGGCTCCCGGTGTTTTCTGTGGGAAACCGGTCCGAATGGCTCTTTTGAGTGTTTCAGGTTGCCGACCCCTGTGGTAGACTGTCCAGACTGGTTTGAGATGCCTTTCTGTCAGCTTGTAATGGTCTGTCCATTTTCCATTACTCTTTTTTTCAAAATGGCATTTATACCTGTAGAACCACATATATTTTTGACTTTGGACACCATTCCTTGTAAACAAGACTCTTGACACTATCCTGAGAAGGCAATAGAAAATACTGAAGTTTAATCTTCTCTCTCCTCAAATTATGATGTTTTGTCCTGCTGCCCTGAGGTTGGCTTATTTGACGTTTGCAGGAATGTGTAGGAATACTGTAGATATTCTAATAATGTGGAGAAGGAGTGTATACTGTAGAAGAAGCTCAAGGTCCAATGTGTTAGATTTGATCTGTATAGTTTGTGAAAAGTGAGAAGATCCAGTATTGTCAGTTCTATAAAGCACAAACAGCCTCACTTTCTGGAAGAAGAACGTCATTGTAAGAGTACAGTATGGGAGGAGATGGTGTCTGTTACGCATACACGTTCTCCCCTATGACTCAGAGGTTGCACTCATCCATTGTGAATCAGGTGCATTGGCCTCGGGCCCCCAGGCTCTGGCCTCTGTCTTGAAGAGATGAGCTCTGCTGTCGCAGCTTTTACTTTAACCTTTTTAAGAAAAAATTTAATATGTTGCACACAGCAGAAGGCTTGATTAAGGGGACAGAACATTATCCCTCCTTTGTCCTCATTAAATTTGATTTGATTCCTGACAAACCTTGATCCTTACATACAAACGTGTTTTCACTTGCGCGCGTGCGCGCGCACACCTCTCTACCTATACTCTATGTTTTATTCACTGTGACACGGGCAGTGCCAGGCTGGTGTGTCTGAGTGCTGTAATTTCATCTGATGCCCTGTGCCCGCTGCCTCCCCCTCTCATCTCTCCTTCTGCTGAGGACACGACCAGTCTTGTGTCATACTGTTTGTCTTTTCTCTCTGCTAGTCTCTACGCTTGTGTATTTTTCCTAATTAAATGCAACAGTCTGTAACCTGGTGCTGTAGCTGTGTAGTAGTCTTTCTCTTTCTCTATCCTTCACTTTTTGTTTCTCTCCCTGAGGTGTAATGTGTCTTGTGTTTTTAGGGTGGTGGTTTTGGAGAGCAGGCCCACTGATAACCCGACGGCTCTCAGCAACCTTTACATCCTGGCAGGCCATGAGAACAGTTACTAGGCTGATTCTTGCTGATACTGCTCTCTCACCTAGTCACTGCTCTGGCATTGTGGATTCAGCACTGTCTGGCAGTGAACTCTCTCAGTATGCTGCCTGTTTAAGCAAAGGCTTGAAGACAAAGTGAGCAGAGGCTTCTGATCATGCCTTAACAATTTCCAGAGCGGACCTTCAGGCTGGTCCAAACCGTGCATCTTTCTGCCTCAGTCACTGGCTAATAGCTAGTTTTAGAATTAGATTAAAAGCATCAATTCCTGAAAATGTATTTAACATCTGAAATGTCTGGAGAAATATTAACTAAACAGCATGACTGCAGAAATTGTCCTTTAAGTGCCTTTTTTGGGGCACTGTCAGGCGTGCTTCATTTAATCCTTTGAGAAACAGGCTCTCAGTGTGTAATCAGTATGCAACTAACATACCTTCAAACCAGATGTAGATTTTAGATCACCATTTGGGAGTATTTAGCAGGAATGGAGTAAACAAAAATTTAACAAGGAAGCAAGGATATATTGCTGTTGGCTATTTAAAGTGTAAATTATTGAGCTGGAGTCATGAGTTGTAGTTTAAATGCAGTGTTTTCAAAATCACACCAGCAAAATCTCACTTCCTTAACAGAGCAGGACTCCGCAAAGCCACATCTTTATTTTACTGCTTTGTAATAAAATAATAAATCTTTCCTGCTTGGTTAAATTTTAGAATGCAGTTATGTTGTAAAATGGTATTCTTTTTATTGTAACTTTTATTCAATATTTGCACCATGTAAGCACTTTTGTACATTAATGTTTTTTTTTTTTCTTGTATTTAAGAATGACAAAATATGGGAGATGCTAGGTTTTTATGACTTGCGGAGTATTTCCATGGCTTCAGTTCTAATGTATGCTTTTTTTTTTTTTTTGTAATAAAAAAAAACAATGTTAACAAGACCGTCTGTTTTTGTTATTTAAACTGTCAAAGGAATGCGTGACTTTGGTCTGTGATCAGGTATGTGTGTGCGTGCGCTGGTTGGCACCTTGTAACGAATATGGTCCTGTGAAGCAGTAAACTGCAAGCATGTGAGATCTGTACTCTTCATGTTTTGCCATTCACCAGGGATGAATGATCACTGAGCATGTTTATTCACACTCCTCTTCTGCAGGGCTGCTGAACTACACAGCTGACTGGGTTTTCTGCACTTGTAGTTTGAAACCTGTGGTGTAAAGCAGTGGAGTAATGCTGGAGTCCCCCTGTCCAGCATGTTTTGTTCCTCTGTACCACTCCTGAGCCAACTAATCAGCTAATTAACAGCTAATCTTTCTCTGTGGTCAAAGCCCATGTAATTCCAGCATCACTAAAACATGAGGCATTAAGTCTAGTTTATATCTCAGTGGGGGTGCTTTTGTGAGAGTTTTGCATAATTTCTAGTAACATTTACAGTTTTATGTTGCTGTTATGAATTGGCAGTATAAATTCTTAGCCAACTTAAGACATTATTTAGCAGTTCTCAGCAAAATGAGCAAAAATTATTGAATTGAAAGGAAATGTATCTGTAGGACGTAAAGAAAACTCGCGACTGTGACAAACTTTTAACATGGTTGCCTTTGAAATGGGTGTATAAAATCATGCATTTGTTGAATTGTGCAAGTCTGTTGGACCATGCACATCACTGGAAAGAACTGTGAATTGTGTACAATCACCTGGATGTTTATGCCAGAACCTGTCTCCAACAACAACTAAAAAATTACTATTTAAAAAAAAATGAGCAGAAACTAGATATACATCAATGCAAACATGGAGGTAAGGACCATCTCGGTCTCTGGCGGTTATGGAAGACCTGTGAAAATAGAGGTGCTTGAGTTGTTGATATTCTGTAAGGTCTATAAAAATCTTCAACCCTGTACAGAATCAGTGCTAGCCCCTTTTTTTTTTTTTTTTTTTAAATGATTCTCCAGGGGCTTGTGGAGGGTGCCAGTAATTATGCAACCAAGGTTTTAGAAGGTTAAACACTCTCTTTAGCATTAAAATACTGCATTACATTAAAACTACACAAGTGTCACATATTGTTTCATAGGCTAAAACATCAATGTTTTAAATGATCTCTGTGTAAGGTGGCAGTGGTTCCTGGTTTGATTCTTTTGTGATCGTGCTGATTCAGATTTGCTCAGTGATCCTGTGTGTTTCTGTGGGACTGAAGTGCTCAGGTTTGCTTTGGAGCATGTGTGGGTTTGTGGTGTCACTGGGCTGTGACTGAGAAGGTGGAGCCTGTGCGCGCTGTTTCTATGGTGACCGAGGCGCACGGAAATGCCCAGCTCCTTCAGGCCACCTCACACACCCCTTACACACTCCCACGGGCCAAATACACACACACACAGGCGCTGAGCTTTCACTGCCCAAAAACACCTACCTGCAAGACTCAGTTTGGAGAGACCAAACCCATCAAGGTAGGCAGCTTTATCACACACACTCTTCCATTTGTTCTTTAATTTACCTTTCATAAAAGAGAACTTGTGTTAAATCTCAGAATCGCATGCATCAATAAATGTTAACTTATTACACATTTCTAGCTTTGAAAGGTCCGTCCTCTAGCGCTCAGGCACTTGGTGAGCTGTTTATTGGAACAGCAGTGAGATCTGCTCGGAGAAAAGTAGAGAAGACTGTAGGCTTAAAGCTGTTTCACTCAAACACGTAGGATTATTTATTTTTAGCTATAAAACAGGCATATGCAGAGACATTGCGCAATGATTGACGGATGTTTTCCCATCATCACAACAATCATCATGAAGCTGAAACATGGATTTGTTAAACCCAGCCATGCATGCGTGAAGGCTGACTCGAGTGAGGTTAATGTTTGCCCAGGTTGTGCGGTGGATGAGGGAGCTGGTGCACCACAGTGCTTGTCTTCACAGCATGGAGAAGTATGAGAAGATTGCGAAGATCGGAGAAGGATCTTACGGAGTCGTGTTCAAATGCAGAAACAAAGACACGGGCCAGATCGTCGCCATTAAAAAGTTCGTGGAGTCGGAGGATGACCCGGTCATTAAAAGAATTGCACTCCGGGAGATCCGGATGCTGAAGGTAAAACCGAAAAATAACCAAAAAAAAACAACAACAACTTTACAGCAGAACAGGCCTGTGTTTGAATGCATGCTCTTTGTGTGCACGAGATGTACAGACTCCCAATACGCAAAGCATTTCCAAGTAAACTTCCCTTTCTTTTCGTTAACCAGTTTTGTTTGTGTCACAATCAGCAGATTCGTTATCACAAATAATTGATATTATGTGAATGCAGTACAAAATATTCATAAAATAAAAATACAAAATTAATAATACTGCGTATTATTATTATTATTATTATTATTATGCTTTTTGTGTTTGTTCTTGTAATATCCACATATTATATATTAATATTTTCCCAACCTTCATTCTGATTGCTGACTCTGATCAACAACACTATTGAGGAGAAATTACAAGATACACAACACGGGAGTTTGGGTCTGAACCTCGGGTTAAACTAGTGGTTCTGATGCTTAAATACCAAATGATCCTATACACATCCATGTTGCTTTAGTGGCTCTATGAGGTGTATATCTGTAAATGCTGTGTATCTTAATTGAATGTTTAGAATCAAAGGGTAAATCAGTGGACACTTCTGGTCCACTTAAATTATTTTTAAAGGTACAGTACACTTAGTTACTCCTATTCGTGGAAGATGATAACAATAAAACTGATGTGTCTCAGATGGTTCTGGCACAGTGACAAGGACAAGTGCAGTTCGGTGCCTTAATTTCAGAAAGGGGACAATCTTCTTCCTCATCTTGATCAGGAGGCTTATAGATATGTTATCCAAATATTCCAAGCATCATAATTATTTATTAGGACTTTTTATTGGAAAATTTATATTCCTGATGTTTTAAAAACATGTAACAGTTAAACGTATTATTATTATTATTATTATTATATTTCGCATTATTTTTACTTTGTAAGTTATTAAGGTTTGATTGAAACCCCTTTAGTTTAACTGACCAGGGAATCCGGGTTATAAATTTTGAGAACCTTATTTTTTAACCAATCTGCATTTCTATATCATTATCTAACACCCTTTTTGTTGAAAGTGAAAAAAAAAATCCATCATAGATTTTTCCTTTTATTTTCTGGAAGAAAATTTATTATTTTATTTGTGACACCAACAAAAGTGGTCAAAGGGCTGTCTATAATGAAGTCCCTTAGGAAATTGGCATTGCTCTAAAGAACCTTATTTTGGGCACCAAGACTTGTTGATTAGTTGGACGACTTGTGATACTGCAGTATTTTGACATGTTTTGACATGAGGCATACTGGGATGTGCCAGTGTGTAACTGGAGCCTATGATTTAGTTGCATTGTTATTTGGTCCATAGAACGCTAATGTGTCATGACTTTAGTATTATCAAGTCAAGTCAAGTATTGACTTTAGTATTATATGGTCCTTTCTGGGGAAGAATGAATAGCAGATGCAGGATAATAACACTAAGCTTTCAATTTGTTTTTGGAAATGGTCAACGGATTGGTTAGTTGAACTAGTTTTGGCATGTTGTTTTGGTAGCTGGCATGTAGTTGGGTTTGTAGCACCTATCGGTCATCTTTATTCTCAGGTCCCTGTGGCTTCAGGTTAAAGTCTAATGCAGTAACATTCTCTGTGTTCATATATTAAAGATGGATTGTTTGCTTGAAATAATTAATTCATGGCTAGAGAAGACACTCCATGAGTTCATGTCTTATAAAAATAATAATAATAATCACCTCAGAAACATCTACATACATAGTAAAAATACTGAATGTCAGTATATTATTGGACACCATATGTACAGAAACTTTAATTCAACTCTTTGGATTTGTACGCTTTATGACTTTATGTGGGTGTGTGTTTGTGAGAATTGAATGGAAATGGAGAATAGGTTTGTTTTACAGATGCCCTTCCAGTATGTGCTGATCTTTTTGGTTAGTGTGTGAGAAGGGAAGAAAAGGGGAGGGGTAAGAGCAAATGGCTTTTCATTTGCACCGAAAGAGTAGCCCATATAACATTAGTGAAGGAAGGCCGAGGGTGGGTGACCTACAGTCATCAATCACCGCTCTTTCTTTGCATTTTACAACCTCTCAATGTGTATGTCGTGTGATGTGGTCAGATTCTGCTGGATTATAACCTTATTGCTTTACCAAACCAAAGGGGTGGTTTTTTTGGGTTTTTTTCGTTCCGGTACACGTACAACCCCCCCCCCCCCCCCCATCCTGTTCTGACAGATAGATGAACTCCCCCTCCTTAAGACATGTTCATATTTCTATTTGTGGAAGTTTGCCATTTTTAGCAATGCAGTTATGTAATAAATCGTGTTTAATATCCATAATCCACTTTTTACATGGAGTAGTGAGCAGCGGTAAAATTTGGATACCAGCATGAATGGATTTTGGGGCTTCAGTGCAATCACGTGTGTGTGTCTGTGTGTGTGTTTGTGGTTGAACTGCTTAATGGCTGCATCGTAAAGCAGAGGCTGCTTTAAATAGGCTTTTAGATTGTAACCAGTTGCTATTGGAGATGCTGTGTGTAGGGTTGGTGGATTTTATGATACCTGGCAGATAAGACATGCAGCAGCTTGTCTCTGACGCTCTGTCCACTTACACACAGAATAGAATCCTGCAAAAGTTAATAGAATGTCCCACAGTAAAAACTCTGTGTGTGTGTGTCTACAGCAACTAAAGCATTGTAACCTGGTCAACCTGATTGAGGTATTCAGGAGGAAGAGAAAACTGCATCTAGTGTTTGAGTACTGCGATCATACGGTGCTCAACGAGCTCGATAGATATCCAAGAGGGTGAGTTTCTCACACATGTACAGTAGATACAGTAATATATCATACGTCCATCTTATATCACACTACATTATTAGATGTTGTTTTGGTGGTGGACCATTTTCTCATTAAAGCAGTGACAATGACTTAGTTGGTAGGAGTACATCAAGCTGCATTTTGCTGAAGTTTTTAAACGCTGTTAGGTTGAGAACAGTAAACATAAAAAAAAAATCAGCACTTTGACAATGACGGGGGTATTGTGTTAGATTAACACAAGCTCTGATTGGAAAAATATATGCCATAAATCTTTAAGTCTACACCAAGCAGATTTATTAACAAGCTATGGGTGTCTAATGAAGTGGCCTTCGTGTAGGAGCACTACAATGTCAGTGTCGGAGCTAAAAACGAATGATCCATTGGAAACGAATGGCTGGAGGTGGTCCTGTGATGGGTGACAGAAGCACCACCATGCAGTTACATATTGTACATAGAACATTTACCTGATAAAAGGCCAGTGAGTTTGATACAAGGTAGGTGTACTTTTTAAACTGGTTGTGAGTGTACAATTCATCTTATTCATTCACACACGGGATGCTTTTTGTGAACCTCGTTCTCTTTGTCACACAAATAGCCATATTGTTTCTGTGTTGCTGGGGTGGCTGGACGCGTTTGTAGTGGAATGTTTACAGCAATCATTACCCAGAGTGCTTTGAGGACAAACTGCATCCAAGTTTCCTGGTGCACCCTCCAAAGTGTCTCAGCGTTCAAGTCAATACGAGACTTTCTGACGTTTGTGCAGATTAAAAGAACACAGTTATGACAGTAAACGCTACCTTTATTTCTCTATATAATATAAACTGCAGTAATGCACTTCTCTCAGCATTTCACTTGGATGCCATGAAGTTTTCTCAGTATGCTGCAGCCATGATCGGACTGCCTCATCTTAAACTCTGGCCTCCCAGGAACTCTTTCAGTGGCCCAAATTTGGAAAGGACTGTATGGGGATGTGGCAATAGCTTTAGCTGAGCTTCTGTAATGTGCAAGTGGTGTTTGTTAATGATTGTGTGTACAGTTCCCACGGATCGAGGGGTCTCTTCTGCAAGTTGGTGACAATTTATCCATCAATTTTCAAGGATCAGGCGTTGCTGATTGTTCATGGGAATGCCTGCAGTGGGCTCTGAGCCACCTCTGCCAGGATCGTCATTTCTAGACGTACAGCTTTCTTTAAAACCTTTCAAATGTATTACTGAGGGGTTTCACTGTGCTCGAAGTCTTCGGGAAATCCTTTTTACGCCTCCAGTTTTAATAATCCATGAGGACGGATTTATAATATTTTTATGCCTATTAACTTGGCATATTTATTGTTAGCAAATAAATGATCATGGTATGATTTCTGACGAGGTTGCAAAACACTGGAGGTTGGAAGAGCATAAAGGAGAAAGTGAGAAAAGTAAGAGGAAGAAGAAAAATTTATATGATTACCTATATTTAGTCATCCGTTAATATTCTGACCCATAGGTCAAGTGAAGTGAAATGTTTTTTGTATTCACATAGAACAGAGAAAAACAACTGAGCCCGATCTGAATGGTTATTTAAATCAAGCTAGATATGAATTGTTGAGCCATTAAATAACAAACCTCTCAGAGATGTGGGGTCCTGTAAGGGTTAAAGGGGAGGAAAGGAAATGAGATGGAAGAAACAGTGAGACGAAGAGGGCAGGGGAGGATTAAGGCTGACGAGAGAGTGATGGCTATATTTAGCAATGTCAAACTAGGCAGCCAGAATCAACAAAAGACCTCTGCCACAGTAGTGCTATAGGGTATTTACATTATCACACATACACACACACACATGCACGCACGCACAGTAGCACACAGTAGCACACACTAACACATTAGTCCCGCACCAAAGACGCAAAACAAAGACATGGCGTGTAAAAGTGTAGTATAGGATGACATCTTTTATTTCTCCTAATCACACACACAAAGCGTGTCTGCATGAATTAAATGGGATTATTTAAATAGTAATCAACCATTTGAGCTCAGTGTCCTGTATATTGTGTTTTTTTTTTTCTTATACAGAGTTCCAGAGCCTCTGGTTAAAAGCATCACCTGGCAAACACTACAAGCTGTTAACTTCTGCCACAAACAAAATGTAAGACTTTATAACTGTCTATCATACTGTATGTGGGTAGAAACGTGTGGGATTATTATTATTTTTTAAACTAATATAAACAAAGAGCCAATATTTTTCATTTTTGTTATCAATGTTAAGGTTGGGGTTTGATTTAGGTGTAAATGCAGGATTAATTAGCTGCATTAAAAAATGTGTGTGTGTGTGTGTGTGTGTGTGTGTGCCGAAATTGAGAGGGAGCGTACAGGTTGTGCAAGGTTGGGTTTCAGGTTGCTGATGTTAATCTGAACAGTGATAGTGAATTAGAGAGTGAAAAGTGGGTAAATGGTTTTAGATTAGATGTCTGCCATATTTCATCACCAGGTAAATCCAAATAGAATATATGATCAAAAATTTGCGGACACCTGACTCTCTGATCTATATATGCTTTTTAAGCATTTTATTCCAAATGTGGTACTCCTTTAGTGTTACGATAAGCTTCACATTTTAGGTGCTTGGCCGTGGGGATTTGTGCTCCTTCAGTCACAAGAGTATTAGTAAGCTCTGGTACTAGTTAGGATATTAACGTACTGTATGACTGTTAACCTCCTATCTGTTTTCCTGTGTGTCTTTGACAGTTTTTGCATTGACACTTGATACTTGTTGAGGCGGATCTAGCTCACTTGCTAGTATGTATCATTAGTAATAAAAAGAATTGGCAGTTATGCAGAATATTTTTTTTTAATAACCACCTACTCACAATAGTCAAGCTTTTATTTCATGCTAGAAAGAATTTAGTACAATGACCCCAGATGTTCAGAAACTCTTTTTGAACTTTGTATGCATTTTATAAAGTGTTGGTGTTGCATTTATTTTCCATAAATCAGCTCTCATGTAAATATAAATTTTTTTAAGTCAAAATTGTTAACCAGAATTTGAATACATAATTTTTAACATGGTGTCAGACAGGTTTGGACATCTTTTTTTCCTTTAATAAATGAAATCATCATTTAAATGCTGCATTTTGTAATAAATTTGTTTTTATTAAATAAAATCATTTATTTATTTGATCTCATGTGACAAATATGCAAAAAAAATAACATTTGAAAATCAGGCAAATACTTTTTCATGGCACTCTATAACTGACGACAACACAGAGCTTTGGGAGTCACATTGGTTTACATAAAAAAGCTATACTGACTACCTGCATTAGCACAGGAGGTCAGCAATAAAAAGATTTCACACCTGGACAAATCTCTCAGTCTAGCAACTGTTATTGCTTTTGTTGTCTTTGACTAGTAAACGAACCTGGGCTATGATTGTGAGATTGCCACTCTCAGTCCAGCTACATAACTAATACTGTACAACTACTGTGCTGTGATAATTCCTTAACAACACCAAGTCACTCTGACTAAATGGAACAACAGACGTTAAAGAAACTAACGCAAAAAATTGCTAAAAAATTTGGGCATTTGCAAGTATGAGAATAAATTAGTGTGATGTGGAGGAAAGTCCTGGAATCACAGAAAATGTATAATTTCTAATGAGAGTTATTTGTCCAAAAGCTATGGAAAGCCTATCTAGTCTTAAAATTAACCTCAGTGACCAAAAGGAAACTTTTATTAGTAATAATTAGTGTATTAATGTTCCTACAAGGTTGGAACTGTCATATATTTGTTAGTCTTGTGAAGGCATTCTGTCACTTCTTCCAAGATATAAAGACAAAACAACACACACACACACACACACACACCTGACTCTGCACAGGTCTCTATGTACAGATTTTCCAGAGGGTTTGGGTGTGAATGTGTGTGAATGTGTGTGTGAGAGAGAGAGCGAGAAAGAGAGTGAAAGAGAGTAACGCAGCGCATAGTTAATTTTTAATTTAACACTGTGTGTTTAGTGTATCCACAGAGATGTGAAGCCAGAGAATATACTCATCACCAAACACCAGGTTATAAAGCTCTGTGACTTCGGCTTTGCCAGGATTCTCAGTATGTACACACACACACACACACACACACACACACACTCAAAAAAAGATGATAATAATACCAGTAACCACAATAAAGTTCCTTAACCGAGCACTGCCCTTTTCTCTATGTCTTTTTTTAATATTGTGTGTGTGTGTGTGTGTGTGTGTGTGTGTGTGTGTGTGTGTAGCGGGGCCGTGTGATTATTATACAGATTACGTGGCCACTCGGTGGTACCGTGCTCCGGAGCTGCTGGTGGGAGACACTCAGTACGGCCCCCCAGTGGATGTGTGGGCAGTGGGCTGTGTGTTTGCCGAGCTGCTCTCTGGCGCTCCTCTGTGGCCGGGCAAATCTGATGTAGACCAGCTTTATCTCATAAGGAAAACCTTAGGTACTAAAAAAAAAGCTTGTCATACAATACAACACAGGTGTTTCATTAAAATCTATAATGTTTCAATTAAACAGCACTTTTTATAGACTTGGGGAACAGTGATAATTGGAAAGGTATCAGACAATGAAGTGGAGATGAAAAAGGAATAACACTATTCTTGAATAAAATATGTGAATTGTCCATTAACAAATTCAAAGGATATATTTGTGGTGTTGCTGTCTATAAGGATGTGTATATGTGAGCAGTTAGTATACACTTCCTGTTGTCTAGGCAGAAGTAAGTGTTTGGTGTTTGCATTGTGTTTGTAGGTGATTTGATCCTGAGACACCAGCAGGTGTTCAGCAATAACCAGTTTTTCAGCGGGGTGTGTGTTCCTGAACCACAGGAAATGGTGAGTGTATAAGAGCTGCATGTTGAGTTTGCTTTCGCTGACCAGCATTCAGTCTTCATTATACACCTGTTTACCTGATATACGTAGTCTACCAGTATCCTGTCACGCTACACACAGCTTAATATAATGAGCTGGATATGTGGCGCTGTGGAAAACAACACACTCTCCTCTGGGATGTTTTTAATACTCATTTAATTGTTGTTATGTCGGTGATTAGAGAGAAACTATTTATAGTGTAGTTATAGTGATAACCAGCTCATCCACATTTCCATTGTGCGACGACTCACGTGTTGTGATGTGAGGTGCATGAGCTCAGCAAAGATGAGAGGGACCGCTCAGTGTTACATCACCTTCTATATCTTGTCTGTGTGTGTGTGTGTGTAGGAACCTCTGGAGCAAAAGTATCCAAACATCTCTTTCCAGGCATTAAGTCTAATGAAGGTGAGCTATGTAGACTGAACACAGAATATTCATAATAATAAATATAGTTGCAAGCAACGATGAGGGGGCCCAAGCACCTGTGCCAACAGTGCCCAGGTGCACCAGAAAGATGGCAATGATGTCATAGTCATGTCATCATCATGCTGATGTCATAGGGCTTGGGCCCTAATACTACTACTACTACTACTAATAATAATCATTTATATATAAGGAGAGATTGTATGTTGATTCTATAACATCAGCTGATGGTAATTGCTACTGCAAGGAAAATGATTGCAACAACCTATTGTTTCTATAATCAAAGTCTCTCTTTCCCTATCTCCCTATTTCTCTGTCTCCTCTCACAGGGTTGTTTGCGTATGGATCCTGCAGAGAGGTTAACCTGTGAGCAGCTGCTGGAGCATCCGTATTTTGACAGCCAGCGAGAGGAGACCGAGAGCGTGACGCGAGAACATGACCGAGCGAAGAGACGTGCACGTCAACCCCGCAAACACCTGCCCCCCGGGGTGAGTTATCAGGCCCACGAGGCAGCGATTAGTCTGGGTTATACAGTACAGTATATTAGGTGGAAATAACATGATCGTCATGATCAACTGTAGGTGATGTCGACTATTTTAGAGTTACTTATTCCTATTGTAGTTACTCACTAGATGCTTTAATAGAATGGGTTTAATCTAATCGCTGCATGCACACCTCTAAGAGCAATTTTAATGGAGTATAGAAAAGTAGCTGTGATAGTATTATTGAGTATTTGTAATATGTTGTAATTATAACATGATGTACAGTACCTGAGTCAAAAGTTCCAATAACTCAAACAAAAATACAAAGAAACAAAAAGAGCAATTTTTTCCTTAATATGCCTAGCAAAGAAATAATTTATTAAATTATATGTATAAAACAAACAGGGGCACTGGTGGCTCAGTGGCATAAAACCTGTGCCAAGCTTGTGTGCGGGCGGTCCGCTGTGACGACCCCTTGCCGGGAGTAGCCGAAAGATCAACAACAACAACATACATATAAATTGAATGTGTTATGATCATATTAGATTTAAAAGAACGCTAGATTTCCTAATGATGATAATCCATGCAAACCCTAAGAAGCCATTAGCGCCTTATAATAATACACATAATGAAGACCTAGAATTACTTTACATGATCCACAACTTTCTGTCTCTCTGTGTGTGCAGTACTTACCCCAGCTGACCGGTAGCAGTATCTTCCCAGCTGTAGACAACAGAAAGTACTACAACAACATGCGTAAATTCAACTACCACTTCCCCAACATTTAGCTCTTAATGCTGGAACCCACATTGTACAACCTCAACTTGCTTCAAAATACCATCACACACTTTATTATATTTTTTTCTACTTTGGTGTCTCATACTCTCAGCTACCTTGCAACTTGCTCAGGAACAGAAGTCGCTGAGACGGTAATGCTGGGTGCTCCGGTCACAAAGTGTCCTTGCTCATCTTCAGCTGCACTATCAGTCAGTTCACTGCTCTAGCTTTTCTATACGACTTATCAGATTGTTTCTGTACTCTGTGTGATTGACAAAGAGCCCTGCTCTGCATGTATACACACACACACACACACATACACACACACACTGATCTGGTTGTGACACTGCCTTTCTGATTGCCAAAGTGCTGCGTGATATGACACAGACATCAAATTGATTGTCTCATATCCAACGATGACCTTGTTTAGTGAGAGGATTACTGAGTAGGTAATTAGCATTAAACCAAGTGTAGGAATCATTGTTGTGTTCTCTCTCTCTCTCTCTCTCTCTCTCTCTCTCTCTGTATTGTTAATCTCAGATCATCTACTATAACTTCCTGTGACAGACAGAGAAATAGGCAAAAGCATTCCTTCTACTAATATTATTACTCTAGGTGTATAAGTGTTGATTTTAGAGTGAATTACTCTTATGAATCACATGGTTTTTGAAAAAAAAGTAACTAGGTAACTTGTGTTTCGATGGCTTTTGCATTAGAGCCTTAAATATTTAAAACATGTATCGATATTCTTGTTGCCTTGACAAGTGGTGCTAATGATCTTCTGGCCATTGACATGCACCCAAATGCCAAACTGCTAAAGACACAAGCCCATTCCCCAGCACTCGGATTCACTAAAAAGGTACTCTCTTTCCCTGTAAATATCTCATGGCATTTCATTTTGTTGGTTTTCTAATAAGAGAGGCTCAATAGGGGAATAAATATGGGAAAAAGAAATTCTTGCTCTTTTTGTATGTGATTTAATAAAGAGCTTTCAGCTATGATATTGTGTCTTATCATCAGTACTTAATGACTTTTACAGAATATTTTCAATTGCCTCCTCTTTTGTAGTAATAATAATAATAATAATGATGCATGCAAAAAAGATAATCCAAAACACTAATCAATAATAATAATAATAATAAATTCTGTCTCAAGATCTGATCTAAACAATGCTGTGCACAACATCTGGAAGAGTGATAAGAGACACGTATTTGGGAATTTTTTCCATACACGTCAGAGTATCCAAAAGCTGCGGAGGGGATACACGAGAGGTTGCAAGCAGTTATGTAATAAAACCATGGATATTTAGGGTACTACAGATAATATTTACCACATTCAGGATAAAGTCTTTTTAATTAATACCCTTTTGCTACTTTATTTTCGTCCATTTGATCATTTTGTGATAATCTAAAAACGCTTATAAAACTTGACACACTAAATAAAATGAATTTGTTTTAAAGGTTATGCAAACTTTTGCCCTCTAATCTATTTAACAGCTGTTGCTCACTGTAGGCCATCTGACTTACAACTGCCAAAATCAAATCAAAATCCCTCCCTAAGTGACTGAAACACACAAAAACATCATAGGAACACCATTCCTCAAAATGATTATCTGATCATCAGCTTGACTAAAATATTCAGTGTAAAGTGTACAAGCTTGCTTCTGTCTGCTTGGTTAAATCAATGAACTTTAGATTACTTTCAGATCCCTTATTCTCACCGATATAAATGCATCTGTAAGCTGTTGTAATCGGCTTTGTGGAGTAATAAGGCTAAGATAAATTAATGCACGTATACACTGTCAGATGAGAAGAAAACACATTATAATGCACCATCTTTGTGTCTTAACAACATTAAAGCCTAAGAACATTTAATAGAGAACCAGAATCTTGCACTGTTTCTGAAGAGAATCTAACCAAATATCTTTGTTCGTTTTAAATATTCAGCTGTCAATTTTCCATATGAGACTGTTTTTGTTTATTTGTTTTTGTATTTATATTTGCACAAAGAATAGTGTCTACAGTTCTGGTTCACATCCATCTTGGCGACATTAGCTAATAACAGGTATCTGAGAGCTTACAGTGCCTCGCAACAGTATTCATTCCCCATGAACTTTTTCCACATTGTCACATTATTACCATAAACGTTAATGTATTTTATAGGGATTTTAGACCAACACAAAGTGGCACATAATAGTGGAAGGAAAATTATTAATGGTTTTAATTTTTTTTTACAAATAAATATCTGAAAAGTGTGGCGTTTGCGTTTGTTTTAAGGGGTATGAATACTTTTGCAAGGCACCGTGTGTGAATAGCTACTTCCTCCTGCCCTTTAACACTGCATGAGTAGCAGTTAAAAAAAACTGCCATCAGCTGGCCTTACATATCTCAAAAGAAGCATGTGATAGCTTTCAAAACCCGAATCGGCATGTCAAACTTTTCTTAAAATCAAAACAAACAGAAATTAAAATCGGCCAAGACAGTTGTAATCAGTTTCAGTACTAGTTACAATAAAAGTTAAATCTAATTCTTACACTTGACTCTAGATGGCACAACAAAAAAGCAGAAAAATGTTAAGAGATTGCAAATGTAAATCCTGATACGCTTATTCCTTCTCCTACAGTAAACCTAATGTTTGCACTTACTGTTATCAAAATCACATCCGGTGTTCAGTGGATAACTTCACTATAGCCTTAAAGATACAAACTCTAAATGGAAGCAAAAACAACTCTGAGGCTACAACTGCTGATCTTTTCAACACATTTAGCGCAGTTTGACCTTCTAGCATACGGTTGAGCTTTAGTAATGACTCATATTCACACTTTCTACATTCTGGTTCCTTTCATGGTTTCTTCCTCATGTTGTCAGGTTTTTTTTTTTGCCACCATTAAGCATCTAAAACTAAACCTATATGTAGTTCTCTGTTTAAGCTACTTTGTAACATTTACATGAATTATTCCTTAATCAGGCGAGGAATCACGTGTGGTAAATTGAAAATACTTAAAAAATGTATTTGTACAAATTAAGTATTTTTGCACATTTATATTTTTAAATAAATGTGCTATTAATTGTATGTTTTTAAAAATATTTTTATATATACATTTTTGGGGAAAAAAATTCCCTTAGATGGGTGAGGAACAATATATGATAACATCATTGAACTTGATTTGCAACATAAAAATGACGTCAATGTAAACATTTTAAATAATCGCAAAAGTAAAAATGTTTTGGGAAAAGTATTTTTCATATGTTGAATTTCCAAGTAAAATAAATGGTTAAAAGCAACATGTTAATTAGACAGAATTAAGCTGAATGGAAAATAAGTGAAACAATTTGTAACAGAGAAAATATTTAATCGAAGGATTTTCATACACAAACAGCAATACATATTTATTATATACTTTGCTTCTTTAATATTAGACTTTACATATTAGTTCCTCAAGAACATAGACATTTTTCTGTAATCGTTGCATCCAAACTCAGGTTTTTGATTTGTCAGTCAATGCTGCAAAAAAGGCTATGGTGGTCTAATCCAGGTCAAGTTCTATGGTGAGATTGGGTCGTGCAGTTTGCAGTACGTTTGTGGTTTTTTGTTTCTCTTTCACACCTGGTAGGTCACTAAGGAACAAATACTCCAAGTTCCTGAGAAGAGAAAAGAAAAACACATACACACCCACAGCACCTGACAATAAGACTCGAGATTTGTTGTATTGAATAGTGCATGGAAGCAGCTCTATGGTTTGTCACCTACCTCAGGTGGTGAAGAGCGATGATGCCTCTGTCTGTCACGTTGCCACAGGAGACGATCTCCATCGTCCTCATGCTGTTCTGCAGCTTCTCGGTCTTACTTAAGCGATCCAGACATGTATCCTCTATATATATACACTTTTGCAGCTTTATCTCCTCTACATGCTCCAGACCATCTACACAAACACACACAAGGTAGTGCTTTATTCATTATACACCCAATGATCACTTTATTAGGAACACCTCTACCTCTGCTCATTCAATATTATGCGGAGACAGGTCAAAAGCCTCAGGTAATGTTCACATCAAACATTAGAATTAGGAAAAAGTGTGAGCTGAGTGACTATGACTATGGTATAGTTGTAGATGCCAGACAGGTTGGTTTGAGTAATTCAGAAAACATGATCTCCTTCTAGAGTTTACACAGAATGGTGTGAGAAAAACATCCAGAGAGTGGAAAAGTCTAGTTGATGAGAGAGATTACAGGAATAAGAGGAGAATGGTGAGACTGGCAAAATGATAAAATGTATATGGTACCTAAAAAAAAAAAAAAACTTTACAAAAAAAAAAAACTAGACTTTATAACTATGGTGAACAGAAAAGAATTTCTGAATTCATAACAAATCAGTCCTAGGGGCTGATGGGTTACAAGAGCAGAAGACCACACTGGGGTTTACTCCTTTAAGCTAAGAACAAGAATCTGAGGCTACAGTGGGCACAGGCTCACCCAAACTTGTTAGACTGGCCAAACAGCACCTGGTCTTTTTTTCTATGTTGTCTTTTGAAATGTTGTCCAATATCAAGGAGTCAAGTTCACATCCCATTACTTTGTCCCTGGTCAGTACCCATGGGCCTGTTTATAAAGCATTTTTGCACATAAAAAAAACTTGACATTGTCAACTCCATGAACCAACTGCTGAGCAAAACATTTACAAATGACACCCTCTGGTATATGTGAATATTAACTTCACACATGAAGATGGTGGAGAAGACGGAAACACAGCTGAAACAACTGGAGAAATGACAAGTCATAATGCAGCAATAGATTGAACAGATTTAAAGGATTTAATGTTGACAAAGGGTCAAAGGGGTGGAAAGAAGAAAGAAGATTAGAGAACAATAAAGCATGGATACTGTATCAGGATCATATACTGTATCTTATCGGTTATTGTGTGAAGTTGTCACTCACCCAGGTAATCGAATCCCCGGTACATGATGCAGGATTCTGTGGCATCGATGGCCTGGATTTGATATCGACCGAGTGGCCCAGTCGGGAGCCCATTGTAATCGTGTTGCCAACGGTCGAAACCACGGAAACGGACTTTGGCCCCGCACCTTAGGAGCCATTCAGCGGCTGCACGGTCTGGACCGACTGCCTTAATCCGCTCGTAATCAACCCTGGAATAAAACACACAGAGTTTCCTGTACATCAGGTTTATTAAGAAAAGGCCACATTATCTGAGAATCTTCTCCTACAACAAGCCAGATATGTTAGTGCTTTTTTGGGGCTAGACAGATTTGTGTATATAACAGCTGCTTCAGACGAACTTCAGCTACTGAATCATTAAAAATTCTAACTCCTTAATTCTCTCCTAATTTAAGCCTAGTAATGCTTCTAACTCTCACTCATCATCTCTACCTGTATTCAGGTTCGCGGGGGGCCTGCAGGCTTAGGGCAGGAGGCAGGGTACACCCTGGACAGGGTGCCAATGCATCGCAGGGAACACACACATACACACACTCACACACTATGGACAAATTTGGGAACACCAATTAGCCTAATCTGCAGGTCTTTGGAAACCCACCAAGCAGGAGAGAACATGCAAGCTCCATGCACACAGAGATGGGAACCGAGACCCCGGAGGTGCAAGGCGACAGTGCTAACCACTACCCCACTACACGCCACCAGTAATGCTTCTATGCAGTTAAAAAATAGAAAACAATAGTAAACATTTAATATAGTAAGAGCTATAGTAATGTATAATAGAGTAAGTATATCAGCACATTCCAGTGTTTAATTCTTCTTCTATCAAAGTGATTAGACAACTATTGATTCTTTTTAAACAATTAATGAATAAAACTTTGTTTTTCATCCTGTTAATAGTTACATTTCATGTTGTGGATTGTATGCATGTATTCAGTGTAATACAAGTTCATGATATATATCTTATGCTGTATTAGATATAAACCCGTATTTCCTCTCTTGATGTTTTTTCTCTTTTGAAGTCAGTCAGAGACAGCAGAAAGAATAAAGTGCTCTGCTCTAAAAACTTTCTTGTGACAGAAAAACTGATCGTGTTCAACATTTAATAAATATCTCCTTACGAAAGGCATTACTATTTCAAAGACATGCATTAGTGTAGATTATCTTAGGGCCTGTTTTGAGAGGTTACTATAAAACTGTGTACAATGCATTACAATTAACAAATTTATATCAACAGAGCCGTGCTGATGTAGAAAATCAAACTGCCTTGATAAGGATTCATCAGCAAAAGTTTATAGTGACATAAAAATCTTAAAACGTTTGACATAAACGAGCCAAACAAACCCATGTCACTGCTTTGCTCATTTCATTTGCTCAAATAAAAAAAATATGGAGTATGAAATTGTTAACCTAAACTAATCTAAACACTAATTCTCTCTCTCTTTCTCTCTCTCTAGGGTACGTTTGCACTGATTTTCCAGTGAATTGTAGGTGTGGACATAAAGCATTTAGCAACAGCACTTAATGCTCTTGCGTGAAAGGTTTATTATTACTTGTTAAAGACGGCGTTGAGCCAGCCCCAGAACTCTCTTCTGCCCCCTGGCGGTGCACAACGGGAGTACGTGTTTAAAACACACCTCGCCGTCCCACTCAGAAGTCTCATAGCTCTTATTTCTGAAAAATACCAAACCAGACAACTTCTTATTACACGTAAGTCGTACAGAAAAATATAAATAATGCTTTATACTGGTAATTGCCAGAAGATGCTGTATGAAGCGTTAAGGCTTTCTAGCAAAGGTTAATTTTTCTAAACTCTCCAGGTCCATTACTGCCCTCTAGTGTCCGAACCTTTACAGCACTAAGGAAATACATTCAATACGTAGGCATGAACTGCAAACAATATATGTTAACTGAGATAATTTTTTAATTTAAATTTTAAATTTCAGCAATCCATAAACGTTTCCATTAAGTTACAGTAAAACGACTGAAAGCAGCATGAAAGCATCCTGCTCTCTCGACACACTCAGAGCAGCACAGTACACCTCTGTATAGCGATGTAAAAATCTGACATAATCTTTTATAACACAGACATTTACTGTAAATTAAACAAGCTTATTTCCTTCACATGAACCGTGAACTAACATCATCAAAACCACCAGACCAAACCACAATCGGCTCTAAACAATAGTATATCAGTGTTAGATCATCGTATTAATTTCACGATAACTGCAGTATTTATATACATTGAATCATCTGGTATAAAACATACAAGTAAGAAGTGCAACACTTCACCTCTGCCAGTGTTATTTACATCCTACACCGCCATGCGCCACTTTCATGACCTGTCACCTCACGTCGGATTACGTCAACGCGTTCTGGTCTCCCATTGGTCAGGTCAAGTCATCGTTAGCTCCAATAGCGGGATCCGACATGACGTCATTTTGCTGAAGCCATTTCGTTTAAAGGCGGCCTTATTGGGCGACTGATTTTAACGTGCAAAAAGTGAGAAATGTCATGAGAACCCTTGCAGGAAACCTTGCACTTTATTTATAATAGGTAAACACCCTACATGACTCAGGAGTAAAAAGTAATGCTTGAGAGTCTTTAAGAATGGGGAGTGACGGAACAGGGAAGGAACTTTCAGCATGTTTTTGAGAAAGACTGGACTGGAAAGTAAGCTTTAAAGAACAGTGAACCCTAACGCATTGGTGCTGTGAAAAGTATCATATATTTTTTTCATAAGTCTACTGTAAAATATTAAATTTTTAAGGAATTTCAGGAGAAAGGGAATGTTTTTGTGTTCTTGCAAATCAGATTATCCACCCATCCCTCCAGGAACCTCTGTAATCCAACTAGAGACCATGGAGGCCAGTGGTGACTGTTGTATTTATTCCCATTTTGACTGCATTAGGACCTCCGGTCAACATTTACATGCTCATTCACACACTATGAGCAATTTGTAAAAGGCAAGTAGGCTAATCTGCATGTCTTTGGACTGTGGGAGGAAACCGGAGAACCGGAGAAACCGACCAAGCACGGGGAGAACAGGGCAGGAGTTCTGGGCAGGAAATCTGAATACTGTACAGTATGTGCATACAAAGCTAACTTTACTGTAGTTGTTGCATTTGCATATTCAGTTGGTCTATTACTTGGGCTAGCTTCATTTTGCACTCTAAGTTTTTGGTATTACATTCAGTGTTCACTCTGACCAGATAAAATTCCAATTGTTATTATTATTATTATTATTATTATTATTATTGTTGTTATTGTTGTTATTGTTATTAGTGGTGGTAGTAGTATCATTGTAATATTGTCTGTGAGGTCCAAATATTTTTATATTTGTATACAGTTACTTGTACATATGCATATGGTAGCTATAATTGTATGGAAACAAACCTTGTTGAGTTACTGAAGACTTAAATAGAGCCATACTGTAGGTGCACATCCTGAAAAATGAAAAGAATATATACTTCTGTTCATTGCCATTTACTGAAACACCTATTAGTTATGATGGTATTTCTTGCATAACTTGCAAGTAAATGTTTCCAAAAATGTGAAACAAGAACCATAAATATATACATAGTGGTCTACATTTACACTACCAGTCAAAAACATGAAGGTAAGAACTGTAGCTCAGAACTAGTCTGATGCAATGGCAAAATGTTAATGGGAACATAGGTTATTATGCTAACTGCAATATACAGCCAGAGTGTGACCCATGTACAATACGTAACTGGTCTGCTCTAGTTGGCTCTGTCATGAGCTGTTGAAGGTCAGTTGTTCAGCTATGTTAATTTTATGTTAGCCACTCTTCATGGTACATTAAACAGTCAATGCCCAGCAAGATGGAGTTGGCCCCATACTATTTGATTTAAAGTAGGTGTATGAGTCAAGATAACCTTATGCTTAAGCATTGGTTGGTATTATCAGCAGGATTCAGAAGTTGGACTGAATATAGGGCAATGGTGAATTGCATTAGCAAAAAAAAAAAAAAACCCTGCTTGAGTCATGGTGAACAGCTATTTCAGGAAGTACAGTTGAAGTCAGAAGTTTACATACACATAAACAAGTCGGCTAGGACTTCTACTTTATGCCTGACACTAGTAATTTTTCCAACAATTGATTATTTAACTTAAAATTCTCTATATCACCATTCCAGTGGGTCACAGATAAGTGATAAGATTATCACTTTAATAAGATTAAGTTTTAGAAGAAGAAGTAGATGTAGAAAAGGTTTTAGAAGCTTCTGATAGGCTAATTGACATCATTTCAGTCAACCCACTTTCTCTTTGTTTCACGTCATGGGAAAATCAAAAGAAATCATTCAAGACCTCAGAAAAAAAATTGTGGACATCCACAAGTCTGGTTCATCCTTGGGAAAAATTTCCAAATTCCTGAAGGTACCACATCCATTTTACAAGTATAAACACTATGGGACCACACACACAGCATATCACTCAGTAAGGAGATGCATACTTTGGTACAAAAAATAGAAATCAATCTTAGAGCAACAGCAAAGGACCTAGCTGAAGAACACTATCCCAACCATGAAGCACCGAGGTGGCAGCATCATGCTGTTTGGGGTGCTTTGCTTCAGGATAGACTGGAGCACTTTACAGAATACTGTAGATGGCATCATGAGGAGGGAAGATTATGATGTTATTGAACATTTTAAGATAGGTCTTCCAAATAGACAATGTATACTTCCAAAGTTGTGGGAAAATGGCTTAAGGACAATAAAGTTGAGGTATTCTGACATGAATTCAAATAGAAATCTGTGGGCAGAACTGAAAAAGCATGTACAAGCAAGGCAGACTACAAACCTGACTCAGTTACACAAGTTCTGTTAGGTGGAATGGGCTAAAATTTCAGCAACTAATTGTAAGAAGCTTGTGGAAGGTTACCTGAAATCTTTTATCCAGGTTAAACAATTTATAGGCAATATTACCCAAAACAAACTAACCCAATCTGACCCAATGAGATGGTGATAAAAGAAATAAAAGCTGAAATAAATCTTACTATCTACTTTTATTATGACACATCTAACACTTTTATAAAATAAAGTAGTCATCCTACCTGACATAAGACATGGAATGTTTACTAAGAATTATAAAAGAAAAACAAGTTTACATACATCCAGTGCCATCCGAAATGCTAGCATTCAATAAGGTACTAACAGTAGTCTTAAAAGTTGTTATCTCTTCTTTAAAAAAAGATTTGCTAGTGTTTAATCTCAGGGCATGGATGTTTACCTCTAGTATACACAGATCCTTTACTCATTGTCTATTTTCACAAATTAATTTATGACAGTTTGATCAAGGCTTCGTTTTATTTATTTATTTTACATTTTTGTTCTTTTTCTTCTTTCAGGTACCAGAGCAAAACCGATTGACATTTCCAGAAGACTTCTGTACATAAGATTCTTAGCCTCACTAAAACAACTGTACATAAGATTCTTAGCCTCACTAAAACAACGCTTTAAAGAAGGCAGTTGTAGGTACCAGATGTACTTGGTTGGACAGATCTGCTCAGGGTTTCTGGTGATGTATCACAATATGATAAGCTGTATGATAGGGTATGATGATGTGGCACCTAGCGATAGGCTGCACGTCAATAGTTTACTACTATTATAGTATCGAACTATCGAGAACTTTTCCTAAAAAATACAGACTTTTTATTAGATCGGACTTACCGCAGACTGGCCATAAATTGTAAAAATGGTCTTTACACATCAGAGGCGAATTTCCCCCCACACACACATCTGTAATATTAAAAACAAACAAATAATAATTTTTAAAAAAATAATAAAAAAAACTGTAGAATATTTCACCTCAACAATGAAATTTTGGTGTTTGAAAAGCGGCATATATTTTTTCTCCTCAGGTCAATTTTACCAACATCTTGCTGGTGACAGGAATGCCTCAGACAAATCTCAATGCAGCTTGAAAAAATTAAAAAATTGGTGTGATTAAACAAAATTTGTTGGGTTTATTATTTCTTAGTCAGAATACAATGACAAGAAATGTCAAACATAATATACATTCTATAAAGAAGTAGAGAGGGGAAAGTCTGAGGTGAGGAGTACAAAGTTACAGAATCATTAAAAGTCCCAGTTTGCTTGAATGCCTTTTGTGTATGCACTCTCATTCATGTAATTATCTAATTTCAATCATGTGATGGCAGCACAATCAAATAAAATTAGAATTATGTAAAGTAATTATGTAAGTAATGGTAATGACTTGACATAATTTCTTGGTAATGTCTTCAGGAAATGTTCCCATCAAGCATCAACATAAAAGATGTAAGTTATTCTTTGCTGTTACTTAGTTTGTGGCATAGTCGTTGGATGTAGAGATGTTTTTATTTATTTAAAAAACAGCCTTATAATTCAAACACGTCAGGACTGCACAATGGATATAAAGCAGAAAATAATTATTTGAAACATTGTTGTATGAGTGCCTCAATGTGGATATGTTTTCAAGGACTTTAACATCTTCGATTATGAAAGCCATCACTAGATGGAGTCCTAGCATTAGGCTTTTACTATCCCTCAGAGACGTGGCATTTAACACATAATCTGTCCTTTATATGTCTAGCTTTTAAACTCTATGTGTATTCCTTTTCCCCCCCAAACTACTGACATTTGAAGATGGACTACTAAGAGCAAAGGTGTATAAAGTGTGTAATATAATAAAACAAATTAATTGTTAAAGTTTATTATTTGCAAAACGTTTTGCTATACTGTATTTATATATTTTGAGTATAATTTTAAAATATCTAACATCACACATTTCTGTAAAACTGTTATATACTGCTGGTAAAGTTAGTGGTCAATTTTGTTAGATGTCTGAAAACACTGGACTTTGGTGCAGTTTCTGTTTAGAGTATATGTATCTGTGATTTAATGAACAGCAAGTTTTTCATTTAATTATATGCTAGGTCTCATACTGTATATGCGCCATGACCTAAAAAAAAACTTTTAATTTTTTTTATTTGACTATAAAATTGCACATTATCATATGCATGAATCACAATGCATTATATGAACCATTTGGAATGATGGATGTATGTTTTCAGGAGAGAAATGTTTTTTTGAATGTATTCCAGAGGCTAAGTCAGTGTTAACACTCTCTGAAAATAATTTAGCCATTTCTTTTTTCAGGCCATATAGTCTTTCCAGCAATTGTGCAATCACCAAAAAGCAACAACATTCTCTCCTGCTCTTCTGTCTCTTTCACTCCCCTTTCTTACTCTGATATAAACCACATGTGTATATTAGACAGTATCTGTTCAAACTAAATATGGAACGATAAAGTCATCAACTTCATGTTATATCAGTTCAAAGCCTCGAAAGCCTCAGTTGGAGAACATAGAGTTAAATTCAAAAGTTTGTTTGCAATTGGTATAAAAGTAGAACCCTCTCATCAACCTCATAAATACCTAAACTCTTTGTTGTGTTGTCTTCAAAGGACGCTGCTTTTGATGTCTGGCAGCTCCTTTAAACAGACACACAAATGCACTCATATGCTTAGCAGACCTATCTAAACTGAAAGTGTCTTTCAAAAGAAATTGTTTAATAGTCCTAATTTACATAATTTAGATCACCCCCTCCAGACGACGACCGGGAATTGGAAGTAGGAGAAGAGAGCACTCTGTAAATGTTAAAATAGTGCAACCATGTGAATACATAAATATAAAGTGGTTATGTATATTATAACACACACGAGTACTAACCCAGTTAACAATAAATCAAGACTAACAATATATATATGTACCTATATGCAATAACAATAACCGATGCAAAGCTTTGATTTAATGCTGTATTATGTATCAGTATGAATGCAGTTTAGTGTGTGCAGGATCAAGACATTAACATGGCGGCAGAAGGCAAAGACTATCATCTCTCAATATGACATATTCGCACATGAACTGATCCATAAAGAATGCCTAAAAGAGGGAGGAGGCACCATATGCTACATTTGTCAACAAGCAAGACTTTGCCATTCTGAAACAGGCTTTGCACCATGGATAGAACGATGTTTCCCGAATCTCAGCCCTACAGATCTAAAACGGTGGAGTATTGTACATGAGTTCCTTCAACCTACTGAACTCCTTCTTGACTTTGTAAATCTAGTTTCATCTACTTCACCTTGGGTGGTGGTGGGGGGTGGGGGGTCTGAATCATATTTGAGTCTGCAAAAGACTTTAGTCTAGGGCAGAGGTAGACCTTCCAACAAGGACCCTGCTTATCTAAACATATTGCTAAAGCTACAGTATACTGGAGTGGCTCAAAACCAAAAACTTGAATGTTTCAGAATGGCCCACTCAGAACTCAGATATGCATATGATTCTGTGGCAAGACATGTTCATTAACAATGTGCCTTAGTTGAAGAAATGTTGCTAGGAATAATTGGCCCATATATCAGGATCCACGTGTGCATAGCTTATGAAGACCTGTATTAAAATGTCTTGACACACCAGGGCTGTTAATTATTATTTCTTTGTGGATCTTGTTTTATAATTGTAGAACTAGTCTTACTTATCGTACAGTATGTTAGACAACAAATGCACCTGTTCAAACCAAAATGACAACAGTTTACTAGGCAAAGGGTAAAAAAAAATATTCTGTTAGAGTTAAAGTTTGCACTTTGGCAAAAAAAAAAAAAAATACATCAGAGACCAAATTTACCACTGATGAGACTTAAAATGGAACATTGGCATGTGCATATCAGACCACAGAGATATGAAAAGTACATATGTCAAAACTCATTAAAACCATTAGAAAAATCTTAAGTGTGAGACATGTAATGCCCTCTAGTGGCTGGGGCAGCCTTTGTTGAATCTGTATTGTATAAGTATATTGCTTTTATCTATGGTCATTGTCTATGCAACTTTACAGAATAAAAAGTCAACAGTCACCACATGCATCCCAAGCAGATAATGATGGGAAGTTTGAATCATTTTAGTGACTCGGTTCTTTGAATCTCGTTCATCAAAATTAACAAATCTTTTTTTGAGGCATTTAGTTCATTTCATTCTTTTGATCAGAAATAAAATAAAATGTTGCATTTTCAATAAAAAGACCCCCAATACGTCTACATACACAAATTTTGGCTATAGTTCCAGTAATGAAAATAGTACAATGCAGCTAAGGACATATTATAATAAACAGAATGAGTAGCTCACCTCTTATATCTTTCAGTCTGAGGTTATTTTGAATCTATTGCATATGTATATCTATGGGAGTCACGTAAAAAAAGAACAAACGACTCGGGACTTGAAGATTGGTTGGAACCGTTCAATTCTGTTTCCTGTGTACTGCATTGCATAGCGTCTATGGGAGTCACGTGACAAAAGAACGAACAACTCGGAGTAGAAGAGTCATAGAGAAAGAATCGCTCAATTCTGTTTCCTGTACATAAGCTATGGGGACTTGGCGATGATTTGCGCATGTGTGCCCAGTAGAAAATGAACAAATCACTCTCCGAGACTACTCGTTCTTCTGAGTCACGTTAAAGATTTGTTCAAAAAGAACAAATCGTTCATGAACAACCCATCACAACAAGCAGATCACACAGGCCTCCATGCGACAAGGTCTCCAACTAGAAGCGGAGCACCAGGATGAGTCAGACAGGTCCAGAGGGCAGAATGGGTCTGGCATTTCAAGAGTGGCATATGTAGCTTGACATAGAGAGACAGGGAGAGAGAGAGAGAGAGAGAGAGAGAAGAAGAGAAGAGAAGGAGAGATAAGAGTTACGTATAAAACACAGTTACAGTTTTATACAGTTACAGTATAAAAGTATAAAAGTATAAAAGGTGAATCTATATTTAATGCAGATTACAAGTAGGGACTCCGATAGGACTAACTATGACAGTATAAAAAAAAGTGAGAGCCAGAAGAAAACACAGACATCAAGGCTCCCTGGGATGTAAAGCAACCAGTCACTTCACCATCAACAAACATGAGTGATCAATGAGAGTGGGGATGACATCATCTAAACATACCAGTTCACCATAATACTCTACATCCATGAGTCCCCCAGTTCTGCTATTTTAACTCTTTACTAAGGCAAATCTATTCACAAAAATGCTTGACTAAATTAATAGATTTTAGTCTAGACTTAAACACTGAGTTCCGAACATTAATTGAAAGGCTATTCCATAACTTTGGGGCTTTGTAAGAAAAAGCTCTGCCCCCTATTGTAGTTTTATAAAGCATGGAACTGACAAGCAGCTGCATCCTGTGATCAAAGTTGGCGTGGCAGATCGTAAGAGACTAGCAGTTTACTTAGGTAATGTGGCGTGAGGCCATTTAATGGTCAAAAGTTTTTTCAAAAGCAATGTGAAATTTTACTGGGTGCCAATGCAGTTAGGATAAGATAGGGGTGATTTGCCCATATCTTATGGTTCTAGTGAGGACAGTCACTGCTGCATTCTGGATAAACTGAAGCTTAAGTTTATGCACCTAATTGAACAGCCAGACAGTAAGGTGTTACAGTAGTCCAACCTAGAGGTGATAAAACCATAAACTACTACTAAAAAAAATAAATAAATAAATATAT
>JAQMYJ010000039.1:12486923-12509211 GCA_030014305.1 Clarias laeviceps | reverse complement strand
CCAGGCCACAGTTGTAAATAAGAAACCTGTTCTTAATCTGTCTTGCCTGGTTAAATAAAGGTAAATAAAAATAAAAATGGAGGGTCTATAATTTTCAGCATAGGTGCATTTCCACAGTGAGAGACAGAATCTAAAAAGAAAAATCTGGAAAATCACATTGTATGATTTTTTAACAATTTATTTGTGAATTACTGTGTCAAATAAGTATTTGATCACTTGAGTAAAAAAATTTAAATATTTGGTACAGAAGCCTTTGTTAACAATTACAGAGGTCAAACGGTTCCTGTAGTTCCTCACCAGGTTTGCACACACTGCAGGAGGGATTTTGGCCCACTCCTCCATACAGATCTGCTCTAGATCTGTCAAGTTTCGGGGCTGTCGCTATATATATATATATATATAGTGTACTGTATATATAGTACATGTACTATAATTACATAAGAAAAATAAATTTCAATGTAGTCACTGCTGGCGTCAACCGGTTTCCTCAAACGGCCAGGGACGCAATGCACATTTTTCTGAAGGAAGTCAAGTCCTCCAGTGTGCGAGACTTAGTCCTGTACGACTCTTCCTTTGCGTAGCCCCACAGGGCGTAAAAAACATTTATCACATGGAGTAAGAACTGGACTTCTTGGAGGCATTTCATGAGGTCTGTGTTGTCCCAGCCAACATCCTGGAAAATGCTGGTCTAATCATGCACAGACAGTAAGAGCAAAATAGTGTGGTGCTCCAGTGATACAAATTCAATAGCCACTAAATATTGCCTAGTTAATTTTCACCCACCCCATAGAAGGCTTTTATTGTCAGAATGAAAAATAGGTGTTTATAGACCTGGGTGTTTTTAGGTCTTTGAATAATATTTTCATTTGATTTTTTTACTGGTTTATCCCTTTCTGTCTATAAAGTTTAGTATGCACCTTCCAAAAGAAACCAAGCAAGTCCAATCCATGAATCTATCTCCACTGAGCTTGAGGAATAAATTTGTATATGTATGATTCTTTCTTTTTCCACATCTACAGTAGTCCAATCACCTTGGTGGAGGTTAATATAGGTTCCAGAACTTTTGTATTTCTCTGTGAATTGCAGGATGGCGTTCAGATTCTTTCTGATGATGAGTGGTTTGCATCTTGGCGAATGCCCTGTACTTTTTTGCTCTCAAAGTCTTCTTTAAACAGTGAGATGTGATACTTTTACTCCTGCTCTGAGGAGATTTCTTCACAGTTCTCATAATGATTGTCTACATCTTCTGTTGTTTTTCTTGGATGACCTGCTCAATGCTTGGTCGTTGATACATTTTTTAAACCAACATACATATTAATTACTGGTGAAACCCAAAGTAAACATTCTGATCTATTAATTTTTTAAACAACCAGTCTAACAGAGCATACCTGGGCAACAGGAATCAGTCATGTGTTCCAATATTTTTATTTATTTGAAAAATGGGTGGACTCAAACTAAAGATGCCATGGTTTAATTAGTTTGGCACATTGGAATGTAAATATTGTAAATAATAGATTGTATTGTAAATATTATAATTATTGTAAATATTACAATAATCTTACATTTATTTTTTTCTCTCCAACTCAAACTTTTTTTGTGTAGCAAAAAAAAAAAAAGAAAAGAAAAAAAATGTCTGTACCATTTCCAGTAATATTGGAAAGAACAGTACACAGAAGATAGACACCTACACATATGCAATACTCTAGTGGCAAAAAGTACAGTGCTGGCAAATTTTTCAGACCCTTTCAAGTTTTCCACATAAAAACAAAAACAAGTTAAGATCCTTTTTTTCTTTTTGCATTATTCTTCACACTTCTAAAACTTCTCACTGACAAATAAACACAGGAGTTTGTAATGATTTGTTTTCAGATCCTTTGTTATAACACTTGCAATTAAGCTCTGGTGCATCCTGCTCCTATAAATGCTCCTTGAGATGCTTCTACATTTGATCGGAGTCATGCACTGAATTAAATTCATTGGACATAATTAGGAAAGCACACACCTGTCTATATAAGGTCTTGCAGGAAATGGTGTGAAAACAAAGCCAAGAGGGCGAGATAATTATCTGTAGACTTGTGAGACAAGATTATACCAAGACACAGATATTGGGAAGGATATAAGAGAATTTATGTAGCATTTAATGTGACCAAGAACATGTTAGCCACTCTAATTCTCAAATGGAAGAGATTTGGAACAACCTACAGTCTTCTTTTCTGGAGATCCTGTAAAACTGAGTAAAAAAGGGACTCTATAAATGAGTTTCCTCTTGAAGATTGTAGAGCCTTACCCATCACTGCAGCAGCCTACCAATCAAGTCTTTATGGTAGCACAATCTATTCCTTACTAAAAGGAGCCTGCTGTGACAGAAACAAATCCTCTGGTCTGATCACACTAAGATTAAACTATTTGGAATAGGGAAATTAGGGACTGTGAAACAATCAAACACAGCAGTCATGCTGTTCTGTGACTAGGACTGGGAGACAAGTCACTATAGTGGGAAAAATAGATGCAGAAAAATAAAGAGCTATCCTAACTGAAAACCTTCTTCAGAGAGCTCAGGATCTCAAGCTGGTTCAACAGTTTTCATTTCAAGACAACAACCAACATAGGAGTGGCTTCAGAACAACTCTGTGAAAATTAAGAGGTCCAAACTTGTTCCAGCATAACAATCCCATTTGAACAATGCAAGGTCAGTAATGACATAAAGTTGCCCTATCCCTGATCGCAACCCCATGAATTGGAATGCTGATTTATGTGCCAGGCTTTCTCAGTCAGCTTTTCTCAGATTTCCTAAATCTATTGAAAATCTTTACCAGATGGGTGAAGACTATTATAATAGGCAGGACATATAGTTGTGTATGATCAGGTGTCCACACAGCGGGCCATGAAGTATACGATATACTGTATAACACAATGCACAACAGATAAATAGTAGAAAAAGGCTGAGAAATGTAGGCAGAAGGAAATAGTCCTCTGAAATATAGTATAGCATAGAACAAAACACTTTCATACAGGCTGAAATGTTTCACTTTGTTGAAGGTCTATAGTTTTGCTTATACTAATTCACTTAACAGAATGCCTGAAGTAGATTATGCAATATAAAGTATTACATAAAAGAATAGTGCAATCACTATTAAGGTGTAGGCATAATCTATAATGAAGCAATGAATTAAACTTATCAGAAATCTGCTGAAAATTTTAGCTCAAGTTCCTTAGATGAGTTTTATTCTGACAAACATTATAATAGCTTGCAAGTATTTTTAAATCTGCCAAGAAAAGCAGATGATCTGAATACTTCTAATAGTTTCTCAGCAGTAGACAAATGGTCAATTGCACTAAGCCAGAGTGAGTCTGGCTTTTACCCTCTATATCAGACTTGTCCACCCCTGCTTTAGCTTAAGGAGATTTGTGGAGTTTTATTTCTAAACAAATGTATTACACTTAAAGTAATTGATTAGTTGGTCCTGAAAGATTTGTATGTTACATTAAACTAAACCATGTGTTAAAACTACTGTAAACTCTCAGATTTAATAACTTTGAATGAGCATCTAAATGACTAAGAGTGACTGAAATACGCAGAATAAATGTGCAAATTCTATTTAAATACTGTATGTAGTCATCATATTTAACCAGTTGTCAACAAGATGTACTGTATCTTCTAATCAACATTTTTGAAAACTTTGAATGGAAGGTTGTGTGGCTTCTCGGGAACATGAGAAGATGCAAGATGATTTTTTTCATTAACATCGAGATAGGGAAAATCATTGCTGTAAATCTTATTTACAAGCACAATGTAGTTTTTTAAACAATGATCAAAATATAACAAAAACAGCTAACAGATGCTCAGCATGTGTGGGCTCTCAAAGTCTATTTAAAGAATCAGAAATATAAGGTGACCTTCTCACTATCCACTCTCCATGTTAACTGGATTTCCAAACCATGAGCTAAGCTCCACACCTCAATTTTAAAGGGCGGAACAAGTCCGAGGTCCTTCATGATCATCTGCCGCCAGCTATGCCAGATTTAGCGTCCCTGCCCCTTCCAGCCCTTCAATTACCTCATGATTTCAAATTCTCCTGGTTCCATAAGCATAAACCACATATCTCATTGGAGCCTCTTTGACAGAACTTAATGGAGAGAAAAATAAAGAGATAAAATGTCAAGGGCCTAACACACAGTATATTGTTTGCTAAAATTTTGAAAATGAAAATCTGAAAAGTGTGGTGTGCATTTGTGTACATGATGTGTGTTCTCTCTTTACTAAATTGGTGACTGTTTTAGTTTTTAGTTATCACAGTAAAGGGGTCTGAATACAAATGCATGCAAATGCAAATGCAAATTTTTATTTGTTAAAAAATTTGAAAACCATTTATCATTTTCCTTCTACTTCACAATTACGTGCCACTTGGGATCACATAAAATCCCAATAAAATACATTTATGTTTGAGGCTGTAATGTGACAAAATTTGGAAAATTTCAAGTGATATGAATGCTTTTACAAGGCACTGTAGAAGCACTTTTAACTCCTCTCCTCTAAGGACAACCCTGTCATTTACTAGGGAAACACCTACTACTAATGATATTAAAAATAAAGAGTTACTCTTAATAATGTTGCTGCTTGAAGAACTAGCCAGAGGGAGCCACTCACCCATTCATCCTGGTCACTGAACATGAAAATAATATTTAAAGAAGAAACCTCAATTGGACAGTAGGAAAACCACAGGCTATTTCTAGCCTCTAAAAGACAAAGAGGTCAACAGTAACTGCTTTTAGAATTGTGGTCTAAAAAGATAGGAGCTAGAAATCGGCCAAATATTAGTATCATTACTAATGATTCATTCCACAATGGAATACTTTTTCCAGTAACCACAACCATTTCCTTCTGGCAAACACTCCCTCCCTCTCACTCATTGTCTATGCGCTTATATTGTATAAGGTTGTGTGAGGCCTGGAGCCTATCCCAAGGGTCTCGGGGCATTAGGCAGGGAAGACCTTGGAACGAGTGACAATCCATTGCAGATCACAAGCACGCACACACTCACACACTACAGGCCAGTGGGAAATACCACTTAGCCTCATGTGCATGTTTTTACACTATGGGCGGAACCAAGAGTATCAGCAGTAAACCTTCCAAATGAGGGTTTTGTGTTTCTTACTTTTTTTAAATAAACTTTTTTTATGAGGTTTTATTAAGCAAAAAGGCAACTTGGTTATATGCAGTTTTTGCACCCTGAGCATGTCTGTGAGAACAGGAAGTTATAACAAGAGGGGTACATGTATTCCCGTATGTGTATTTTCTGAATATAATTTATTTATAAAGAATAATTACAATTTATTAATGTATATGTTTCCAAAGTAATGTTTAACTCTGATATGTGGGTTGCAGCGTCTCATGTATGTATATTAGGTTAAAAAAAAAACAATGTGAAGAATAATTACTCAGAAAAGTGTTGTTTGTGGTACATGCTAAGAGGCAGAGCCTATTACATATAAGGCCACCTGCTGTTGCCTTGGTGGGTTTTTAAAATTATTATTATTTTTGGAATGGATCACAAACACCTCTCACAATAAAAACCTGTCAGCACCAAAGTGCCATTGTGGTTGAGTCATCAGTGGAATTTTTTAAAGGTTGTTGTTCTTCTTCTTGGAGTAAGAACCCCAAAACTGGGTTGTGATGCAATACCACCATGCCTTCGTGACAATCATATAGTATGTTTTGGTAGAAATTCTGCCCTTAATTTATATAAGCACATCCATGACTGATTTTTCACTGTAACCAATGTGTAAGATGGTTTTTTTCTTAAATCTCAGAACAAATAACAAATCAATGCAGACATCTACTGTATTTTTACATGCAGAGATAAAAATTATACATCTACTGTAGGTAGATGACTACTGTAGCTTATAATGACAGGTTACATACAGTAGCTGTGTAACTGTGCAAACAACCACACAGACACTGTATTCCCATCAGGCTGGGTCATCAACGTTCTTGGTCAGTTGTGTAAACAATCTTATCCATGGGACTGAAAATGTAAAAAAGCCAATGATTAAATATTTATAAATCACAAGCAACATAAATCTACAACAGAGAACTCTAGATAACCATGGTGAAGAACGATGGGTGCACCAGGGTAAGAAGGGATGAAGCGATCCACCCATCGTGCATAGTGGGTGCTGCACAAGTCTCTGGAGGCAGTGTTATGATATAGGGTTCTTTCAGTTAGTCATGTCTAGACTTAGCAATGTTATGTGGCAATAAACATAAGTCAGCTGATGACCAGAATGTACTGAATGACCAGGTTATCACATCTGTGGAGTGTGGAGGTTCTTCCCTGATTGCACCGCCTATTCCAAGACTCAGATTATGACTCAAAGAGTGGTGTTAGGAGCATGATGAATCATTTTCACACATGAATTCTCCCCCACACTGTGCACTCTAAGCAAAGCTAAATGGTGACAGTAAAATCAGTGTGCGACTTTTTTTGCCTCGGCATTGTATCTTTTACTTGCAAGAGACATGCACTGTGACTTTAATGAATTTTCAAAGTAAAGTTTGATGTGGTGCATTTATTTCTGAGTGTAATAATTAAGCTATAATCATGTAAAAGTATTCATAAATGTATTTGCCTAAAAATGTTCTGTACTACAAGTAGAACTCCAACTTCATTTTTTAAACTTTTTTCCCCCACATTTTTTGTTGATTGCATTAATATTAATTCATTAATAAGGATTATTTATCATAACTATTTTCATTATGGCAAGAACACACTTGCAGGAATTTACTGTAGACTTTAATTTGCAAAGAATCAATGCTAATAGGATTGTGGTTAATGCATACTGCTTAATTACAATTTGCCATTAATTAATACAAATGTTAAACTTTTAGAGCTATGAATTTTGTAGCCTAAACTGAATTTCAGGAGATTAATTAATCAGGATTAACACATTGGACAGTCGCTCCTTGACTGTCAGCTCCGTGGCAAATGTCAATCCAACTGTCAAACGAATGTCATTTCGTTTGAAACGTCATTAAACACGAGCCAAGGCATGGGTTCACAAGCCTGCTCGTCTGTATTCTTCCCCAACCTCATTCTGTCTACCCTGCCCATTGGGTCCACAATACTGCTTGCTCTCTTTAAGATTTAGAAACAGTTTGGAGTCTTGCTTTGACAATGTAGCGTGCTTAGGTGACCTTTTTTGATCACAAACACAATGCTCGCCATTGCTGCCCTGAATGTGGAGCTGTGGTGTTTCTGCTTACCTAATCAAGCAGGGTGAGACACTGGCACACAGCCCTGATGATGGCTTACTCATGAATGCAGATTCTGGTGTTGTCCACACTGCCTGCTCTTTCCCAGTATGCTTTGGAGCAGGTGCACTGAGTTTACTGCAGTTTTTCATTGCCCGAACGTGGTGCATTTCCACTCAGAGATGATGGACATCATTATTCTCCAAACACTATATAACCAGCCTGGAGACACTCCAGGCTGGTTAGATTCCTACAAGGTAACAAAATATTTTACACACTAATTCAACATCGTTCCACCCTGTTAGGTGTATAATGATTTTATTTGCTGGACTAAAAAATAACACATAGGGCAAGAAAAATAACATAATTATATTAAGTTATAGATCAACAGTTATACAGTAGATCATTAAAGTAAATTCCTTTTGCTGTACCACACCAAGTTTGGAAACTTGCAATATGATATGATAATGGGTATAATGGCATAAGCATAATAAGGGGCATGATAGAATAGAATGATGTCTAACAATTTAACATTTTAACCCTGACAGTTAAATATGCAATATACTATACACATAATAATGAACACATTATAGAATCAGATGACAAGCAGTTTAAGAGCACAAAATGTCATATGCATGTTGATTAGTGGACTTAGTTATACTCCAGTAATTCATAGAAGATAAAAGGCACACCACAGGCCAATAAGAGGGAAATCAAACACCTAAGGTACTTATACATTGAAGGTTAGAAAAAATATTAGAGTGACATGAATTGATCTGATGGAAGGACACAAAGAATCTGGTCGAAAAGAGGAACTTACCAAATCACCCATCAAAAATAATAAATTAAGTAGGCCTTAGCAAAAGACATGACCTAGCTTGAAAAGAAAACCTACATGTAAAGTAAATGATTATGAGATGGGTGGGGAATAAAGTGGGCTTGGATATAAAAAACATTAGGGAGCTGAGGTGGGGGGTGGGATTAACCCAGATATCTACGAAACAGACGGGTCTTTAGTCATCACTTACAGATTGCAAGTAACTTGGCTGAAGGGACATTTAGAGGAAGTTCATTCCACCACCTAAGTGCCATCACAGAAAATGTTTAGATGCATGTCTTCCTTGATCCCAGAAGGATGGTGGGACCAGGTACAGAGGTACAGTAAGTATGCGCTGGGGTGTTTTTAGCTTTGAAGGCAAGCATCAGTGTTTTGAATTTGATGCGGGCAACTACATGAAGCGAGTGGAGGGAGCAGAGAAGTGGGGTGGTCTGGTAGAAATTAAAAATGTTGAAAACAAGCCGTGCAGCCGCATTCTGGATCAGGGGATGAATGGTGCAGAGAGGCAGACCTGCCAGGAGTGTGTTGGACTAGTCCAGTCTTGAAATAACAGGGGTTGAACAAGCACCTGAGTAGCCTGTTTGGACAGAAATGGATAAATTCTTCTGATGTTATGACAGTTTTCTGTCCAGTTTAGGTTTTTTCTTTTTGGCAAGTTTTTGGCCAAAATTCTTTTTGGCAAGTTTTTGGCCTGGCATTGGCCCTGATACTGTAGATCTACAAGAAAATTCTGAAGGAGAATGTCTGCTTAAGCTCAAGCACACCTGGGTTATGCAGCAGGACAATGATTGAAACACACCAGCAAATTCACCTCTCAATGATCCCCAAAAAATAAAAAAAGAAGTGTAAAATTCCTCCACAACAATGTGAAAGCCTCATTGCCAGTTATCACAAACCATTGTTTTGGGCCAAGGGCGGCACAAACAGTTATTAGGTATAGGGCCAATTACTTTTTCACATAGGGCCAGGCAGGTTTGGACAGCTTTTTATCTTGAAATGGGACAATCATTTAAAAACTGCATTTTGTATTTACTCAGATTATCTTTGTGTGAATTATCTGAATTAGGTAAGTGTGAAAAAAACCACTGCACTGTATATACTGTATATTGCAATGGGACCCTTGGGTTAAACGTCCACATCGCTTTATCTCGTATTCAGGGTCGCCTGGAGCCTATGCCAGGAGACTTAGGGCACGAGAAGGGGAACGGCTTGGACAGGGTACCAATCCACTCACACACAAAGTACGGGGAATTTGAGAATGCCAATTAGCCTAATCTGCAGGTCTTTGGACTCTGGGAGGAAACCCACCAAGCACGGAGAGAACATACAGTACAAACTCCATGCACACAGAGACGGGAATCAAGCCTGCCCGGGAACTGAACCCGGACCCTGGAGGTGCAAGGCGACAGTACTAACCACTACATCACCGTGCCGCCTACAACAACAATAAAACCATAATACAGCAAGCTTGCTACTACAACAGTACAAAAAGACTCACTGGAATGACTAATACTCTTACATGGTGATTTTTTTCCCCCTTCTATAACCACTCCAGAAGCTGAATCCTCACTCTATGGAGAGCAAGAAGGAGGTTGGCCCAACACACTAACCTTTAAACTGCATGCAAGATCAAATATAAACACATTAAACTATGCCCCACTGCTATTTTTTTTACATTGTAACCTACCTTTCTACTGCATCAATGGTGTCATTTGTTATTTATGCCTTTCAACAGGCTTTGTGGTATTCATAAGTGATCAGGATGAAATTAAGACATTGTGTTTATGTGTTTGTAATTTAAAGGAAAAATCTGAAGGAAAGGAAAGAATGCAGAAATTCTTTCCTTTGCCATCTCTGAAAGAACAAAGGATACAAACTTAGAAAAGCTTTCAAGACAGAACACATGCTCTGCACTAATGTTTATTCACTACCTTATGTCATGGCACGGGCTGAATTCTCAAACCCGTTGGTCAGATGGTGATTAATTTAAGCTCTGACATTTCCATATACACCTGTTATGTTGCAATTTCTCTGTAACATGAAAATGTTTTGTCTTATAGTCTATAAAAGACAGAAAAAGAAGAACTGGAGGGGAATATTTATAGCTGCTGTAAGATAAATAATAAGAACTTGTTTTTGAGATATTTCACAAAAATAAGTGTTACTGTAAATACATAAAATGTATAGTGTGTGGTTTTCATTAATGAATAAAATAATTAATTGGCCAGCAAATACACTGGAAAATACTGTACAAAACATTATATGCTGGTTTTAGAAAATAATTAAAAGTAAGGTGGTACTGTAGCATTAACTATTGCTAAGGGTCACATCACACCACCCCATCATTCCTTATTTCTGTATAACAGCACGTCAGCAAGTGTTTTATTCTTTAACAACATTTCAAACATGAGTTCAAAGCTTAGTTTCCATGTCAATTAGTTTCTTATTTATTTCACTAAAGGGAAATGTCAAGATTATTGTTTGTGGTTATGTTACATACACATCTCTGTAAATAGATAATGTTGAAGAAGCAGTTTATTTTAGGTTTCATACATGAGAACAGTATTCCTGTAAATTACCGGGGACACTTTAACAGGCTAAGACATAGAATGCATTATTGCAGCATAGTCACATGTGATCTGTCATAATGACCACAGTCTCTGCAGATTGAGTTAATTGTCATCATCGTCATTATTATCATGGTCATCAATATATTCATCATCCTTGTTGTTCTTATTATATAGGTACTTATTCTATTAATCTGGACTCCAGCCAAAGTTATTTTTATTTAGATGACATTTTTATCTAATGTGATTAACTAGTATCCAATCCAAGCACAGAACTAAGCATCGAAGGATTTCACCAAAGAGCGTTAACATTGAGATTTAAACCCATGACCTTACAGTAAATGTACAAATATGGTTACCATCCACTTTAATAGGAGGCTGCACAGTCAACAAAACCATGTAGGTACAAGGCAAGTGATTCAGGTGTATCAGCGACTTTGTCAGTTTGTCAGACTTTGCGGTTGAAGGGGAGGTTTAAATATTCCAGAAATGCACATTCCATTGCACACCAGTCTCTATGGTTTTTGTAGAATGAGCCAGGATGTATTGAGCTGACAGAAAGTAAAGAAAAAGTAAAGAAAATGTGGTGTCTCCAAAATTCCCCGGACCTGAAATAACAACTCTTTAAATCAAATAAAATTCTTTAAAATTGTGGTGAACAGAAAATATCTTAGAACGTGCAACATGTTGAACAAATAGGCTACAAATATGAGAGACCACATCAGGTTCAACTCTTGCTACCTAATGCAAGAATCTAAAGTAAGATGCTGAAACTGGACAGTTGAATACTGTAAAAACATCACCTGTTTTTTCCAGTATTTTCCAAGAAAAGATACTATCATTTATCCAGGATCTGATAGGTATTATTTTATAATGCATTATATATGAATCGCTTCAAAATATACTAGCGATAGATGTGGTATACAGTAAATGGTGTAACAGGGGGTGTCATGGAAATGGTTTGTTTAATAATGAGGATCAGAGCTGATAAGTATTAAAACCACCAAGTTGGTTGTGCCCGACTTCATCATGAAATGTAATTAGACAAATTTCAATTTACCTTTAAATTAGTGAAATCTTTGTGTAGACGTCAAAAATAATAGGTCAACCATCTTAAGATATTTTTTTTATAGAAGTCTTACTTCTGTCAAGTCATGCTCCGTGTACAAGCACGCGCTTTCAGCTGCTGTACAATTAGGCTGCACGAACGTGCCGCGTGGGAGGCCTGGGGAGGAGGAGAATCTGTAGGCTGTAATTTGATCGTATGGGTTTCTGTGGCTGTGCGGGGATGAGGACTCGCCCCTAAAAGCAAAGGCCTTGAGAAAAAGCGAGTCTGCACACACACACACACACACAGCCACATCACTGCGGCTTCAGCATGCTGCGCGTCACCGTGCTCCTCTGCGTCCTCGCCGTGGGTTCGTGCGCGCCGCCGCGCTCCTGCGAACCTGAAGATAAAGATTTAGGTGATGTATAAGATGAGATTTCTACTCAACGCTTCCGTCATTCTAATTGCTACGTACTATGTACTTTAAATAGAGGTGTGTGCCTTTAAATGAAGTGTGTGGTCAGACTAGAGGTCATGTTTACCCTTTTCTTCGGGTGCCTTTATTCCAGAACTTTACAGTCCAGGTAGTAATTCATCTCGCTTTACACAGCGCATGGCGGACTGATTCCACTTTCAACACTGTGGTAAAATTATAGAGTTCCCATAAAGTTTACTGAGTCTTAACAGTGGCAGTTACAGTGTGAAAACAGTGCAAAGGGTTCAAGGCAATAATTCATAGGGGCGTGGCTTCTGCTGTTATTTATTTATTTATTTATTTATATATTTATATATATAATTTTTTTTACAGTCTGGAAAGCCCAGACATGTCTTATTTTTACTGTGCACTTTACCTGGCTTAGTATAACAAACACAATGATTAGGATAGTGTGCAGGTCATTGTATTGTGCAGAATAACTGGACACAGGTAAAACTAATAGTGAAAACTACCTTTATTTCTCTTAATAATCCCCTGCAACACTAATGCACTTATCTCAGCGTTTCACTTGTGCTTGGATACCATCAAGGTAGAATGTTTTCTCAGTATGCCACAGCCATGATCGGACTGCCTGCTTCACGTCTGAAACCCTAGCCTCCCAGGAACTCCTTTAATGGCCCGAACATGACATGTGGAAATTGATTGTGGCAATAACTCCCAACGAGTTCCTGTAATGGGCAGGTGGTGTTTGAGAATAATGGTGTGTACAGTCCCCTCAGACAGATGCATTGGCGACAAGTTATTAATTGAATTTCAGTGATCGGGCAGAAGGTTCATTGGAATGCATGCACCATTCAATACTGTGCTTGAAGTGTTCTGTAAACACACTTAAAATTAACAGAAAATGTTAATTTATTTTCTATAACAACAGCTCTTAAAGTAATTATGGTAATGGCAATTAACTGCCTTACAGTAATCCACTTAAAATATATTTTCATTATTGTAACTTATACAGGGAAATGTAACTTATAACTTCATTATTGTAATAGGGAAGTGTAACTTATAACTTCATTATTGTAACTCACATAGGAAAGTGTAACTTATAATTTCATTATCGTAACTCACATAGGGAAGAGTAACTTATTATTTCATTATCGTAACTCACATAGGGAAGTGTAACTTATAATTTCATTATCGTAACTTACACAGAGAAGTGTAAGTTATAACTTAATTATCGTAAGTGTAACACAGAACTTTCACTTGAATGGAAGACATTCGCGTACATGATCAGATTAAAAACAAACAATATTTCTTTAAACATGTGTTATTTTATGTAGCATTAAGCTGTATTTTTAAGCTTTACAACACAGGAAAATCTTTTGTCTTATTGCTTATTACTACTGTAACTTTAACAGGAAGTAATAAAAAGGTTAGAGACTGTCTGTTTATAGTTGCTAAAGCATAAATGTCACTCCACAACATTAAACTGAAAATTTTAATTCTGATGCGTTGTTCTTTAATAATGACTCTTCAGTATGTCCTGCTACTGGAAAATAGTCAATACTCATAGATTTTCTCCCTATAACATCCTACAACTTGCCTAAAATGTTTGATTTCTTACTTAACAGATAGCGTAAGGATTTCTTTTGCCAATAGATCACCTAACCTTGCATAAAACCCTTTAATTAGCTAGTCTGGAAAAATGCAACATTTTTTATCTTAAGTAAAACAGAAAGTTATCATGGTAGTAAGAAGTCTTATATCTCATATCATGGGGGAAAAAAATCATGCACTCTTTTCATTCAGATGTAAATAGAGTATGAAGGTGTTGGTTTGATTTTTTATATATACTATATAATTATGTTGTAGAGTTGTATGTTAGGATGAGCCCGATTTGGTCACAGTGTAAATGTACAAACCTGCCTGTTCTGTTGTAAATCACTGATACTTTAAAAACATTTCTGGAGACATGACCATTCCTTGCGTAGCTGAGAAAGTTTGTACTCGTAGTGAACTTTCCAAAGTTCGCAGTGACTAACATTGATTTTCATTATGTTTTACAGGAAGATGCAATAAGCCAGTAAAAGAGGAATGTAAGTGATTTACTCTTATTGGCACTATCAAATAAGATTATTTTATTTTATTATATAAGATTTTATTCTGTGAAAACTAAATTTGTTTAAAATAAATGAAGAGGTGGAAATGTTTGGAACATAGGATGTCTGTACAGGGTTAAATGGAGGTCATGGCTTTTTGCCTGGAAGCTGTAAGGCAGAAAACATTAGAAAATGTGATGTGACGTGTACACACAGGAGAGTGAGAGAGTAAGGGAGAGAGAAAGCGAGAGGGAGAGAGAGATTAGAGATAACTGTGGGCCTAAGGGTGATTTGTGTTTGCCAGGTTAATGGTAAGACATGTAAATGAGACAAAGCCAGTGAGGGGGCTAATGGTTGCTCAAACCGAGTTTTAATAAGAGCTGATCTATTTAAATTTGCAAAGTTATTTGTGTTATTATGTATACATAATATGTTAAAATTAATTTCATATTAGAAAGTCATATCCCTTTATATCAAAGAAGAAGTGTTTGTATCAAGTAAAGAGTGTTCATGTACAGTAGCATCATCTTATTAAATAGCTGCCAATATTAATCAGCAAAACAGGTACAGTGAAACCTCGGATTGCGAGTAACGCGGTTTGCGAGTGTTCTGCAAGACGAGCAAAGATTTTAAATTAATTTTGACTTGGAAAACGAACAAGTCTTGGTTTACGAGTACTGAGTATCATGTATCACGCATGCACTTCTTGTTTTGACGTCGAGCGTCACGTGATCACAACTGAGCCAACGGTTTTTCTCTGTCTTGCGCTGCGGAATTGTAGGTAATCATCTCCTCTGCTGGGTCTTAGTGCGCGGCTCTTACTGGTATAATCAACACCCGTGCACGCGTGTACTGTTTACTATAATACTGTGTGCGCATAAAACATATTTTATTTTGTGTCTGTATGCATGTGTGTACAGCGCGCGTGTAAATCAAAAGCAAGTCTCATTAAAGAGGTTAAAAATCCATTTTCTCTCTCTGCTCAAGGCTCAGCCTGCGTGTCTGTGTGCGTGTGCGTCATTGGACACTGTGCCCCCCCGCCCCACACACACACAGACCCCTCCTACTTTCGCCTTCACAGACACACACAAATACACACACACTCTTTCTCTCTGCTCTACACAGAAACACTGCTCTCTTACGGTTCCTTTCAAAAGTAAAGTGCAGGTTAATTTGTTTTATTTTTACTTTACAGCAGTGATTTCGTTAGTGTGTCGCTCAATCGAGTGTCATTAGAGAGATTTCTTGTTTATTTTTCCGATAAAACAGTATTTTTTGGAAATTCGATTTGGTTTACGAGTGTTTTGGAATACGAGCTTGCTTCTGGAATGAATGATCCAAGGTTCCAAGGTTCCACTGTATTGTCGAATGGCACACACACACACACACACACACACTAACAGTATATAAACATGAGAACACATATGATCAAGAAAAGTAGGCAAGTGAGCAGTGTTGCACTGGGTCTCCGGTTTGATCCTGAGCTCAGGTTACTGTTTATGTGTAGTTTTATATGTTTTCCCTTTTGTGAACTTTGCATCTCTACAGTTTTCTCCGACTGTCCACTGATTTCTCCTACATGTCCGAATAATCCCCTAATTTCCAAATGCTTTGCTGGTGAACCATTCAAGAAGTTGAACTACTGTTTTGAATCACTATGCATGCATTTAATTTTATGCTATTTTATAGTGTTACATTGTCATAATTTAACTATATATATAAAATAAAATACTCGATAACTCATCCTACATCTGTTTTACTATGTGATTTTTCCTCAGTGCAGTGCACAGACATGGTGCTGAGCTCCTGCCAGGATGTTCCTTACAAGCAGGCTGTCTACCCTAACCTCATTGGGCATCAGACGCGACAGGAGGCTGAGCAGAGCAATGAATATCTCTTACTTAATGTGCTACATGGCCTGCTGGGGGGCGAGTGCTTGCCCGAGCTTCGCTTGCTGGGATGCTCTGTGCTTGCTCCACGGTGTCAGAACAATGTCAGAGTTAAACCATGTCGCAGCTCATGTGAGGCAGTACAGAGGGACTGTGTCCATGCCTTTGAGGCCATCAGCATGGCCTGGCCCTACTTCATGGACTGTGACCGTTTCTTTGCAGCTGAGGAAGAGGGCTGCCATGACCCACTATCTGAAGTCAAAGGTAATCCTGAGAAAAAACTGGAGCAAAATACATTGTGTGCAGTACATACCGTAATGTAAGGAACTGCAGTATTGTGTATACAAAGTACTGTTATAGGAAACTAATTAAATAATGTATGGAGAGGTGTGCTGATGTTACCACCCCGAAATCGATTTTTTTCCAGTTTTCCCCTTTATCCAACAAGAATTCTGTAACAATGATGACATTTTTATTATAATATTGTTTACTTTTTTAATATTGCATAACAAGGTGGCATTGTGCCTTAGTGGTTAGCACTGTCACATTGTGTTAAATTTGGTTTCCTCTCACAGTTCAACGTGCAGTGTAGGCTGATTGGCATTTTCAAATTCCTTGCGGTGTTCGAATTCTATGAGTGTGTGTGAGCTTGTACCCTGCAATGGGTTGGAACCCCATTCAGAGTAGGGTTTACCCTACCTTGTGCAATAATTTCCCTGGGAAAGCTCTGTTGTTCCCTTGCTCACACAAGTTTATTCAGAGGTCAACCATATAGACAAATATTTTTATATTTTAATGATCTCAGAAAATGAGCAAACTTTTTTTTATGGCAAGCTTGTGATGTGAGAGCCGAACCATTATGAAATAAAATTTTCGGGATTGCATGATGTAAAAATAGTAACAGTCCTAGAGAATGTTGTACTTGTACTTACACTTGGGAATCATGGATGCTGTTTATGCTAATTGTTCATGATTATGCTCTAATTAAATACTGTGGTCTATTACAGTGGGTATATAGGTATAGAAAAAAATCCCCCCCTGTAAAATAATACAATTTTGTTGATTGGTAGCCAGCTGTAGTAGTTTATCCAGCTGTATTTACTCAGTACAACTTTTAATATTCAACTTTTAATATTCAACATGTATTGGATTTCAGCCAGATATATAATTTGGAATTGTGGACAAATAATAAATTTTTAGTCTCATGTGACACTTTTTTTGTTGTGCTTCAATGTGCATTCAATGCACCCAATGACCACTATTTGTCAAAAAAAAGTTCCTGCAACTGCTCTAGAGTTGCTTTTGGTAGCACGTAGACCAGTTTCCTCCTGGGTCTTTCATCTAGTGTGGAGCGACGTCCTGATCCAGGGAGGGTGTGTGTTGTACCAAATACCTTCCACTTCTTAATCATAGACTTCTCGGTGCTTCTAGATGGTGATAAAGCCTTTGAATATTTCTACTGACTTGTGCCTGCACAACTTTATCCCTGAGATCTTTTGAGAATGTCCTTGCCACCCATAGTTGATTGTTTGCTTCATTTGCATTACAAAGGGCCGGAAATGCTGCTGGTTTCATGCTGAGCTAATCAAAATGACCACAGCTGATCACAGTTGAAAATTGAATGGCTTTGTGTACCATTAAAAAGGTGATTAGTAGTTTCACCTGATTGAGTTTACAAGTCAATTTTATAAGGGAGAGTTGATCCTTTCCATATCAGTGATTCAGTTTTTTTACCCAAATTTTTTTTCCTGACTTGTTGGTGTTATATCTGTGTGTTTCAAAGTTTGACACATACAGTAGTTGGTAACCCAGTAAACCAGTTTAAGGATCTATCCAGTGACAGAATTTTTTTTTTTTCAGAGCGACTTTTGTAAGTGCAAAAGTAAGTGCTTAATAAGAGCGTCTGCCAAATGCCTAAATGTAAAAATCTTTCATTTGGAGGTTAAAAATTGCTCTGGGTTAATACAGCTGGATAAAACAAAAACTGTCTTCTGTCTTCATTTCAGGCTGCAAAGCAACAAAATGTGATTATTTGTGAAGGGGGTGTGATTCTTTTCGATACACACTATATGTTTAATTAAAGAAACATTAGAATATGAGCAGTACTGCTATAACACATCATGTCAATATGAAGGGACTGTAAGCCATGAGGGAGTTGTATGTCACATATCTTATCTCACTTTCTTCGTTTATGTGTTTTCTCCTTCCAGCCAGGCAAAATGTTGCCCTGTCCAGCATCTCAGATGGGGCTCAGGGAACGATTCTTCAGTTCACATACCACACCAATGCTCAAATGTTCAACATCCTAAAGAAAACTGCAGCCAAATGTCCTCAGATCTCTCGAACCTATAGCATTGGCCGTAGTGTGGAAGGCAAGGACCTGCTGGTCATTGAGTTCTCCAGTAATCCTGGACAACATGAGCTACGTGAGCACAACCTACCTTTTTCTATTCTCAGTACTAGCTGAAACGTTTACAATGCTTTGAGGAAGCAGTGATGACTTTTACGTTTTGTCTGCCCTCTTCTGGCCCAAATAAAGCACAAAGTAGTGTTCGTATTTCTGTCTGCACATTTTGCACAAACGTTTCTATCATGCATCCACTCACTACTGTTATATTGTACACTACTATGTCCCCTCAAAATCCCTCTATAGCTATTAAATAGTTTATTAATTACAGTATACTAAAACCTGAGATGAATTCACCATCATGCTTGAGCCATCATGCTATTGGCTATCTCATCATGTTTTCTATTTGATAGCAATAGAATTTACAGTTACTTTGAAAAATTTATTCAGTATAATGTACCTTCTCTTCATCAGTTACTATTGTTCATAGTATGAACTATATATTTAAATGAACAAAAAAATGGCAATGTTTGAAGTTTTGGATATCAGAACATGAGAACAACTGCAGATCAGATAATAAGATTGTTTAGTTTATTAATAAATTTTTTGTTTAAATAACGTTGAAAGTCCGTCCTATAATTTTGATGATTTGTTATTTTTACTTTGTTAGTCTAAACCACATCTATAATTTCAATTATTTTAAAATGTATTTTTTAATGTTTATTAGAGACCCTGAGTTAAGCATTATTAAATTATTTTTACTTAACTGTTTTACGTTTAATAGGCAATAAACGTGAAAATATCAGTCATGCAGTATGGAATTAATATATTCATATTTTTGATGGACAGAACACATTTTAATTAACAGGCTAAACAGAATGTTTTCTCTTCTCATTATCTGCATTATCCATTATATAGTGGAGCCAGAGATTAAGTTGATTGGCAACATGCACGGGAACGAAGTTTTGGGCCGGCAGCTACTCATCTACTTGGCTCAGTATCTGTGCTCTGAGTACCTGCTGGGCAATGAGCGCATCCAGACCCTTATCAACAACACACGCATCCACCTGCTGCCCTCCATGAACCCCGACGGTTATGAGCTTGCTTCCTCTGAGGTAGACGATAACAACGACCCTGAAAACACCAACCCAGAAGTAAATATCCCTCAGTGACTCAGCTAGTCTTCACTTTTTTGGGCATAAAACACCTAATCTCTAAAACACCACGCACCGGAAGAGGTCACCAATACTACATAACCCTCTGCATGAACTTCTCATTCACCGGAGTGATCAGCACGGCTTTGTTTAAGATACATAAGGGAACGCAAAGCACAATAACATAGACAGTAGTACAACAATGCGCTCTGTAATCCGCAAGCTAGTTCCTGCCTGCTAAATATTCGATTTTCACTAATTTGCCTGATGTTACTAGTGCTTAGTCTAAAGTTGTACATGTAAAAGTAGCCTTGCTTTATTTATATTTATTAGCCACAATTTACAAAGTTTGCTTAATTTCTCATTAATGGTGTTTTTAGATTACCTTGAAGGGCCATGTGAAAAGTTCTTATGTAGGCTGAAATAAAAAATTCTTGGGTAATGAAAACAATTATGCACGGGTAATGAAATTAACCGTCATTGGCACATATCATTTTAAATGAAATGACTAAACCGTGTTGATCTATCTTTCTTTTCTTTCTTCTTCTTGTTTTGTCTTGTTTATGTTTCTCAGAAGCCCAGTTCTATCAACATGTTCAAGTCTGTTTTATGTGCATGTTAAAGTTCGGTCTGGTTGTGCCTCTCTTTTTCCCCATTCTTTCACTGTGAGCCAAGTTTCCTGCTTGTTCTGCCAGAAATACTTCTTGCATGTTGGTTTGCGATGCATAAAAATGCAGTCTGTCCTCTTCCCGGTATCAAAAGTTATTGTCAGTCAGTGAAGTTAATTAAAACACAATCCAAATATGAAGCACATCTGCTAAAGGGTACAAGCACTCTCTTGCTGAAATGAAGAGAGTGCTTGCACCCTTTAGCAAATGTGTTACGAGATAACTGAAATTTTAACACACCGGAAGCCCAATTTTCTTCCAAGTTATCTTTCTATTACCATTTTCTCTCTTGTCACTAGAGATGACGATTTTGCATCCAAGTCTTCCTTTTCCTACTAAAAATTAAAGAATTCAGACCCAAGAGTCTAGTGGATGAGGCTATCTAGCACAAAGCAGAAGCTGTTGAGGACTCAGAGAGTCCCCCCCCCCCGCTCTTTTACAGTTCCACAATCACACTTCATTTCATTGTGGTAAGGGCACTCAGGTATATGACATTGTCCATAACATTTTGTTTTGATTGTGTGAAATGTTTAGGGTCACATTTATAATGGTTGGATCAGCGGCAGAGCCAATGCTCAGAACATTGACCTGAATCGCAACTTCCCAGATCTGACATCCATTTTCTACAACCGACGACGCTTCCTCCGGTTCCGCACCGACCACCTCACGATCCCTGATTCCTACTGGGTTAATAAGGTGATTGAGGAGTACCAGAAACTTTCATTAAGTAATGTTTCGTTTTAACATTTGGGCAGTAAATATTTGGTAAACTCACATTTATATTTTATGCCTAAGACTAGAATAGACTTTTTTAGTCCTAAAGAGAAGTCCTAAACATCAATACAGTGTTTTACCTGCTTGAACACATCTTCATGAAGACTTTTTGTTTGTGAGCTAGAAGAATTTACAAGTACCATGTAGTCTGGTCTAACCAGATACTTCCATTCTTTCCAGGTAGCTCCAGAAACCTACGCTGTGATGAAATGGATCAGGTCCATTCCATTTGTTATCTCTGCCAGTCTGCACGGGGGAGAGCTTGTCATCTCGTATCCCTTTGACTTCTCAAGACACCCAGATGAGGAAAAAATGTTCTCTCCCACACCTGATGAGCAGGTTTGGGTTGTTTATAATGATGATAATAATAATAATAATGATAATAATAATGATAATAACAATTATAGTAAAATTTTGAAAATGTATAAAGATTATAATGACGTTTTGTGTGTGTGTGTGCTTTGTGTGTGTATGAAGGTATTTAAGCAATTGGCCAGGACCTATGCAGATGCTCATCCGACAATGGCCAGCAACAAGACGGACAGATGTGGCGGCTTATTTGCCAATAAAGGAGGCATCATCAATGGAGCTCAGTGGTACAGCTTTGCTGGAGGTAATGAAGGGATGAAGGGAGTGTGGTACAGGGGCAAGTAGTGCAGAGCTCCATAATTTATTACTGCCAATAATTATTACTTTTTATTTATCAATCATCATTAGGCCTCAATTATAACTCAATTATAACTCAGTACATTTTCATTTCCTTTGAAATACCATTATCTCTATTTCATGAGCAGCAATTCAAAATATTGTTGTGTAATTACAGAAACAGCATGCTCAGTGCACCTATTATGTCTATAGAATTATTATTGCACTTACTGGTGAATACAGTGGAAACTCGGATTGCGAGTAATAAATTACAAATTCTTGATAAATGAGCGAGTCTTGATTTACGAGTCCTAAGGGGTAGGAGAGGGGGTTGTGGTGTGCTCGTGCGAAGGTGTGTGCTCGCATGTGTGTGTGTCCTACACAGCAGCAATATCATTATTACTCTCTATATGCAATATCAAATATTACGTGCAATATACAGTATATCCTGTGTGCAATAATATACAGGGTGGGCCATTTATATGGATACACCTTAATAAAATGGGAATGGTTGGTGATATTACCTTCCTGTTTGTGGCACATTAGTATATGTGAGGGGGAAAACTTTTCAAGA
>JAQMYJ010000039.1:12469060-12484736 GCA_030014305.1 Clarias laeviceps | reverse complement strand
CTCGGTACTCGTAAACCAAGACTTGCTCGTTTTTCAAGTCAAAATGTATTAAAAATCTTTGCTCGTCTTGCGGAACATTCGTAAACTGCATTACTCGTAATCCGAGGTTCCACTGTACACACACACACACACACACACACACACACTAATGAACTGGAACACATCCACAAATTAGTAAAGAAAATAAAAGCAGTAAACATATAACCTCAGGTCAAAAATGGTAAATAAATAGTATTACCCCATTTACTCTTTGCCTGATCGGTTCTTTTCCGTAGCTGAAGATGGTGACTATTGGAGACTGCTGATTCCAGGTGTCCACATTGTAACCGTCACAGCTCCTGGTTATTCTAAAGTGGTGAAGCGGATCAAGCTGCCTCACACCATGCAGAAGTCAGGCCGTGTGGACTTTGTGCTAAACAAGGAGCCAGGAGAATCTGACCATGACTACTTATCCATCCCTGAGTTGGATAATTATGAGCGCTTTGACCCTTTTAATGTGTTTGAGCAGCACATTGAGCCAGATCATGGAGAGAATGGAGAGGATAGGAATGAGAAGCCTTGGTGGTGGGCATACTTTAGTCAGATGGGAGCAGCCCCTCCCACATGGCTTCTGCGGAACTATTAGTACTCTTGCATTGTCCCTTGTTACCATAAATGCCTCCTGTATGTAAATGAATGCACCTTAGATTTCAGTTATTGTCAGGAAGATTTGAAATCTATAGTCTTCATCCCGTTCTTAAAATAAAGCGGAGCTGTAATCGATTGTTTATAAAAATCTAACACTTATGTTAGGTGTCTAACTAAATCTAAGATTTGTTTTGGCGCTATACCTCACAACTATATATTATGTTTAAAGCAGAGATCACCAATCCCATATGAAAAATTCTAATAACAGCTTGTTTCAATAATAGTTGGCAGCTAGACCATTGCTTGGCTAGGGTAAAATATATATTTGTTTTGTCATGCAGGCTTTTTATGTGCAGGCACATTATGCCAAAACCTATTTAATTTTAATGGAGCCCTGGAGTTTCATTGGAATCAAGCCACGGTCTCATCTGTTTTCCTTCAAAGCACATGACCTGCAATTGGAAATGGACTGGAATAATTAAGTTAGGGTGTGAAAATCTGTTTTATTTCTCTCAGTAGGGAACTTGTATACAATACATTCGTCATTTGAAGGGACAAAATATTCCTTTATTAACAAAAAGTATTTAAGCACTCAACACATTAGGTTTAAACTTTAATTGTACTGGGGCTAAATTCTGCAAACCCAGTTCTATTTTTGTTCAGATCTCTGTGACAGAGGCATATTTTGGATACAATCTTTGGACCAGAACTGAACAATAGCTATCAAGTCTGTGACTAATTTGGGTCTACTTTGGGACTGATTTGTAAATTAAGTCTAATAACATTGTACATTGGGTCAAATGCAGTAATAATATAAATGCACATATACCACTATGCTGTGTCTAGCCCAATTGTTAAGACTTGTTAAATTGTACAATTGTATTCTGAACCCTAGAACCCAGAAATTACTTTTGGTAGAAAGCCTGACAAACCAAATAACTTTTTTCAGTGTTTAAAAATAAGGGCTTTCAGTGTCATGTATCCCATTTTACTTCAAATAAAATCTGTAACTGAAGTCCTTTATGCATATATCTGAATACATTTGTGATCTGATCTCTTGTTCCTGAGATCAGATCATAGGGATCATAGGGTGTAATCTGTATGTGAGCTCTATATTTCTGTTAACTCTATGTATGTAAGCTCTACACTAATTTGTAGGTCTCATTTGTTTCTGGGTTATATTTTGAATGTAATCTGTACCTAATTTCTCCATAACAAATCCCTATAACAAGGGTTTATGCTGGACCCTGAATGTGTACCTGAGGTCTACACTGAAACTAATTTTAATCAATATTCCCATTTGACCTTATCATAGTCAATTAGGATTATGTTGGGTTTAATCTCTCCAGAGGAGATCCCCATAAAACATTTTCTTTCTTAGATATGCTTCAAAGGTTAACACAAGATTTACATTGGATTTTATATCTTCTTCTGAGGTCTAAACTTGGTCCAATCTAAGTCATTCTTTTCTATCAAACCTCTGTAGGTACATAAAACCTGCATTGTGTCTAAGTGTCTAATTAAATTAAGTTGGGTCTTTTGGGTCTAGCAAATGTACTGCCATTAGAATTATCTTGTTGTCCAATTGGTAAAAGTTCTATGCCCTGTATTGAGTATATACAAGAATCTATATTTTTTCTAATCTCCATTGTAGTTGTATTAGATATTTGCACAGTGTGTATTAAAATGTTGCTGTATACAGTAACTTGAATGTTTCATTTGTATTCTTAATGTCATAATATGACCACAAGGTGTCAGCAAAGCTCTAGCTCTTAACTTGTGTACAAATCCAGCACACAGTACATTACCGCTTCTTGTTTTCCATGACTCCTCATATGTGTTTTACCACATTTCCCATGTCTCTGTCCATTATATTCTAATATTATGCCTCCATAAATCATATAATTATGTATACAATATACAGCACTGCATTACAAAATATAAATGTCACACACAACCAAAAGTAGCCCACTAATGTGTGGCCAGTGGTGTCATGTGACTACCTCTTTGTTTTTATAAGATAAGCGATGAAAATTTGTCTTCATTCTGCCAACATTTTTCAAGGACAGTTGTGACTGGATTTTTCCAGTGAAGTCCTGTGAGGTCACATGCTGCAAAATCCTAATTGTATTTATTTATTTATTTATTTTTAGCTTAGGTGTAGCCTGCAAGTTTATTGCCTACATGACTGAAATGCACAAATTGGTGCACAAATAACTATTTTTCTTACACCCTGAGTACCACCATTAAAACACTAAATTCCACTATGTTGTCTTCCCCGAAGTGTGCATTTTAAACATAAATATTTGGTTCAAAATTATGGTTGTCACCTAATGCACATGCACATGTCACTTAATGCAATTGATACCAAATGCACATAAGTTTGAATCCCAATCTATAGCTATGGAAAAAAAGATCCTTTTATGGTTGTCTTCATGGTAATGTCTTAAAGGATTTTGATCCATTAGGTGGTTGCCTTAGAATAGATAAATAATCTGAAATATGGTCAAAGTACCTAATGTATCTCACACTGAACCTGGATTAGTTTTAATTGTAATCTTTTTGTTTTGGTTTTACACGTTTTTCATTAAATAATAATAATATTGTTGTGTCTAAAAACAAATTTCCAAGGAAATTGCATTTCTAAGGAAAAGACACATCATTAAGTTTGTTGTTGTTGGTCTTTCGGCTGCTTCTGGCAAGGGGTCACCACAGCGCAGTATCCAGTCCACACAACAACTTGGCACAGGTTTTACGCCGGATGCCCTTCCTGACACAACCCTCCCATTTTATCCGGGCTTGGGACTGGCACTGCATCTGGTGGCTGGGGGCTTTAGGCACATCATTAAGTTTAAAAGAATAAAACTTAAATTAGCTAAACATTGCACCATACATTTTAACCCTTTTTGGGAAAAAAGGGTTTCTATAATGTATTCTCCTTCTGGGTATGCATATGTGTTTTTTAAGAAGCTTAGAACCTTTTACTTACCAAAGACTATCAAAGATTTTTTTTCTATGAGTGAAGCATACAATAAAGACATTAAGTCAAACATTTGTAATTGAACTCTACATTATGTCTCAGGTCTAACTTTTTTTTTTTGGGTGGGGGAAATTTTGTGACTGAGCCCTATTGGACCTAAAATGTCTAATCATACTCTATACTTTGTGTTCAAACTATTACCAATGTCTACTTTGGGTTCGATCTGTAATGAGGTCTACATACAGTAATGATGTGCTGCTATGAAAACAATCCTAAAAGCCGAATGTAGATTGCTACAACAAAAAAAGAAAATCCCTCCTGAAGAAAGCTAAGAAACCTTGACTAGCCAAAATGCCCTTGAAGGACCTGCAGACAGCGTTGTAATAAACACTTGACAGGGTGTCTGCTTTAACAGTGTATAAAATAAGGCCTATCAGTGTCATATATACCATTTCACATCAAATAAACTCTGTAAGTATAGCACTGTATGTGGTTATCTGTTCTACATTTACACCGAAATGCTGTTTAAAAAAAAAAAAAAAAAAAGATATATTTAGGTTGACTGCAGTACTTTCAGTGCTCTGCAAATGATTTGCTGAGGGAGAACTGTTTAAGATTCCTGGATTTCAGTATTAATTTTCAATATGTGGAGTTGAGAATTCTGAATAATGGTTAAATGTATCATGAATAAGACTGACTATTCAGTTGGCATTTGTCTTAAATGCTTATTTTCAGTGACAGATGGTTGTAATATTAAGTTGGGTGTGTATGTGTGTGTGTTTGTGGAGAGGAGGGGATATAGTCCAATAAAATTGGGGTTATTAGAGTTCAGCAATGCGTTGTATTTTAAGGTTTTATCAAAGACATAATGAGTATGAATGGTAGTCAAGTCAAACTGAGACTTGTGATGAAATTTCTTGTGAATAATGATGTAAAACTGATTGAACCCCCCTCCCCCCCTAACAGTCCTGACCTTGCTCCAAGCCACTTCCCCATGTTTGGACCATTAAAGGAGTTCCTGGGAGGCCAGCGTTTCATATGGGAAGCAGGCAGTTAATCAGGGTTTCAACATAATGAGTAAACTTTCAGCCTTGATTGTGACCTTGCACTAGTGAAAAGCTGTGATAAATGTGTAAGTGTAGGAGGGGATTGTATAGAGAAATAAAGGTAGTTTTTACTTAATTTTACTTAATTGTGTTCTCTTATTCTGCACAATCAAAAGTCCGGTGTACTTGAATGCTCTCAATCATTGTGAGAGTAAATAATACACCCTATTCAAGCTTATTACTGTCATTGTATTTGTGTGCACCTCCTCAGTCACTGCTGATTATGTATTATTGATGTGTCAATAAAGCAGGTTGAAAATATCAACCCAAATGGCGATGGAATATAGGACACATGTTACTCCATGTAATCGCCAGACATTCCTGTCACTGATTACAGGTTAAACTTGAAGGTACTCTTTAAACCCTAGAACCATTTGTTAATGAAGTGTAAATGTGCAACAAATGACACATTATGTATCCCGATATTTGTATTTTGAGTTAAACCCAAATAGGACCAAATATGTCCTTACCCATAAGAATGCTTTTGTGTGTGTGTGTGTGTGTGTGTGTGTGTGTGCGCGCGCGTGTGTGTATGTAATCTTTATTACGCTAAAAACAATGGAGAACATAGGATCAATTCTGATGAAGAAATGTCATTGCTGTCAGCACAGTGTGTAAATTTTCTGTGGGATCCCAGTCCTGAGGTATATGTCTCGTATCAACTTGAGGCCTTCTGAGATTCTTTCTAAAAGGTACTCTGGTTTCCTCCCATAGTCTGGAGACATTCAGATTAGGCCATTTGGCATTTTTCAAATTGCACATAGTGTGTGAGTGTGTGTGGTTGTGGATTAGCACCAGGTCCAGGGTATACGCCCTCCGCCTACTGCCCCAAATCCCCTGGGATAGGCTTCAGTGAGTGAGCGAGTGTCTGTATTCATGTCTGTATTTGTACCCTTTTAAAACACATTACATTACATGATTAATCAGGCTTAGTACTTAGTTAGGGCGGCACGGTGGTGTAGTGGTAGTGTAGTCAAGTCCTTGTACCTTCAGGGTCCGGGTTCGATTCTCGGCCAGGCTTGATTCCCGTCTCTGTGTGCATGAAGTTTGCATGTTCTCCCAGTGTTTGGTGGGTTTCCTCCGGGTACTCTGGTTTCCTCCCACAGTCCAAAGATGTGCAGGTTAGGCTAATTGGTGTTCCCAAATTGTCCATAGTGTGTGAATGGGTGTGTGTCTATGTGTGTGGGCCCTGTGATGGATTGGCACCCTGTCCAGGTTGTACCGTGCCTTGTGCCCTAAACCTCCTGGGATAGGCTCCAGGTCCCTGCGACCCTGAATACAGGATACAGCGGTATAGAAGATGAGTGAGTGAGTATTTAGTTACATCTCAAATTTGTTAACAGAAAGGTTTATTAATATATCTTTCCTCAGATTCTCAGACACTACAGTGTACCTTTCAGGGTGTAAATGCTTGATCTGAAGGATTTTTTATTTGTATTTTTTATTTTTACATTTTTTTTATTTAAATGACAAAGTTAACAGTAGAAGATACAGTGCACCTTTAATATGTAAAGGTACATATATAATAGGATCATAAAAAATCACCATATAGTACTTTTTTCTCATCTTGTAATGCAATATGGTATGAATTTTCCCAGTAGCAACTCTCACTTAAACAACAGCCTGTGTCTGAAATATGTGTGTTTGCATTGATATGTTAGGTAATGATCTGCCATAATAAGTGCAGCCAGATTTACTTTAAAAGCTCTTGAGTGGTGTTCAACTTACCCTTGAATGTATTTAGGTCTTAATTATACTGCCTGTCTATCAACTTGGCTTTGAACCAATGTGTACCCAGAGGGAATGTTTTTTTGATGGTATGCATATGTAAGTTTGTGGAAGAGGGTATGCATAGTATCTGTGTAAGTGATGTCTCCATACTTGGAAATCTTTACTAACGGACATTAGCAAGAAGATTACATAATCATCTCGGAATTTTTCAGCATGCATTACACTACATTAAGTGTTTTTTACTTCACCTATACTTATACATATACAATATATGTTTAAAAATTGCGCATCATGAGATGATTACATCCTATTCTCTGTCCCATTCTTCATTTAAGGTATTATTGATTAAAAATGTATTATATGCAACGACTTTGGAAACTTTATGATACACTTTCTTATGACAGTTTCAAATGCTCTCACTTGCTTGTGGGAAACCTGGAGTCTATCCCAGGGGACTCAGGGCACAAGGTGGGGTACACTCTGAATGGGGTACCAGTTCATTGCAGGCCACAAGCACACATACACACTAACACATCACAGGCAATTTGTGAATGCCAATTAGTCTATTCTGCATGTCTTTAAACTATGGAAAACAAAACACATGGAGGAAACACACAAAACAAGGGGAGAACATGCAAACTCCACACAAACAAACCTGAAAGAGGGACCCAACCCCTCGACCCTGGATACGTGAGGCCACAGTGCTAACCACTACTTCACTTTACCACCTATTGTAGTTTTCAAAAGCAGATAGAGAAATATTTGTTTTATAGGTTTTTATGGTATTAGTTTTTGCACTTGATTTCTTGTCTACTGGACTGACTAGAAGTGTAAATGTGTTATACTAGTCAATGTACTGTGCAATGTCATGTGAATATTTCTCTTGGATATATGCACTGAATTGTCTTAGTCTAAAGAATAAGTGTATCATGTTACATTTAAAATATTAAGTATTTTTATATTTGTTATTGATGAATGGAACCAAAAACAGTCCTTAGAGTAGCTGGTTGTGTACACAGTTGCCTCATTTAAGTCAAGTCAAGTCAAGTCAAGTGACTTTTTTTTTTTTTTTCATTTCAACCATATACAGTACAGTTGCACAGTGAAATTAAATAACGTTCCCCCAAACTACCTGAAACTACTCATAATGAGAATATTCAAAGTGCATTTGTGCAAACAGAGCAAGACAGTACAATCACTACTAAAAAAAACAAAGCAATAGGCTCAGATAAGACCAGTGCAGTGCTGACCAGTACACATTTCTAAATGAAGACTGGAATGTTTAACGGAAGAATGGGAATTTTTTTTATAATAATAATAATAATAATAATAATAATAATAATGAGGTGTACTAGTTCCTGTGTAGGTTTTTCACTGTGTGTACTCAAAGCTGTTAGTCCATCTGCTTACTCCACTTATCAGTATATGAATATAGCACTTCTTCTCTGTCTACTTTAATCATTTATTTGTTTCCATTTGCTTAATTTTACCCATGTCATATCCTTCCTACAAATTCATCTTTATCATTCAAAAACCTGAAGCAATTTTATATGACTAAGGATTTTTTAAACTTGTTACTTCTTTCTTTATCTCTCTTTCTTTTTGCCTCTTTTACTCACTCTCAACAAAGAGGTGTGCTCAATGTGCCATGGATAATTTGTTTGCTTTGCAATTATTTTCTGTGAGTGGAGACAAATTGATTCGTACAGGAGAAAACAACAGTGCAGGAATAGTGCTCTGTGAGCAGCTCGAAGCAGACAGAGCAGAGCTAATATGCTTATGTTGAGGGCTGACAGACGGAGACATGGTTCCTATCATACACACTCCATTCAGCTCCACATTAAGGATAGTGTATGCAACTAAATATGAACAGTGCAGCCAGTGTACAGATAAAAAAAAGCAGTCAGACACCTATGTGTCTATGAATACAGAAAATAAAGAAACAAGCTATTGCATGTGTAGGTCAAGAGGTTTGATTAATGTTTGTTTAAAAGAAATAATAATACAGTTGACTGTTTACCCGTAATCTAGTTTGAGTGATAAAGTGCTTAGATGAAAATGCTATTAAGTGAATCAAGTAGGAAAGAGTTACTTAGCATGGCCTTGTTTACGAATGAGTCGAATGAGTCCCAGCCCTTAAAGTTTTTCACCCTGTATTATAAATTTGGAATTGTATGTTTAAAATTCTTCAGGTGTCTCAATCCACCTCTATTTCTAATACAATCCAATTGCTGTAATTATAATGCAATTATAATGTATATGTATATACATTCAGCTATAGAGATGTAGTGAATCAACATCCTCTACAATTTTCCTCCTCTCTCTCTCTCTCTCTCTCTCTTCCTCTCCCCCCCATGTCCCCCATGTGAGCTAAAGTTCAGAGGTCACCAATTACTCATGGAGGCTGAGAAAGTCTCCTCTGCTGGTCCCTTGGCTGCCAGGTTGAATTAACGTTTGCAAGCTCACAGGTAGAAGCCATGAATCCTGCCGATTCATGAAATAAATCCTACTGAAAGCTACACTATGAAATATTTTATTGTAAACATTTAGCAAAATTCACATGATCTAAATATTGTTGATCTTGATTTTTTAATTAAAGTACAGTGTCATCTGTAATTGATACCTAATGCTCACTGGCAGCAATTACCAGGGTACATGGTCCACTCTATCTGTCTGTGTGTCTTTTTTTCTCACTTTATACAGTGTCAGTAAAGGTCTAAGTTTATTTTGGAGCTGACTGAATGCACTATGGCTATGTTTGTTGTATCCACACACACACACACACACACACACACACACACACACACACACACACACACACACACACACACACACACACACACACGTGTCAGTATGCTTGATAAAGTCACTTCATTTAAAACACACAAGCACTCACACATCCTTACACACAGTGGCAGGTTTAGTAAAATTGCTTTCTGATTTGTGTTCTTTCTCTTCTATTGTTCTGTTTGATTTTGGTTCCAGAGGCATGACGATCCCTGGTCATACAACACAAAGCAGCCTGGACAGGACTCTGACCCTGAAACTAATTTGCCAGATTAATGCCATTCACAGCTGACAGTTTGTTTCCTTTTTTTCTATCTTGCTCCATCACCATTTGTTGCTTGCCATGCCTTCTTTTTCTTTAAATGCTTCTTTCTTTTCCACACTGCTAGATGGATAGATCAATTTTTCATGAAAAACAGACAATGATTATTATCTTTATAATATGCCTGCAATGTAGCTTTATTTTGTTATTTTTTTCTTAGCTGAGAAATGTCTCAGAATGTAAATTACATTCTACATTACATTCATTGTTAATATTACGTCACAGTCATTACATCTACATACATTCAACTAAGACATTTCATTGGTTTTACATATACAATATAATATCAAATTGAAAACTTTTACAGGAATAATACCTTTCCATTTTAACCTTTTAATTACATTTTAGTACTTGACGAGTAGCAAACACATACTTTGATATAAAAACACAAATAACTACATCTACTACGAGAAGCTATTGTTAAGGCTGGCCTTTTAGAATTGTCCAGGATATGTTAAATTCTCATAATGATTTATTTAGCCTGCAGTCACAGACAGATGCCTGTGCATACTTATATTGAGAATTGTATTTTAAGAGGCTTCTGAATAAGGAATATGAATGAATAATAATAAACTGGCACCAAATAAAGCACTGATGTAATTGGATTACATGTTTAGATTACTTAGAAATCCACAAATACCAATTTTGTTTATTAATGCAATTGCACAACACAATTGGACATGCTCTGTATTCTGTAGTCATGCCATTAACATCTGGATGTTGTGCTGTGTGTAACTATGCACTATGGTTTAAGCCATGGGCTTTCAGCATCATCCATTGTCTGGCTTAACTTCAGAATGTTTGAAGTATTGGTTGCTCAGAGAGGTCACTGGGACAGAGTCCTCCATGTCTCTTTGAGTGAGCCTCAAATGCCGCAATATTAGGAGAAAGCAGTTTTTTTTATGATTTTATTTCCACTTCTCAATCTTTAACTTATGCTCACATGCTTTCATTTTGCGTAATACTGCACCATTTGGATAAACCCATCTCTCTCTCTCTCTCTCTCTCTCTCTCTCTCTCTCTGTATGTGTGTGTGCCCTCAGGCAGAGCCTGTTCTTGCATCTCTATCCTTTGGATTTATCTTACACATCTCTGAGAATACACTCCATCCATTATTACACACTCACTCTTTTAAGTGCTTTGGCTGGAGAAGAAAAAAAAGGGTGGATTAGTATTTGAGCATATAAAACAGTCCCAGTGCTTACTTTATAATGCTGTGTCCATTTAATAGTGTTTTCTTATTTATGGTGCTTTTCTGACCTAAATATTGCAGCAAACTGAGGTTAAGTCAGCCGTCATCTTTATTACTTGGATTTTATTTGCATGTTACAAATGAGTTACAAATGTAGGTTATTATAAAGCTCAAACGTCCCTATGAGTATCCCTATTGGCATTCACTCACCCTCAATAAAAGCTTTATCCTGGTCAGGGTCATTATGGATTTACAACCTATCAGGGGAACACTGGATATGAGAGATAATACATACTGTACTGAATGGGATGCGAGTCAATTGCAAGGCACTATACACACTTTTCTGCACTCATTCACATCTCCATGTTGTTAGTATATGAAGGATAGATAGATAGATAGACAGATTGATAGATTTCTCTGATGGAAATTGATGGAAAACCAGGGAACAGAGAAAATAAAAAAAAAATGGTTTAAGGATATTATTCAGAGTCTGTTCTCAGATTGTCTATTTCAGGCATCAAAATTATAATTTTTTTTTTACATTTGATCTGTTTTTGTAGTGTGTGGTGATCTACTATATCTATCAGTAGTATCTCAATGTGTGGATGTGCTTGGGATATTGCTATCCACATGGTCATGCTATCCACTATCCACGCTCCAGCAATACACTCAAATTTATAGAATATTCATTAAAAAGTAATTTTTTATATTTGTGCTACTATTTTTTACCATTTTAAATGGATCTTTTAGTTTTAAACAGACTATAAGTAGTTTTAGGCTCACTGTCTCTCGGTGTCAGGTTCTGTGTCCATCAGCTCATTACAGCAACTAATCTGCTGATTCATTGCAGCTGCAGAAACAGATCAGTGGCACACACCTAGTGCTGTCCCATGCCAAGATGTCATTTCCGGTACAATCTGATTGTGGAATCTTTGTACTGATGACACTTTCAAATCCTGCTAATTATGTTGACTGAAAGAATTACTCACTGCTGATGTTACAATGGATTACGAGAAGTACATTTGTCATGAATTCTGAATTATTAGTGACAGCTGCAGTTTAATAACACATTTATGCTTCTTTAGGCTGGAGCATACACCAGCTGTTAATGTAGATGAGTGAACAGATGAAACGCTCAGATTCTACATGATTCTTATGGAACAAGACACATTATCTAATGCATGCTATGTTTAAATGTCTTTTTTAAATTACACTAGTCATGCACTGCATTCCCTCAGTACTTAACAACAAAATGAACATAAAAATGGTGTTCCTCTACTTCTGAGACTTCAGCCTCTCCCCAATCCCCTGCATGTGATTCATAAGCCTGGATCTTAGCTTGGAATGATCCTCGTTTAACACACACTGAGTTAATTACACATCACTAAAACACAGCTACACAAATGGGCTCATGCTTAGCTTCGAAATGGAGAAAGAGCCTAAAAATTTATTTTGCAGAATATTATCCATGTCTGTGTGTTATGTTATTATTTAGCTCTGTAGACCAGATATGCTAATTTCTTTCTTATTTCCTCCCACTATCAAGATGGTAGCAAGTGTTGGCTTAACCCTTGGTATGCCCAGGAACAACTGTGTTAGTAGGCTTTTTTTTTTCTTCTTATTTTTAATTTTTTTTATTGGTGTATAGCCACTGGATAGGCATCAACTTTGTGACAGATGACAATTGAAATATTCAAAGATTTATTAAAGACAAAGAATTAAAATTCTCAATCACATATGAGAAATCTAAAAAGTAGATGGGATAAAGGTTAAGTTTTGTCTTAAAATGATTCTAGCGCATTAAAATTCACTTATACTACTTGAGCGCTGTTGTTTCAGTTGTGAAAATATGATAATGAAAATATTCAGTTTAGTTTTTTTGTAATTAATATCTATTGTTGAAGATGTTTGTTTACATCGAGCAAATAGCTTATTTTAAAGTACATCATAAAATCTGGCATGGAACTGTTTATGGAACATCACTTTTACGCAACATTTTGATTTCATTTATGGTGCAGGTTAAACTTCAGGCAGATACTGTATCTAAGTGCTGCAAAGGTTTCATTAAATTCTATCCAGCCAGTTTTGCATGATGCTGTCATAAAATTTGGCCATACATACGCACATAAATACATACACACATACATACATACATACATACATACATACATACATACAGTACATACAGACAGGCAGACAGACAGACAGACAGACAGAACATTTTCTAAGACAGTCCTCCAATGTATGAAATGTAAAGATATCATTATAAAAAGCGAGTGTTCTGACCAATGTTCAGACAAAACCTTTCTTTTATATAAGTAGTTAAAAAATATGTAGGCTACCACATACATATATTTCATTTTGTTTATTTGGGCATTTGGGTAAATGACATTTCTGCAGTGCTACAGCTTCGTCCTTTATGCCTTAGTTTCACAACTCAAAAAATAAAACTAGAATACATGGCATATTTGCTTAATTCATAGTCAAATTACTTAAGTTCACTTGTTGGAACTGATCTAGTTCTTGGACCTGGTTGTTTATATCTATACAAACGAAGGGTTCACAAGGGTTTCATTTAAATGGATTAAATACTATGTGAAAGCACCCTAAAATTGTAATTTTGAATGTAAACCTGCGCCATCCTGCTATTGCTAAGTTTGTTTGTTTCTTTCTTAGTTTAGGACATTGGTATCTCAGCCAGGCAGAAGGCGCAGTGCCAGCCCCAAGTCCAGACAAAATAGGAGGGTTGCATCAGGAAGGCATCTGGTGTAAAACTTGTGCCAAGTGATATGGATTGGATGGTCTACTGTGGCGACCCGTTGATGGGAGCAGCGGAAAGACCAACAGCAATTATTTATATATTTATTAATTTCAATTGCTTTTTTCATTGTCATTTCCAAGTGTATTTTTCTCTGAGGTAACACTATTCCATTTTCCATGAAAGTCCAACTACACAGCACCTAGCATACAGTTTGTACAGTGGCCTGGCCAAAAAGTACACTTTGGTCTATGTACAGTACTTTAACAAAAGTGACATCAATTTATTTATTTAAATTTAAAATAAAATCAATATATTCATATAATTAAGTGTAGATTATACTTATGGGATAAATATTTTTGGACTATATAGTCCACATTGTGTTTATTTAAAAAAAAGTAGTTGATCAATGATCCTTTCCTAATAGTCAGAAGAACATAAGGGTTAAGAAGGGTAGCAAGGCTTTTTTAGGCTCAGCGTCAAAAGCAGGATGAATCACTGGGTCACTCAGCCATGAGGGGAAAAAAACAAAGAGGAGCATTGAAGCACTACATAAAACAGTTTACTGCATTGTGCTCTGACAGGGCAGCAGAGTGGCATCATGTTTAATACCGTGGCCTCAAATGTCCAGGGTTGAGGGTTTGATTCCAGCCTCAAGTTTGGAGTTTGCATGGTCTAGTTGCATGGTCTAGTTTTCAAGTAAGTGTGTGTGTGTGTGATGTGCTCAGTGGACCCCCACCTAGTACCCCCAAGTCCACTGGGATAGGCCTCTTGTGACTCTGTCCAGGATAAGTGGTATAGAGAATGAGTGAGTATACTGACAACTGACAGGTTTCTACTGTATATGCCTTAAGACTACAGATATATTATATCAGTCCAGTATCACACACACACATCTACACATGCACCTTGAGTATGTAGGTGAAGCTTTTCCTTATCGAAGTCTTTGAATCATTTAGTAATAACAGAACACAATAGACTTGTTTATTTGGTTTTGTGTGATGAGTAGGAAATTTGCCAGCATCCTGTGTGATTCACAACTATGATACCATGAAAGTTGCTGTGTTCGCAAGACGGTTATTTGAGTCTGAATGTGTGAATTGCTGTAAAAAGTCTGCTGTACTGCTGAGTGGAAGGTCTGTAACATCACTTACCAGCCACTTATCATCAGAAAACATCATGACAGTTTAACATCAATTCACATCTGTCATGAGATCTTAACCGGTTTCCTGGGATGAATCAGCCACAGAGGTGCCTACAATAGTAATTTGACTGCATTAAGTAGAACTGATGAATACCCTTGTTTTGCAAACACCATTCATGCTACTGTTAGTTGTTTTAATGGCCTTGAAGCCAATTTGACAGTATACAGTATGTTAACATACTTGTCATGTGGTAATAAATTAATGTCTTTGTAGCAGTAGCAATGTCATCCCAAAACTCCATTACCTTTTGGCACATCAAAAAGTTCTAGGATTTGTGTGTGTGGTGGAAAATAATTAAAGCCTTGGAAGATAATTAAAGTAAGTGATTCCTTTGTAAGACTAGCAACCTTGCTGCCATTATTTGCTTGTCCATTGGCAGGTGCAACACATCTTCTCTTTATGCACATGTCTTTAAAATTTAACAAACTTGCATCCTCTGCCACACAGATTCCTAAACTCATTCACTCTCTGGAAAGAATATTAATGAACCCACATAAGTGTGAGGACAGAAAAAGGTAATCCACAAAAGTTGTAAAGGAGAAAATGAAGTTCTGCCAAATTTGCCACTGGATTTCCTGGTTACTGAGTAAACAATCAGCATAATTAGAATGTCTGATCTGTGTCACTGTTAAAACAGTTTTAACTTTAAAAACTAAGATGCAGTGAAATAACATTTATCCCCACAATTAGGCACGAGGTGGTGTAAGATCGGAGGAATGGAACGGGTATTGGAAGGAATTGTTCTGACACCTTTTTCAGACTCGGTCCCCATCCACGACCACTTCCGTTTGAGCAGAAATAATACCCAACAACAACTTCCATTTTACTACTGGAAACATGATTGTCTGGAGCTATGTCCCATTAACAATCGCAAATGCGTGTCCAAGCAAGATGCGCAAGTTTCAGTATTATATATATATATATATATATATATATATATATATAATACTGAAACTTGCGAATTATAT